>JAODLD010000040.1:3713353-3735929 GCA_026781065.1 Mormyrops boulengeri | reverse complement strand
GACCCCAACCCCCCCCCCCCCCCCCCGTTCTAGCTATTTTATTGTCTGTGTATAACCGTCCCATCCCACAGTGGAGGACGACCCATTAAGCCCCTCAAAGATAAATAGGCTAATTACTGGCCCGTTTTTGCATACCATCGTAAAGATACGAAACGCTGCTTCAGATAACATGCGTCCTTGTGTTATTCTTGTCGGACGGATTAATTTCTGCCTCTGGTAGTAAAACTCACCCTGTGTAACCTGTGGGCGTCGGTGACAGTGGACAAATACACACACCGGCTGAGCTTGACAGGCTTGGACGATTCACTCCCCTTCATATTTACCTCATGATCCAGAATTCCTACCATTTTGGATGTTCAGAGGTTTTAATTGTAAGCTATGATGCATGTTCTCCATAAAAGAACTCTGAGAAATACATATTTTGGCCAGCTGGGGGCGATAATACCATTTCCAAGCAGATATGAGGATTCACTCACTGACTCTTGCTTCAGTCCTCTGCGAGTATCTTTCTATCTACTTTACATCGTGGTCTTACTTTGTGGAAAGTGGGGGAGCAGGAGACAGTAAAACCTTGCGTGGTTGTTCAGTTGTTTGACTGAACCTTTGAAGTGAAAAGGAGAATAAGGGCAAAAATAGTGATGCCCTTCCGCCTTGAAGGATTTTTGCAAACGGGCTTTGGGTGAATGTATCTGTGTGTGTGTGTACGTGTGTGTGTGTGTCTGCGTGTGTGGGTCTGTGTGTGTGTGTGTGTGTGTGTGTGTGTGTGTGTGTGTGTGTGTGCCATTGGGTGGGAGGGGTGTGCTTGGGAGCACGTTTTTCACTCAAACGTCCACAACAGATTTGAAAGAGGCAGAGCGGGAGTTGAGCGGGAGGCCAGTGATTGATGACAGCGCACCGCAAAAATGGCAACTCGAATAAGGCAGAAAGTGGATGTCAAGGAGCCACGGGCCCGAAAGCAAAAGATGCCGTGCCAGAAGTCATTCGGGTGAAACGGACCTTGCGAAGTATAAGGGGAAAGAAAAAATGATGAAGGGTTAGGCAGCAAGGATTTGGGCTAGGCTAGACCATATTGGCAGATGCCATCCAAACTCCAGAACAACCGTAATGTTCTTTTCAGTGTCACTCCATGAAGTTCAAAACACATGCTGGACTGAGTCTGTGCCCAGTGGACAAACTCAGGGTCTGTTCCACTGGGGAAGAGAGTCAGATCTCAGACAGAAACTTACAAAAGGTTGCTTACGAAGCAGCTTATTAAGCCCTTAACTGCAAAGAGCTCCCGTGTTTGCGACCAGACAGAATCTGGCCAATGGAAAGCCACTGGCTAGTTCGTGCTGGGCTTAGCGGGAACGTAACACTTTCCCACAAATGGGGAATGGGAAGCTTGCTGTCAAGGGCGCGGGCAAGGGTAAGACAAGTGGGTTTGGCGTGAAGGAGCTGTGAGTCGTAATCTTATCACTGTCTTCCAATAGATTCCAAAAGTCTTTTCCCGTGTTTACTCAGGAGTCCGACGATGCCGGAGAGGTGAAAAACAGGAGAAATCAATAACAGAGGTGAAAAAACACAACAGTTGTGAGCCCCAACTAACTGTAACCCTCTTTGTTCCCCAAGCTCTACACGCCAGCCCCCAGGGGTCGCTGATTCCCAGGGGCCACTCTGCTCTCGTACCGGTACTGGGAGAACGTTGACTATACCAGTGATGTCGCACAATGGGAAGGTCACCTACTCACACATAGCCAAAGATGTAGAAATACACAAAAGAAAACCACCATTATGGTCAAACACGGGCACCAACGTGACACCCAGTGGTGCCACTGGATCCAATGAGGCTGTTGTTCTGAGGTCTCAAAAAGACAGTGTGTGTTTAACCCATCTGCTCCATCAAAACCAGAGCAGGACTGAAATCGATGCCTCAAGTCTGGTTTCTTCTGCAAATGAGATCTGAGGAGGGCTTATAAAAACTTGCTCATGTTTTCCTAAGTGTAGCCAAAAATTTTCACTGGAAGCAGTAGTTATAGTATATTCTGGTAAAATCAGGACTGAATTATTACCATCACTGAAAATTACTCATGGGGCCACAGATGAATTAAAGTTTCAGTTTGACCTCCCCTCTTCCCTTACATATGATTTCAGTCGCTAATTTAATTTAGCCTCTTTTCTGTATGACCAGCAGGGACAGGATCATTGACGTGTGTCGTGCAACATGCTCATCCATGCATGTCATTCCATCTCCCAGCATGCTCTGTGGGCAGCCTCTCCAGCTGTAGGAGCCCTGGCTGTTGGCACACAGCATGCTGGGGAAACAGCCCCCACCTGACATATGCGGCACTCGGAAAGCTAGACATTGCTAAAAATGTGTGTGTGAGCGTGTCACATGTCAGAACTAGAAAAAGCGACCAATAAACGGGTGTGGTGTGACATGTAGCTTAGTGGGTAATAACCCTGTGCCTGTGATCAGAAGGTCACCAGTCCTAATCCCAGGGTCAGCATACTGTGTCACCACTGAGCTGTTGAGCAAGACCCTTAACCCGTAACTGGTCCGGGGATTGTTGACACTGCCTTCTCAAAAAAAAAAAGTATGTCACCTTGGATAACTGATTTAGTGATTTTCCTTCATTTTTTACTTCCATTATCCTTTCTTGTATTTCTTTCATTGATACATTTTGTCAATGTGCCATTGGCCATATGAGACATAAACTCATGACATAAACTGCAAGCAAGTCTTTCACATTCTGAAAAAAAAGGAACTCATTTTATATACAAGCCCAAGGTCTGGTCAAATGACCTGGATTTTTAGGCTCCAGCAGCCGACCAAAAGAACAGCATCTGTGTGCTGCCTACTAAATGAGGGAAGAAGTGGAAACGAATTGCTGGAGGCGACCTGACAGAACAGCGCCCACAGCAGGCGGAGGGTGCATGACATGACAATTCTGGTTAAGACATCATGCCAATTTTATTGGCTTCCTCACAGTCGCTAGTGTACCTCACCATTTTTTAATGTAACTAATTTCAAAACAAGGAGCAATAAACCTTGCATAACACAATACCCATGAACCCTTTCAAGGTTGACCCCAAACTTAGCCGTGTCAGTTATTGTTTGGTGCTCTGTGATATACTGAATTTCCGCCAAGGGTTTGATGCATTGCAAAATGATGGCAGTTGCAGTAATACCCTTAAGCAGAAACAAATGACCTTTTCACCGTTCCCCTGCACCCAGCAGTCCATCAAGCTTGACACACATAGTCAGACACCCATTTGATACCACTTCAGAAGCAAAGTGCACGGGGGCCTTCAGAAAGTTCTTTGATGCCCTTTTATCATGATTTTTTTTTTTCACAATGAGATGTGTGATTGGCCGTCATGTTCGAGGAAACCACCGGATTTCAACCGCAGTTGACTTCCCGCAACTATTTAACCTTCTAACAATCTTAGCCAGAACATAGCTAGAAAACTGAGAAAATGAAGCATAATAATTAATTCAGGGGGTTTTTAAGAGTTGGTTAGAGAGCTGCAGACATCAGAACCAGCTCTGAAAACAGATATTTTGATAAACACCAAGCTTGTATTGTAGAAGAAGGATTTGGGAGTGGTCAGGGCAGATTATTGCATAGGATGTCATAGATTATATTCCAGGGCCCCAGAAAAGATCTGGGCCCTGCCCCATTCCAGAAAAAATGGAATGATTAATTAAATCAGTAACACCTGAGTATTCATGCTGATGTCAGCCTAGGATGCCCAGGTAAGTCAGTCCACGTCTGGGAGTTACATTGTAACCCAACTGGACACTTACATACAAAGTACCCCAGGGGTGTCCATGCAGGTGGCAGCATCACAGTGAAAGAATGGGCACCTGACCACCTTTTCTTGACAGTGGGACCCTATCAGGCCCATGAAGCATGTGCACAGGTACTTCCTCCCCCTGGGGAAAGCGGACATTGTTGACACAAGTCTTGCCACCTGTAGGAAGGTTGAGGGGGACGCACTTTCATAGACATCAGTCAAAGTATATGTCACGTCGCAGGCCAGGAGTGAGGCGAAGGCAGGTGCCAGGAAACTCAAAAGGGGCTTTATTGAAGGGAATCACGACACAAACAGGGCAAACTCAAAAAGACCGCGAGGCGTCAAAACAGGGAGACAAGGAGTGGAACAGATGAGGCAGCACTAGACACTATCAGGAATACAAGGGACTAATGAGGCAGCAGACGAGGGGCAGCTGGAGGGAAACACACGAGGGCTGAAATGAGAGGCGTGGCTTGTTAGAGCCACATTGGGGAAAGAATGAGGGGCAAGGAATGCAGAGCATGACAGTATACAATACTGTGCAATAATAATAATAAAATGTAAATGATCTTCATGGTTGTAAGTGCAACGGTTAGGGTAGAAGAGATGATGTGGAGGAGATGAGAGGGAATTGGGACCAGGACACAGGTGGTGGGCTGGTGGGCGAGCTGGTGAGAAACATCTGGGCTGGTGAGGGGGGGGAAAGAGGGAAAAGAAGGTCCATGCCTGGAGGGTTCCATGCAGGCGGTGGTTGTGGAGAACTGGCTGCCACCTTCTCATAGAAGAAAGTGGTAAAATCATCCGCAGTCAGGGTAGTGGGTGGAGGGGGAGGAGGAGGGTTAAGGAGGGCACTGAAAGTGGAGAATAAGTTGAGAGTGTCTTTGGTGGGGGCATCATTATTCTACTTTATAGTTCTTTATGACAAAAAAAACATACAGAAAAAATAATCCTACTCCTTTAAGGACAGGGAAAAAAACATCTTGGATCGTTTGTCATGATAAATGTTGCAGTTGCACAATATGGGGCCTTCACAATGGACCCCAAGCAATAAAAAACAAACACGGCAACACACTGACCTCAGTCTGCTCTGATAGTGACAAAAAGCCACAGATCTGATGTGGATAATTTCTCGTTTCTGACACGATCACCTCCACCAGCCTGACCAGGAGTATCAGTGGAGTATATGATGGTCAGTAAGTGAAATACCATCTATAGGACAGAATATACTCACTTTAAGAGTCCACATTTTTATTAACCAATCTGATCCCATTGTGAACTTTGCGCAAATTGAATATATGTGCTAAATTTTTTATGCGTCATGGTTAATATTTATCTGTGCAATCACTTGAAAGAACACAGTGAAATTTAAACTGAGTAAATGAATTTGGCAGAAGGCAACCCTCAATTCATCCATTTTCATCCTCGATCCTTTGTGTTGACACCATTCTGAGAGATGGGTGTCTGGAATCAATTCACAGCCAAGGTTTATAGGTTTCCTATTGCTGTCAAGAATGCATAAAAATGCAGTGGAGGCCCTTTTATTTCAGGTATATATTCCCTGGCTGGGTGAAATCCCATCGGTTTCATTTTTATTCTTATCAATATTCACGTTTTGCACATTTAATAAATGTGGTTTTCTCAATATTATCCATCATTATTCCTAATCTTTTGTTTCTACCGATCACACAGTGTTCTTTCTTATTATGCAGTATCTGACCCCATCAACCTTTTCTAAAAAAAAAAGACCATGCAGTAGAATTTTAAGTATAAGTAACAAAGACAATTAAATATATAAATAAAACGTTCAAGATATACTCAGTGACAAAAAAAGTGAATCACGCCAGACGGAGTGGTAGAAATGAAATAAATCTGCATGTGGTGAAAGGTCATGTGACTGTATCACAATGATTATAATATCAGATCAAACGGACAACAGAATTGGCAGTATGGGCACACTGCTTGTCCCATGTCAGTAGGGTGTGACACTAAGGTGTTCAGAAAAAAAATATAATATCAAAACGCATACCCTTTCAAATGATGAGGTTCCATGAGCAAATGCAACAGCCAAAATTTGAGTTCAATGCATCGACGTTTACTGGGCGCACAACATAGCTAAAGTTTTCGACATGCATCATATGCAATTGTGCATTATGGTAATTGTGAAATGTGCATCCAATGCATCCTACTGCTATTCCTGTCACTTATATAATCACACTTTCCTGTTCTTTCTTGAAATACAAAATAATGCTGTTGAATTTGTAATTGTTTACATGTTTTGTTTTTGTTTGATATTGCTGTAGCGTAACATTTGATGATTTATGTCCGAAGTATAGAGTGTTGACTGTAATTTTGGACTTATAAATCTGCTGCTCTACAGCAAACCACTGTTGCTTTTAAGTGGAATATGGCAACCGCTGTAGCAGAGAAGGCAGAGACACGCAAAGACTTTGACATCTGGTTGATTGGGAGGATGTTGACGAAGATTGTTGGAAATCAGTTACCAACCTACAAGCAGGTCCTGGGACGCCTGTTTTTCTTCTTGAGAAAGGAAAACAGAACATTGTCAGACAGTGCTTACCAGACTATCGGCGAGGTATTTGAATTCTGGCTTAATGCCAATGTAGTTACCTGTATGACTCAGAAGCCAAACGCCATCTCCAAGCTTAAGTCGTTGTATGAAGCTTACGTTAGTTTTTCGAAAAACAAGTCAAGGAAGCCCCAGACACAAAGGGATAACGAGGAAAAGTTCAAAAATCACCTAATACAACTGTTTGATGTGGCACACGTGAAAGCAGAGAAAAAGATAACGATTCGCCAGGACTGGGATTTTCTTGTCGATCAGCGTGGGCCACGGAAGATGATAATGGCAAGGGAAGATCTGGCTTTCATGAAACAGCAGGAGAAACAAGTTGCCAGGGTCACAGCTGAAAGTTGACGACGCGAGAGGTGGGTTGCAGAGACCAGCAGAGTTGCTGAAGTCGTGTCAAGTGCAGCCATTCCTGGTGCATCTTCGGTCTCCAGTTCCAGTTCTGATGAAGCTACTGAACAAGGCTTAGCAGATGGCAGCAGTTATTGTAACTCTAGGTTTGAAGTAACAGAAGCAGGTCCATCATCATCTGACATCTGTTCACCAAAAGCAATGAAACTGGACCAGCGCAGAGTCAGTTATGATAAGCAGTTCACTGCCGCTTTGGACAGGACAAGGTTAAGTTCTCGCCAGGCCTTACATGTCGCTGCATCTGCACTACGTGCCGCCGGTGTCAACGTTGGTGAACTGACGGTGTCAGCAACTTCAATTCATGAAGCTCGCAAATCATGCCGTGTCACGATTGGCAACGAGATCAAGGCTGACTTTCAACTAGGCACACCGTTAATTGCCCACTTTGATGGGAAGCTGCTTCCTCAACGGGATAGGGAAAAGTTTGACCGGCTTCCAGTCGTCGTCTCGGGTAAGGATGTGGAAAAGCTTCTTGGCATTCCGAAGCTAGCATGTAGGACTGGAGCAGCTATGGCGCAAGTCGTTCTTGAGTTTATAGATGAATGGCCAAACGTCAAAGACTGGGTGGCTGGCCTCTGTTTCAACACAACGGCAAGCAACACAGGCCTGTACCTTGATTCAGCAATCGTGGGGGAAGATGCTTCTGTTCCTAGCTTGTCGCCATCACGTACATGAAATCATCATTGGCAGCATTTTTTGCATCCAAAGGGCCTGACAGTAGCCTCTTTGCACGGTTCAAGGCGCACTGGCAATTAATGGACCGTAGCAACTACTCACCTCTGGAGCTAGAAGCACTCACAGGAGCAGATTCTGATGTGACTGAAGCAGAGAGAAAGTGGCTCGTTGAAACTCGATCCAAAATGGTTGTCATAAACTTTCAGCTGAGAACCAGCAAGAGATGACTATACGGAGTTCCTCGAACTCAGCCTAATCATATTAGGTGGAGTTCTTGCAACAGAAGCTTGCTGTCACGCCCCAGTGGCTCGCCACTGTGCACGGTGGATGGGAAAGATGATCTATTGTTTAAAGATCCATCTTTTCAGAAAGCAGTTCAAGCTTACTCCAGAAGAGCTGGATTCCCTTCATCGCATCAACATATTCGCCTCCACCATTTACATCAAGCACTGGTTAGAGTCTTCCAATGCAGCTGATGCTCCAGTGAACAACCTCGCGCTCATGCAGGCGCTCCAGATATGGTATTTGAGCAAAGACCTGGTCTCTCTTGAGTTCTTCTCCGATACAGTCGACGCCAATGAAAAACAGAAAATGGTGGAAGAACTGAAGAAGCCTGCAAGAAAGAAGGAGCTGAGGAAGGCCAAGACTATTACTTCTTTCCACACCATTAGGCTGTCGGACTTTGTAACAATTCGATCACTGAACCTTTTTCAAGCGCTTCATATTAACCAGTCCTTCCTCAGCAATCACCCATCCATGTGGCAGCACCAACTGGCCTTCCAGTTGATTGAGCATCACCGAAAGGAGGCCCCGAAGGCCCATAAGGCCTTTTATGTCTGATTTAATTGCTCTCATTTTACATTTTAGCATAATGCAGACTGCAGAGTGCATTGACAGTTGAGTTTGTTTCTACTGATTAACCAGTATCGACTACTGGATTTGTGTTTCATTAATATTCAGTCACTGTACTGAGTGTGCTCATTTCATTCAAATAAAGTGACAGTTGGTTAAAGCTTTAACAACTGTGAGCTCCCAGAAGATGTTGACAGAAATGACAAAAAATTGGTATGGTTATTTGTTATTCTGAACCTCATCAAATGGAAGGCTATGCGAAGTTAATATGTAAAAAAAAAAAAAAATTACCCCTAAGGTAAGGAACACCCTACTGTGGCACTCCCCTGGGCCTGGAAACATGCGCCGATATAGTGCAGAAGGGAGTTGTACAGCTATTGTATCCTCTCCTGTGGAAAGTCGGCCCACAGCTGTTGTAACTGGCCCTCGAGATCCTGCAGATTGGCACTGGGTCTGAGTTGACGTCCAAGCTGATCCCATACATGGTCTATTGAGGAAAGATCGGAGGACCTGGCTGGCCATGGAAGGACCTCAACCTAATGCAGGCAGTCCATGGACACACATGCCATGTGTGGATGGGCATTGTCTTGTTGAAAGACTCTCCCAGGGTGCTGTCTTAGGAGTGGTAAGCCATTCAGACCCAGGATGTCATTGACACCACTATGCTGTCGGGCTCCCCAGAATCAGTACCAGAGATGACCTGAAATCATACCCTATGGCTCCCAAACACCATGATGCCATGAGTAACACCGGTGTGTCTCTCCACAACATTGGCAGGATTGGTCCACTCCCCTCTGTGCCATCATACGCACACACAACGGTCATCCGTGGTAATGCAGAACTAAAATTCATCACTGAACGTGGTGCAACGCCACTCATCATCAGTGCGTTCTTCCCAGTTACGGCACCACTCCAAATGTAGCCATCTCTGCGCTGGTGTTAACGGCAACCAACGTATAGGACGGTGAACCCATAGTCCAGCTGTCGAAACACGGTGCAGGATGACACAGGGTGTTGTAGAGAGTCCAATACCTGTGTCCGGATGGCAGGTGCAGATGTCATGGGGTTCTGCAATACTTGGCGCACAATACGACGTTCCTCCTTTGGTGTGGTCTGTCTTGGGTGACTGGAACCTTCATGGTTCCATGTGGGTGCCCTCACGTGCCCATTGCTTCCAACATCGTGTGACCGTGACATCTGCATGCTCCACATGCTGGCCAATTGCACGATATGACCACCCGGCCTCATGCAAACCGACAATGCCACCCCTATCAAACTCCATCAAGTGCTGGTAATATGAAAGGTTGGGGGAGATGGAAAGACCTTGGCCAAGCACGCAGGCTCTTCTGAGATTAACAAACACTTCATCTGAGAACGGTATCTAAAAGCTCTTCACATAATTAACGACGTAATCAACGTCTGTTAGCAGGCATTCTGGCTAATATAAGTGCAGAAAGGGTAACAGAGCACCTGGTTGTTTTCCCCACCCTCTTCCCTCTCATGTTTACATGAATAAGCACATCAATCAGAGCTCCAGACAAAATGACCCATGTTCCCCTCCCTGGTGACCTGATCTGTAGCATCTGATCTGCCCCAGAGCTCCTTTTCTTTGATCTTTCATCATGCAACAATAATCAAAGCTGCCTCAGAGAATAAGTGGATCTTCTGCTAACCCTGATATCATTAGCTAATGCTTTGACTCTATATCTGACTATATATTGATGCATTTTCCTGTTTCCAGTAAACTCAATCCGGACTGTCTTGTCTCCTATTGCCAGCATCATTTCCTGACACTTTAGCTGGAATTCAATCTTTAGTTTCCTTCTTTTATGTTTCTCATCCAAATTCATTTTTTGTCCTTAATTAGCCAGAGGGGACTCACAGTAACCTACAGCATGCCATCAATATGCACAGACATTGATGTCCTGATAAGAACATTATAAAATGGGGTAGGGGGAGGGAATTGAGGATGTCCACTCAGCAGCAGTGTTACCACTATGTAAATCATGCATTTGAAATATATGTGGGGAGGAGAGTGACTTTTTGAGTGGGCCCCAGAAACAACAAACCCACTGCCAAGCCCCCAAGCATCTGAGGGAAGCAGCCATGGCTGATGTCAAATGCCTTTGGACTCCTGTAAGCATTGGCCATAGCCAGAGACTCGCCCCCTGTGGAGGACACTGTGGGAGCAGGTGGTGCTGGAGCAGTTTGTCTTCAGTCTCTAGAAAGCAACCTTGGGATGACTCTGGTGTCACCACTGCTGATCCCTGTCTGCATCTACACAGCTGCCTGATAATTACCTGGCTAACAGTGCTGACACAGACACGCCCCCTGTAAGTTCCTCCTCAGGCATAAATCAACGCAGGGAGGCAGGACGGGGACCGCCAAATGTGCAATCAACAACACATCACTTCTATATGAAAGGACAATGACTGCATTTCAAAGCAAAGAGGCCATTTAGCATTGATGGGAAAGGCCACGTGTGACCCTCTTCTGCCTCAGGGAGGCCCTCCCCACTGGGTGTTAGCCATTGTGGACTATACAACACAGTCCCTGGAAGCGAGCAATATCTCAGCTTAAATTCTTTCACTATTTTCTGCTGTGTTTGAATCCCAAAAGAGATTATCACAGATCCAGGTACATCTTTCATGTTACACACACTAAAGGAATTAGCTAGGCAGGAAAGTGATTTGAAGTCGCAATCGTCATTCCAATGGACTAACCGGGTGCTTTAATAAAACACCAAAGTCCACAAGTTTTTAACTTTGTGCACATAAATTTCTCTTTAGGGTGCTTTGAGGTCACACAGTCTACTGGGGACATACATTGTGAGGTTTTGGGCAACCAGAGGAATGTACTCCAGACCGTCCTGACAGCTTGGGAATGATACATCAGAAATCAGCATAAAGGAGCTGAGACCTGAAAACAATTTCTTCTATTGTTATCCTCTGGGGGGGTTGCTGAATTTGGTGCTAATGGCACAGGCTAATGTGATTCAGCAGAGTTTCTGCATGTATTTTGCCACCATTCCCAGAATACCCCATCAAGATGCAGCATTAAAGTTAGGTCCAGTTCATACTATTTACCTGAATACAAAATATGTAATTGTGTATATATACATCTTGCAACCATGGATAAGCAGTTGGAATATGGATTGACTCAGGCCTGGACTGGCCATCTGGCATATCGGGCATACCGGCAAAATTCCTCGGGGGACCCCCCCCCCAGCTCTGCAAATTTAATTGTGTCCCCCATGTAGCAAATTGGACCCTGAAGTCCAGGGTCAATTTGATTCTTAATCCCTGTCCAGCCATCCATCCATATACAAATGCTACACATGATGGTCTTGGTATCATAGTGTTTGCAGCAGCTCCATAATTTGTGTGTGTCTGTTTCCAGGGACTGGACCCGTGCGGTTCCTTAAAACACAATCAGTCACTGATACGGATGTTAAAACATGATGCACATTCAGTCCTTTATCAATGAATCGTTCCTCAAGTTGACTACAGCTCATTTTGATTTAATACTGGACTTAACAAATGGATCATGGCAGATTCCCTTATCATCAGAATCTGAAGGGAAAACTGCGGCCTCAACTCTGTTTGGATCACAGCAATTTTGCATTCTCCTGTTTGGTTTGCAAAGGGCACCAGGCAAGTGGCTAATGGACCACATACTCCATCCTTGAGATGCCTATGCTGCAGCCTATCTGGATGATATTGCTGTTTGTACTAAGATTAGTTTTGGCATTTACAGCACCTGAGAGTGGCCCTGCAGTCGCTAAGAAATAGGGCCTATACAGCAAATCCCGCTAAATGTGCAATAAGGTGAAGGAAGGTGCATTATCTGGGGTCTCTCATGGACAAATCTGACCGCAGTAATAATGGTGGTGATTGCTCCCTGCTCACAACTCAAACCCAAAAGAAATAAATGAGGTTGATTCACGGGTTGGCTAGTAACGAAATTTCATTTCTAATTTTTCCTGTCCTATTCCTCACAGACTTGCCCTGAAAGAACCAAAACGATTGCATTTATTATATTACCCTTAATCTCATGCCCAAATGAAAAATCTAATGATTCTTGCCACATGCTTATTCCTAATCAGTCCTCTCACTCACAGCTCAACACAACCCTCTCTACACATGCATACAGCAGGAGATGTGGTCCAAAGACAACCACTTCTTTTTCTAATTTCTACAACTGGGACTGATTAACTTCAATTTTTGCTTTATGTATCTCAAGGCACAGAACAAGCCACTTTCTGCAGGTGTTCTCTGTTGTTCCAAAAAAAGTCTGGGTTACCAGTGACAACCATTCATTAGGAATAACAGAACTCAACTATGTGCCATTCACCAAAATTGAGACTGAAAGGCGGAGTCTTATGCCTTTCAGCGAATTGTGTTTGATAATAAATGCACTGCTCTGAATGTTTTTGAATTACACCCCCTGCTGTCGACCTTTTTGAAGTGTCAAATGCTAATCAGTCTACAAATGATCTGCACTCTTAAATCAGGTGTAGTCTGCTCAATGTCAACACACAGCTTCTGGCAGATCCTGGCAAAATCCTTTTTTGTCAGAATAATATGTATGTATGAGCGTATATGCATCAAAGACTATAGATGTGGAACAAAAGTAAGCGTATGGGCACAAGGGATCAGAAGGCTGCGAATGTGTTTGAGCATGACCGCTTGAATGTCTTTAGCAAAAGCACATAGAAGTAAATCGCACCACCCTGACCTCGGATACAAGAAACAGTGAGCATCTAATCTGCGGGATATAAAATGGCATAAACAGAATGGACTCTGTGATGATGGCATTATGAAGACAGCTGACATAATCGTTCCCTTAATAGGGTGGATCTGTGTAGGCAACAGAAGCACTGACTGCGGTGGTCATTTGCATGTCGTGGACCAACATCCAACAGGAAAATAGGCGACACATTAAATGAAAACATTTGACGCTCCCCGCTGTTAAGGACAGAAGAGATGTAGCTGGAAGCAAAACAGAAAGACTACACTTTGCCCTCAACACTGTGCCATCAACACCATGGCCTCAACACTACACCCTCAACACTGTGGCCTCACCGAAGATTCAATTTACCATTTACTGAAAAAGAGCACAGCATATGACTTAGATACCCAAATATGAAAAATGTTCCACCAAGTCTTGTTGATAAACCAGGGTGGGAATGTTTAATATATATTTTTAAAGATGCTTCAATATATTTGAGCCCTTGTCTCACTTAACATAAAACTGATTTTACTTCCCTGCTGTGTTGCCCTTGATTTCTTTTCAGGGAATTGATATATTTTTTTTTTTTTATCTATCGTAGATGATGTATGACACTTCTAGGATAATGGTACCCTTACTGTCTCCCAAAAACTATGCATTTTTAGTTTGAGAAAATGGAATGAAATAAAACAGCATTACTACCTATAAAACAAAGCTTTACTGCTGAGAGGCACGAGTTTAGACCTCCATGTGTACACATATGAGAATATTTTTATTCGTTCTTTTTCCTTCCCATATTTTTATCAAGTGTTACAAAGTCATTTGATCGTCAGTATTTTCTCCTGAGCTACTATGTTTGAGGTGTTGCCAGGTGTCATACACAGCCTGTATGAGATTCATCTGACAATATAGGTCTCTCAGCTTCCCTCATCGACTCCGTTTGCCTTACAGGCCTCACTAAATTAATTGTGTAATGGTTTCCCAGGAAGTCTTTCTGGCTGCTGTTGACAGTACAAGAAGTAATAACCCTTTAGGTCTGTTTTTATCCATGTCTGACTGTGCTCCACCATGTCTTTCAAGATGTTAGCTATTTGGGTAGCTTTTATTGCAAGAAGTGCCTGCGAATTGAACACCAGCTGACATAACCTGTACATACAAAGAAAACATTATTGTAAAGCCAAATTTATCAGTGTCGTCAGGATGCTGTGGAGCACCATACGTCATACTGAGACTATTGAGAGTGTTCTTACCAGCAAATCACAGTATGGTATGGTGGGACCACAGCTCAAGAAAAAAAAGCCATACAGGGGGCTGTGAAGTCTGCCCAGAAGACCACAAGGAATGAACAACCCTCCCTTGACCCTTCAAGGCCCTGGCCACCCCAGCCACAAACTCTTCACTCACCTGCAGTCTGGTAGGCTGTAGCGTCAGAGAACTGGCTACCAGATTCATGAAGTTTTCCCCAAGCCCTGTAGCACTGTTACTGCACTTTATCAAGCATTGAATATTGTATAGTTTGCACTGTCCTGCATCATTTTGCACCCTTTTCTGTATTGTTTTGCCCCATCTTACATCTGCAATCCTTGTGTTTTATTGTATTACCATATGTGTTATTGTCTCTACCATTGTATTTCTCGAGCTGTGGGATGCCTAAATTTCCTTCGAAATTAATAAAGTATCATCCACCCATCCATCCATCCATCCATCCATCCATCTATCTATCGTCTTGCAGCATCTGCATTACTTTGCACCATCATTTATTATTTTGCACTGCTTTTTATAGTTTTGCACCGTCTGTACTGCTTTGCAGTTGGTCTATTTTTTTTGCCACTGTCTGCATTGCTTTACACTGTCTGTATTCTTTTCCCCTTCTTTTTATTGTTTTGCACCTGCTTGTATTGTTTTTCACATCTGTATTATTTTGCACTCTTTTTATTGTCTTTATTTTTTAGTCTCTATAACCATATGAGAGTGAACCAGTCAGCATTCCAATGCACATTTTGCACATGGATAATAAAGATCTTGAATCTGTATATATCAAATTATTCCTGCTTTTTGGTGGTCCTCTTCTTTGTGCACTATTTACACCTCCTACTACCTAAGAGTATCAACTCGCAAAGCACTTTGATGTTTTTTGGAAATGCTTGTAATCTTTCATTCAACCCACTACAAGACGTCAATCCCTTAGGTTCACTGATGTCATCCCGCGATAGAATCGTGTATCCATCAAGAGTGCAGGCTTATCGCGTCAACTCCCTGAAACAGGTAAACGATGGTAGGGAGGTAGGAGATGGATGGAGATTTCGAGGACTGGGCGGGGTGGGGAGGGATCAGTTGTTACTGAGTGGCTGTAGTAATAGATGATACCTATATGAGGGGAGATGCAATTTCACCAAACCTTATCCTAAATAAAGTGAATTTTTCTGAGAATGGACATTAGGGATATGTTACTTGCCTCCTCATACTATCTGCAAATTTACTATCTTTTCAGGGAGTGTATAAGGTATATGTTAATCTATAACCCTCCTTAATGTTCTCATATATGTCTTGCATATAAAATCTAAGGGTGAGTTTCCCGAAGCCTTCTTAATGCTACGTTGTTCATAAGTTCTAGCTTTTAAGATAGAACTTACAAACGACGTAGCATTAAGAAGGCTTTGGGAAACTCATCCTAAATTGACAATAAAATATCTTTGAATCTTGAATCTTAATCATTAAACCCTTCCATCCGTCTGTCCGTCCATCAACCTTCAATCGCCTAATTTAATGACCACCAGGACCACAAAACTATGAGCAGGCACTCCAGCCATGCAGTAATTGTGTTCCCAGAGTTACTCTTTGCCGAGGCACCTAGCTCTACTATTTGCTGCATTAATGCAGGTAACCAGGCCCCCAAGTGAGAGCTGAAATGCACACCAGTAAGATTTGCTGTCGCCTTCTGAGGAAAGACCTCTGGTATCCTGTAGTCTGGCAGACCCATCTGAAGGCCATTGTCTTTTCATGGTGATAATAGCATCCAGGCATCTATGTGGTTTAATTGGCTAGAACACGCAGACATTACTTATACATGCGATGTCCTAAGCCTCCCTTTAGACATCTTGGAAGTGTCAAATACTTTGCAAGGGTATTTTACAAATGGCTGAATTATAAAAGAAAGGGGAATTGGCAGAGCTAAGTCATCCATTTTTATCGCACAGCAGACAGGATGCTAGTTTATTTCAGGGCATCTAAACACAAACTTTTTATAATTCCCTCTGGGGGACACAAGAACTAAAGTAAAATCAAATCAAATCAAATAAAAATAAAGTGAACATAGATCATTCCCATCAATTTCTAGCATTTGATTAAATCATGGGCTGAACACACACACATACACACACACACACACACACTGTGTCCCTGAACACAAACACAGACAGACACACGCATACACACACTGTCTCCCTGAACACAAACACACACACATACACACACACACATACTGTCTTCCTGAACAAAAACACAGACAGACACACAGAGAGACTCATGCATACACACACACACACACACACACTCATTTTTGGCACATCCTGCTTTATCCCCTGTGATTATTTGGTGAGCAGGCATTTAGGGCCTGTGTGGTATCAGCAATGGCAGCAGGATTTGCAGAGGGTCCGGAACGTTCCCAGATTTCTGTTTTAGTCATTCAGCAGTTTCACAGCTTTATTCCCAGCGCTGAATCTGAGTTCAGCCATGCAGGAAGGGATGCAGAGCAACAGTTCAGTTGAGTTTCCCAGCTGGCTGTCGTGATGACACAGGCCATTATAACTACGTCAGTTGTGGTTCCACTTCACTTCAGCTGTTATTCAAATTGGAGAACTTTTTCAGTGTGGGGAGTGTCGACAAACTAAGGAGTGGGTGATTTAAATGTCGAACACCCCTAGCATTCTAATAGCATGCTAAATCGGTCCAGTTAGGGAAATAATTAGCTCAATCGAGTGCTCAGCTGCAAAGTACAAGTAAACTGACCCTCTGGGCAGAGAACCGCACGCCCTTGATTAAAGGGAAACAGAGGAGGAAGGTGACATCGTTCCACAGGGCCATGGGCTGCATGTCCATTACCTTTAACTTACAAAGTCCACAGGGCAAAGGCTCGCAGGAGTGGCACCCCCCCACACTGTACATCCAGCCATCATTCATCACCTGAGAGCGAGGGAGAGAAGGGGGCACCATCAGACCATGGTGCATCCCACAATGCACCGCTGCTCCCTGAGTCCCAGTTCATTTCTGACGGCTATAGTCAAAGAGCGCCACAAGAGCGTCAAAGAGGTTGAAATGCGTTTCCTACTGGGTTCCACAAGGTTTTACAGCTTAGTGTGACCTTTAACGACATTCTTAGAATATTTTAATGTATGCTTACATATCTAATTATGTGAGGCTAATGCGTTCAGCACATTTAACCATGCTGAGCTCTTACAGATGTGCACTCTGGGAAGAGTGTGTGTTTATTTATTACAGAACTGCATGAGCTATATTTAAAAAGTTGTGAAATTGTTCCTGAAAAAGTTTTCTCTGCTGTTGTTATTCCTAAACATTCCAATTTTCCATCAGAGCGCGAGGCAGACTTCGAAGCACCAAGGTTCGTACCCTTGACAGGGCGCGTCCACATGATTTACAGATTAATGGCAGGATCCGGGATGATAGCGATCTCACAGGGGGAGGGGAGGAGAGCGCTGCTCGTGTAATCCCCCTTTGATGGGGGGGCAGATGTGACTTTGTGATAACCTTGAGTACCCCCCCTACCTGCCCACCCCAAGCAGCCTTCCCTAACATTGAGATTTATGCTAATGCACTCCTCCATCTCCAAAGGTCCTTGGTGCTTGTTCGATATTTTTTTGCGGTCCGGTGAGCACGTAGGGATTGTGGGAGCTTGCGGGCCTGTGCTTCAAGTGATGTATATGGTGGGCAAACAAGGTCAAGAACGGGAAGAGCTCGTTACGAGCGGGCGCCAGCATCGCAGCTTCACTCATACCGACGTGTCTGTGATCAAATTACTTCCACTGATCATCCCTTCAGGGGAAAAAATACACTCCAGAACATTCTGCTCAAGCTACTAAAAAGTTGTGTCCTCATGAGTAACTATAAGTTGGAGCACTAGTCAAAAGCTACACTATTTATAACATATTTATTTATTCATTCATTATGGTCTTGTGGATCTCACAGATCACATTTTGCATAAAGTTGTTTTTAAAGTCACAGATAAACACTTTTTGGTTTGACTGTGTATGTGCATATTTAACACTGCTAACAGCCCGGAGGTGTGTGGCTCAGCAGGTTAGGACACTGCACTCCGAAGCTCATGGGTTTAAATCCTGTGGTCGGCAGAGTGATTTTGCTGTTGGGGCATTGAGCAAGAGCCCTTACCCCAATTCCTCCAGGGACTGACTGACCCTGCTTTCTCAAATTGTATTTTGCTTTGAATAAAACAATCTGAACCACCCACTGGCCAGTGAGCCCCATGCCATTAGAGGCCTGAGCCCAAGCCTGTGGGGGCTCACAGGAACATCACCCTGGATCTCTGCGGTTCTCTGGTGGTCCTCATGTCATTCACAGGCTGCAGACACCCTTCAGTCAGTGGCTTAGTTCATACATTTCTTAGTGAATAACAGACTACTGTTCTAATCGATCGATCTATCTATCTATCTATCTATCTATCTATCTATCCTCCCAGATAGGATCAGGATGTGCAAACGAAAGTTTATGTTTCAAAAATGAACCAACCTCTCCTCCAAAGCCCCAGTGTTCCTGGCCCTGCGGAGTACTGCCTGCAAAACCAGGGTTGGCAACACCTGATCTGGAAGCTGTGTATTTTGCAGAAGCCCTCAAGGGCTTAGAATCAGCAACTCACCGGTTATGATCAGCGGCATGTTGACATCGTCATGCTCAAGTAAAGTGCCAGGTCCCTGGAGGCCAACGAGGAGGACTCCTATATATGTTTGCATATGTCATTACAGCATTTATCTGACCTCAGAATCCTTCTCCTCACAGCGCATGACATGGTGACATTATATGCCCAGAAGATAATCCCTTCCCAAGACACAACAAAGATATCTTTCAAGATATCTTCACACCATATTATGGTAATAGAATAACCTGACAACATTTAGGTAGGTCTTTATATATCATATATGTAGTACATAAAAATGCACACACACACACATATATATGCATGTATGTGTGTGTGTGTGTGTCTCTGTTTTTCATTCATTCATATATATATATATATATATATATATGAATGAGTGAAAAACACAGAGTTAAGCTCTTAAAATCACACCAATGCAATATTTTCTTTTTGTTAAAGACAATTAAAGTGCATAGGAAGCCAGTCGAGAAACGCTGCTAATGTATCGCTAAGGATGGACAATTGCGCCTTCGATCTGAAAGCACTCAGTATTCAGGGGCTTCTAGTTCACATAATAATACAACTGTGTTGTAGCCGGTTGTGTGACTGTGTGTCCTGTACTGGTTAGGAAGCTATTTATGGTGGCCCTTCCACTGTAAATGAAATTAGAGTGAAGAGAGTGCAAAAGCGCTGGCATTCAGGACGCCCCTGCCTGCCAGGATGGGCCCCAGGCTCCCCGCGACCTTGTGCTGGATAAGCCATTATGGAAGATGGATGAATGAGGGAAACTTTAAATATGCCTCTGTTAGTACTGCTTCTCCACTGGACTAGGCAACGGTAAATACAGGTGTCATTTGTCACATCGGACAGTAGGTGCTGCTGCGATTAAAGACTCGTAATTGAGACTTTGCCAGTTCATAGCACAGGGTTTCCCATACTGGATGGTATTTAACATGATAGCCAAAATTTTTTCACATGCGATGCTTGAAAGCATTTGGTTTATGTGAATTTCAAAAAGACCTGCTAAGCCTCCAAAATAATAATTTAAGTGAAACTATGTAAAAACAAAAAATGGGTAATATATCGCAAACTTTCAGGCCTGTGCTTGTACAGGTTGAATTTAAACTGATAATATTCCGCAAGCATAAAACAACACAGTGCCGATGTCACGCATTTTCTGAGAGTGATTAATGAGCCAATGCCTCTCGGGGTCCCTGCCAATGTTACTTAATTAGTAATCAGCAATTAGTGACAAGCTGAGGGGTCAGAGTTTCTGATTTACTGCACACGACGGGTCGTCCTGAAGCTCATGATCCATTGACTACACCACGCCACATCACAATCTCTGAATGTTACACCCACAATCCCATTTAATTATTCATCTGAGCAGATGGAAAGAAAGGTGGATAATCTCAGGTCTTTTTTCAGCTTGAGGGCTTTTATGCAACAGGAGCATTTTTACGGCTTCCATAGTCTGCCTACAGAGTTCCAGACTGCATCACATGTACAGGGAGGGGACACATTGTCACCTGCACGCACACACAGGATCATACATGGGGGGGGGGGACCTCGGCACCAGTCTCATGCGAAAGCTGATTGTCTCCTTGACTGCCCCTCCCCTGTCACTCAGTGATTCTTAGCAATCACTGGCTAATGATATTTGGTCCCTCTGTATGAATAACAGCCCCTCTTATTCCCCCCCACCTTAAAAATTCCTAGAATCTCCCCTGAGGTTCACACACAGAGGTCTGTGAGGTATAGTGTGGTGCTCCCTCAAAATGACCTCTAGGGGGCTCAGGGGTGTCATCTTACTAACAAGCAGGAGACGCAACATGCAAGGCTGGGGGGGAATCGATGAAACCAAGGCCACAGAGCTGAACGCAATGGCAGCTGGTTGCCAGGACGTCACACGGACCACGGTTCTGCAGTTTCGCGAGCTTGACACACTGGTCTGCCACAGGAAGGAGGGAGTGAGTGAGTGAGAGAGAGATTTTATTAGTGCATTAGTGCCCCAACAGACTCCGCCACGTTCATTCTTCCATTAGGGATCTGGGATGAGACTCGGTTTTGTGTCCTATTGACCCAATTACTCAGCTTCCACATTCTCCTATCAGCGTTCTTCATCTACATCATCTTCATTTTACTTTGTGAGAACGATTGTGGGATTTTTCATCTTCATAATACAGAAAGTCCCACACTCCCATCTTTAACCTTAAACAAGTTTTTGCAACGACCTTAATGGGGGAGGCTGCTTAATGGTGCACCCCCCATCACTGCATCCAAAACAACAGGTGGGCCGTTAATCACTGAAGGAGTGCCATGCGGGTGGTAGACAGTCCCCCACCCCCTCAACCCAGGGCTCTGGTATCATTGTGCCAAACTGCAGATTCGGTACTCAGACAGTGCTGGCATTATTTAGTGGCACGGTATTAATCAGACTAAAAGAGAGATGCAAAAAGAAAATGCTCATGCGATTCGTAAGTTTTACTCATGCAAGTTTCAGAGGGTGCTGCTGCATAATGCATAAGGCAGCTAACGCTAATGCTGCCCTTGGCTGTAAAAGTATGTAAATAAAGTTATTATGGGCACACGCAAAGTTAAAGTGCATAAAGATCATTTTCAGGCATATCGAGTGCAGCAAGCATGGTTTATTAAAGGGACATAAATCGCTCAACATCCACAAAGCCGCCGTTTGACCTTGCGTACATCTGCAGCACTTCAGCTAAAAAATAGGAGTAGTTAGTGATTAGTGACTAGCCAGGGAAGTGGCATATATCTTCTATGGGGGACTTTTGCATCATACAGAGTGTAAATGGGCAAGGCAATAAAGACACAGAAAAAGGGACATTTAGAGACTCACAAACAGTTGCAAGCTCCTAGGGTTTGGAATGATTAATATCCTAAATGACCGCAGGAATTCTGGCTCACCAGAAATCAGTCTTTTTCCTGCAAAAGCTGTTATTGTACAACTTAATGTTAGATCTTCCCTTTGAAGCAAAAAAAAGACATTTTATTCCTATTCATTCACAATATGTTCAGTTCATGTTCAATCAAAAAAATCATACAAAGAAAAAAAGTTAGTATGCCAGATACATTTTGGTGTCCTGGTGAAAGTTTATCAAAAATATGTCTGAAAAAGGGTTGATTTGAAGTCAACAAAACCATGCCAGATGGCTTTTCATGAACATTGTCAGGAAAGATTAAAGACTTGCACATAAATTTAGTCTAAACAATGGCCAGCGGGTGGCCTATTGAATGTTCCTTCAAAATAAGGGCAGCGGGATGCACCTCAGTATTTAAGGGAAGTGCATTGACGTGACAGTAAACACAACACACAAAATGAACACGTCGGCAGGCCAGTTTATAATTAAGCCACTAGTGGAGTATCAGTGATACAGGATTATCAGCTCAAGCACACAATCACCACAAATCACTGCAAAGCCACAATACAGATGGCTGTCCTTGGATGTGAGCGTCATTCGTTCTGGCCTTCAATCAAAATAGACTAGGGGCAGGCAATGAACGGGGAGGGCATTAGGGGCAGGCAATGAAACGGGAGGGAATTAGGGACAGGCAATGAACCGGGAGGGAATTAGGGGCAGGCAATGAAAGGGCAGGGAGATGAGGTCATTAGCTTAATACACGTTCGAGAGGTGTCG
>JAODLD010000040.1:3668029-3683179 GCA_026781065.1 Mormyrops boulengeri | reverse complement strand
GGGGGGGGACATAATGGGCATGAAATAGGTGCAGGGGGTATGGTGGGCAGAAATTGGAGGACCCCAAGGAAACCCACACAACACCCAAATACAGGAAATGCAAATGGTCTGCCATCTAGATACAATAAAAATACTTTAAATATATTAACAAATTATTAATATATGTACCGCTTAATCACAACTGGGGTCGCGGGGGGGACCAGAGCCTATTCTGGGAGCAATGGGCGCAGGTGGGAACCAACCCTGGCCAGTCGCCAACACACCGCAGGGCACACACTCACACACACACACTCACACACACAACTACAGTGCCAATTTATATTCACCAATCAACCTAACCTGCACGCTTTTGGACTGTGGGAGGAAACCAGAGCCCCCAGCGAAAACCCATGCGAACACGGGGAGTGCGTGCAAACTTCATACAGAAAGGACCCGGGACCAAACCCAGGACCTTCTTGCTGTGAGGCATATATATAGTAGGTGTCATGCCCTGCTCGCCCGATCCTCCTGTGTGCCACACCCCCTCATTAACCTCGTGTGAAATCCCAATTGTTACCCAATTGTGTTCCTGAATAAACCCCTCGTTCCTGACTCTCCGACTTCCCCGACCCTGATTCCCCACTCCGTATTCTCCCTGCTCAACCTGCGATCGTGACAGTGGGCTGTCAAAGTTAATGCGATAATAGCGCATCAACGGGAATTCATTATAATCTGACTAATTTTTTTGATGCCCTTAACGCATGTTGAGTAGGATGGTAGCTAAGGAAAAATAATGAACAAAGAAAAAGGTATTTTAAATGGCAGGTTCAGCTTCGAAACTCTGTCCATCGACAAGACCAAAGTTATTTGCAGTTACTGTCGATGTGAAATGAGTCACCCGAAGTACATCTAGTCTTAAATACCATACCAGGCTGCGGCTTTTCTCAGAATGCATTTGTATTTTCATGTCTTAACATATTATGATAATACTTTCGTAAATATAAATAATTTATTTATGGGTTAATATTATTATTATATTATTATTATTTCATTTAGGTATTTCATTCGCTATATATGTGAATGAGGCAGTCCGTCGCACGCTTCTGTGATGTCTTCCAGAAAGTCATTCTGTACGAGAGTGTCTCTGGTGGAATGGCATGCTTTCCGGAGTTTTCTTCAGTGTCTGAGATTGGATGTAGGCTTATTTGTTGTTAGTTTATTGGAATTCATAATTCTTTCATATACTTTTCGTAGTAAATCGTCATCACGCCTTCCCAGATCTTTGAAAAATTATTATATTTTCTCCGATTTACATATTATAGCCAGCTGAGTTCGGAGTGGTGAGGACATTTGGCACTGCTCAGCCGGCACAGTTACAAGTAGTGAAGTGGAGAGTGAAGGGCAGACAATTGCAGAGCCAAACGAACTTGGGTGAGGGTGAAGACTATCACTACGGAACTGAACAATATTGTGATATTAGTCACCTTTGCACTGTTACGCGTCCGAGTGATTTAAAATTGAGACAAAATTCACAGAATTGTATTTCATTATTTTTTGTAAGTACTTTTAGTTTTGTGTTTGTGTTAAATGCATATACAGTGATCCCCCCGCCTATCGCGGAAGATGTGTTACACACCCATCAGCGATAGGTGAAAATCCGCGATATAGAAAGACCATATAAATAAACATTTTTTTATAGCTTAAGCCTTAAAATACCCCTCCCACACACTTTAAGAACATATAAGCTTATTAAAACAACACATATGTTGTTTTAACACATATATGATATGTAGATGTGGATAGTAATAATAATAATAATAATATGTAATGCATTTGTATGAGATTCCGTTTTAACGATGGCTTTATTCCGTGGAGTTGCAACCCTCTTTCCTGTTTGACTAAAGGAAAGCGATGCGGTGGCTGTTATATTCTTTTCATCCTTCTTGATGTATCGTACCGTCAATTCATTCAAGCCATAATGGTGAGCGACGTCCGCATAACGCTTTCCTTCCTGAAGCATATCCAGTTGTTTTACCCTCTCCTGAATGGTCAAGGTTTCCTCTGGCGCTAAGGCTCACTACTACCAGAAGGCTTAGAAGATGCAGGATGCTTTGGAGCCATCGTAGGGCTTAAAACAAAACGAAAACAATCGGACCACAAGCAAGGTACGCGATACGCAGAGGACTGTGACACGTCGGGGAAAAATCCACGATATAGCGGGGGCACGATAGCTGAACCGCGATGTAGCGGGGGATCACTGTATACCGATATCGCATTTAAAATCGTATCTCAAACCCTCTTCTCTATCCATTGGGACTCTTTGTAAATCTTGGGTCAAACATTTAGGATAAAATGGCTTTTTGCTTTAAAAAGGTTGCCGACCTCTGATCTATACTGTACTTAGTTATATGACTAAGTAATATGTAATATTTAGCAGGTCAACCTGCCGATCTGTTGTTGGGATTGGGTTCTTTTCTTATGATGATATAGGGTTTCTGATGACCTTTGGACAGTCTTTGTTGTTGTTTATTGTTGGTAATTGATTTCCAATAATAAATGCATACATTTGCATAAAGCAATCATGCCTTGCCAACTCTAATATTGATAAGAATATTAACACCTGAAAAAATCCCTTAATGGTAAATGTTGAATAAATTTATGATTTAATTTGCGATTAATTTGTGATTAACTATGGACAGTTGTGTGATTAATCACGATTAAATATTTTAATCTATTGACAGCCCTAATATATAGTAATAATTTGCTTATATAATTAAAGTATTTTTACATGTGTATATATATATATATGTAAAATATGTATACACATGCACACACACACATATACACACACACACACAGGTTTGTAATGATATCTTTCTTGGGACTCTCCAGTCACTTCTATGGGGGAAACTCTAATCCCAACATGATGACCTTTACCCCTACCCAACCGTAACCTTGACCATAAATAACCGGACTAAATACGAGACTTTGGGCATTTTTAGTTTTTTGATTGCAGTCACTGATCTTTGTGGGGACCTGAAAATTTGGGCCCTACAATGTAATGTAAACATAATCCACAAACACACAGGTTTGTAATTATATCTTTGTGAGGACTCTCCATTCACTCCTACCCAGCCCTAACCTTAACCATAGGTAACCCAACGGCATATTTTAAATTTTTTGATTCCAGTCAAAGATCTTTGCGGGGACCTGAAAAATGGTCCCCATAACGTCACAAGACAAGTTTTTGTTACATTGTGTAATATTAACCTAATCCCCCCCCCCCCCACACACACACACAAATTAAGAGACCACAGCAAAATTTTCAGTTTCACTGATTTATCGATTTATGGGTGTGCATCAGTGTGAAATAAACATTTCTTTTTTGCAAACTCCAGCCTGGCTCTTCCCTGGTTCTCATGGATTCTTTCTTGGTTTATGTGTCTTCAGTCCTGCTTCTAGGAGCCTGATACAAACTGTGTGTGTGTGTGTCTGCTGTTGCATAGTGTAAAAACTCTAAACTCACCTAAAATATGCAATTTTCCCTGTTAGCAGAAAGGGACCTAATGAAGGATAAAGCAAAGAAAATAACGTTTACATTCATACGCAAAACAAAAAACACAAAATGTATAAAAAGTTGTAAGCTAGGCCAAGAGACAATATAATGAAACAATGCCGAATTAAGTCAATGTTACCTTGGCAGAAGAAAAGCACATTCGCCTTGAAGTAATTTTAATCCAGTAGAGTGTATGATGATTTAAAAGTCTTTATGCATGTTGGGGGGGGGCGGTGGGTTAGAGGTCTCCACAGAGATGTCCTCAGGGACTCACCTCCGGTAATGCAAGGAGCACAGCTTTCTGTCAGTGGAAGGATAGGGGTTAGTCTGCTGGGCTCAGTGAATTGTGGGAGATGTTAGCGGTCCCAGATGCTGGCATAGGAGCTTTATGCTCTAGCAGGGAGTGAGAAGTGGTTGTAATTTGGATGCAGTAAGAAATAAGTCAGGTTATTTATGAGAAAAAAAAAAGCTAGTTCCAGCTGTGGCAGCATCATAGAGTAGCGAAAGGCTAATGTCCATGCGGCAATAAGGGTTTAGCGATCATTCCATCGTGATGAGAAGCAGGCCTTGGCTATCCAGGGAACAGGGCTATGGACTATCAAATGAGTGGCTCATAGCACAAAGCAACTTTCAAACTCCTTATGAGATTTACAGGCCACAGCAAGCAGGTATTTTCATGGTTTGCAGACTGGGGAATTGTCTGACTGCAGTAAAAATCCACTTAAGCTGTTCCATAACTGAGCGGCTCGAAAGCAGAACACCCGACTGCCAATCTTACTCTTAGCACATCTGGGGTGCGTTTCCCGATAATAATCGATCTTACTGAATAACAAAGAAGATAACGTACAAATGATGTAGGTAAATAATGAGTGAGATTTGTCAGTTATTCCCAAAACCCTGCATTATTCCAGATTTAACAAATGAGAATAAAGTTGTTCTTTCTTAGTTTGTCTCTAGCCTCAGTGTGAGAGAAGTCCAGACTGTCGATAACGGGAACATCGATCCCACATGTAACAAAAGTGAAATATACATTATTGTTACATCAGAAATATGCAAATGTAAAGAAATGAACTAAAAAATCAATCAAAACATGCAAAAGCACACAAATTTAAACACAAAAATAAAATAACCCAGTAGCATAAATAAAATATATAAATGGGCTCAAAACATGATGTGACTTCCTTGTACAAAAGAACATATTTATTCTTATACAGAGACTGTTGTATATGGTTCTGTGCACTCTCGATTTTTGTCTTACAGTGTGGTTGTGTAATGTGCAGTCTGACAGACAATTTCCTTTGGGATAATATAAGTCTTCTGATTTTAATGGGTGACCCACCTTTCCACATTAAAAGATGTTACTGAATACATAGCAAGTTTGATTGGTTAGCTCATTATGCACCAGGGTTACTGCAGCTCTTTACTGCCACAAACTACCAGCTTGTGCTCTCAGACCACTGCAGATGATTGAAAACACAGCAGAACATCTGATATTCGTTCACCCTAAACATTTTCATGTCACCACCCTCCTTGGCACTCTTCAATGACTCCATATTAGTATTCGCCAAGTCCTTAGTAAGGGCTTATCAATGTACAGGCACCCATCTCTGTCAAAAGGCTCCACAAGACCTATGTTGCATTTTGTCCCCTTCGATCAGCAAACCAACGCCGCTTGGAGCTCCCTTCATCACACAAGAAGTGCCACTCCAGGTGGTTCTCTTGTGTGGTTCCCCGATAGTGGAATGAGCTGCAGAAGCACGTCCAGTCATCAGACTTCCTGTCCCCCTTCAAGAAACACCTCAAGACTCATCTGTTCAATGAATTCCATGAATAACCTGATTGCACTTACAGTATGTTGCACCTACAGGCTCTTGAATACTCTTATTAGGTTGTTACTTTGTTAGAAGTTGTTCTGTAGCAGTTTTTATGTAACTCCTGCTCCTATCCACCTTACACTCATACCTGGGCCTTCACTGAAAGCTGAGTCTATCTCCGCTTATGCCTAGTCGACTCCCTGACAGCATGAATGTTCGTAATGTGCTATTTGCCTCAGTCGTATGGCACTGTAGATAAAAGTGTCTGTTAAATATGTAAATGTAATGTTGTTCGGAATTTATGAACCGTTCCCCATTCTGAAACTGAAACTGAAACTTCAACTGAATTGGCCATACCCCACAGGATGTTTAAGTGGAAACTTGAATTTGAATGAAAGGAAGAAGAATTTAATTCATTTCAGTTCAAAGACATTCAATACAATCATACAATATAGGAATGCCATTTCATCTAGAAAAACACAAATACATGTATAATATTTATTTTCTAGGTATTAGATGTATTTATTGACCCTGTACTGTATATGTACTAGTCAGAGAAGTGTACTTTATATTTGCATGACAGCAAGGGAAAAATTGTTTTAGCCTATTCTAGCAATATACATTTGGTTTATGTTAGCCTTCTAAGTCTTTTTCCATTTTATGTTTTTGCATATTTAACTGTTTACGTGTCTTACCATTTGTGAGTAGTCTGCAGTAGCTTTTCTTGTGTGTCCGAGGGTTATCAGGTGAAAAGGGTTGTAACAGGACTACTGTACCTGTCTGACTGTATGAAGTGCTCTTCTCTCATTTTATTCATGGCACAAACACTAAGTCACTTATCATAAGCACTTGCGCTAATTATCTGTTATAGTTATTTGTTACTTTGTTAGATTTATTTTATTCTGTTTTTCACTATTACTACTGTTCTTTTTTAAGCTCTTTACTGTCTTATCTTTATTCCTCTTGTTACAATGAGCATGTTTAAGACAAAAGAATTTCCCTTGGGATAAATAAAGTTCTTATCTTATCTTATCTTGCTTGCAACGTATGTCATAAATCAAATTTGAATTTCTGCTAATTTATATTCTACATCAGGGGTACTCAAATGGCTGACTCTGATCCATATCAAAACAATGTAACCCGGATCACATGCGACACCTCCAGGTTGATGGAATATAGCGAGGGGGTAGTCACGTGAATGTTGGCTTCATGTGGCTGATGAAATTTGGACCTCATGGAAAAATAGGGTGACCTCTGTGATAGACCTGCAAGCAAGTTTAAAAAAAAAATGGCAAAGAAAATAACAAGTGGGTTGCATCACTCATCAATTTACGAACGAGATTACAAATTACGTTAGTTAAGAAAGAAACACTCGCTAATTAATGAATGAGCTTAAGTATGAGACAACAAACTATTTAGTGTTACTATGCTTTTGGGAAGCACACTACTGAACAGTCCAAGCAATCCTGCCAGCACCAACCCCACTGCCAATCCGGGGATTAGGCGTGTAAGATGCTCAATTTAATAAAAAGGGAAATCCACTTAAAGCCTTAAATATCAATACAAGTCATCTGAAGCTGGCGCACATGCAACAACTTGAGTGTTGTGCATTTTACAGCAGTACCAGAGGGATGTGGCACGGATGTACGTATGTCGCTATTGCTCCTTCCTTCCAGGATAGCTGACTGGTAATATCTTCCCAGAATTCCCTCAAAGCTTCTAGTCAGATGACGCAGACAGACCGAGAGACGCTGTCAGCTTTGACTGGCTGTCAAAGGAAATTGTAGATAGATAGATAGATAGATAGATAGATAGATAGATAGATAGATAGATAAATGCATCAGTATTAGCACAATACTGTGGACATGTATTCCTACTCATCCTCATGACAATGCACCGATACCTACAGTATAACTGATACCATGTGATGACATATCAGCAAAATCATTAATGAGCAAAACAAATGGGACTACCAAATATCTGCAGGGTATAAGAGCTAAAAATTAATAACAAAAGTGGACTGCAAACTGTGCTATACTAAACTATCAAAGAAAGATACAAAAACAAGTTCATACAACACAAGTAATCTAATTAAATGTCTAAAAACTACACATAAGAAAGAGTACCACAAAATGACCACCAGCAGCAACCCAGCATGTAACAAACACTAGCACAGATTGAGAAAATGTCAAACGAACAGTGAAAATAACAGAAGCTCTTACCCAGTATAATGTTCTTGTCGGTTGTTTATAAAGTTAGATATTGTCACCTTCTGAATGTGTTGGACATATTTTTCTCTGAGATTTAAGCTATTTATTTTATATTTGATTTTATGAAATGGTATTGCAATCTCTTCTATTGGAATGTTCTTTGCATAGGGAAGTTGACAGTGGACTTACATATTTATTTATAATTGGCTTAGTCGTTTCTTCCAAGCATCAGTCTTGCTATATTTTGAAATTATATATAAAATAATATGGTTGTGGACTATGACTAGACCTAGATTATCAGTAATCGACAATATCAGGCAAGTAAGTACAGTCAGTCCTGCTACAATGCAACTAAGGTTTTCCTGAAAAACCTTGCATTTACTAAAATCGCATACTAAAATGCACATATCCAATGGGGAAAATAGGGTTAGGGGAATGTGACTCCAAAATCTCCTATGGGTGATGTTTATGATATGAGTGAGTCTCTCAAGAAACACTTCATCCAAACATGCCAAACTCACTACTTTATCCATTGCTGAGAGTTGGAAGTAGCTATGGCCAAAACAATGTGTCATGAACCATTTGGTATATTTTCTGTCCCCACTAGATGGTGCTCTCTGGTTTACTTTGGGGCATGTTTTGGGTCTTTTTTGAACAGAGAGCACCATCTAGTGGGGTCAGAAAATACACCAAATGGTTCATAAAGTAACGTTTTGGGCATCATTAGTTAGGCCACCATGCGCCTGGGCATGCACACAGCAGAAATACAATGGATACATGAAATACATGCAGAGGCGCACTGAAGGCAATAGGGCTACAAAAAGCAAATGTTAGTGTTTTTATTTGACAATTGATACCAATCATTGATATTTGGTAATCTGTGAAATATTTTTTAGAATTTTAGAATCTGTCCAATGTGTGGATGCACAAAAAGTTCAGTTCTTTTAAATTTGAAAACTGGTTCCACCAATGCACTGAAAAGAACCAAATCAAAAGAATGTTCACAAACTGAATATTCTTATCCTTCACCTGGATAGCTACTTTTGCATGCAAGTAGTGTTTCTAGCTAGGACCATATTGCACCACGTAGTGCTTTTCTCTCAGACTGAAAATCACGGAAATACAAATGCAATTCCGCGTTGCATTGTATTTAAGTAGTAATATATCAATTGCGTTAGAACTGATTTGCTATCATGCAATATAGCCGGACTGACTGTATATATGGTTTGGATGGTTTTAGATGGTCTGCGACATATTTCTAAATCACAATTAAATCTGGCCTGCCAATCGATTGCTTTTGTACAGAGACTAAAAACCGATGATTAGCATGCCCTCTCCCCGGGCAACTCTTGTTGTTTAGGGGATTATCCTTTACATACATCCATTACTTAGACATACTGGTACCATTTCTCTTTCAGTATGGCAATTACATTCACAAATAACAAAAATCTTGTATAACCGCAACGTAATTTTGTGCTTTGGAAGGCTCAGTATGTATAAGTATTGTTTCACTAACTCATAAAATGCCATGAAAAATGAATTAACTTTTTAAAAGTCCACGTAGTGTTACTGAATTAAATAAAGCTGGTCAGATTTGCCTGAGGCAGAGTGGTGAACGCAGTGATGTGATATCGGCATGGGAGGAAGGCCTGGAGACTTCAGTGCAATATTATTGATAGGTTATTAAAACAAGCAAAAGACTTTTTCAGTCAGGGGAAAATGCAGGGTAATACAAGACAGGCTACAGCAAGATATGGGCTCAAGGATCAGTGTCTAAGTGACATTTGTACAGTAAGTTATGGACTCAGGGATCAGCATTTGAATGTAATTTCTACAGCAAGATATGGACTTAAGGATCAGCGTCTGAGTAATATTTCTATTGCGAGGTATGGGATCAGGGATCAGTGTCTGAGTGCAATTTCAACAGCAACATATGGGCTCAGCGATCAGCGTCTGAATGTAATTTCTACAGTGAGATATGGGCTCAGGGATTAGCACCTGAGTGTAATTTCTACAGCAAGATATGGACTCAGGGATCAGCGTCTACTTGTAATTGCTGTAGTGAGGTATGGGCTCAGGGATCAGCTTCTGAATGTAAATTCTACAGCAAGGAATGGGCTCAGGGATTAGCGTTTGACTGTAATTTCTGGAGCAGAGAGAGTAAACAGCTCAGCCTTTCATGAATGGTTACAAGGCACAGGTGAAAGCAATGAATGTGTTTAGAATCTGACTCATACAGGCTCATTCTGGGCCTTACTAACTACAGATAATTAAGAGCCATGTTGATATTAAAAATGGGGGAAAGGGAAAAAACAACCAAGGGAGAATTTCCCAAGCATCTGGAAGTCATGGCTCTGAGCACCCCCCCCGGAAACCATTTAGACCACCAGCAGCTCCTGTAAGTGCTAAGAACCTGCTGCTTTCTATTCTAAATAGAGCGACTCTTCTTTGCATTACATGGAAAACAAACTTATCCCAGATTTTGTCTCCTGTTAAATGAAAAGCCAGTTATTAAAAGGAAGAAAGTGTTTTAATAAACCAATGTTCTCTGTTTCTGAAAGCTAACTCACTGTTAAAAGACTCCTGGAAACATGCTGCAATTTCCTCAAAAACTTCTTTGATGACCTCCATGAATCAGTATCTTATCCTGTTGGAAGGGTTTGTGTGCCTGATCCTAGGGTCACGGGGAGTTCACCCTGGTGATTGAGTGCGTTGCCTCCCATCGACTTCTCCTCAGGGGATGGGCTTTGACTCTTATCTGGGCATATACATCAAACATCAGTTCAGAGTCCAGCCTTCTTGGTGTTTTGGGTGACAAGGGGACCGTAATGTGCACATGGGTAAATACAGTAAAACCTGGATAGGTGTTATTTGGAGGAATGGACTGTCAAATCAGAACCTGAATGGTGCTTTGTTATTGGACTTTTGTGCTAGTGTGGCCGTGTGGGCAGTTTTGCATGTTTTTCATTCGATTGGCTTTCGTTATTCCCGGGGGCGGTACTTGGACATATATAAAGCGGGAATTTGGGCAGGAATGGCGTCTGAACTGTCGGTTGTTCTGGCAGCCGGCTGTGGTTTCGGCAGCAGCCGGTGCTGATCCCTGAGCCCAAATCTCAACTGTCCCTTTAAATCACTGTTGCATGTCAGGATGTTTGGCAGTAAGCATGATGCGCAGTAGCAAGTAGTTTTGTACCTCAGCTGGTGGAACAGCAGGAGCAGTCCCTGCATTTCTTTTCTTCTGCTTGCGGCAGATTTGCCACTGGAAGCAGACTTTTGCCGCTGTTTTGTGTTTTATCCCCGTTTCACTGGTTAAACGACGTGATCTCCATGCAACATCGGCAGTGTGGAAAATACCCATAAATATTCGGGGGGGGGGGCGGGGGAGGGTCCTCATCTCCCTATTGTTGCACAATACCGATCTTGAGACCCACTTAAAATTTTGTTTTTGAGGCTTTCGGGGGGTCTCTTGGGTTAATCGGGGGTGTTGGACCCCCCCAAACTCTCCTGTATTTCACACACTGCCGATGCATTTTGTAGATTTTGCAGATGATTCATCGGTGTGCGCTGGGCTGTCTTGCATCAACAGGTAATAATATCACTGGGGATTTAATATGGAGAAGGAAATACAGCAACTGTGAGAGTTGGTTGCACAGTTGGAAGCCAAGAATGAGCGGTTACAGCAAGAGAGGGCCATAAATAGGTAAAGTTACAACCCTGAGCAGTCTAGTGCCCGTAATGTACCCTCAGCGCCAGTGGCAGCCGCAGGGTCTTCTGCTCCCATGATCGAAAGATTAGTGTTCTTCTCCAGGGATAGGAAGTGCCCCATGTTTAGTGGTAGGTCTGGGATAAACATATCTGAGTGGGTGGAAGAGGTGCAAGCCTGTATTTGGCCCATGGACCAAGTCTTTTTTATGATGAATCATTTAGAAGGGAACAGTAGGAAAGAGATTAAATATCGGTCTTGTGAGGAAAAGGAGAATCCGGAGAGGATTATTGCCATTTTACAGGAGTGGTATGGCTGCTCATAGTCCTATGTGGCTTTGCAGGAGCCCTTTTTCTCTAGGCACCAGCAATAGGGGGAAGGCTTGCAAGAGTTTTCCTTAGCCCTCCTGAATCTTATGAGGAAGGGTACTTAGGCAGTGGCAGGTGCTGTACCTAATGCTGAGTTTTTGTTGTGTGTCCAGTTTGTGGAGCATGTGAGGGACAGTGCACTGCACAGAGAACTAAAACAGTTTGTACAAGGCTATTAGATGGGAGCGGGTGGGCATGCCTGGTGTTACTAGAGGGCAGACTTGCTCCCTTCTGTTAGTAGTATCCAGTATTGGGTGCATGGAGGGCCAGATGTAGGTATCCATAATATGTTGCAGATCTCTGAGCTGGGGGAGCTTACAGAGAAGTTAAGGCAACAACAGGAACACATCAGTCAGCTTACCCAGAGCTTTGAAGCCTTGCGGAGTCGAGGTAGTTGTTCATCTTGGAGGAGCTCAATCATTTTCCGTAGGTGTCAGCAGCCTGGCTACTATGCAAGGGAGTGTGATGAGGAAAGGGTTCCCTCTCGTATAGTACAACCACCCATGGATACCAGGCCAAAGGGTTCTAGGCAGCCAGAAAGGTGTCTGCCTCACTGCCGAGCTACAGTGCTGTAGGGGCACTTATCGGCTCAGAGGCTATAAGAGTGGAAGAGATTGATTGCAAACTGGCCTAACATTGATGTTTTAATTCAGGTCCCCTGTTTATTGGACACTGGGTCCATGGTGTCCACTATCAGGAAGAGAATTTTTCAGGAGCATATTGAGCCCTGCGGTCTGGTTCGGCTCCAGTCCTGCCATTGGTTACAACTTCGCACTGCCCTGAGTGCTTGCATCTGTGTGCACAACATAAGGCTCCTTTGGATCTGCAAACCCAAGAACCGGAGCTGTTATGAGCTTCTGAATGAGGGTCCTAAATGCATCTTCACATACTGATGCCCATTTCTCATTGAAAGGTCTCCCATAACCTACACTCGTGGGATGTGTTGAGCTGTTGTGAGAAGAGACTAACTTTCTCTTTGGAGGTAGGTGCCCAGCTGTCAAGTCATTTAGAGGTCGTGCTATTTTGGAGTAATCCTTTATGATTATCCGGTAATATCCAGCGAATCCAAGGAAAGACTTCAGGTCTTCGATGTTAGTGGGCCTAGGCCATGTCGTTAGAGCCGCTATTTTTGCAGGGTCGGTCTCCATCCCTTTTGCAGACACCACATGCCCAAGGTATTTAACAGATGTCTTAAAGAATTGACATTTTTCAGGTGAAAGTTTCAAGCTAAATTCTTTCAAACTGTTGAGAACACAGAGTAACCGGTCCTCATGTTCTTCGAGTGTAGCCGAGAAAACAATGACATCATCGAGAAAAACTACAACTTCTCTTAAATTCATCCCACCCATACACTTCTCCATCACTCGATGGAAAGTACTCTGGGCATTGGTAACCCTGTGGCATTCAATTAAACTCCCACAATCCCATAGGTATCACAAATGCAGTTTTACGTTTGTCTTCCTCCTCTATTTCTACCTGGTAATAGCCTGACTTAAGGTCCATAATGGAGAACCACTTTGACCCCATCAAGTCTGAAAAAGCTTCTTCTATATTGGGTAAAGCATATGCATCCTCGATGCTTTGTCTGTTCCATTTTCGGTAATCTATACATAGCCTGATATCACCATTCTTTTTCTTGACCACAACAATTGGAGAAGCAAAAGGACTTTCAGATTTGCGTATAATGCCAGCATCTTGAAGTTCCCTCAAATGACATCTGACTGCCTCGAAGTCAGAATGATGGATCGGCCTGGGCCTCTGCTTAAAAGAAGATGGATCTGACAGACATATTCTGTGTTTTATCTCAGTCGTATGGCCAAGTCGCTAGATGCAAAAATTTCTGACATTGAACTTAACTTCTTTGTAATTCTCTCCTTCCATTCTTCAGATAAGGGAGAGTCCACAAAGTTGAAGGCGAGGTTACCCACATAAGATACCTGTATGGAGGTGCATGATGTAAAAAATGAAGACTGAACAGGCTTACTCCCTCCAACCTTGGCATCATGAGCAGGCAAGAATGACACTGTTTTAGGCAAGGAAAGTCTGGCAATATTATGACCTCTGGATATTCTAATTTCATGTGCAATCTCATTTTTGACTAAGACAGGCACTTTTAACGAAGAAGATGTACGGCTTGTCATAACATAGCTACAGACCAAGAGACCAGCAGGTAAACCTGACCTAGGGGCTCCACTAAGAGAGTCATATCGGCCAGCACTGGGATATGTCTTGCATATCCTTTTAAAGCCACTCGTTCCCCTGCGGGAATGATGACACTCTGTTTGCTCTGCAGCTTTACAGTGCCCACCTGGCCATTTTGTTGGTTCACCTTGAATCTGTTGTACAAGTGTTTCACAAAGGGAGAGCAACATCTGTTCTTAATCATGTGTTTTTCATTCCCAATTACGAATGGACACACTTTTCATACAGGGGGTCTAGGGTGTTAGTGCCTATCAACAATGGGACATGCATGTTTGTTCGGTGGTCTGCCACAACCAGTGCAAGAGTGCGAATCTTCACAGGTTTCCCCATGATGTCCTTCAGAAAGTCTATGTCTATCTGGATATAACCTGAATACGGCACTGCCTGACCACCTGCACCCTCTATGTCTAATAGATCTTGAATAGAGAAAATGGGCAGGTGCTTAGACTTGGTTTGTATTCATCGTGTTTTGCTTTCAGTTCCTAGTATTTCAGATCCACCAAGAACTTATTTGGAGGATTCGCACACTCTCTGGCTAAATGGCCATCATTGCCACATGTAAAGCAGAACCAAGCTTTTGGCATGGGACTTGGCGCGGCTTGTTGGGCTCGAGCTCCAGCTATTCTAGCTGAGGGGGCTTCTTGAGCTGGAATCTGGGACTTCATGGCATGGTTCTACCTCCTCTGCTCTTTAGGGCTGTAACTTTAGGGCTGCTTGGTCAACAGAGTGTGAGCAGAGCTTTGAAGCCCTTAACGCGAAGCTCATTAGCTCCCCAGTACTGATTTGTGCAAATTTTTCCCTCCCCTTGATCTTAGAGGTGGATGCTAGCCACAGTGATCTTGGTGCCGTCCTCTCACGAGTGCAGGATGGTCATAGCCTTTGGTTTACTGAGTGCGGCATGTCAAATTACTGCTCCATGAAGGTGGAATTTGTGGCACATATGTGGGCAATGACAGAAAAGTTCAAAAAGTATCTCCTGGGGAATAGTTACATAGTTTATACAGACAACAATCCAATCACCTGTCTTCTGCAAAGCTTGGGGCAACTGAGCAACGGTGGGCAGCACAGCTGGTGGCTTTTGATTTTGAGCTCAAGTACTACTTGAGCCGGAGCAATCGGAATGCAGATGCTCTGTCTCGGCAACATCTTATGGAGATAGAAGGTGCTTTAGCACCTGCAGGTATAGCACTCCATGAGTCTTTGCAGGCTGTGATACTAAGGGAGTTAGCTTAGACCAGGGATGGCCAATCTTATCCGCAAAGGGCCAGTGTGTATGCAGGTTTTTGGGATAACCTTTAGGTCAGCTGTTCAAACCCAG
>JAODLD010000040.1:3645317-3667929 GCA_026781065.1 Mormyrops boulengeri | reverse complement strand
CATCAGCCTCAGATATACATATATTGGTCATAGATGACACTGTATTCATATTAAATGGTGGTAAATTACTCGTGTTCTCCAGTTGATCTTGCTGCATTACAGAATGCAGACCCAGAACTAAGGATAGTGATTTCCTTTTGGAAATAGCCGAGACGCCCTGTTTGAAGGAGCATTGGCAGCTAACTAGAGCTGTTCTTGCCCTGCTGCGTGAGTGGGAGCAGTTGAAAATGAGGGATAGGGTCTGACATTGTAAGGTGTTTTGCCTTCAGGTAACGAGGAGGCTTTTCAGCTTGTTTTGCCAACCCCTTTGTGTCAGCAGAATTTCTCTCATTTACATGAGGAACATGGCCATCAAGGTATTGACCACACCTTCGAGCTGTTACGGCAGCGTTGCAACTGGTTGGGCATGTTTGCTGATATGACATGTTGGTGTTGGGAGTGTGAACGGTGCCAGGTTTCTAAGGACACACAACCCATGGCCCAGAGTTTTATGAGCCATCTACTGGCCTCATGTCCAAAAGAAATTTTGGCTGTGGATTTTACAACACTGGAACCTTCTAAGCGTGGGTATGAGAATGTTTTAGTGTTTAGTACATTCACACAGGCATTGCCTATTCATGATCAGTGCACCTCTACAGTGGCCCAGGTTCTTGTTACGGAATAGTTCTACAAGTTTGGAGTCCTGGAGTACCAGCCAGGGGAAAATGGCTAGTGTGAAAGATTTAATCGCACCTTGCATAACCTGCTGCGTACCTTCTGCCCTCTTAAAAGACAGATTGGGTGTCTTGTTAGTCCCAGTTGCTCTTTTGTTATAACACCACTCTTCATCAGGCAACTGGTGAGCCCCCTCACTTTTTATTGCTTGGGCAGGAACCACGGTTATCTGTGGATTTCCTGCTTGGTAGGGTTACAGAGCCTAGGCCAGGGAGTGTGCAGGAAAGGGTGGTGGAACATCAGGCTAGACTTTTGGTGGCTTTTGAGGGGTCTGAGGGCAGTGGCTGACCGGCATAAGGAAGTGCATGATTGTCATGTTCGAGGTTGTCCTTTGGAAGAAGGTCAGTTGGTGTACTTGCATGATTGCAGTGTTAGAGGCAGGCATAAAATTCAAGATTTATGGAGTTCAAGGTTGCATAAGGTTATGAAAGCCCCTAATAAAGATGGGTCAGTATATACAATCGCACTAGTAGAGAACCTCACTAGGTCAAGGCAGGTCCTTTGAAGCCTTTTGAAAACTCAGGTACAAGCGGAACCCATGGTAAACATCCCAGTTGAGATCCCTTTAGAGGACCCAAGGAGGAATCAGGGGAGGAGGAGTGGTGTGTGGGGCTGGTCAAGCCTCCTTTAGATTCCCTGGAGCCAGCACAGGTGGATAGTGGATAGGTGGCGCCTTCCACCTCGGCTATGAGCCCGTTGGTAGGGTATGGAGTTTGTCCATCTGTGCAGTCTGGTGCCGTTATTGGGACACAACTTAATGAGGTGGCAGGACGGGGGACCACGCGACCCATGGCTAGGAAGCATTCAAATATTCATCATTTGCCCCAGCCATCAGGATGGCCAACAGGATGCCAATTCACATTAAGTAGTGGGCTTGTTTTGACCATGGAGTTAAGTCATCCAGGGGTTAGTTTTGCTCATCGTCGGGACAGTGATGCAAAAGTGACAATGTGCTGGGACCGTCATATTTTCTGCCTTCATTGTTGAGCTGACTGTGCAGAGCTGTTGTCATAAGGTTGCTAGTGCCTGTTGTGGTTACAACCCCAAAACCTGGTGGTGGAAACAAATGGTAAAGAGAGCTGTCACACTGAAGAAGGAGGCCTTCCGAACTTAGTTAGGTTCTGGAACTTCAAAGGTAGCTGTCAGGTTCCTGTTGGCCAAGTGGAGTATGGCTTTGGCAGTTATGGAAGCAAAAACTTGAATGTGAAAGGAGTTCAGGTAGGTCATGGGAAATGACTTTTGGCTAGATACAGAGATTCTGGCAATCTGGCAGGTGACTTAGGAGGGAGAAGCAGGCTTTGTCCCTGCTGTTCACAGTAGGGATTGAGTGCTATTGACCTCAACTAGGGATTTAATCAGACAGTGAAATGAGCACCTCGAGGACCTCCTAAATCCCACTGACACCCCTTTCTTGGAGGAAGTAGAATCAGAGAATGTGGAGGAGGACTCGCCCATCACTAGGGCTGAGGTTACTAAGGTAGTTAACCCTCTGGGGTCTAGGGGTAGAGAACACACTTTCACTGACTGGGCAATGATCACACATTTCTTTAAATATCATAAACTTAATTCATGGCAAATAAATAATTTCTTATATACAGACGCTTCTCTACCTACGAACGAGATATGTTCCGAACGGCCGTTCGTAACTTGAAATGTTCGTAAGTCATCATTCAACATCATTTTAAGGGTATACGCAAGTACAAAGAACTAGGATGCTGGGAGTACGCACGCTACGCTGCTGCGCGGCAGGAGTAGTGGCCAGAAGTCGTACACTAGGTGGAATTGGTGTGCAGAAAAAAAATTATGTCTGAAAGTTCGTAAGTTGAAAGTTCGTAAGTAGAGGAGCATCTGTATTTGTTTTGGCATTACACTCATCTTAAATTTTATGTATACTGTAAATATGTCAGATTTATGTTAAGTCTGTAATTTGATGTCAGAGTATAGACATTGCAAAATGCAGTTTGGAACACTTGCAGAAACATTATAAAACTACATAGTAAGCAATGGTGCCAGTTTGTTTTGATCCCAGATATCTGATCACCAAAGTCTTGGGTATGTGAAGATGCCTAAAGGGTGTAGTTGCAACATTCAGTTGGATAAATAAATAAGAAGAAATAAGAAGTGACTCATGTCACTATTTCTGGCCTCCTTCCATTGAATATGTAGGAGCTCTCATGTTTATGCACGAGCCACTCATACCTGGCCACATCCCCCCCCTTTTATGGTGCTGATGGGAATGTATCTGGATCACGTTTCACCGTTGCGTTGTTCATCAAATTACTATGCGGATACGACTTGAATACGCGGTAATGTGACTATTTAGAATGTGAATAGCGATCTTCAGGTGGGAACGGTACTACACGCCCCCAATGCAGGTAAAACAAAGTATGGTGACGTGGTTTACTTTTTTGCCAAATTAAGCTAATTTAAAAAACTTGAATACTTCCGACAATGGACGTTTTGAAAAAAAGACAGATTACGGATTTAGTCAGCATTTTTTTCATGATTCTACATACAGATTTCAGCGAGATATAGACTGAAACAGATGCGAAAAATACGCTGCATTGCCGATGATGCACTCGACCCCAGAGGGTTAAAAAAAAACTCTTCAGTGGTAATTCTCCAGGTATGAGTGAATTAGAATGTTCTACATGTTGTTAGGCTGTCTTAGCCGATATGCCTCTTCAATGGAGACCAGGGACAGTGCCTCTGGATTGGTAGACTGAGGTGGTGGTCCCAATCTTTAAAAAGGGGACCAGAAGGGTGGCAAGCCCATCACTGTGGGACATTAGTTCCTTGTTTAACTGGAGTGAAAGCTTACTTCCCAGTAAGTCAGACTCATTTCTGGTGGATGTTGAACTCCACTAGCGCTGCCTTTTGCCACCAGTTCTGTTATTAAATTGAATGGACAGAATTTCAAGAGGCATTCAAAGGGTGAAGGGTGTCTTTTTTCAGATGATGTGGTCCTGTTGGCTTAATTGGGCTGTGACCTGCGGCATGCACTGGGGCGGTTTTCAGCTGAGTGTGAGGCAGGAGCGATGAGAATAAGCACCTCCAAGTCTGAGGCCATAGTTCTCCACCAAAAAAGGGTGGATTGCCAGGATGGGGATGAGTTACTGCCACAAGTGGAGGATGGAAGTATCTGGGGGTCTTGTCTAAGAGTAGGGGAAGAATGGAGCGGGAGATTGGCTGACAGATCATTACAGCATCAGCAGTATTCTGTACGGGTTTGTTGAGGTGGAAGGCAGAGCTCAGTCAGAAGGCAAAGCTTTTGATTTACTAGTCAATCTATGTTTCATCCCTGACCTATGGCAATGACCTTAGGGTTGGGATTGAAATAATGAGATCACGGAAACAGGCAACCAACAAGATGGATGCACAGCTACTTAGCACCCTGCACATTACTCCCGTAACCATTATTAGTATTACAATTTTCTCTGATTTCTGCCATAGTAGTCCTTCTGTTGGTTCATACCACATGGGATAGCCTTCTTTTACATCCAGCATTGACTCTTTTGTAGGACCGTGGTCTTCCCCTCCTCAGGCCACTCTCAGAAGGTACTCAGCGTGGCTAACCACAAACACCCCAGGGAGCCTTGCAGTTTCAGAGATGCTCTGACCCAGTCATATGGCCCTGCCTATTTATTCTACGCTCAGGATGTTGACTATGAGAACCAGATGTTAGCTTACCGTCTAAGATATCTCAGATATTGACATGCACCATTTTTAGGACAGAGTCAATATTACTCACTTCACATGGTGCTGGTCGCAATGTTTTGGCTCATTGGTGTGGATGTAAACATATGGTATGCCGGAGTACAGATTAGAATAGAGATACTTTTATTTGTCTGCGAGTGGTAGTGCAGTACTTTTCACAGATACTCTTGTATATACAGTACAGGAGAGAGCAAGTTTGGGGTCTCAACAAGGGGTTAGCCAGCATCCTTGGAGCTGATGGGGTTAAGGGTCTTGCTCAAAGGCCCAATGGTGATATGATTACACTGCCAACTAGAGGATTTGAAGTCATGACCTTGTGGACACAGGTATAGATCCAAAACCCTTACCAAGTAAAGTAGACACTGCCCAATATGGAAGTGTCGGTACATCCGGAATCCCAGTTTGGGCTGTTTAGATGGGATCATGTGTCCCATTTCAGTAGCAGAACACCCCAATATTTCAAAGGTACACAGAGAAAGGCAGTCTGACAGAGACTTAATTGTTGTAATCCAACAACCTCAGTGATAATTTGAAATTTATGCAAAGGGGAAATCACATGAGGAGGTGAGCATGCAATTTACAGCCTCCTGAAGCTTCAAACTGTATGAAATGCATCTTCCAGAACGTGTGGGTGATATAGATTTGATTTAAGCTGAGAGGAAGTGTTGCATTTGTGAATAACATACATCTTAAGAAAGCGTAAAATATTTTTTTCACCCAGCCAAATTTTGCATTTGTAATTAAAACGGAGGCAGCACACTGTGGGGGAATCAGGGGCCGTGACTCGGCAAATGTAATTGCAGAGCCGTGCCTGTACAATCAAAGACACCAGGAGGAGCTGTAAAGACAGGAGAGCTAATTACACTGTTCACTGACAGACAACTGTGTCCAGCCGCCTCAACCTCGACACTGCTTTATCTTTCCTTGGGTTTTTTTCCTAATGTTTTGTAATGAAATAAGCATCTGAGCTCAAGAATTAAATATGTGACCTTGGATAGCAGAGGATCGATATATATGTAAAAAAAAATAAAAAAAAAACACATAAAATGAAAGTATTAGGTGGTTGGTGTGTGGCTCAGCAGGTTAAGATGCTGTGCCTGTGACCAGAAGATCACTAGTTCAAATTCCAGAGCAGAGTGATTCCACTGTCAGGCTCTTGAACAAGGCCCTTAATCCTCAACTGCTCCAGGGACTAACTGACCCTGCTCCCTCCATCATATATCATCCTATCAGGGTATGCTTCTATCCTGGGGGAACATACAATTCTGAAATGCTAACATGTACATATTAGATTCTGTAAGGCATAAAGCCAGACTGCAAATTAATCATAATAATATACATCAGTTTCCCCATATTTAGTAACATAATCAGATAATTTATGTTCCCATAAACAGGGACTCATGTTTTATAATAAGTAAACAGCCTTATCAATACTAATCCATATTAAATAAATACAAGCTGGGTTGAAATACACTCTTAATTATAGTGATAAATGGAGAAGGTATGTACTAAGATGCACCAGTGTAAAGACTATACACACTTAATATTATATTATCAATGAAAGAGAGCAGCAGTGCACAAAGCTCATTTTACAGTCACATTAGCAGTTAAACAAACCACCACAATTAAAACAAAATATTCCCAAAGAACTCATAAGCGAGTGCAAATTCAGCCGCACCGCCCTATGTAGCATTAAAAAAAAGCACTTACCGGCAACTGAAATTGGCAGTTTGACCAGCTTTACGTGGGTGAGTGAGGGAGGGGTTTGGAGTGGGGTGGGCCTCTAATGTCAGACAGCTGAGGGAGCTATCCAGCAGCCATCAGAAACATCCCACATACCTGTGGTGATTTTTCCACTGGAACATGGAGATGGAAGATGACGGGGGAGGGTTCAGCTTGGTGGCTAACTGCCAGGGTCACTAAGCCGGCAGAGACAGGACAGCCAGTCACAGCGCAGATACCTAACAAGTCCAAGTGACTACGGCATCCTCAAAGGGCAGCGCAGTTCATTTTTCAGAGTGATGATCTTATTTCACTCCTCATGGTGGAAATCACTGAGTACACAGCACTTAGGGGGAAGAACAGCTGTGGTCCAAGAGGTTAAAGTGATTGAAATCTATTGGGAAGAAATATGTAAAATTGGTGGCAGGGAGCGGGTCATGACAGGAAGTAGAAATCACCAGGCACTCAGGGACTGTAAAGTGGGCTTGGTACCACTTTTTAGAGCCAGAAATGACAGCTAAGGTTCTGGCATAGTCCATACCATTTGTGTTACTTTCATCTTACAAAAATGGCTGATTGGCCCATTGTAACTGACATCTGAAACTCTTTTCCTATTATTAAATCAATTCTTGAGAATTGAACAATTTAATAAAAACAATTGACAAGGCTCAATGGATACCTTCAGTATAATTAATATTATTAATGCTACTTTATATATATATTTTATTATACAAGTGAGGCAAATAGCACATAACAAACATATGGCTGTTAAGGAGCAGGCTAGGCATAAGTGCAGCTTGGCTGAGCTTCCAGTGAATACCCAGGTATGAATGTATACGGTATTGGAGAAAGAGCTACACAACATGTTCCAAACAAAGCAAGAACCTAATAAGAATGTGCAGATCCGTCACTCCCTGGACACAATCTTTTCCAGCTCCTCCCCTCTGGCAGGCGCTACAGAACTCTGTACACAAAACCCACCAGAAACAGGAGCAGCTTCTTCCCTCAGGCCATCACCCTCATAAACAGCTAAGCTGTGTCACCTGCCTTCTGTCATATTTCCCCCCTTAAACTCTGTTTGCACTCTACCTCACACCTTATAATGTACAGTGTTACCCATGTTACAGTATAATTTATTGTTTGTACTGTGTCATTTATTGTCTGTGTACTAGGGAAGTCTCAAGCTGCCGGAAGCAAATTCCTTGTGTGCCCCAGCACACTTGGCAAATAAAGCTGATTCTGATTCTGATTCCAATTCTGATAAAGTTCCTAAACTGATCATCATAAAATGTAAGTGCATGGCTTGCTCTGTATATCCATTGCTAATATGTCTACACTGGATATAAGCTCAAATCCATTTAAAGGGTCCCACAATGAGAGCCGTGCTTATGGAATTAAAGGGGATGTTTTAAGCTGCACAGCACTCCCTGGATACAATCTAAGCAAATCAAAATGCAACACGATGCTCCCTAGTAACATAGACATTGATCAAAGGAACAAATCTAAAATCATTGTCTCCCTACCAAATTAGTTACATACAGTAGGGTACAAGTTAATAAGGCAAGCACATAAAAAATATGGAGAGCCATTAAACATTCAGACAGTCAAGTAGAAAAATGTTCAAGGAAATTTATATGAGTCCATTACATGAGTTAGTGATGTGTAAATTACCATTAGATGTGTCCACCTGTTTTGCAGACAGGCTCAGATATGAGACACGATGGCTTGGATTGGAGATGTGCTTCACTGGCTGAAGGAGACTTTACTTTTAAATACATCACACAGCTTCATACCCTGCCTCACTGAAAAAGTCATCATGTTGACTCATCACCTGAAATCCAAAACAACCCCAGATTAATGACGTGTATCCCAAAAAACATACACACACATATGTACAGGTGAGAGTGAACTCAGGGTCTGAGGTGGGGTAAGCCTTTATTCCAGCTTCCCTGGAGCTTTTTTTTTTGGGGGGGGGGGGTCAAAGGGCCTTGTTCAAGGGCACAGCGAAGATGTGACTATTCTGCCAATGACAGGATTCAAAAGAGTGACTTTACAATGACAGACACAAAGGCTTTAGGCTGCTGAGTCACGAACCACCTCCAAAAAGACCATATGACAGTGATCATAGGAACTTAAGATATCCTGGGAGTTATGGGATGTCCTAGCTAGTCGCTTTCTTCAGCTGGATAAATTTGTTATGCTCTTTGTTTGGATGTATATATTGGACTTTATTATTTGTAACACACAGACAACACTCCACAAATATGTATCATGATCCAGAAATATTTCACTATCTAGAAATATGTATTATTTAAATTTGTGTTGTTTACAATCATATCCACAAAAATATAGAGCTACTTGTACACGTGAAATGTGTACATTTGTGGATTACATAATTGTGGTCTGTTTGTGGATCGCGTTACATACTTATTTTTTTGCACAGGTCCCTTCAGAGGCTCCGTACTTATCCACAAAAATATGGAACGATTTATATACCTGAAGCGTGTTTTGCACATTTGTGGATCACTTCCCGTGTATTTGTGGATCACGTGACATTCGTGACTCCGTTCCAGTTTATTTGTGGATTTTTGTCCAATTCGTACCGCAGCTCATCTGTAGAAAAAAAATCACAAATATGAGGTGCAGTTATCAGCTCCACCAGCAGGTGCTGGAAGAAGGCTAAAATACGAGTCGCTAGTTAAGCTATGTGAAGCCAGCCCCGGATGCTGTCCTGGCCACATATGTGGCAGTGAGACACGCACCAACAATTTGTCCTCTTTTAAACTCTGATATGCCTCCCTTTATGTTGTGTGGATTGCAATATTTTATGTACAGCTGTGCTATTGCTCTGCTAATTCAACCTTCACACTCTACTGTTACTGATGGAATGTGCAATCAGTGAAGACTGGCCACTAGGCTGTGCATATATAGATGTGAAATCTCAAACACCACTTTGGCCAGTGTTCTAGTTTCACTGTCCAACGCCCGTATATGCTATATGTTTCAGATTTTAAGTAAACCGGTCTGAATTATTTATGCCGTCTCAGTTTTTGAAATAAATGTTTTGTTTACATGGGGACATCACTGTTGTGTCTTCGATTTGGACCAAACCAGTCTTTTATGCCATGTTTGTGCCATTTAAAATTTTTGTACTGTTATTATTTCTGAGTTTTGCCTCATAATCGCCATATAGTGCTTATGCTAACGTTTGTCATGTAGGAATGTTTGATGCCTTCATGACAACATATAGCAAATACTTCTATTTTCAGGCAAAGCATGATTATGTATTATTGAAACTATCTCAAAAACTAAAAGGGATGGAACGGTGATTTCTGCATCACAAAAGGGCACAAACACAGCACAAAAGAAGCAGACAGGTTTCACATCTGTGTGCTGTTGTGGGGGGGGGGGGGCTGTGTGACAACATTGTCTGGGAAAAATATTTGCTATTTTCTTAAAAATTAAAGAAGCGCAAATCCTAATTTTTGTGGCACAAAACAGCACAAACATAGCACTAACCAAACACTGGATTTCTTATTTGTGCTCATGATAGCGGGGCAAGTTTCACAGAGCACAAAGACACGGGAAGTGATCCACAAATGTGCAAAACCCGTTTCAGGTATACAAATCGCTCCATATTTTTGTGGATATGATTTTGTACAACACAAATAAAAATACATATTTGTGGATAGTGATGCATTTGTGATTTTTATTCTACAGATCCAGTATGAAGTGGGCAAAAATCCGCAAATAAATAAGAGTGAAGTCACAAATGTAACGCACATGTAATCCACAAACAGACAGGACGTAATTCACAAATGTGCAAAATGTGTTACACGTGTACAAGTAAATCCATATTTTTGTGAATATAATTTTACACAACACAACTTTTAAAAATACATATTTGTAGATAGTGAAATATTTGTGGATTCTTATCAGCCTTTAGCTTTATAATTTATTTGTAAATAGAGGAACTTAGGCATTAATTAATAACATTACTTGAATATCTTAAATGTTCCCATTTACTCAGGAATTTCAATCCAAAGGTAATACAGATAAAATGCCAAAATGCATCGGATGATGAGTTTTAGTGTTTAGGTATGAACTCAATTACCTACAAACATACTGCGTGTTGTAGTGCACAGGATCTATACCCCCATTCAAGGGTGACCGAACAAGGGAAATATAAAATACATAAAATGGAAAAAGTACATATCTGAGAATCAGGTGCCCACAGAACTCAACAGAACAATCTCGACGGGGTTTCATATATCTGAAGAATCACATTGTTTTTTTTTCCTCAACAATACCTTTGACAATTGGGGTAATTCAAGGTGCTTTTATTCAAAATAATAAAAGAAAACACTTACATGATCCCAAAGGTCACTAGAACAGGGAATAGTTAGAAGTCTCACTGGTTCTGAGCAAATATGATTCTCACTTTTATAAATAATATGCATGGGTGTAATCACAGCTCAGTTTGCACGTTATGGGAAAAAATATCCAGTGCATACATGTTTCTTTTTTCTTTATTTCTGTGTGGAATGACTTTGTATGGATAGCTGGCAGCTATGGTTTATAAATGAGATGAGGCAACTTTTCTAATTTATAATGATGCCGATGTGTGTCACCAGTCAGTCTAACAGATGACTTTGGTGTGAGCGCCAGCATCCTGGCAAGGCAGTAAACACATCTTATCCATCAAGATGGAGCACACTGGAGGTGCAACCCGCAAGGCGGGCCTGCAGGCTTCCCATACCCTGCTCCCAAAATCCATTCACTGCCAGTATCTCCAAAGCACAGTGCAATCTACAATTAAACTGCGTTTAGCCACAAAGCACTTTGTCTGAAATCTGCGGATAGTAACTGCCAAGAATAGCAGAAGGAGCATGGAGCACAACATTGATTTGCAATTAATATTATGTTTTAGAGTCAATATTATGCTGTTTATGTCTGTAGAACTTCATTTGCAGAGCGGCTCTTGTTCAGCGATCACATTCTGGCCCATTCACAGCATGCTAAAACGCTGTTTATAATTAACTTTAAGTTATTCAAGTTTTTTTCCATTAATTTTTAAATAATATTTATCTTTAATGGGCAAGACAAGATTGGTGATGTATTGTACTTTGTTGTATTTTTCTGATATAAATATTGCATATCAGTTTATGTGAATTACACATAAAAGCTTCTAAAAGAATGGGCAGCGCTCACAGAAGGCGGTCTGAGTCTGAGACTAGCATTTAACCAAAGATTGTAGAGGCATTCCCAGATTTATATATGCAAGGCACTCCATGTTGTAATAACCAATCTCACTTAGATAATGGTTGGGTGAACTCAAAAAACAATAAATGAAAACAGAGGTTCTACAAAGAACTCATGCTGAAATCACATAACACTTAAATCTACTCATCTGGATGTGTGCAACTGAAAGTCCTTTTGATCTGATGGTTGTGTTTATAGTAGATATGGAATTAAGCAGTGATTTTAGTCAAGATAGAAGCATTTGCTTGCATGAATGCTTGTGTTCCAGACTTAAATCTCTATAGAAATGCAAATGTTGTTTGCTCAAGAGAGTACATTATGTATGCTAATTATTTAATTTTCTCAGAATTTGTCCATTTTGCCAATCAAGTCAATTTCACCCAGTATTGCTACACTAATTCATTTAGGCTGGTGTGACTGAGAAGCACAGCGTGGAGATTTGCAGATGCGGTTTATAAGGCTTCAGTGTCATCTTAGCTGGTTTCACGGGGTGTTAGAAGGAAGTTGTTGTCCTAATAGGTTAATACAATTAGTTCAAGAAGCCTTGTTTGATTATGGGGACTCTTGTCCTTTATGATTGCTGTATGTTGTCAAGGTAACATTTATCGTAAAAAAAAGGTAATACTTTAATTTCAGCCACAGACAATATTCACTTATCCAGTCAAAGAGGTTAAATGAAGTTAAAAATGTGGATGAAAGCTACCATAGAATAACTGTAATTATTACTATGAGGTTTAACACCTGTTCATCCTAATTTCCATATCAGAAAATGATGAAAATCAAGAAACAGCCGTTTTCTTTCCAGCATCCTCAAGAGGAGCCAGTGTTGGCATGTACATGAGTTTCACCCATGCTGACACTTTTTTTAAAAATCTTAATTTCATTTTCATACCATCCCTGGCCTTTAAATTTGAATGACACCTGAGTACCCTCAATTCTCGAAGTCTTACAACTTATGCATGTTTTAATCATACGCTATTTTAAATTAACCAGCATCCCAGCATCTCATCCAGGGTGTCCCCCATCCTGTGTCCTGTGATAGACTGCCATCCCATCCAGGGTGTCCCTGCCCTGTTCCCTGTGATAGCCTGGCTTCCTATCCCGGGTGATCCCTGCCCTGTGCCCTGTGATAGACTGCCATCCCATCCAGGGTGATCCCTGCCCTGTGATAGACTGCCATCCCGTCCAGGGTGTCCCCCGCCCTGTGATAGACTGCCACCCCATCCACTGTGTCCCCCACCCTGTGCCTTGTGATAGACTGCCATCCCATCCAGGGTATCCCTGCCCTGTGCCCTTTGATAGACTGCCATCCCATCCAGGGTATCCCTGCCCTGTTCCCTGTGATAGACTGCCATCCCATCCAGGGTATCCCTGCCCTGTTCCCTGTGATGGCCTGGCTTCCCATCCCGGCAATCCTTGCCCTGTGCCCTGGCTCCAGCACCCCCATGGCTCCCCCCACAGGCAGGAGGATAAGTGGGTGTACAAAGGATGTCTGAAGTAACAAAATATTTACTATAATTAATTAATCACTTAAACCCATTGAATTCCTTTTCAAAAAATGAAACCATTATATATTTTAAAACGCATTATGATTAGAGAACTATGTTTAAGTAAGCCTTGCTTTGCTCACTTCCAAATCCTTTACAAAGAAGTCATCAAAGCGCCTTTTATGACAGGATGGCAAAGGGATCTGTGTGACGTGCAATCTGCCGAGTTACAGACAGGTTTATTATCAGAGGATTTTTTAATTCAGGTAAGGGTAACAGAGTATAAGATGGTCTGTTTGGTCTGGTGATATGGGATACAGTTCTTCCTTGGGGACAGGAAGATATAACAACGGGCACTTTGCTCCAGGTCTCCAGCTAATGATTCTGGTCTGGCTGACTAGGTACGAACCAGAAAACATGCTAACCGGTAGCCATATCAGAAAATCACAGATAATTGCAGCCACCAGATTTTCCTTTCCAGGACGAATGGCAACGCTTTTTTGCTCCTCTACCTGAAACGGCCACTGATGAACATGTGCAGAGGGTGATAAGCAGCGAAGGAAATTAACCCGCATGATTGGATGACTTTGGTGCCCTTCGCGGGGGAAATCAGAGTCTATGGATTTGTATTTTTGTAGCAGATGCAGATCCAAAGTAATACACACATTTGTTTTAGAGAAAGCATGGTCCCTGAGGCAACTGGTGTTTAAGGGCTTTGCTCGAGGGCCGAACGTTAAAGTCACTCGGGTGACCCTGGGATTTGAGCCAGAGACCTACTGACCACAAGCACGGTGTCAGACCTGCTGAGCCGCACATGATCCCTGTGCCCATGCGTATTAGCTACTTGCTAAAAGGAGAGCACACCAATGAAGAGGAAAATGCTGCAAGCTTTTAACTACACAGCTGAAATGAAGTAAAGCTTGATTTAAAGGAAGCAAATAATGCTTTAAGTAATGAAAATAATGAAATGCTTTATCGGTAATATAGAGAGATGATTATGAAAATTATGAAGATGTACATGGTGACAAGAAGATGGTCCTCATATGGCTGCCTTTACAGACATGTAATCCAGAGATGGAACTGTTCATACAAATGACAATATTGTTGATGTATTGGAAAAGCTGACTGTCATTTACATACTGTATTTGACATCAGGCACTTCACAACAGGCTATAGTAGCAACTTACAGACTTCCAAAAAATCTTCCAGAGGCTGCAATCAAGTAGATCCACATGCGTTGCACTAAATGCAAGACACAATTGAGTAACAAATTGCTGGACCTTCCACATTTATACCTGGACTATACAGGGTTTTACTTTATAAATTTAGACTTTGTTATTTTGGACTTCCTCTGCTGCCCCCTAGAGGATGGGCTCCCCCTTTGAATCTGGTTCCTCCCAAGTTTTTCCTACTAGGGAGTTTTTCTTTGCCACTGTCACCTCTGGCTTACTCACTGGGGGCTTTGGGCGGGGATAATGTAAAGTGCTTTGAGACAATGTGATGTTGTGAAAACGTGCCATACAAATAAAATTGAATTGAGTTAAAGTCAAGGGAACGTGTCATGGCAAGAAATGGTAATACAAAGAGGACTTCGGAATGACTAAATTATTTGGTTAAACAGCATTAGACATGAACAAATACATTTACATTTACCTCATTTGCCAGACGCCTCTTGCCAGAGTGACCTACTTAAGTGCTTTGAAGTCTCATCAGTGAATACATTCTGATACTGGTTCAATAGAACCCGGCTAAGAATTCTATCACTCTAAAAAACTCTGACGGCAGGTAATATATATTTTTGTTTTAATAATAAGAGTATAATCCTGGAAGTGCTAATCCAGTACTTCCAAAAGTACAACAGAGTTCCTGCTTCACTTTATAAATTACTTGGTGGATTTAATTTTACTTTGGATTCAATTTTTTGAGTGTTTATAAAGTCAAACAAATGTCCATAATGTCAAACTTGTTCACATACACTGCCAGTCAAAAGTTTTTGCACACCACAAGTTTATGTCACTTTTCCAATTATGTCATAAACGGCAGATTTTTTATTCTTGTTAAACATTGGAAAGTTGAGTGAACAACTACAAATGAAAATATAAGTCAAATAAAACAGGTTTCCTTTATAACATGAAAAGAGTAACAGTGCCTGTCTGACATCCTGTTAACTGGTTGTGTGGTGATGGCATAGTCACATTCTAGGCTGTGCTTTATCTTTAAACGCACTTAACTGTTTCATCCCAGTATTTAATGTCCATTGTAGACAGAATGCCTTGAATTTTCTCTGCTGTTATAACTACTAGAGGAGGTTACTTTGATGAATTAAAGATATGATATTTTCTTGCTAATAAATGTACTGGTAGTGTAGATGTTCTTTAGATGTATCCCAGTGTTTCCCACAGGTCAGAAATATACTTGTGGTGGTAACCGGCACAAAAAGCAATGATGGTCTACATGTGACAAACAAAAAGCGTGACCTTTAACACAATATTGCAATTTATCGAATATTTCTATTCATTTGACATAATTTCAGCCCCCAAACAACCCTTCCATCTACCCACATGGGACAACAATGCAAAAATAAAAGGGGGGGAAATAATTAGGTTGTACGAAGATGGCACTGTTTGTCTGAGCACTGTTTGTCTGAGCACTGTTTGTCTGAGCACTGTTTGTCTCTCTGGGTTTTGCCAAAGAAGAGCTCCAACGCCTTTGCGTACTGTATAGGAAGGCCTGGTACTGGTACTGGTCCTATCCATACTCAGACATGCAGACTGGTGCTATTCATACTCAGACATGCAGACTAGTGCTATCCATACTCAGACATGCAGACTAGTCCTATCCATACTCAGACATGCAGACTAGTCCTATCCATACTCAGACATGCAGACTGGTGCTATTCATACTCAGACATGCAGACTAGCGCTGCAGACTGGTGCTATCCATACTTAGGCATGCAGACTGGTGCTATCCATACTCAGACATGCAGACTGGTGCTCCCCCATCAGGCTGTGCATTTGGTTAGTCTTGATGTGAAAATCAGATGAAAAACTTAAATTAACTATACTTACAGGCATTATATATTTAATGCTGAAAGAAAAAGAAAATTCACTTACCATGATTGAAAAAATCACATTAGTTGTCTAACTTTAGCTAAGGATTGTGCCTTTCTAACTACCATAGCCTGAAGTGAAACAGAATATAATTGTTCTTTAGGCTTGACAACTTCGGCGGATGCTGTGTGCCGGTCAGCTACCATTTGCAGTTCTATGACTCACACGCGCATCAAAAGTTTTATCAGACAAATCCGATTCAACGCACCAATAAACCGGTAACAGCTAACAGTAGGTAGTGCCATTTCTTCCTCTGTCCCTTTCGCGCCCTCGTCCCAACGTGCAAAGCGCAACATAGAACACATTCCCTATTTGGCAACATAACGGAATGGATGACACCGGGGACCTGGTCCTAAAAAACAATTCAACACTGGTAATATTAGACTTGTTTGGATTTTCCAAAAGCAAAAAGGTGCAAAAAATAATGATTTGCAAAGTTTGCGAAGGTGAGGTTCGCAAGTCATATGGCAACATGAAGAACCTTTTAACCGCCTCAAAAGAAAACATGCAAAATAGGATGCTGTTATTTTTCTTTTAGGTTTTGTTACCTTATAGGGCTCTATTTTTTAAAATAAGGTAATTTGTTGGTACTTTTCAGTAATTTGCAAAATAGTCCTGATATGATATTTTTGCCATATCACCCACCCCTACGTGCTTGTACAATATCAATTGTATCTCCTGCCATTGTTCTAAAGAACATATCTCCCTCACTCTCCATTTCTAGACAGAATGCACGTGTGGTTGTTGTTACCAATCTTGCGGTAGCAGAACGCACAGAATAGTACAGCGAGTGGAGATTGTCCAAAAGTTAATCGATCACGGATCGATTCTCTCGGCTGGATGAAAACATTCAAATATTTACTCTCTTCAAAAAATGTTAAACTGGTTCGCCATTAATATACCTGGACAGCCCACCTAAGTCAAGTCTGTATGTGAGAAACATCCATGCGTCCATGTTGTGATTTTGTGCACGTGGCAAAGATTGGCAATGGGTGAGGACCAGCATGAGGACCAGCGTGAGGACCAGGGTGAGGACCAGCGTTAGGACCAGCGTGAGGACCAGGGAGAGGACCAGCGTTAGGACCAGCGTGGTCGGCAGCTTCACGGACACAAAATCTTGATTCTGCAAGCATTTATGGAATGATCAAAATGGCAAAAGGGTCAAAATATGTTACTCTTTTGCATTGCCACTCTTAAAATTCATGTTAACGTACAGATTTGTATGTGTTAACATGTAATAAAGCATATGAACCACTTTTCCCTGGGGGAGTCTTCAGACTTTTCTGTAAGCCAGCATGTTCTCTAAGTTGGGTATATTTCACAGCTGTGTTGTCAGTACACACTGTCTACATTACTGCTTACATATTCAGTACTCAGCGATTTTGGAGAAGCAGTTTCACAGAAAGTGCTGGAGTTGTGCATAATTCTGCATTCGCACTTGTGCAGCTCTGACTTAAACAATTCCATCCATCTTCAGAATACAGAGAGAAATAAAGTGAAAACTGTCACTCCTTTCTTTTATTATGATCACACTTTTCTAAACTAACCAACTAAAAATAAGTATAAACTAACTGACTACTAAATAAGTGTCATATGGGGCTGGCACATACAAAATGTGCACATTAACATGTTAATTTTGAGCACGTTAACGTGAAAACATTTGATCACAGAGACATTTACATCATTTGCATTATAAACATTTGTGTGGACACGCCTGCATGTATATACATTCGGAGAAGCATGAACAAGCCTTAATAGAAGATAACAATGTATCATAGTAAAAATATTTTCCATAATAATATGTTTGCATTGTTATTAGTTGTGCTCAGAGTAACGTAGGCATAATCTGCGCAAGAATTTATACGATAGCTTCTTTAAACCTCTAAATCTGAGCGAGCCAGCGTTCGCTGCATACATTACAGCCCAGAAGAGTAAATTTACTCTCTGCAAGTATATTTACTAAATTATTTTGCCTAGCCTTTAAAGGACGCTGCAACGCACATGGAAAAATGTTTCCTAATTGCAATACCCTTTTGTTGATGAATGTCCAGCCTCTGTTTAATGGCTGCGCACACACACACAGGCCTAATTACTGTCTGTTGCATAATGACAGTTGTGGCATGATAATTACAAAGTGTTCAAGGCATCTCCCAACAATCACAAGAGGAACAAACCACACGACATGCTAAATGCCTGTTACAGGCTCATTCTGTGGTAGATTTTATGAGCATCGTAAATAACAGTGATATTCATTCTCAAAAGATACAGCTCAAGATTAAAACTTTTAAATGTAGGGTATTTTCTTACTCTTCAGAAATACTTTGTTGGTTCCTTGGGTGTTTATTAGCATTGTTTAAAGGCACATGGCAGTATCTACTGTATATCCAGTTTTGTTCTTGACGTGGTCTCCAATCTAATAAAAAAAATCCAAGCAGAAGAACATTTGTTCAAAATGCAGCATGGCATTTGAAGGTGAAGACACGTGGCTGTTTGTGTGCCATGCAGAGCCAACCTAACCAGCCAGAACAGGCTTGCCAGCGGCCCAGCTGCCCGTCAGCTGTCTGGCACAGCCAGTATTTTGCAGCCTGACAAAACAATAGATAAAGTAAACATATTAGCATTGTGTAAAATATGCCAAAATGGGGGTGCCAATTTAAAAAAATTAAAAGAAACAGAGTTTTCTTAGAAGTGTGACCGGTCAGAATTCATGACAGAACAGCACAGTTCAGAATGACCAAAATACACTATTACAGAAATACTGCACCAAATTGATGCAAACGTTCTTTATGAAAGACTGAAAAACCCTAAGTAACCAACCCCCCCAAAGTAATATCTGTACCCGGCACCATTTGCTCTGCCCTGTACTTTACCCTGCCAGTACCTTGTCCTTAGATAGTACTTTGGGGTCAGTGCTGATTTAGTATGCAGGTGCAGGCTGAGCTGCCTACCTGCTGGTGTGGTGCTTTCTCCGGAAGGTCCGCCGCTTTCACCTCAACGGCAGCGTGAAAATGCTCTGGACCAAAACTGGAGACCAGCTGTCATTAAAATGTTTGGATGAAATAAACATGCTAATTAATAAAATTGCTCTAAAATAAAACACATGAATGAATAAAACGTGACCTAATTTGAACATTCAGTAAACTACTGTTTCCAGTTAGATTGACTGTGAACAGTGAGAGACGGCTCCTAAACCTTGTCTGCGAATACTTGTACCAACTAAGAATTCAAATATACACAATAGTAAAACTGTGTTCAGCTAGGTGCGCAGTTACCCATCTTTCTTACAAGCTGTGAAGTAAATTTTAGATTACACACAAAGGCTGTGATATTTAATGTGTCCTTATTTGTTATACGCAGTATAGCACAAGCATTTAGCATAAACAGTAGGGCTGTAGTGGTACACATATTTGTCGTGTACTGCTTGGTACGTCATTTTCGGTCTGGTGTGCACAATGAAACAAAAACCGTGACGTAGCAGGGCTGGTTCCGAGAGACTGACTATTCGCATTACCGGCATGCGGTGCTGTTCATATAAATGTAATTGTGCTATTTAGCGTATACATTCCTGTTGTAAATAATAAGTGTTATACCCTTGTAATGTTTACCATGGAGTTCATGAGTTTTTGTTAGTGCTCACTCTGGGTGTGTCATGTCAATTGCCGTCTTCCCCGTGTGTGCCATCGCTAGATATCTCTGCCGTTGTACTGTGAATAAATGTGGAACTTTTGTTCCTTTTTATAACAGTCCGCCTCCTCTTTATTAAAACCATGACCCACACTAATCCTCTTACATCACACTTATTGACAAGGGCGAAACAGCTAATGTTGGTTACAGTCAGTCATAACTGGCAGTTGGGTTTCCCAGTAAATCACACCAGCACTGTAAGGACCAAGACTGTCTGTCGGCTCTGTTAGTTCAAACTCAGATATGTTGCTGGAAACACATCCAACATGCTAAGTCATTTGAGAAGAAACCATCTGAGTGTGTGTACGACTGGAGCAAGGCAAAAGCCACCTCAGAAAATTAGTCTCCCTGTGGCATCCAAGATGCTTTTGCCTGGAAATCCAGCTACAGATATGCAACCATATTCGGTAGCAGAAAACCTGGCCTGTTTCTTTTAAATTTAATTTTGGTAGGCTTATTTAAAATCTACAGCCATTGTGAGTGACAGGTCTAATGGCATGGTCTTATCATGGTTTATGTTTAGAATCATACAATAAAAGTACAAGAATAATTGTGTTACTGATCTGTGATGTCAATACTGTACTAAATAAATTGTGATCATCATGTTAGCTTTTATCGAACCTACCTAGTTAGCAGTGTGCTGTAATGCGTCAAGAGTACGTGATGCAGAGGTTAGTCCATATGAGGAGTAGGATTTTCAGTTTAATATCATATAGGGGGCAGCAGCTGTTTTATGTGTTTGCTACAATTGGGACCTTTTTTTAGTCTATAGGTTGGAACTTTTTTCTGTGACTAAGTTGGTTGCACCTTGTATCAAGGTTCTGTGCTAATTTAGTGTGAAGCTGCGCGGTAAATAGGGGACCTTCTCCAGAAAGTGCTTTCTTTTGGTTGCAATTGACCCTTGGTGTCTAGTGCTACTTATTTTACTTTGTTTACACTCTTGCACTTTGCATTATCTCAGTTGTTCCAAGTGTTCTCCTCATATGCTCAACAGATCCTCTGACTAAGCCTAAAGAGATATTTAAGTTAGTGAGGTTAGCTGTGCTTCAGGGCTGTTAATTGCAGCACAGGCGATAACTGAAACCCAGCCCTGGACCTCCGCCTCTTTCCGGCTTGCAGAACCAACAGCAGCAGCGCCAGAAGGAGCGTGGCATTTAGCTTATATGTATATTATTACAAGCAGCTGTCTGACTAAAATGAATCCGGACTTAAGCAAAAAATATCTGCAAATAGGTGACATACGCCTTTAAGTAAACTTTATTTTTTCATCTATTTATTATGTGTTCTTTAGTATGTATTACTAGTATATTTTTGACTTATGTATTTAATATAAAGTGTCTCGAATAGTATGGGAAGCTAAATCTGACTTACACACAAAATTTGACTTACATAAGGATTTGTGGAATGGATTACTTACATCCGTCGAGATCTTCCTGAATGCCATTTCCCTATTATAAGTTAATCATTCCATACAACATGTCATACTCATTTAAGCTGCTGCGCGTGTTTTCCTGATATGGCTCATTGGACTGGTTCCTCACACACTGTTTCTGCTCCTGGGCATTGATGACTGCGTTTGCAATGAGTTCACATTTAGTCACTTTCACCACAATACTTCAGCACATGCAATCCCCAGTCTTTATCTGGAACATATTTCAGATCAGCTTGTCCAGCTTCACATGAGCCTTATCTGCTTGAGATTAGCCTATTCAGCTTCACTTTATCCTGTTACACTTCAAATTAGCTTGTTGAACTAAATATTAACCTGTGTGCTTCAGATTAGCCTGATTAGCTACTTCAATAGGATACGCCATTCTTACAATTATTGTAGAAAATACTTCACAGTTTCCAAAAAAAAGGTAGATAAACGATTTAAAGACAGATGAGTCACGCAAGCTAGGGCTTTGGGGAGGAAGCGGAGATTTCAAAGTCTTTTGTTAGCCAGTGTGGGGTACCGAGGCCTGCTTTAAGTGCGGCTAAGGCTCCATGCTTAAAGCAGGGCTACCTCTTCTCCTGCATGGATGGTGGGATTCCCACGATTGGTTACAATCTCATGCTATCACGTTAAGTTTGTAATTTTTCCTGCAAATTTTACAATTCTTTACAACTGTTATATTAACTAGGGGTGAGTCGGATATCCGTTTGTATGGAAGCGTATTACTGCCACGACATAAAAAAAATATTCTCACTATCACAGTATAATGTGAAAAGATTACATTATAACGTGAAAACATCACGTTAAAACAAGAAATCGTATCACGTGATAACGTGAAATAAAGTTTTCACGTTTTAATGCGATACGGTTTCACGTTATAACATGATGTTTTCACGTTATAACATGATACTGAGAATATTTTTTTTTATTATGTTGTGGCAGTAATACGCTTCCGTACGTTTGAAATGAGTATCCAGCAGAAATAATACGTTCTTTCCAACGCCGACTGTCATCCGGTCATTACTGAGGAACATCCATGTCTTTCTTTTCATTTTATTACTGGATTTCAGGGACTAAATGGCGCCTATTGGCCTGCTATACATACTCTCCCTCCCATATAACCACTAACTGCAGGATATTCTCTTTGTTCGACAGAGTTACTGATGCGCAGAAGAAGGAAAAAGTTGGACATCCCTGAGTGATCTTCTTAGTGTTTGACCTGCACTACATGTGTGAATTTATTTAGCAGGCAGTATTGCTAACTCCCACACGCAGTGTCAGATAGAAACCACTACAACCTACTAATAATTCAGTCAAGTTCAGTTTCAAGGTAACGTTCCACAAAGTAAATTTACTTCATATCACATCTGTCACGTATTCAGAAATTCCATGTTAGAAAAAGAAAATCACTTTCCACTAAGCTTGGGTAGTAGGTAATTTTACATGCTATCATTTTACCTGTTACCGTGGTATACAGTATC
>JAODLD010000040.1:3634282-3645217 GCA_026781065.1 Mormyrops boulengeri | reverse complement strand
CACCCCGCCCCCCCCCCCCCCCCCCCCCCCGCCCCCCCCCCCCGCCCCCCACCACGCCATACCATCATGTAGTCCTTCTTTCACTTATACAGAAGAACATTATGGTTCTTATATGGATACTACTTGGCATATATGATAATGGCCCCTTTCATATGATTCATACAGGTATGATATGTGATCTTACATGATACTGGTGGTCACATTTATATATGGCTACATATAGATTATATATGTATGTCTTGGTGCAACATAATAAGCATATATGGTCAATAGAAAATGAAGAATCATATGCATTCTTATAAACATATAAAACATTTTCATATGGGAATTTTCACGAAAGTGCCCAAACCACGCCCACCTCCAATATTAAGTGCACCCCCCCAGCTGCTGAACTCTGCCTCACTCTAAATCTTACTCCAACATCTTCCTCAAAGTTACTGGCCCTTTTAAAGCTTATGAAATAATATGACTGCCGGGTTTACCATTATTCTACACTGAGCTGAATGCAAATGATGAGATAATGAGGTGGTAAAATGCAAAGCACATTTAAACAGCCTGCTTTAAATTATCACATGCTAACAAGATGCAGAAAGATAGTTCATATTTGATGTTACTGAAATCTTGCCACAAATGGCAATGAAAGCAAAAATATTATTTATTAAAAATATAGACCTGACCCTGTCCATCCATCTTTTTAATCCTGGTTAGAGTTCTGGAGACATAGGGCACAACATTGCAGGGCAGTCCTGATGATATACCAGTCCATCGCAGGGCACATACACACTCCTACACCCCATCATAGACTACATGCAATTCAGAGACAGCAGTAAGCCTAACTGCATGCATTTGAACTGCAATAGAAAACCAGGGGAAATCCAAAACACACTAAGAAAACATGCAAACTCCAACACACCAAACACAGGCAGGATTCAAACCCCCAGCCTAGGAGGTGCATGGTTACTCACTGAGCCAGAAATCTGAAGTCTAAGACCCTTAGGGATGCGTTCCATCATTTATTACATTTTTTATGCTTTAGGGACTGATCCACCATGGAGGCAGACAGGCGATAACTCAAAAAATATTTGACTGATCTATTTCAAAATCTGCAAACTTGTCACATGGGTGAAGATCTGGAACTGACCTAATTTGGAGCCGAACTGCACCCAAACTGAAGCAATGCCTCTTAGTAGCACCAAAGGGAAGAGCAACTGCTGGAGAAGGCGTGTTGGGGGCCTAGAGATAGGGGGTGTGGGAAGGGGAGGGATTATATGGGGGGAGGGGTGACAGCGCTTACCTAAAATGTTTCATGACCATTTCACTGTTGGTTAATTAGATTACAAGCCCTACTATTTGTAGCTATGGAACCTGTTTAACCATTAAAATCAAACAGAGGTATGGAGCAAAGCCAGGGCTATTGCATACGAGGTTCTTAGCTCTGAGAGTTCTCCACAGCGTAAAAATAATTAAATTCCATCTGTGCACTCATTAGCTTCTTACGCAGTCCACGTTTGCTCAACTTCGTACTAAACTGGAAGAAACCACTTCAGAGAATCCATGTCCAAATAATTTATGACAATTCATTAAGTCATTTGTGATTATGTTTAATGCAATTTTTAATAAAACAATATTTGCTCCCTCAAAGAGCCAATTTTATTACTGTAGGCCAAAAAAGAAAATGACAGATAATTGTTCATCAGACTGAAACCAGATAGCAAAACTCGACACATAATCAGTAGGTTTTTCCATAATAATATTTTTGAGCGAAATATCAGACGTGCCAGCCCTTCTCAGTACTCTATAACAGCAACACCAATGCAAGGCCATCCAGTTTCCCGCAAGTGAAAAGTAAATGATTGTGATTTAACTCCCAAGGTCACTTTGATCAGAGTCTGTTTTGTAATAAAATCAAATATTCCTTTCACAGAGTTGCATGACTAGATTAAAATTATTAATGAATGCGACAATGACTGAAGCTTTTATTTTATCTTATGTAAGAATATTTTGACTTTCACTAAATAAGGACAGTCAGGTATTATTAAGTTCTTTTAAAAATATTCATTAAAGGTCTTTTCGTGTTATGGATTAGGAAATTAGCCCCATTTTGGGAAAAAGGGAAATGAAAGAAGGATCTCCACATTTCAAACTCTGCATACTAATCTATCTCTATCCTGTTGACTATTAGGTTTAAGACTATATTAACCAGTAAACCACTTAGCCTTATTAGCTGAAGACTCAGGCAAATTCCATGTATCTGCATCCCACAGACCCTTTTCAGCGAGAGGACTTCCATAATGTGCGAGAATTCTGAATGTCTACCAGTCTGCCAAGTAACATCCTGAAGGGGGATAAATTATTGATGCAAGCCAGGCGGCAGGGAGAGGAGGAAATATGTATTTATCCAAGTCACATGGTCACACATGCATATTTACATTCACTGTCTAGCCATGATTTAAGCTATTATCCACAGTCATTATTCTGTCAGTTAAATATATGTGTTTCTTCCATTAAACTGTTAAGAGAGCTGTCTCCAAGCACTTTGCCTTGGATGTGGAAGTCTGAAAATGTGATTTTATGTGGCTTTTCCATAACAATGCTATGTTCTGTTTTCACATACTCATATTTAGAGGTTTCGCTTCCTGGACGGAAACATTAAGCCTAATGCAATACTGCAAAAGTGCAGCAGCACAAAATTGAATACAATTGACCAATTCAAGTTATATCAACAAAGCAAAAACTAGCAAGCCCGCTGTTTAGCAATGAGCTTTTAAGCAATATTGGAAGGGGTGCTGGACATCTGCCTGCCATGCTTGATGGGAAGAGAAAATACATAAACCACTATTGTTAATCAGCCATTGATTAATGTTTTTATATAAGCAATAGTCAGTTAGATTATCCTCTCAATAGTGGAATACTGTATATGTGCATCACAGTATTGTAGCACTGGGTTACTCATGGGACTGCAGAGCATGCGGGACTGGTGCCACCCATGAAAACAATGTAAATAGTGTAGGTAATTAGAGTCAATTGTGTTGTTATTGTGTTGTATAGAAATGTCATGTATAGCATTAATGGTAACTGTTGCAAAGAGTGGTGTGCGTGCGCCCACCGTGTGTGCTTAGGGCATTCAGAAGGGCCAGCACGGTGGGCAGAGTGGGTCGGGGGTGTGGGCGAGTTGCCGTTTGATGGTGTGTTCAGTCCTGTTAAGAGTTTGAAATAAAAGAGCGCTTCTGTCTAAACTAAGCTGCCTCATGTTGTTCCTGCTGCTGCCATGCCTGGGCCTGCCCAGCGCTACATTATTGGCAAAATATTTCGTCCAAAGGAATTCACAAAACAGCATACAGTAGTAATGTTTAGTTTCCTTGTCTATGACAATCCACTTTGACTAATTGGACAACTCCAGCTGATGTCTCGGGAAAGACATTGACCCCCTGACCCCCCCGCTGCCTAGCATTGTTAACCTACTCCCAAAAGGGTAATATCTTGCACAAGGTGCATCCTCAGTGAACTGTTTTGTTGCTAATTTCCGCACTCATGCCGAGTGGGCCGGTAATTAAGTCATTAACAAAACTCCCATTAATGCAGTTTTGATGGCACATCATCTCTCACCCCTTTGCTCCCCCTGTTATCTCTGACTAAGGATGAAGTCGGCAAACTTTCACCCCAAAGAGCAGCATCATTATCCTCTGCCTAATGAAGAGCACTCCTATTCAAATCATGACTGGACCATTGTAAAAGTGAATGTACTCACAATGCATGTCTTTTCCCGTGAAACTTGCTTGCACAGTTTTTACTGTTAAATGAAAAGATATTGGACTCTAGGTACGAATCTCTATTCAGGTACAGCGTTGTTAAAACGGCCCATTCCTGTTACAGAAGGTCCAGAAGGTCCTTGAACCTATAGGAGTCCAGTGCCATATCAACATGCGCTCCTTTAGGAGAAAATCAGGCATTTGTCAGGATTTGATTGGGGATTTCAGCAGTTAGGCTGACTGGTACTTTCCAGAAGCTGTAATCAGTGGTTTATTTTCCTTACAGGCTGCATGCCATCACCCGCCACTATGGCACAAGAGGCAGTGGCCATTTGTGATTCGTCTCAAGAGCCTCCAGAACGTAGTCAATGTTGGGATCAGTGATTGACACACAACCACATTAACATCAGCTCATTGCAACCAGTGGTGCTGTTTACCCCCACTCAGACCATGCATATGAGGTTTGGGCCCCCTGTTGGCCACAGACAGTCACAACACAACATATAAATGAACATGTTGCTTGTTTAGATGGAGCTGAAGTGCTATCTAGCTAGAATCTTCTGACTCTGGTTATTCATTTATTTTGTTTGTGAAACATCTTAAGGGGTTTTGGGGGGGTGGGACACAAAGAGACCTGCCTCTGACTTATTTTTTTCAAATTCGATAAAAGACATGGTTACATGGTTACCACTTATATAAGTGAAATGAGATCACTCATTTCTCAATTTATGGGTGTGTGTCTATGTAAAATATACTTTTTGTGTGCAAACTCCAGCCTAGGTCTTCCCTGTTTCTCTGTTTCCCTGAAGGGCTTCTTCCTTGCTTTATGGTACTTCCATCCTGCTTCTACAAGCTTGATATGAACTGTCCTAGCAGTGTACTTCACACCTTCATCCTCTGATTTAGGAGGCACTGCTGGATAAGCTGGCGATCATCTCTGGCATTAGAAAGCTGCTTCTGCCCTCTACATGGCTGGTTTCTGGTCGCCCCCAGTGTCTCCTGCTTCAACTTGTTCTTGTGTACTGCTGTCATAGAAACTTCGCGCGTTGCCACTCAGTATAGCCTTCTGCCAGCAAAAACCAGATTAAGCAGGATTTTTAAATGCATATTTAAAAAAATATATATAGCCTCTTAATTTTTTCCAGAGCTGTATGTTCATGACTTTCTTTCCACTGCCAGCCACCACAGGGGTGCAAAAAAAAACCTAAACAATCACAGTGAGTGTACAGTCATTCTACACAAAACAAAATTAACTAGGAAAATTAGATTACTCTAAATAAAATTAAACCCATATAATCCAGATACATTCAGATAGCTTAATGATAGTAATCAAAAAATTTTGGCTTGTAATGCGCGACATATAATTATCTCAAGCATGACAGTCTTGTTTCATTCTCTATTCTGTGTGATGAATCTATCTCAATTTCCTCAAAGTCATTGGTTGAATGTGCGAAAGTCCCAGGGCTGGGTTTACAAAGTGTTCATTGCCTGCACTGCTTGCTGATAAATGCCCTCTTTTCTGTTTAGCCTGAGAGCAGTACGGAAATCACATTTGTTGTCCTCCCTGTGCTGAGCCATGGGGAGGCAATGTGACTCTGAAATGACTCTTCTGCCCCAAGTCTCCCAGTCTCTGTTTGATCAATGTTTACAACTGTACTGCAAGTACTGCTTTGTACAAATTTTGAAATTTCTTTAGGACTTCTGCCACCCAGTCAGAAAGAGCTTTTGATTTTTCCAGAAGTCAGCTTAGAAGCAGAAAAAGAAAGATTAGACTGCTTTTTTAATGATCACATTTCTTGGTGAGCTAAAACGTGTGCGAGCTGATTTTGATTGTCCTGTAGATCCAAGTCTTATAAAACTCTGTGCGGCTGCCAGAGCTGCTTCAGCAGAGGCTTTACATCTGCTATTAATCACTTCAAAATTATGAACAGTCATGTGTCCTGTTTTCACAAATCTGGCAAGAAAAGGTGCCAAAAAGTGAATTTTTCTGTGTGTGCGCACGGGGCAGTTTTTCCCTTTGAAATCAAAAGGCAGAAAAGCGAAATATACTGAGGCAGATCTATGTCATGTCAAAAATCATACAACACAAACTGTTTTATAAATATGCATATATTTAGTTACATTTGTATTTATTACAAAGTTTAATTCTAATTTCTATTAAGTTTAATCATATCAGATGTTGCGTTTGATGTGCCAGAACACAGATAGAGGTCCCGTAAGCACAGCATACAACTCAACACACAACATTTGCTTTTCAAATACTCACGTGAAGTTTTGCAGTACTGACCTCCCCATCTGCCAAGTTCAGATTTTAGCTACTAATGTCTTGACTGATGCTCCGGTATCATGATTCACATGAATCATATGAAGTTGAGAAAGTAATGAAGTAACTGTCCTCTGCTCTTCTGTGTGTGTGTGTGTGTGTGGGGGGGTAGGGGAACAGTTAGGGGCCTGCAATTATAACAAAGCCATGATTTACATCTGCTTGGGGAATTTGAGAGTGTACACACTCTCAAACATCAATTGCTACTGAACACAGAATCCTAAATTTAAGTTGATCTCAGTCTAATTTTAAAAGTCTGTTAATTGGAAGATTAAAAATATCACCTCATTACAGAATAAAAGACTTTAGAGTACAATTAAAAATCCTTTATATGATGTTCAAACTGGCAAGCAGAAAAAATGTAATTTCATTTTGGAACTTCATTGACGTAACTAATAGCAGAGTTACATTTTGGCGCACACCTCCAGGGTTGGCGGTTTGAATCCCACATCTGCTGTATGTGTGTCTGGAGTTTGCATGTGCTCCCCATGTAATGTGGGTTTCCTCCTACCACCCAAAGACATGCAGTCTGACTAAATGGAATTCCATTATTACCTGTAGCATGTGCCCTGCAATGGACTGGCATCCCGTCCAGGGTGTCCCCTACACTATACCCTGTGATCGACTGGCATTCTCTCCACAGTGTCCCGTGCCCTGAGCCCAGTGATGGACTGGCACCCCACCCTGGGTGTCCCCTGCCCTGTTCTGCCTGGAATAAGCTCCAAGCCGCACTGACTAGGATAAGTGTCTAGTAGATGGATGGATAATTAATAGTTAAACACTGTGTAAATATGAGCATTTATATTCCAGTTGTTAAAAGAAATATTCTGTTTCACAATTAAACTGTTTACCAGTGGACACTCGGAGTTGTGACCTAGAGGACGAAGCTGCATTCCACTGCCAAAGCTTAGTTCAAAGGGGTCAGAAGCTGTAAGCACTTTGTTCCAGATGAACCTTAACAAAAAAGACTGTGTAGGCAGAGCGGAACCTGCCCAGGCCACATCGGTGACACTACCGACATTCAGAACAGTGTATTTACCAAATTAAGAGCAGAGCAGGACCAAAATATAAATTCAGTTCAGCAGCGAACAAATCCTGTTCATTTTTTACATTGGCCAGGCAGGCCGGAGGGGGGGTGTAATTACGCTAGCAATTATCAGACTGGATCTAAAAGTTTCAAATATAGTACCTACCTACTATTTTACGACCGTAACCATAAAACAGGGGAAGAAACCCATTTCTGTTAGTGCTGCTGTATACAGGCATGTGGAAGGAACCTAACAGAGAGCCATGACACCTTAGGTCTACAGATCATCTTGAAAAGTGTTGTGACATGGGAGATATCACAGGTATCTTTGAGCACCAGCACTGTGCACCTCTGACTCTAAGCAGCTTGCGGATGGTGACTGGGGCCCAGCGGGTAAAATCATGCAATATTCTCCGTTTGCCCAGGAAGGGTTGTACAGATCTGCTTTTGCCGTGGCTTAAAATAAATCCAGAATATTGTTTTCTTTTCCGTAAAGGCTGCATTTATTGAGGTGGTTTCCGGAAACAGTACTGGCTCAATTATTCAATAACGCGCCCATCATGGTGTGATCCAGAAAATCATGCCGATGGCTTGTTACTGCTCCGTCTCAAGCCTGGCATGTGCCGACATCGAGATGCTTCACAGACACATGATTTCTGACACATTGTTGGGCATCAGCACTCGCCACAGGAAATCAGCCGCGAGTTTGAGGCTTCTGTGCTCATCGGCACTTTGGTCGCACATGATCCTGTTTGCTTTGGCTGTCTAGCCATCACCCATAGAAACATATTATAATGTTTTCTGTTAACAGAAAACCAAAGTCATATACCAAATTTCTATAGCTCCTTTTGGAACATGAAAACACAGTGACTGAAATGGAATTAAAATGTGTGGTTTTTTTTTTTTTTGTTAAACACCACTAAATTCAAATGTAAAAGGCACATTTTTGGATATGGGCAGTGTATTCGATTTCTTGTTGTTGTGAATCTATTGAGTCGGATCTTTGGAATTAATTCACTGACTGAACAGCATATTTGGCGTTTATATCTTTAGATTTCTGTATTTGTGTATTAAATGTGATAATGAATAGGTTTCTATTTTACTGCTGGGTCATTGAATGGCTTAGACTTCATTTGTCAACTTATTGAGTCACAGTGTCAAGAAATTAACTGCATTAATTACATTCCAAACATAATTAGGTTATTCAATGCCTGACAGTGCTAATCCTATAACAAAAGTATATTTTGCCACCTATAGTAAATAATAATCAATGAGACTGAGGGCTCAATCATTTACAAATCTGATTTTGTCATTTATCTTCCTCTGTCAAATCAATGTCGTCTGTCTTTTGCCATGAGACTGATTGGTGCTCCACATTCCCTGCAATCACATAAAGAGCTGAAAATGGAAATGTTGTCATTTGTAACAAAGCGATTAGTTCATTTATTAATCGGGAATCATACGTGAGCGATTTCAATTTGTTGCTGGTTTCCCATAAACAAGTGGGCAGATCATTAATTAGTTAATCATGAGCCTCAGCACAAGACTAACATAAAATGTGTACCAGAGAGAAAAACCCAGTCATGCCGTGCAGTAGATGGGCTAAACTCTACAAGCTCACTGCACTCCCATGGTCATGAAGGCAGAGCTGCCTGTTAGTGCCCTCCAGGGCAGATACTGTACAGCAGTGAAGGCGTGATACTTCACTGGTCCAATATACTTTCCAGTGATGTACAGTCTTACATTGGAAATAAGGGCCACTATCTTCTGCCGACCACTAGTGCTCCCCAAGGTTACCTGATTGGCCATGGGAGCAGGGGTGTGAAGCCCTGCAGTCTCATTTCCTGCAGCTAATTGGCTGTCGTATGTTGTGAAGGGCAGAGCTGCTTCCGCCTGCCTGGCATTGTTGTCCAGGCTGCTTAATTAATCCTCTTTATTTCCCTAAAGATGGAGCCTTAATGTGGATTTAGGTTAAAATATAACTAAACCCAATTATGTGTAAATACAGTATTTTATATACTTATGTTATTCATTCAGATTTCTATTTTGTTGTGTAATATCATTTACCATAACACTAATTAAAAATAACAGTATGCTGGCCAAAAAATGCATCGTGATTGGGACTAAATGAAAATATATTCCTTCCTTCCTTCCATCCATTCATCCATCCATCCATCTTTCAGATGTTTTTCCAGCACAGGGCACATACTCAATCACACACTATTTGCAGTTTAAAGGCCAGAAATTTGTTTGACTAAAGTAAAATGTATACAAAACATAAAGCAGTAACCCTTATGTAAAAATAAAAGTTTTTGATTTGATCCTATAGACATAGGCGGCCGCATGGGGGTGTCAACTTAGCAAACCATTGCCTAATTTCACTTTGTCTTGGACAGCATGTGGCGGAGGAGGGGGAGGATTAAATCAAACCTAAACTTTCATTCGAAACACAAAGGACCAGTGGTCTTACATTGGGCATATTATGATAAAGACACAGGTCTTTACAAAAAACTGTGATGCTTGGAAAGGTTGAAGGTAAATGACTAAGAGAGCAGCTAGTAACATGGTGGATGGACTCAACCATTCAAACAATGAACATACCTTCAGAAAGCCTGCAGGCCCAGTCAGAAGATGGGACATTCTGGATTATGGTTATTAACCGGAGGGCATCAAATTATGACAAAGACTGCAGAACCTCAGTATATTTCTGTATCATTCCACTGTTGGTGCTTCTCTATAGTCCATGTCTGACTAATATGGTTTGTTTTATCTCCTAGCTAGGGTGCTTTCCAGCAGGCATGAGAACCATTGTTTACAGAATCCCTAAATCGCAAACTTTGCTGATCATAACCTAATGACTATGGTGCCCTGAAAAGCCTGGGCTTTCTTTTTTATTCATCGCTTTCTGACAGCTGGCAGCTGCTCGCCATTATTGCTGAGACGATTATCATCTGCAATCTCCCTGCCAGTCATAGCTGACTCTTTTCCTAACCTGGCGATTAAGACATTTTGCATCAACTTTGTTTCATGACTGCTTACCAATTTGATAATCCTATTAAATTCACCCAGAAATCCTTTTTCTCTCCAGCAGTCAGCTTGCAGATTATCTCTATGTCATTCTAATATAATGCAACGGAAGCAAGCAGGAAGAGCTTGAGGCTGAGCACAGACATTCATGTGGGCAGCATTAGATTTCAGATGGAGGAGCGGCCTGTACAGTGAGACAAAGATTAAGGACAAAACCCCATCTGACTGGCAAATAGGTGACATTTTAAATGCTGGGAAGCTGGATATTGGGGCTCCTCTTCGGACACGCTACGCTAATTGTTTGGCACACGAGGGATTTATCAGGCAGCTTTTTGAAAGTGTGCGGCTGATTGAAAATGAATGTCATTAGAAATCCAATTTGAGGGGCCCTATTGATGTCCCATACAGGTGGATAATGGAGAGGAAAAGCAATGACCCTCTGGCTCTATCGGGCCACTTGTCTGGCAGTTGCCATGGAGGAGAAGGGGAGTTATGCAGTTCAGCTGGGGGGGGTTTAGAAGGGTTTGTACCTGCTTGGTTGTTAGGAGTGAGTTATGACTCATGGTGTGCACTAAGATGGAGCGCCAGGCAAGGTGGTCAGACTTCCAGCAGATAGAAGGAACCTGTGTAGTCATCATGAGTGAATCATAATACTTTGGATGTGGGTTTTTCCGCTGAGGTCAGAGAGCTCATGAACCCCCAGGGATATGGCTGTGTAACATGTGCACACCCCCCACCCTTTCCCGCTGAGGTCAGAGAGCGCATGAACCCCCAGGGATATGGCTGTGTAACATGTGCACACCCCCCAC
>JAODLD010000040.1:3617684-3634182 GCA_026781065.1 Mormyrops boulengeri | reverse complement strand
GGTCAGAGAGTGCGTAAACCCCGGGGATACGGGCCTTAACGTGTAGGTGATACATGGGCTAATCCTATGCATGGATGACCTCCAGGCAACCAGTGCCTAACTCCCCATGACCCGAGGCTTTGCTGATTGTCCCGACCCACAGAGCCCCCCCCCCCAAAATAACTGCAGCAAGCTAAGCACCGTGTTACAAATCACCAGTTAATTCATACTAACTGTCCTTTATAGTATTTTTTTGGTAATGCTTTACAATGAGCCTCCTTTTGCCACTTACACATGGTACTCACTCATTAATGAAAAAAATATATAACATTTATAATTGTCTATTAATTAATGATTTACACGTTGCAACTTTTATAAACCATTCATAAACCCTTTATAAGTATTGTCTTGTTGATATCATTTTTAAAATGCTATGAATTTTGTCTATTTCCTCAAAGCATGATCATTAATGACCGTAAATCACCATAACTTATAATAATGGTTTTATGATGCCAGAATGGTTATTATCCTTGAAAATAAAATAATATATAGCGCACCGCAGAAAAAATTAAGAGACCACTGCACAATTTCTTGTTTCACTTATTTCTCAATTTATGGGTGCGCATCTATGAATAACATATATTTTTTGTTTCCAAACTGCAGCCTGGTTCCAAACTGAAGGGCTACTTTCTTGCTTCCCCTGCTTCTAGGAGCCTGAAACGAACTCCCCTAGCAGTGCACTTCACACCTATATCCCATTACTTTTGAAGGTCACTTGATGTCATCCTATGATTCAGGAGGAACTGTCACATAAGTTAACGGTCATCTCTGGCATTAGAAAGTTGCTTCCACCCTTTACCTGTTTGGTTTCTAGTCGTTCCCAGTGTCTCCTGCCTCAACTTATTCTTTTGTATTGCTGCCAGGGAACTTTTCAACCTGGAAGCAACCTGATAGCAGAACCATGATTATGTCACGATTTAAAAATGCAGATTCATTTAAAAATATAGGTGCATTATCATGCTGAAAGAGACCTCTTCCACTGGGGAATACCGTTGCCATGAAGGGGTTACTTACTCTGCAACAATGTTTAGGTTTAGGACCCATGGTTTTCCAGCAGAACATTGCCCAGAGCATCACACTGCGTCGGCAGGCTTGCTGTCTTCCCATAGTGCATCCTGGTGCCATTTTTTACCCAGTCTAACAACTCACATGCATCCGGCCATCCATATGATGTAATAGAAAACACAACCCATCAGATCAGGCCACCTTGTTCCATTGCTCTATGGTCCAGTTCTGAAGTTGACATGCCCTTTTTGGACAGGGGTCAGCATGGGCACTCTGGGTGATCTGCGGCTATGCAGCCCCATACATAGCAGGCTGGGATGCACTGTGTGCTCTGACACCTTCCTATCATAGTCGTTTTGGAGATGCTCTAACCCAGTCATTTAGCCATTAAATTTTGCCCTTGTCAAAGTTGCTCAGATCCATACACTTGCCAAAATCATGAACATGACTATGTGATATGTATATTAACAACAAAAAACATGGCAATTTCTGTCCTTAAACAAAAAAATCACAGTGGAGTAGATTCATTCTGAGCATTACAAAGACAACAAGATGAAACAAGTCATTTTGACCTCTATTACCACTCAATATTTTCCCAGCCTATTTGGCTGACAATGATTTATCGGAAACGTAAGCCAAAGCAACCAGGAGCAAGATTCATGCCTGCAGAATCCATTAAACAAGGCTCAAGTGCCCATTGCATTGCTTGCATTGTGATAGCACATTCTGTGTCACCTAGCTACCTATTTAAGTGCTTTATTACCCCATCAAGCTGTAAGATCATATAAAGAAACACGTTTCATTATATATCACAGCAAAGCTTCTTTTTGACGTTCTACATGTTCTCTGTCACAGAAGAAAGTTCTGAATTTGACAGCAAATAAAGATCCATATTCTATGACTTACGGTTCCAATACTTGGAACAGAATACAAGGTGGGCTTCAGAGAGGCATACATCCCACTCTTCTCCATACCAAGGTCAAACATTGTGTCTATCATTTACAGATATACTGTTCTCAGACTGTATTTTTTAAGTCAATGTAGCACGTAAGGAATTTAAGAGTGGGACGCCTATCATCACCCAGAATTCCTTAGTCATTGAATGTAAGCTACACAAACATGCAAGAATGCTTCAGAATTCAGCTTACAGAATGCTTTTCTCTGCTTCAAAACTATCCATATTTCATCCTTAAGAAAAAGTAATTTAATGTGTGGGTCAAGTGGGGGCAGACCCATGTCTTGCCGTCCCATATAGAGGACACCGTTACTGAATCCATGATAGGTTGACAGGACCTTAACTGGAATAAGCAGGATGTGGTTTAAAAAAATAAAGCCTTATACAGAAGATGATTTCCAATTCACTTCGGAGGAAATTGAGAGAGTAAGTCTGACTTTCGACATGCCTGAAATGCTTAATGGTGCTCGATCTTCTTGCTTTTTGCTCCATTTTCCTTTTATGGCACTGGTTTCGGTACCTCTGGGAGTGTTTGTCCCCTGTTTATAAGGCGTCTCCTGTTGCCGTCTAAAAAAACTTGTTTGTCCATGCCCCTACAATCATGGACCTCCACGCTCCCCTCAGCAGAATTTATGATGGCCCATAATGGAAGCAAATGGCAGCATGAATGCAAGTGTTACAGAACATTTACTGCAAAGTAATAATTTCAATATTTTTTTTCTGGCCAAAATCATTTATATTTTCTATTTCTAGGTACTCATGTTGGAGCTGAGTGGAAAGAACAGTACGATTTCCTTATTAGGAAACCATTTTTAAAAAAAAATTTCCGTCACCTCTTCCTGTCTCAGTAACTCACAGCATGAAAATTATTCACTTTGGGGGGAGATGAAGTAAAAGCACATTCGGAGTGTGTGAATCTTTACAGGTGTCAGTCATTGTGGGGGTGCCAGGTGGGAATCACAGCTCAGAGAAATCCTCCTGAGCCTCACCAACAGCACCAGGTTGTCACTCAAATGACAATGTGTTTGTCACCTCCCTCCCAGGACCCCGGCACATTAGCACACCAGCGAGTTTTTACAAGATGTGTCGACCAGCTGTAAAAGGTGCTGATTGGTCAACAGAAGGACTATCAAAAGGTTATTTTAGAACACGTTTAACATATATAGGCAGATTTGAAAGCACTTTTAAAAACAGGTAACCCTATGACCCAGATAAAGGCAAGGATTGAAACGCTGAATTTGAAATGCAGACAAATGACTTTTAACACCCTTAATTTCCCGTAGAAGATATAGTGGATTAATCTATAATAAATTATATTTTTGTAAAGTTCTTTGAAGAACTTGATGCCAAATTCATATTTCACGTACATAGGGCTGGTGTGCTGCACAGCTGAGTTAGTGGCGATGTTTTATTTACCCCACCTAAATATTTTTTAGAATGTGGCATCTTCCCAGGGCTCGCTCAGTCCGTCCGCGACCTCTGAGGGCTCGCTCAGCCCTTCCGGGACCTCCCAGCTCAGCCCTTCCGGGACCTCCCAGGGCTCGCTCAGCCCTTCCGGGACCTCCCAGTGCTCGATCAGCCCTTCTGGGACTTGATAGTGCTCTCTCAGCCCTTCCGGGACCTCCCAGTGCTCTTTCAGTCCTTCCGGGACCTCAGAGTGCTTTCTCTGACCATGCCCCATTTTATGCTCCATTTTTGTATTTAATAAACATTCACACTCCTCTAGTCTGACCAAGAGCTCAAAATTCAAGTGACATGTTGTTTACAGTACAACATAATTTAACAATTGTAATATATAGTGTCAACAGCAATAAAACCTTTTTATTTAATATTGGTGTACATTTTGTATAAAATTACTTACATTTATTACAGTTTTTTTTTTTCAAAATACAAGCAGCCAAAGTTGACATTTAATCAAATATAAAATTATAAAACCTGTTAAATCTATATGCATTTGTGAAGGTAGAGACAGCTGATAGGGGAATGGAATTTGATCCGTCGATGTGCAGTTTCTGCAGAAAATGTGTGAATCTTGTTTTGCCCATGATTTTAACAGAACATATGTCATGTTGTGCAAGAAGCTAGGTGCAGTCTGCAAATAAAAAGTAATATTAAAAAAAATGCACTTTCAAATTAATTGCTGTTCTTAAAAAAATACTAACAAACAAATATGTAATTAACAGGTTCACAAGAAGGAGAATGAAGAAGAATGAATGAGAATTAGATAGCCATACTAAAGGTTGAATGTATATAGTATACTTGGAAAGTAAATCTGTAAAACAAAGAATTGTGTTAACAGGATTAAATTGTAATGAATTCTTTCATTACCGTCAGATATTAAGATACGTTTTATCTCTGCTGGTGATCCAAAACGTCCACATAAGCTCGCACACAGATGAAAAAGAGAGTGACCTTTATCGTCAATACACACGGGTTACACATACGACGTTTGCCTTTAACAAGTGAACCAGACGAATTTAACCTTGGCTATAAAAAGGAAAAAAAAAATATATTGTATATCCATCTTGATGAAAAAGAGACGCAAAAAGAAATTATAAAATAATTTTACACCTTTCTAAATAACAACGGTTTAACTGATCTGTTGTATATAAGGTAAATCAGCAGCAGGTTTTTATGATATATATAGTGCAGTATTTATATTCTTTTTGGGAAAAAAACACGCAAAAATGGAGAAGTCCATAAGTGTTAGCACGCTAACAAAAACAAGCGGCAACGCTGTCGGCAAAACAAAAGGAAAAAGGGATCATCCTCGTAGGACTTAGAAAATCTTCCGTTTCCGCCTTTGTTTTATACATTTATACAGGGCGTACAAAAGAGGAGTGTAAAAGCAGTCTACGCAGCCGTCTCCCGAATCGTCCCCTCCAGTCTCTTTGGGAGAAGCTCTCGCCGCTCGTCGATGCTGATAACCGGTTTCCGGCAATTTTGTCCATCAAGGTATATCTTAGCGTATATGGGGTTCGAGTAGTTTATGGACTGCAAAAGTACAACGTTGGAGTTAGAGGTGAGCATCTGCAGCAGTTCATAATCCCAAAACATTCAGCATGCGTGAGACTCCACAACCGGCTTCAGGACAAAGTACATCATCCATACAACATGCATTTTTATGTAAGCTGATGTTTAAAAGCTACTCATAGTCTTATTTATCCTTGAATGTAAAGAGGCTTGATTAGCAACAATAAAGTAAAGGGTGTTTCAGTTAAGTATAAGGAAAATGAGCCATGCAAACAAATGTAAAGAAAAAAAAGTATCTGGATAAAATCACAGCCACAAAGTCTGAAACTGTTCATGCAAGGACAGCACTACATGTGCAGGATAGAAGACCTCAAACAGCAGCTTGGTATGACCCACTTTCATCATCTTCATTTACCAGAACACCGCTGCAATTGTTAGCAAAGATCCAGCTCCAGATGTCAGCCGGAATGGCCTTAAAACCAACAAATGACTAAAACTGTGAGCGGTTCACCTGGGTTTGTTCACATCATAACCGGGTGTCTAACTTGCGGCGTTACTGACATGAGTGGGATACGGAAACAGGCTGTTTGAGCAGGAGGGGGGAGGGGCAAGAAGATCACCTGTCCGGGAATGAGCTCCTTTGGGACAGTGTGAACGGGAAGGCTGCGGGAATCGCTGGATTTTACACACCAGCCCTACAACACAAAGCGCACCTACCTGAAAACCACCCATCTTCTATAAACACCCACAAACGACCCCAACCGTCCTCAACGGTGACCGCCATTGTCTGACAGGAATCACTTATTATCCGGCCAATCATCAAATGCATAATTTAGTCCGGCACACATTAAATAAAGCCGACATGGTCTCAAATGGTTTTACAGGGATCTTCTATGGATTCAGACACTGACCCTATCTATAGGAACTTCCTGCATTAAAGCAAGTAAATACAGTCTAAATCTATGGCAGTTAAATCATTTCTATGACAGCTAAGTGTGGCTACACCCACTGCTGCTTGAAACATTGTGAGAGGGGCACCGTCTGACTCTCGACTCATTTTTCGATCAGTTATGGAAATTGGTGTCAGGCTGAGCGAGTGCCCCAGAGTGTCACAGAGGTCCCAGGTAAGGCACTCCTGTCCGGCTGGGTGCAGGGGGACATAAGTGGGTAATGAAGTTGTGTCAGCAGAGAACCAGGAGTGGAAAGGAAGATGGTGGCAGGCTGATAATTCAGCAGGCAGCCAAAGCCTTAACACATTCCTTTTTTTGTAAACTTTTTATATGCAGAGAACAAGAGAAGCTTTAGGGAAAGCGGCAGAAAAGTACAAAGTGAGATAAGGACAATCATTGATTTTCCATCTGAAGCAGGCAAGAAAGCTTAGTGTAGTTCGATTTCACGTAAGTTTTGATGTTCTGATTAAGATTTTGTGGTGCCCATGGTGCTAGTGACTTCCGACGCATACAAGTATTGTCCCTGTCTGTCCTTATGCTTAAAATATTAAAAATGTTTAGATTCCATCTTGAACAAGGTAGTCCATATAAATTATATGATAATATTATGTCATTATTATTCAATAATTATTTATATTTAACTTATATACATGGAACATGCTATGCATTACTGCTACATTTTCTATTTTGTCTCTGTTTTCTTTGCATGCCGAGTTCTGTGTTTTTGTTGAGTAGTAGTATTTGGTCCTACAGCAGTCATACTCTGATTTCACCATAGAGACGGCATTTTTGCACACCTTGTGAGGGTCCAGTGTGAAGTTGGGATGTAGGATGCTCCCGGCGTCAGAGTGGTTGTCGTGGTCGACCTCGTACATATTGTAAGATGGGTTGCCGATCTCCACGTTCATGCCCCCATTAGACATCGGCTGCCGCTGAACTCGCTTGCCCCTGTAAACGTGACGTGGTTACCGTAACCACGGCAACAGGACACACCAAGGCGCAGTGTCCGACTTGTGGAGCACATAGGCCTTACCTCTGCATTCTTTTACAGATGAAAACACCTGCCACCACCGTGGTGATTAACAGGACCAGGAGCACAAGAGGAACTATGATTGCAATACTTCCTGCAATGTAATAAAGGTGACAATACAATTACTACATATGCTTTGTGATTAAATGGTAGCATACTTACTGTCTTATTGCAAGCACCTTAATTTAGATTTGTATTTGTGTTTTGTGGTGAATTTGTTTACTGGGGCCTGCAGAGTAAGATTTTCATTGCATAGTGGAACTGACTCTTTATTGTACATGTGACAATAAACCCGTGAATATTGATTGAATTTCTAATAGGATCATGACATGTTCGTACTTATGCGACATTTCAAGGAAAGAAGCAAAACAGACTCCAGCTACGGCTGAGCCATGACTGAATTCTTGCCCGTGCAGAAATATAAGGTCAGTGGCTGTTAGGTAAAGTCCATGGGACTCATGCAGGCCCCCTCCCAGGTACTCACTCCCGCTAGAGTCGTCGGATCGGCTGCTCTTGGGGGCGGGTCTCTCGCACTGGATGCCTGACCAGTTGGCGGAACACCTGAAATGAGCCAATCGGGAGGCACAGTTGGCAGGAGTTACAACAGCTTCCTGGAAATCCCCAAGGCATGCGGTGATATGCCGGTCTATCCGCTGATGACGATAAGAACGGCAGACAGAGGGGTGACGGCCGGCAGCGGGGCGGCCATGCCACCACGCTGGGGGATGGAAACTGGAGTGTTAGGTCCATGAGCACAAGCTGAAAACAATGGAGCCTAGGAAACACCAAAGTCGTTATTTCTGCATTCAGAAATACTACACTGTAGGTGACATATGATGCTAATTATAGGCACAGGAGTGTGTATATGAAAATGTATGTTAGTGGAAGGGTAGGGCACGCCCTCTGGATTGTTTTACTGAGAGCCATCCGAGATAAACCCCCAGGTGATGATGTAAGGACGGCCGATTAAATTGGCCCAGCTCCAAGCCACGTGTAATCACATTTACATAATGGAGCGGGCATCTCGGAGGCATCACCCACATTAAGCACAGGTAATCAGGAATCTAATGAAACATACGCCTTAGCAAGGATGATTAGATCCGGCTCGTCATCAGGATTGGGGGCAGAGGGAACGGCCTTGCTGTGGGCCGCTGTAAGGAAAACACCAGAATGTGGCATTCCAAGAAGGGCATGTGTGTTGCTAACTAGGGTTTTCCTGTTGAAAGTGGGGTATCCATGGGGCGACACCACGAACGCCTGTGTAGAGAAGCAGCAATGCGACTACGAAGACACACCCACATGGGCTCAATGACGCCACGACGACAAGACGGAGATCACAGAAGGGCCCGGAAGCAGAATGGGATGCATATATGCTCCAAAGTGGGAATGTCAGATGAGCAGCACGGTGGCAGAGGTGGGATCCGAGGCCGGGGAGCGGACGACAACAACGTGAGCTGACATCGCCGAAATGGGAGCGCATTAGCAGGGGCGGGGGGGGTTACAGTTATGGCCATGGGAACGGAATCTGGGTCCTATCTATGACCTACTTGCAGCGAGGCTTTTTAAAGGCGTTTAGCGTGCAAATCCCCTCGTTCTGACAGTAGTGATCGCACGGGTTCGCCCGCTCGTCGCAGCGCTGGCTTTTGAACCCGGCTGTGCAGCTGCGGGAATTGCAGTGGGATGACAAAACGGAGAAATAAATGAAGGAAAAACACATTCTCACAATCCAGCAGCTCACAGTGCCAAGGATGCAGGAAAGTCAGAGGTGGGCCAAACGAAATGTAAGGAGAAAACAAACATTTTGTACGTGTGTTGTTTCATTTGCCAAAAAACACAACAAACTACCAACTGCCATTGTTTTTCCGACATCATTATTTTCCCACCCCAGGACAAGGCAGTGTAGGAGTTGGCAAAAGACTCTACAGATCTAAAAGCATTAGGAGGTGGAGGACACGGGGCCCCACAATCTTTAATACCTCCCTGGGCGCAAATGCAATATCACACCGCTAACGCCATATGGGCGGTCAAACGCTTCAAAGACTTATCTGAGAGCCGTGTTCATATTACCGACCAGCTGCCTTGGGCATATAACACAAAGTCATAACGGTGACTTTTAAAGCTTCATGACACGGCCCAACAAGCTGCGACACAATCGACTGACCGGAGTTTTACTTTCTCATTTAAATCTGGTGATTTTTTTCCCGCTTACACAAAATGCTGGGGGGGCATAAATTCCGGTAAAGGTCCTCTTCAGCAAGCCATAGACAACACACACAAAAGAGATTAAATCCACATATTGCAGCTAATTAGCAAATACCTGAACCGCGAAAGGGACTTTTCAGGTTTTTCATTACTGTTTTTATGGCTTTAATACGTACATGAGTCAGGCAATAAGTATGCCAGCAGCTTTAGAAATGTGCCGCATGTTCCTAACTGCAAGCCCCATGACTCAAAACCTGGCACAATTTCTACTCTGCAGTCTCTATTATAATTAGGACTAAATAATAATTCTCAGTAAGCACTTAAAAAACAATATCAAAAGGCATCATCAAAATGCCTATGATCTTCTGTCATTTTATAAAGCTGTAGTCCATGAAAGCTTCCCAAGAAATATTTAATGCATGTGAGTTTTTGTCTGAATGGGATGAGGGAAGCTGATAGACAGAAACGTGTGTTGCGAGTGTGCCGGGGGATGAACTGGGTTAAGGTTATTCAAGTATCTATTTTTTTAAGTTTCAAGTGCGCTGAGAAGACGGCCCAGAGACATTCCACTTGGAAACAAGATGCATTTATGTTACACTTAACTCTCCAAGTGACTGACGAATAATGTCCCCATGTCTGACCAAAGGAGTTTCAGCATGTTCCCTTACGAGGGATCTACAGGAAATGCTTTTGTGTGCATTGGAACATTACTGCGGTCCTTTATGGGGGATCTACAGGAAATCCCTGTTTCTGTGTATTGGAACATTACCGCGTTCCCTTATGCGGGATCTACAGGAAATACCTGTTTATGTGCATTGGAGCACTACCACATTCTTTTATGGGGGAACTACAGGAAATCCCTATTTATGTGAATTAGAGCATTACTGCATTCCCTCATGGTGACTGACAGGAAATCCCTGTTTGTGTGAATTGGAGCATTACTGCATTTCCTTATGGGGAACCAACAGGAAATCCCTGTTTATGTGATTTGGAGCATTACTGCATTCCCTCATGGGTGACCTACAGGAAATCCCTGTTTATGTGATTTGGAGCATTACTGCATTCCCTCATGGGTGACCTACAGGAATTCCCTGTTTGTGTGAATTGGACAATTACTGCATTTCCTTATGGGGGACCAACAGGAAATCCCTGTTTATGTGATTTGGAGCATTACTGCATTCCCTCATGGGTGACCTACAGGAAATCCCTGTTTGTGTGAATTGGAGCATTACTGCATTCCCTCATGGGTGACCTACAGGAAATCCCTGTTTGTGTGAATTGGAGAATTACTGCATTTCCTTATTTGGGATCTACAGGAAATCCATTTTTGTGTGCATTGGAGCACTGTCACATTCTTTTATGTGGGACCTACAGGAAATCCCTGTTTATGTGAATTAGAGCATTACTGCATTCCCTTATGGGGGACCTACAGGAAATCCCTGTTTTTGTGGTCTGGTTTGCCATAGCCCTAAAAAATTTTTTTTTAAACTGTTTTTAGGGCTTTAATTACTCCTTTGATCCCTGTGAAGGTACCTGGTACACTCTGACCCTCACCACACCATGTCCCCATATTCTTCCATCATGTGCCACTGTCTGTCCCCTCCTGCCCCCTGGCTGACCTTAAAGCTCCTGTATGCTGTTTCAAAAGTCCCTGCAGAAATGACACTAATGGACCAGTGATGGGCGTGCTCCAAGGAGGAAGAAATGCAAGCACAGGGAATCCGGCGGAGTAATTTACTCACTGACAGAACGGCAGGTGGGTCTCCGAGTCCAGGTGACAGGTACCGCCGTTGTAGCAGTAACCGTCACACAGCTGACAGCTTGACGCTATTCGGCCGTGAGTGCAGCTGGAAGGAGACAAAGGAGCAGGGGGAGGAAGAGCGTTACCTTCTACATACCTCAGTGCAGGAGCACCTGCAGGGACCTCTTTGTTCATGCCTTTGTTCTAAAACTGACAGAAAAGGGTGTTGATCCATGAATCATTTTTCGCCGTCTGTATCATGTTTCACATGAAATTCAATATTATTCATTCTTTTTAGTAAAATATAGTTGGGGCATTAGGGCATAAACTGCATTTCTGCATGACATCTTCTGGCTCTGAACCAAACAGAACAAACACAGTGAGTATAAAGGGGATCTCCCTCACTCTCATAATAAACAAGCAGAGGCAGTTATCCAGGCAGGAAATGACATCACTCCACAACAGTGAGGTACTCCATAACACACCAAACCGCAGCCTGCATCCCGAGGTTTCAGGAACTCTCACAGTCAGTGGCACTATTTATCACCACTCAAACCACCCATTTGCATGCCCCCCCCCCGAGATTTGAAGCCACAAACAGTCACTACACCAAAGATTAAATAAACCTGTTGCTTATTTAGGAGATGCTGAAGCAGAATGTACTGCTATTCAGCTAGCTAGCCATGATCTTCTGACTCTACTCACTAGCTATTATTTATCTAATATTTAATTTTTGAAACATCTGAGGAGGGGTGGTGAGACTTTTTAGGTGGGAGCCCAGAAACAACCAACGCACTGCTGCTCATATGAGATAAACAGGAGCGGTGCGGCGTAATCGTAGATCACTTACTTGCAGGCCACATCGCCAGTGTCATGGTCAACAACGCAGGGGGCGCCATGGCAACGTAGACACTTGTCAACCTCGCACCTGTTGCCTTCATAGCGCGTCGGGCAGACACACTCGACATGGCCATTGCTGGACAGCGTGCATGCCTTGGAGTTCACGCAGTAGTGGTGGCAGATGTCTGTCCCAGAATGCAAAGCGTGTCAGCAACCCATCACACCCTGCAGGGTGCGTTTGGTATTGTGATGCGTTAATTGTTTTACATAAAGATAATAGCACTTAATCATTTACATCTAATGCATTACATCAATAGCCCAGGGTGTTTAATAATGTAATGACATTAATAGTTTCGAGATGAAATTACAGTCTTGGCAAATTACAATTGCAAAATGTAAACAACTATGGCAAAATGGTATCATTACAGGAAAAAAATCCCAGAGAGGCAAAAAGAAGTTGTGTTCTTTGCTGCAGACTAAGCAGAGAAAGCTTCAGAAAGACATTAATCTGATGAGAAAGGTCAGCAGCTTAGTGAGCTGACCAAGATCTAACAATAGGCAGAAACATGGTGTGGATCCTCAAAGATTACTCTCCTGGACTGCATGAGGCTGTGGGCTGCACTGCTGCCTCACATCTCTAGGAAGGGGAGTTGGGGTCCCACTGCTGCTCAATGAGTGTGGATTTTGCCTGTTTTCCCCATGTAGTGGGGGTTTCCTGCAGGAATTCCGAAGTCCAAAGGCATGCAGTTAGGATATCTGGCATCTTTAAATTTCCCCTGGTGTGTGACTGTGAGTTAGTGTTAACTGTGGTGAAGTGGCATCCTATCTAAGGTGTATCTGGGCCCTGTGCACTGCTGAGTGGGTGCCATGCTTATGGATGCATGCTCCACGCTGTGAACAAGCTACTCGTCAAACCCTGAACAAAGCAAGTCATCACACATTACAAAGCAAAAGACAGGCAAAGGTGTCACGATAAAAAAAGAAAGAAAAACATCTCAAAGTCACTCTAGGTGTGACTCATGAATACAATTTAAAGGAAGCACGTTGAATTCTGATGTGGAAAAAGAGGGTTAAGATGAAAAATGTTTTCTCAGTCATTGGCCCTGCATTTGTACTGCTGTAGATACCAGTAAGGAAAGGCCATATGACCAACCAACCAAGCAACCAACAATCAATCAATCAATTAATCCAAATCAACCACCCACATAACCAGTCTGTCTGCTTGCCAGCGCTGTCAGTGTTCTGGCGATTGCTGGGGAGACATAAAGGTGACTCCTGCAGTGAGGCAGTGCAGACGGGTGCGTTCCGGGACTCACGGTGCAGACAGCGGTCGCCGGTGTACTCAGCCAGGCAACGGCACACGGGCTGGTTGCCCTGGCTCACGTCGCAGGTGCCCCCATTGAGACAGTAGCTTTCACAGACTCGCCTCTCGCAGTATGGTCCCGTGAATCCCAGGGCACACCGGCAGGTGGGCTTACCTGCAGGGGACACTGTCAGCTATATAACATGTCACCGCAAGCCACACCCCCAAACCTGTTTGCTCTTTAACCCTCAGAACATGACAAACGCAAAATGCATTCAGCTTGGCACCCATTAATCTCAGGCTCATAAGTTTGGATAGGCATAACACACAGACATGAATTGCATATCGATGGAATCCAGAGACCTTCCTCAATCTGTCCAAGTGGCAATGCTGTGCGCTAAAGTATTCCAGGGTAATCCTGTGCACCATGAGGCACAGATTTTAAACACTTTCCATCAAAATGCACCCCTAATAATTCATAAATCACTGATATTATTCACATTAGACAGGAAACAAAGCCCATATTCACTTCCGCGATGATTGACGCGCTATCCTTCTGGGGAAAAAAGATATTTATTTTATAAGTTATTTATTATAAACCTATATATAAAGGGATAGAATAGCACTCAAAAATCGGCTGGAGTTCCACTAGAAATAACAACAAAACGCAGCATTCTATTTATTAGGAAGACAATTTCTCTGTTTTCCGTAATAATCACAAAAGTCTGTATATGTATGTTTGTATATTGGTGTTGAGCTCCGTCAAAGCAGCTGAAAGAGAACGAACCCATCATGTACGTGGAACATCTCCCACATGTAAAAACAATGATACGCTACAACATTGGTTTGTTCTTTGAGGCTAAAATGCTGATTAAAAGTTTCATTCTCAAATTTCAATTTATCAATCAGCTTATATAGGCAGAAAAATGATCAAGGATATTCATTTCCGACTGGCACTATGTATTCCTTCACAATACTAAGTCACAGAAAGGTCCCCAATGAACCCTCTAGATTCCCACATCATAGAGACTTTAATCTCAACATTTAGATTATTATAATCTTAAAAGATTATATTTGAAGCTTCTACAAATGTTTATATTAGGTGAGACTAAAAATTGAGAAATTTCAAGACGCAAGTAGTTTTTCCTCATATAAAGTATGACATTAAGACGGTCAGCATTTACACATCAGATTATGACATACCCGAGTAGCCCAGAATGTCCAGAAAACAAAACCATAAAGCATATGTGGCTAATTCACGTACATACAGTGCAATAAGCCTAAAATCAAAGGGATAGAAAAACGCTCAAAAATGGATAGGGTTCAAAGGGTTAAGGAATCTAGCGATTGTTTTAATGTCTTTTTTTTTACTTCTACTTTTTTTAGTGGTCATACATGGAAACCTACCCCCAAAATATATAAGATCAGCACAGAGATTCTTGCACGAACGCATTCATTTTGACCAGCAATTATACATGTCAACCTGGCTACAAAACATTAAGATGGGTGATTAAAGAATAAATGAAAATAATAATAGGCAGGGAATAATAAATAAAAACTGTACAATGGTAAAAACGCAGAGCCAAGGTGGGATGGAGAGGGGTGTGCGGCGACAAGTGAAATCACTCTGCAACAAGTCGTCATTTGTCTGGTGGTGAGATTACATGTTGGGCTAAATAATCTACGATCACTGCATTTACATAATAAATTAATTAATTTTTAATCCATTTCCCAAGAGTTGGGTAATTCAAGTCCAGAGTGACAAAGTTCAAACCAGTTGAGTTGCCTGTGACTCTTAGTACTCAACTGGTTGGTTGAAACAAAGTCTTGGTCTGAACTTTGACCCTGTGGACCCGAATTACCCACCTCTGCATCTCCCATTATGCAGACTACATCTCTGAACTGCAAACAATAGGGTCTATTGTTACTGATTGATTTAGTTGGTTAGACAACCTGGTCATGTAATTGTCTCTTCGCCATCAGTCCTCTCCAATTTTAGGTGGAACAGCCAGCAAAACAAATCAAGAAAAGCTGGGTTTTGAAGGGCACTCACGATCGAGGGGCCACAGTTTCAACAATAGCCCTGTGATTACGTCTCCACATGGTGCTAAAGCTGAAGGGCTCCAATAAATACCCAACGGCACTATTGAAGAAAACTGCTGAACATAAATAGCTCTGGATAAACGCTCACGTGAAGGATCAAAATGAAAATGCAAACAGAGCATTATCTTTCAGTTTGAAAGCATCTATAATTTCCACTGTCTAACACAACACAGTGTGCATATAAAAGTCGTCAGCGTGTGACACAGCGCGTCCCGAAGTGGTGCTTTACCCTTTAGAGCATAACAGCGGAGCAGCCCGAGGCGAAATGTGTCTATCAGTGCTATTCAACTGTCCACATGGCACATCCGCATCCTACATGTCGCTCTAACGGGGTTACAGTGCCTCTGTGTGACAGCTGTTCACTACAGATTACATCATCTTAGAAAAGGAGGCCAGCGAAACACCTCCTTAAAGATGAGTGAATGTCTGAGGATAATGAATACAGCATGCTGACATTAATAGGTGGGTGTAAGATCAGGGCACATTACGCTTCTTCTGATGGGGACCTCGACATAAATTTTTTGGATGTACGCTACACTGTGTCTTGTGACCCCAACAACATTCACTGATCCCTGTTTGTCAGGCGGATATCCTGCCCCCTCCCAGTCCCTCTGAAGGGAGGTTTAAATGCCCTCGACCCTCTGCAGCTGTATCCGCTGTCCTCCCATTTGTCTGCTTCTGTTTATGAAGCCATTTGCATTTGGGTAATAATGTAATAACACGTGTCTGATAAGGAGCGCAGCTAAGCTCTGATATAAGCAGACCTCCTTTGAATTCCCACAGCACGAACATACACTGTGAGCTCACAGCGGAATCAGAGGGGTTCTGAAGCATCTGATTTCAACCATCTCAAGCTGGTTTTTCCTGCCATGTAGATGACACCCCATCTGGGCACACTGTAGTCATCCAAGACAAACACTTCATTAAATATTCCATCAAGATATATTTTAATGCTACTTGTTTTTGATTCACAATTATTACTACGAAAAAAATCTTGGGTTCCAATATAACCTATTAATAATAAAAATAAGCATTTGTTATTCATTTTGTCCTAAGACACGTGACCAAGCACCCATTGACTGAGGACAGAGGATAAGATGTTATCCCTGGTTATGGAAGACTCCTGTTATATACTGTCTAAATGATATTTGGATCCTTAATGTGTTTTCAAGTTACAAAAATGGAAAGTACAGGCCATTAAGAACAAAACACATTTTCATCATCTAACATTAAAATATGAGGTGTCTCAGCCCACAGCCCACCCGCCCGGCCGGGCTGGCTGCGGGGGGGGGCGGGGGGGGGGGGGGGGGGGGGGGGGGGGGGGGGGGGGGGGGGGGGGGGGGGGGGGGGGGGGGGG
>JAODLD010000040.1:3597004-3612334 GCA_026781065.1 Mormyrops boulengeri | reverse complement strand
GGTGATGCAGCCGGAAGGAGAATAAAATGGGATAAGAACAGAAGAATCACAGGCCATTTGCGGGTTTTTTATCCTTTTCTGTTACAGAATCCAAGTAGCCATTTCTGGTTCTGTACTATTTACTTTCTTCACCACCCCAATCTGTGCACACTACTGTATGTAAGACAAGAACTCAGCTCATTTATTCTAATACAATATATCATTGCATTAAGATACACTCTTACAATCTTTATTTGAACTGTATATACTGTAAAGGTGCATCCAAACCAGGACGACCAGGCTGCTAAAGAGCTTCTTCCCACAGGCTGGTAGACTCCCAGTGCCACCTCTCAAGCAGACACATCCCCCCACATACCTTTAACCTCCTCTCCTACACTGATCACTTTAACACTGGACTCCTTAACACTGGACACACTGCCGATGATCCCTTGAATATATTTATTCAACTATATATTTTTTGCCAAACTTGTCATGGCGATATTTGTCTAATTTATGTATTGCCTTTAATGGCTCTGTTTGGTCTGGGAAGAACAGAATTCCATTCATTTTTTTGCATTCAAATAAAAAACAGGCACTACAAAAGATAATAAAGATATCTAATCTAATCTAATATATGGTTTTATATAGATTTTACTAAGTTCTGATTTTTACTTCTCGACAGCCCGGCATCTATTTTTTCCTCTGTCTTTAAAATTTCTACAGTAGTGAAAACAAAAAAAAGAGAGACTGACAGTGAGATATTAGTAAGTCATATGAAAAGGTACTGATTCGGCTTTTAGGCTACAGATATATAATCAATGGTGGACAGATGGAGAAACAGTTGAGCTCTATACAAATCACTCCAAAATCTCATGAGATCCCGGGAACAGACATGAAATGAGAATTTACACCCTGAGGTAATCTATTTTTTAGATCCACCTGAGTCTCCGGTAAGACTATATATATAAAAGATTTCTTACGATAAAATACTCATCGCAAATCTAAGCATATTCGTGTTGCCATGATGTCATTTTTAGCTAGCAGAAATAGGACGGTACAGTTTCCTCTTTCCTCTGGGACGAACTATTTCTCCTCGCTTTCCATATTCTTAGATTCTCCGCTACACATATTTCACACGGGAAGAGAAGTAACAAGAACGAATGAATGAACGGTCATTTACCATCTTGCTGCTTGAATCGATGGAATATGATGATGCTGGAGGCTTTTTCTACTCTTAGATCAAGGTCTTCAACGAGTCCTTTGCCAAATTTGTGAACCCTGAAAATTTTGTTTTTCAGGCTAGTTCCATAGATATAATCTTCAAATATATCAATTTTATAAGGCTGATAGATTCCTGCAAAAACAGAGAGGAAAAGAGTGAATTTCCAGATGTAATAAAGTTGTGTAAGTTTTAAAAAGTTTACATAAGCACATAAGAAATTTACAAATGAGAGGAGGCCATTCGGCCCATCAAGCTCGTTTGGGGAAAACTTAACTAATAGCTCAGAGTTGTTAAAATCTTATCTAGCTCTGATTTAAAGGAAGACATATATACAGAATAGCTACAATATACAGTGTAAATTATATACAATAATTTCAATTAATTTATAACATAGTAATTCAGCTAAGTATGAATAATATTCAAAGACTATTACTGAATCTATTTTGTTGTGCTCTAAAAATGTGGTAGTTTAACTAATTGTGGTTGTTGTTCCCCACAGCAATTCAACTCCAGGACAATAATTCCATATTTTAAATTTCATTAAAATTCACAAAGTTGTGATCAGCAATTTCATGCTCACATATATCAGCATCAATCAGGACACTTTTCAGTGGATCATGGCTTAGCTTTGGATTTGAATAGTCAGCACATACCACCAAATAGAAGTGAGAATGTTCTAGAAACACAAAGCTATTATATTTTGGAAACATTTATATTTTTGTGGAGAGAACCTCCTCTTGAAATCCAATACCGCCATTCCTGCCTGGCCATTTGGCCAGTTGTCTGAAACCGCTGGTCCGCAGTTCGCACTCCCTGCAGAAACGTGTGTCCTAACACGGCCCAAGGAGACACAGGAGCATGGAAGTCATGCTGGCAGCTTACCGTTCTTGCTGCCAATGGCCACCCGGGAATCGGAACCGTCAAAGCAGATGCTCCCAATTGCTGAGAGCTCCGCATCAGCCCAGTACAAACGCTGGTTAAAATAATCGACGGCCAGGCCTACAGACAGAATGATAAACAAGTCCTTCTCAGCTACCCTCCGGCACTCAGGGTTTATGATGGAGCTGGTTAAAATACAGCAATCAAACTACCTGCGGCCATGAAATCAGCAACCACAAGAGTTACTGACTGAGGACAAAACGAAATGAAATCACGTACAATGCGGATCACGTAAGGATGAGGATTTACATCACTGTTTCTTGCAGATATTTAGTGAAAATAAAACAACCATAAAACGTAAAATATCAGCAATGACTTCTTCACCATAAACTTTCCTTGATACATCCAGCCGTCTCTGTCGATGGAAAACTCTGTCACATCTATGACATGGCAGCACTTCATTCAATTTAGAAGACACAACGCCAATCTAATAGTGCTGCTAGCAGGGTGAACATATTCTTCTGTCTCCCGGAGGACATTCTGTAGACTTAATGACAGGCTGTGTCAGTGATGTTAAATCACTTTGGGTTTTTTTCCCCACCTTTCCATCTTGCTTCATAAAAACCTCATATCCTTCTGCCCCCTATTCTAGTCGGTTACCATTATGGTCAGCATGGGTATGCTGAAAGACTTTTTAAACTCACAAGTGCCTCCTGCTCTCTGCCGGAGGCCCACAGAACGAGTGCTACCAAATTGTGAGAGTACTACCCAGCTGATCATTAAATGTTAGCCTGTGAAAATGCCTCCACTTAGTGAGAAAAATGACAAGTCATAAATACCCGTTGGCCTGCGAAGGTTCTTCTCCAAAAGGACTCGGCGCATAGAGCCATCCATGGCTGCCTCCTCGATGTGAGAATGGTCGCCGATCACCGTCCAGTACATCATCCTGTGGAGGACATGGACCAGAATGGTTTCCCTGCTGGCAGTGCCGGTTGAAGCCCATGAGATGCTATTGCTAAGCTGGCGCCCACGTTGAATATGGTACACAAGGCAGGCATCCATGTCGTCCAATGGGTAGACCATCACTGCCTATTGTTAAGTCTGTCATGACAAACCTCGGTGTTGAAGGTTCCCTTTTTGGTTAGGTTGTGCAATGATGATGAAAGAGACCAGTAACGTGCTGAGACCAATTTTGAATAAGAAAGAAAACATGTTGGCTGAGGGTATAGATGGTGTCACCGCCTTGCTGCGGCTTATGGCTGCAAAATCAAGTTTAATGGATGCTGTTGACAGGACGGGGAACGTATACTTTCCGGTATGGATGACATCTCCTTCTTCCTTCTGCCTTAGATCCTGACTACCCTGGAAGGTTCGCCACACCAACAGTTATAGGCATGGTCGGAAAGCATTCCAGAGCTTGGGAAAACATTCAAGACTCCGAGAGAACCTGACCAGAGGAGGGCTTCTCAGCTTACCAGCAGACAGCAGGATTAACTGCACCCCCCACTCCCCAGAAACAGCTCTATTGACGGTTAAGAAAAAGGTATAAAGGTCTAAGCAACCAGAGAAATGGAAAAATCAACCTCCTAGGCTAGGATGTGCTTCAAGTACTACTTTCCTGTGAATGTAGCTTCAACTGCAAAAAAAAACCCCCAAAAAACAAAAAAAACAAGCAATAAGTAAAGTAGCTGAAGGGTGGTCCTTACCCTCGAGTTGGGTTGACGGCAATTGAATAAGGTTCCCCTGCGATGTCCGTTATTAGACGGGTACACTTTGATGCCCCAAGCTGGCCCACATTGATGGAGTACCTCAGCCTTGTCCAATGGGCTGTGTAATAACTGAACCAGTGCATTCTGGAGTGATCTGTCCAGTAGACGTTCCCTGTTACCCAGTCAGCCGAGATATCCCTCGGCCTCCGGAAATCTGGACACTGTATGGGACAATCAGACCAGAAGTAGTTAAGCCAGTTCCCCAGCATGCCCCTTGCTTCTTCAATTCCCTAACCCAGCATGCCCTACAACATGTGCAAGTCCATACACAATCTAGCTTAACATGAACCCAGCTGTGCTGAAGTGCCCCTTCATGTTCAAATGATGACTCTCTGTTAAAGGTTCCACTGCTCACATTCATACAATGAATGACACTGGGTGGCACAGGAATGGCTTTGGGGACACAGTGAGTTTTACCAAGTGGTGTACAATCTACCAAAATAACTCCCATCTAATCTACAGACCCAGACACAGGCGTGAGCAATGAAGCAATAAACAAATAAAAGAAACACCCTCTACACATAAAAACCAACAAGCAGGTGTGTCAAGATGCGTCTCTCTCCTGCTGATAATGTGCCGTTATTCTTGCAGTAGAACTCAGGCATCAGTAGTGCAACACTCAAACAAATTCTTTGACACTCACTTCTAGACATAACGTAGAAAAACCTGACATGAGAGTGAAAAAATGCAACACAGTCTCAGTATTGCAAACAAGCTCTGAGACTGCTGAAGTGTCATGCATGCTAATTGCGAGTGAAACAACTTTAACTCTGACCCTGACCACCTGCGAGTAAGGAATTTAGCCAGAGTATTACAGTGAGTAAGACCGCGACAGAAGGCAGGAGAAGTAACTTAGTAATTAATGAAATGATTATCTGAGCAAAAGGAAACATGCTGCACATAAGCAAACGTAACTACATTCTGACACGATACAACTGGTAACAGAACAGTACTACTTTAAAACCAACAAACAAAAACATACTGCTGCTGTTTCTACAAATATTCAAAGTGTATCTTATATACATGTCAAAATGTAGTTAAAATGAAGGAAAGAAAAAACAAAACAAATAAAGCCAAGTTACTTGTTTGGTAACAGAACCCAGTAATGATGACAGCAAAATAGCCTTTTAATTTTATGAGGCAGCAGACAAGTTTTCATTTGTGCTATTAAACTGGGTAAATGGAAGAAGAATAATGAATCCAATAGAATAGATGTGAAGTATTCATCAGTATTATATGGGTGCAAACGAGAATGAACAACACTATGGTGAAAGGCTACAGCCACACATGGTATACTAAGATTTATGTATCAATAATTAAGAAGTTAATTTGATTTGCAATGGAGGGAAAAATGCAGTTAATTCACACACTTGCATATTCAGATAGATCGTATTCCAAACACAATAGTTCACAACATTTCTAGGCTACATGCTCCAACATTTCTTCCACGATACTTACTATAATTCCACTATTTGATTTAGACTGACTTCTGTTTAGGATGTCTCTGTAAAAAATTCCACCAGGATTAAACTGGGTAGCCCAGATAAACTTGTTTCCATGAAAGAGAGCCGTCATTCCAATGATTCTGGCATTGTCCTCTGTACGTGCTAGCTGTTTGTGTCCATGGCTCTGGTTAAATGGATACACAAAACCTCGGATTTCAGTGTCATTAGCTATGTAGAGCACTTGATCTTCTGGTCCTGCCCGTTGAGTCATTAAATATGCAAAAAAAATGAAAGGTGTCTAAATTCCATTTCAGGTTTAAGACAACAGTTTTGCAAGATTACACACACAAAACAATTAATCACCACATATTATCATTTAGCACAACTAGGTTCATCCAGAAACAATACATTACTTACATAATTCATATTAAAATGCTACAAAAATATGACATTTTAATCAACTTTAATAACGTTTACTATAAAACATTCTTATAACAAGTTTAACTGATCATATAAACTTAACAACATATCTGTAATTATTAAGAATAACTTCTTAATATGACAGCACAACAATTAATGACAAGTGGATACACAGCATTAGGATCACTAATGTGTGTTATCTTATTGTAATGTGTTTTGTGTTTGAAGCGCTACTTTGGTAGTGATTTAGTGTTATATGTTGATCCTCTCAATAATATGCTTATCGATGCTTAAAAAAAGCATATAAAATCATTTGGTATTTTCTGAGAATGCTGAATGTAGGTAACTTGCATAGAAATACAGTAATATTTTCAATAGTAATGTAAGCATGTAATATGCTTACACTGTGAATGCTTTTGAGAAATTGGGTCTCACTAAAGCATAATAGATAAAGTTACACTTAATTAAAATGGCTTGGCAGTGAGGCATTTAAACTGTATCTGTAACAAAATGAATGTACAATATGTCCTGTTTAACATTTATGTGTTTTAAGTTGCTGGTAAAATGTATTGTCACCATTCAAAACACAACAAAAGCAAGGAATTCAAATTTTGCCTTTACCTTTCACCATACAGACTCCATTAATTTCTTTAAAATTCCTGTCACAAGTGCACTTGAAAGATCCTTTCGTGTTTGTGCAGTAATGAGAGCATGTTCCAAAGTGAAGACACTCGTTGACTTCTGAAAAGCGGAGGAGAGAAGATGACATTATTGTCAGCCTCTGTTAAAGGGCACTGGGCTTTTTTGTTAGAACACATCCCCTTTGCACCTCTGACTAGCTTAAGAGAATCATGTGCTCTGGCACCAAGCATCTCCGCCCATGAGCTTTTGGGGACACCAAGGTGAGTGCGAAATCATGACCCCCCCCCCCCTCGCCAAACACATCTGAGGTTTGGAGGGAAAATGTCAAGGCTTGTGTGCTTGTGTACATGTTAACAGCTTCCTATAATAATTTTGATTATAGTTATCTCACTACTTCACAACAACAACAAAACAACAACATATCGTTGTTACCATAATGCTAAGGATGACTATGCTGACACCAGATTTATACATAAAACCACAGTTTCACTACTTTATAAATACATTCATAAAAGTGTACATTCAGAAATAAACTTTTATAAGAATTGTCAGTAAATTGATGGAATTTGTGCAGCCTTCATGTCTATGTCTTTATCTTCCAGAATAATCTGCCCGTAGGTTTTGAGCCTGGGTTACGACCTGCCCATAGTGCCCGTAGTAAGTTACTGTCTGTGTACAAGGGATTACTACCTGCCTGTAATAGGTTACTAGCTGTCCATAAGAAGTTACTACCTGCCCGTAGTAAGTTACTGTCTGTGTATAAGAGAATACCGCCTGCCTGTAATAGGTTACTAGCTGTCCATAAGTTACTACCTGCCCGTAGTAAGTTACTGTCTGTCTATAAGAGATTACTACCTGCCTGTAATAGGTTACTAGCTGTCCATAACAGGTTACTATTTATACATAACAGGTTACTACCTGCCCGTAATAGGTTACTATCTGTCCATAACAGGTTACTACCTGTTGTAGCAGATTACTACCAGCCTGTTATAGGTTAAGATCTGTTCATTATAGGTTACTACCCACCCATAACCTGCCCCTTCCACATGATATTTACTCCACTGCAGTAATTTACATCTCTGAGTGATTTCAGTATCCTGTTAAAATAAGCATCAAAAAATGAGTTTAATTGTCAGGATTTTTAATTCCTTCCTATTTGACACTTAGCTAGCTGGCCTTGACTCTTCCATCGGGCTTGAAGGGTCTCTCTTCTTCAGTTTTTCCCATAATCCATAGCACTTTCACTTGTCTGGTCTTTCAGCAGTAAGTGAGACCGCTGCGGCCCGGTGTGTGGCTGTACCTTCACACTGCCGATTCCGCAGATTCCTCCAGAAGCCTGGTCTGCACTGACACACTGCATCAGTTTCTGTTTGATTGCAGAGTGCATCACTACCGCACAGACTGACTTTCCCCGTGCAGAGGCCTTCCTCTGGAGCTGCTGAGTGGTGAGAGCACAACGTCAATATACCTCCTCTTCCAACTCTGCTCATTACAACGGTCAACAATTCTGAACAAAATAACATCAGTGAGTTGAAAGAGGAATCCTTTCACACACACAGGAACGTCTGTGACTGACTCTACAAAACAGAAACATTTTAAAACATAATGAATCAGGTGTTTTTGGGATGATGCAATATCTTGAAATGCTTGAAAATCTAACTCAATGGAACACACACCCAGGCGGGGTTCAAAGATACCATCTGGAACTACCCCAGCACTGTGGATAAAACACTTCACTTAAACGGTACAGGGTGGATTGCAGGTTAGTGCTTAGCTTGAAGAAGGGCTTGGAATTTCAAAGGACACAATCACAATTTGGAATGCTTTAAAAGGCTATTACATTTTCGACGATAAAGCACATACTGGGCAGTGAAATCTAGCGAGGGATGTCAGAAAACGGAGCTGGGAGCATGGCGGCTAGAAATGGTTCTGAAGAGCAAATCTCTTGGCACCAACACAGGAGGATAGGAGCAGTGCTGGAATGGGCGGTCTTGATCGGGCCCTCCTGAGTGGGATGTTCTGATTGGGCACCAGGCCCGACTCACAGGCCTTGCAGTTACGCTCGTCGGAGCCTCCGTCTCCGCAGTCATCAAACAGGTCGCACTGCAGCTCAGCAGCAACGCAGCGTCCATTGCTGCAGGTGATCTCCGCCTTCCCGCAGGGTCGAGGTCGCCCTGCTGTACCACCTAGTGGCCAGATTGGAAAAAGGAGTGTGTTTTCAAAGAAGAAAAGCAAAGTTCCTCTCATAGACCCCTGGCCCTATTTTTGAATCCACAGAAACGACAGATTTAACCCCTTCCCAGAAATGTGGGTTCAAACCATTTAGAGCAATTTTGTTATAATCGTCCTGCTTTTGTTATGGAATGGCAATATCTATTGTGCTTTTATGGGCATGTATCACACGGGACAGGTGTGAATGTCTGCTGGACCTGGCTGACACAGTTATGGTGTGACTTGCCAATGGCCTCTGACAAAGGCATGTCACATCCTCTCTGATGGCCCTCAATCACAGCCAGCGCTGGGGATACACGTGCACGGCCTTGTAACCGTGGTAAACAGAGAGGAAAAGTGAGAAAGGCGCGGACAGGTGATTTCCAGTCTGCTAATGGGCATCGGGGGGGGGGGCGGGGGGAGGTATGTGCAAGTAAGCAGTATGTTTGATGTGCTGCAAGGGATGCATTTTAAGTAGCCTTGGTGTGATTAAAGGGAAACAAATGTTATTCCTCTCACTTCTGAGCTGCTTGTAATGGGCTCAGACATTGTATAAAGGTGCTTAAATATATTTATTCTAATGTATGTATTTATGCCACAACTACATACAATGGCGCTGCTTAGCACCACTCGAACCACACATTTGTGTGGGGCTCCCTACTGGCCACAAACAGTCCAGACTCTAAACATAAAAGGAAACTCGTTGCTTATTTGAAGATACTGAAGCAGCACGATCTGCTAACCAGCTCTCTAGCTACGATCTTCTGACTCTACTCACTAACTAACATTATTCTTCCTAGCGGCACCACAGAAAGTCAAAGATGGAATGTCTCTAGCAGAAAGTTTGCCTAAGCTGTCCAGTTTCTTCACCACAAACAATGAAAAGGCTGACTTTTTGAGGGTCACAGAATCAACAAACCCACCCTGTCTACACACCCCATACTCCGCAGAAAAACCTCGAATTAGTGAAAACTCAACAGTAGGAGAGGCTTGCACAGACAAGCTAGTGCTGACTGCGATCTCCCTCGGCTGGGTCTGCTCACCGCAGTCGTCTTCGTCCGAGTTGTCCCCGCAGTCATCAACGCCGTTGCAGACCTGCTCGGCGTGGAGGCACACTCTGTCATTCCGGCAGCGGTGCGGTCGTGTTGGCGGACAGGGTAGCTTCGCTGGGGGGAGAGAGGCCATGCGGTGACACTGGGAATCTAAGCTTATCGCTGCCAGGCTCACAAGCCCGTGTGCAGTTAAAGGGATATGTCTGTGGCTGATTAAAGGGATACGTCGGTCACTGAGAGCTCCAGGTGATGGGGCAGAGAGACCTGTCAAGGTAGCCAAGAAACAGAGTCCCCCTGCTTCCGAAGGGCTCTCAGAAACCATTCAGGTGAGTGAACGCCACCTCGTAGGTATCTGACACGTTCTGAACATAAACTTGAGATTAAAGACACAAATTATTTCACTTACTCGGACATTTTTGCACGATTCAATCTGTTACAGAACATGACTAGCAAAGTTTTTTTTAACTACATTTGGTCTCACAGACACTGATTGAAGATGACATTTTGCTCAGAGAAAGGCTCAGTTCAGCTTACTGAGGACTCAAGCAGACTTCAGTTTACAAAACAATTGATTAGCTTTTCAAGCTAATTTCAAGAGCAAAGTGCACACAACACATTTTTTATTTATCAAAGATGCTTCCAGTGATATTTTATATATGAGAAGAGTTACTGTCTTAAATGTCCTTCGTGTTTAACATTTGGATCCTCCTACAGTACTTCAATATGATATTTGTTCATTAGATCTCTACCCCTTTGTTCAAATTTCACTCTGTTCTGTTCGCATATTTTAATAAATGTAAATTTACCATTAAACTCTCAATTCTCATTTGCTCTAGGGATTTCAGAGCACTATTGCAAGGCGCACACAATTCACACCACTGAATGAAGTCCTCTTTCGATGACACGTCTATCCCAGCACTCAAAGTTACTGAAGAGCAATATCCCACAGCGACTATACTCAGGCACCTGGAGAAGCGTGACATCATGTATTGCTTCTGAATTTGTGTGTTTTTTAAAAGTGAGGAGAAAAGCTCCTACCACACATGTCAGGGTCCTCGTCCGAGTTGTCCCCACAGTCATCCTGGCCGTCGCACACCCACACGTGCAACTTGCACAGCGTGTTGTTGCAAATGAACTCGTCAGCTCGGCAAGAATAGCCTCCTGCAAAGATTCCCATGGAGCACAAAGGAAAACAGATACAGTTATTCCAAGAAAGCTTCTGCAAATGAGTTTAGCAAGAAACAGGATCGCAAAAGTTCACTGCATGGATAGCAACAGAATAGAATATAATACTGATACTTCATTCATCCCTGTGCCTTTTCACATATCCAATCATGCTCTCCATGAGTACAGAAACATATATAGGTAAGACCAAGCTTGGGGGTCACAGCACAGGATCAGACAGCATGTAGGATCACAAGAGCTGGGGGTTAAGGGTCTTGCTGAAGAGCTCAGTGTGTCAGCGACTTTCCAATGACAGGCACAGACCCAGAGATTTAACCCACCGAGCCACATACCACCCCAGTGCTCCCCATGCAATGGCATTTGGGGGGGTTAACCCTCTCATAAACCTTTAACGTTCTAAGCCGTATGTTCCTCCTATGGAGGTTAATTACAGGTGGTGTTAGAAATATCACTGAGGATGTCACACATCAGTTTTGTGGTTTTAGAGTAATTACAATACAGTAATTAGCTAGGAAAATTAAAATAACTGCAAAGGAGTGAGCAGTTTATACAGAGGATGAAAAGACAATGTATCTAAGATATGTCTGTCACTGGCTTAAATCATCCGACTTCGTCTTGACAGCTCTGACCTATTGGTCCGACAACTGGAAAGCATCTGTCAGAGTTTGATGTAGCTTCACTGTTGCTAAACTAGCAGCTGCTCATAACACACCTCTGTTGCTATGGAAACCAACACGACGCAAAGCAAAAAAAAAATTAAAGAAAAAAGAAAAGAAAAACAATAAAACAAAAGACAGCGGCAGCTGCACAGCTGTGGACGGCGGGCAGCATTCATCAGAAGCGGGTCTTAATTACGCAGCGCAAACACACCGCGGGCGTGACTCAGACAGTCTAGCCACAGCTATGCCGAAACGCCTGCATTTAGCAAATACTGGCACAACCAACATGCCTTCTCAACTCAGCTTCAAAAGAGAGCAATTGAATCAATTCCAAATCCCACAGAAAAAAAGAAAAAATGAAGAATACACCCTTGTCACCCTCTTTGCTCTCCACACAGGTGAAGCAAATTCTCCTCGACGTGAATAAAGCAAGCAAGCGGGGTGCGTCATACGTGACGTGTGACACGCCAGGCCCCCTCCAGATCGCAGTCTCCCACTCATCCAGGGAATGAAATAATCACATTGTAAATTAGATGGTTCTTTTTGCTTCTCTCTTTTTTCTTTCTTAACAATTGGACAATGCTGCCCGTTGAAGTTTTCCCACATTGTATAAAAAAAATGAGATTGGCTCACACCTTTGAAAACTTCACTCGAGCAGATAGTAATTATTATCCTGTTTGGATTGTCATTTCATCGTGGCTGCGGGTTCCTGTATTAGGTTCAGAGTTCAGGCCACATCCCTATTGAGGTTGGGCAGCCCCGACTTGCCGAATTGAAACCTTTTCTACAAAAATAGATACAATACAATAGAATCCTCATGACTGATAGGATTCGTTCAAAAAAACATTTTTTGAATAAAGGCCATTCAGGGAGAGGGGTTATGCCCTAGTGAAATTGTATATCCCAGGGAAAAAAATACCCAAAGACATCCTTTTTATATAAATATAATCCTCAGTGGTGGAAAACAAAATACTGTGACTCAAGCCTAAAAGCCAAGGCTGCTGTTTCTTCAGCAGGACCTCTGCTGTATTGGATACCTATATAGGCACACAATAACTGTAAAAATGGCTGGGATTATGAGAAAAACTGGGAAAAAAGGTTCAAATTTTCTGCCGATTCTTATCTGCAAGCCTGACAGCACCACAGGCAACAGAACTGTTGTATAATTCATGGGATTGCAGGCAATTTTATCTTCAACTTAGCCAAGGGAGACCAAAAGAACAAAACAGTCTATATATCCATTAAAAGCTTTACTAAACTGTGAGTCAGATGATGTGGATTTTCAAATGTAAATTACATATTTAAAAAGAAAACAACAGTCTTCGAAGATAAGCGTCCTGGACACTGAAAGACACGCCACTGTAAAGGACAGGACTATTATGTCTCTTAAAGCATTACTGAATTTTTCACACATATCTGGTAGCAGAAAACCTTTACCAGGATACCCACCCAGATTAGAGCCCTTCTGTATGTGAGTATGCTTTACATCAGCATGTCAAAGCAAGTTCAGAGAAACATTAGCACGTTAGCATGCTGTAACGCACCATGGTGACAGTCTGCCTCGTCGCTGTGGTCCATGCAGTCGTGCACGTCATCGCACAGCCACCGTCGCGGGATGCACTGGGCCCGGTTCTTACACAGGAACTGGTCCTCCTTGCATTCTCGGGTGCAGTCCACCTGCAACAGGGATAACGGGACACCATCTGACCATCTCAAAGTACCTGTGTCCTGCATGTATCGCCCATCAGCAAATGGAACAGAAGGGCAGAGAAACAGTGTTGGGGCATGTGACAAGCTAGTGAGAGAGGGACCCACTGGGAAGGCTTCTGAAGCACTGTAAACCAAGGCAAATTACCTCACCTTTATTAGAGGACTTTTGATCACTTGGAATAACCTTAATATTTAACATTGCAGAACTGCTGACTGTTATCAGTTGTTAAAGCCCCCAAACAGCTAACCTACTGACACTGCGCAGGTATACTGAACAAAGAGGATGATTTTAATTATACCAAAGCCCCTATTCGATGGACAAACAATGGCTATCCTCGTTAGAAATCTAATACTGTGCTGAGCCCTGGAATACAACTATAAGCCTGGTCTTTTTTTGTCATTAAGAAAAAATGGAGTAGCTGAGCTGACATAATGAGACTGCAATCATCGCTCATGGTGATGGGAAACAGGAGCATGGCGATTTTCCTTGGCAGCTAGTAGGCTCAGCTTGTGAGTTTGTTTTTTTGGATTAGCACCTGTTCCCCATAAAAGGCATCAGGAAACTTTTGTTTTCAATGCTACATTGCTTGTCCTTCATCGAGCTTCCTGGGGGGCGACCCATTGAGGCAATTATTGCAAAATGCCATTGAACTGATGGTGAAGACCACGTCGCAAATGATTTTCAATTTCCTCAGTCGGTTTACTCTCAGAGCCACCTTGTAACAATTTAAACACGGTCTGTCATTTACAAAGGGGATGTCTCGATGCTTCCTCTAACAATATCACTACCATACACAGTAAGAAACCAGTGATATAAATGAAATGTGTCATGTAACCCAATGATAAATGTATCTTGATAGAAAGACAACAACAGAAACTAGCCCATGGTCACAGCTGCACAATTAAGACACGTTTTGTACAGAGCACCGGTTTAATTAGCGTTCCGATCCCAGTCCTTTCAGGTCACCTGATGTAGGCATTAGATGACTCTACGTGTTACTGTGGCACAGAAAGGACTTTCTGGCCTCAGAGCAGACATACGCACCTCGTCAGTGGCGTCTGGGCAGTCGTCATGGCCATCACATCTCAGACGGGCAGAGACACAGCCCCCAATGGCACAGTCATACTCATCCAGCGAACAGGAAGGAGTCGCCACTAGAAACGGCCAATACAGTTAGCTATAATGGAAAACAACTTTGACGTTTAATAAACAATTAAGCAAGACAACAACCACTGAATGGGGGAACACATTTACATTAAATTAAGCAGATGTACATTTCTGAGTCAGCAGGGTCAGCCAGGCCCTTGGAACAACTGGGAATTAAGGGACTGGATGAGGGATCAGACGGTGACATCACTCTGCCAAGCTTGGGATTCGCACCGTCAACCTTCCAATCACAGGCACAGTGTGTCCTAACCCTATCAGCTGCACACTGCCCCCAAAAGACCCAGTGTCATTAAATGTAATTATCAGGACTGCTCACATTTTGGGCACACATAGGGAGAGACGAGCAATGTGTAGCTTAGTCGATTAAGCCTCTGTGCCCGTGATCGGAAGATCGCCAGTGTGACCCCTGGTGTGACCAGAATAGTCACATGTCCTCTGGGCCCGTGACAGGCTTGCCAACTCACACTCATCTGGTGCGACACTCAGCTTTCAGACTCACGCTCACGCAAGAAATCTGATGGCAAATCTATATTATTCCATTATAAACCTAAAATTACCAACATCAGAAGTGCTGGGATAGTTTACAAACACTACAGACTATTTATATGATAATAAAACTGTTAAATACATGTAAATGCATGTACATGTGTGTGCAGATTCAAATTGTAAGTTTCACTCCAGCCAGCTGAGTGGGAGTTGATAAGGCTGCCTTGAACGAGTCCCTTAACGCTCCAAAACGCACCAGTGTGCCGAATAAATGGCAGACCCTGTGGTCAGACCCCCATGCTTAACTCTGAACTGTCGCTCTCTCTATATATAGACACAGTGGTACCTCGGTATATGTCCGCTTTGGAATAAGTCCAACTTGGTATACATCCTGTTTGGACGTGAAAAATTTCGCTTGGTATACGTCCTTTGTTTGGAATACGACTCGCGTGCTAGAACTTGTATGGGTCAAAATGAGTCACGACACCGCGCGCTACCCTTGT
>JAODLD010000040.1:3553071-3568939 GCA_026781065.1 Mormyrops boulengeri | reverse complement strand
CCCCCCCCTCCCCAATGGAGTGTGATGTAGACCCTGCCCCATCAGCTATGGCTCTAACCCTCCAATCATCTTAACCTTTCCACTCACAAATTGATATTGTGATCGCACTTGAGTGCATACTTCCTCAAAGAGACATTTTTTAAGTGATACAAACCCCATTTACACCCACCTGAACAACTCTCAGAGGCCCTGCCATGTGGGGGCATTTCATTGGCAGAAGGTAATGAAGAAAGGCATTATGATGGCTCCTGAAGGAAAACCATTCCCCAAGACAGACCACAACCGTCAGCCTTTAAGGAGCTTGGGATTTGGGGCATTCAGACTCAGTGGGCAGGTAAATGCTTAATTACTGGCAGCCTATTCCCTCAGTTTTACACAGTATAATACAGCCTGTCGTAATAAGGAGAGCTGCTTCACTTGTTCCGAGTTAAGGCCTGACCTGGGGCCAGTGTTTACCACCATAGAATCAAGATTCAATCAAAATCAAGAATTGTTATTATTGTCGTATAGGACAACAAGACAGAGTAGCTTTTCCCAGCAGTGTAATACAATAACAATAAATAAGATATGAGATAAAATTAGGAGGGGCAGTATAAATATATCCAAGGAGGGGGAGTAAGGCACTGCTTCACTGTGTCCTGAGTTAATGCCTGACCTGGACCCACAGTTTACCACCACAGGAGGGAACCCGGCCAGTAAGGCACTGCTTCACTACCTCCTGGGTTAATGCCCCTTGGGCCAGGCTTTACCACCAAAGGAGAGACCTGGGGAGTAGGCACTGCTTCACTCTGCCCTGAGTTAACCGGCTTTACCACCAAAGGAGAGACCTGGGAAGTAGGCACTGCTTCACTGTGTCCTGAGTTAACAGGCTTTACCACCAAAGGAGAGACCTGGGGAGTAGGCACTGCTTCACTGTGTCCTGAGTTATCACTTGACCTGGACCCACAGTTTACCACCAAAGGAGGGAACCCGGCCAGTAAGGTCCTGAGTTAATGCCCGTCGAGCCAGGCTTTACCACCAAAGGAGAGCTATCGTACCTTAAGGTCGCTCCCGTTCAGACGCATTCTGTTTATCCTGCGCCCGCTGGGCCGGCTGGAATCCACCCAGTATATGAACTCCTTCTTGTAGTCGAAGTCGAGAGCGATGATGTTATTGAGGCCCTGTGGAGGGGAGATGGGGGTGTTAGTGGGGCTGCCACCGTTATTGACAAGTCAGTCATGGTTACATTAGAAATACTCAGCGGAAAGGAGGCACAAGACGCATAAAGTGACCATGAGTATCATCTTAGCATCTCCAGACTGAAGGCCAACTTTTCGTCCATTGAGAGTGTAATGGGGATATTTTTAGATGCTCCGAAACACCCATCCAAGTACTACAGTTGGAGAACACTCAATAAAATGGCCCGTGGCAGAAATGCTCATGGACAAAGCAGAACAGGCACTCAGGCAGAGCAGAATAGGGTAACGTAGACATATCAGTCCTCCTTCCAGCTGCCTGTATAGACGGATGTGGGACTCTGAATCCGGACAGGCCCTCAGACACAGCGGGAAAAAAAAATGATGGGAGGAACACGGTCTGACATCTCCATCAGTCTGACATTCCAAATGGAGAAAGTCCCTTTGGAGCCATCGCTCCTGGAAAGGCCAAATATGCGGCACCTTGTCTGTGTACATGTCTGCCCTCCTGCAGGAGAGGACCTCTCCTCGCTACAAAGGCAGAAAATTACACCCAGAGGGTTCACCTGTAAAGAACATGGTCCATCTTTAAAAGAGTGATTGATTTACACCTGGAAGTGAATGTCAAAGCAGTTACAGCACTGGGAAAATAGAAAATTCCAGCTACTAATTAAGAAGTAGAATATAATCGAAACAGAATGTGGCCCTGGATGGACTGCCAGCGCCCATATCATTTTACATGCACCATTGACGCAAACAAAAGTTAAAGGCAATATTCTAGCATAGCAGTACTCTCCTATTACTGATACTCCACAGAAATTCACAATTATGTGATATTGTACACAGCCTAATTGATTAACTTAATTACCAACCATCCACTTCAAATGTGCTCCAGTGTAGTTTCTGCATCCAAAGTAAATGCAATATAAGGCACATATCAAAGTGGATCATTCAGACTGTAACTGTAAGCAGGTTCCTCATTACATGTCCATTAATTAGCAGGGAGATTAAAGCGAGCCACCGCTGACTGAATGCCGCTCAGCAAAGATAATTGCAATGAAATTGTTTCACAAAGAGCTAAATCGGAATCCCAACATATGAAATTTAGTTTCAGTGTTATTACTGCTATTATACATACTATAGAGTACCGCTCAGAAAAGGAGTGTAGGTTCATTGTTATTGTTGCTGATACGGCGGGAACAGCTGGACTGCTATTCTAGGGGCCTGAAAGACTGATGGATGGACTGTAAGACTCTGAACCTGGTTTTTGGTGACACTGAGGGAGGCTATTTAAGAGGCTCTTTGGCAGGTTTCCTGTCCCTCAGCGGGTTGTTCTGAGTTAACAGTGAACAGATTTGTAAGGCGTGGCTGTGGTTGACAACAGCTATTATTAAAGTATTTGAAGACTCATTTAGTAGTGAAATGCTACAATATTTTATTTTTTCACTTTTTTTCGGGTCTCTCACATTCAGTACCTGTGCTTGGCTGCACGTATTGGTGGTGAATGTTTCTCCACGTCAAACTCTCCCTACTGAACCACCTTCTCACACTGAAGACCTAATAACAAGAGGCCTAAGTGTCGACGGGAGTGACATGGCCATCACCGCTGGCAGCCGCTAACTCAACAGCAGCAGAAGGGCCAGATGAAGCACAGAGCCGCAATAAGCTAAGGGACGAATCCCGGCAGAAATTCTCCCGTTCCTGGCTGGTAGAAAGCCAATTTATTCTTTGCTGTCCCAGACTGACAGTTGTTGAATGAAACAGAGAGGATTGATGCTGGGGCCCGACAGGTAGACGCAGGGGAAAGTGGCCTTCTCATTGGTTAATGATTTTCATACAGGCATGGACACTGGGGGTAAACTGGCCATTTCATTGGTTAATGATTACTGTGCAGGCATGGACACAGGGGGAAGCCCCCATCACATTGGTTAGTAATTATCATACAGGCATGGATACAGGGAAAAGCCGCTCTCTCACTGGTTAGTAATTATCATACAGGCACGGACACAGAGGAAAGCTGCCTTCTCATTGGTTAATGATTGTCGAACAGGCACGGACACAGAGGAAAGCTGCCTTCTCATTGCTTAGTGATTATCATACACGTACAGACACAGGCTCCATTACGCTACTCTTGTGACATCTGTGAGGCTTTAAGACAAAGGTCACATGTAGAGACCCTGATGTGGCCAATTTCCAGTACAAGTCCCAAACAGGGAAGGACATAAACCAGAGGAGCGACCAAATTACCAGGCTGATCAGACCGGCTACCGGAGGCACGACAACATCAGTGCAGCATTTGTTATGAGCAGGAAGCGGGACACGCCCACTGGTACAGAGTTCTGCCAACCCTTCCCATTGGGCCTGGGGCAACATTCCCAGATGCCCCAACGAGACGGTGAGCTTGAAGTGCGGGCCACCCTACCACCAGCATCAGATCCTACTAAAAGGCCCCTGTCCTCATATAAACCAAGAAGAGTTCGAGTGCCAGCTGACAGCCGTGCTACTGGGTTAATTAAAAGGGTTTTCATGGGGAGCGACGTGCAATACGAAGCTACCAATGAAAGAGGACGCTCAGACAGGCTGCTCTCCCTAGGGGATTATCTGCCAACAGCATCTATACCATCATCTCTAAGTAAAAGCACAGGCATCCTGCATGGTGCCAGCGTGCAGCAATTAAAGTGTCACAATGTGAAAGTTTCAGCATTAAGAAAGCAGTTTCACACTAGAGTGTGGCTTCTTGTTCCCAGGAAATTGTGTTAGGTTTTCTATTTAATAAACTCATATTGTAGCTGTGTCATTTTAAGGCATGTTTAAAACGCATACTGCATGATCTCAACCGATTGAATACCAAGTTAATCCTTTGTTTAATTGAAGCATTTTTGAATTGTGAATAAGGTAATGCAGTCAAGGCTTCAATTATTGAACTGGCGAAGGGCGACAGCAGGCAGTGCCAGTGGGCGTGGTTATCGCAGCTGCAACACAAGAACTCACTGGCTCATCTACAGCCAAAACACTGTGAAATCTTAACGGGAGCATTACATCACAATGCTGGTCACTGTTGATTGGTTCAAAGCTCAAAGACAAAGTATTCTGTGAACCAATTGGAATGCATCTTGGCTGGTCAACAGGTGGGGGGCAATGTTTGAAAAGGGGAAGATTGCAGAAGGCTTCAGAAACATGAAGAACACGTGAATGCATTTCCTGGGGAAAAAACGGTTTGTTTGCTTTCACTATTTAATTAATTGGATAAGCCAAAGTGCAGAAAAAACACACCAGAAAGCAATCAAAAGCGTATACTGCAAAGGCAAACAATCATGCTATCTGCCCTATAACAAAAAAGCGGGCAAGCTCCAACAATCCAACCACATCATAGCCCGTGGGCTACCCTCAGTGAAGACAAAGAGAAGAAATTACACAGGGGAACAAATACAGCGGTGCTCAGCACCACTGAACATTAAAAGGGAAACAAAAATATGCATAATGGCCATTTTTACTAAGTAACACAATCCTCTAACACAGTGCTTCCCAATCCGGTCCTCAGGTACCCCCAGCCAGTCCATGTTTTTGCTCCCTCCCAGCTCCCGACTGCAAAAATGTGGACTGTCTGACAGGGAGCTGGGAGGGAGCAAAAACTTGGACTGCCCAGAGGACTTGGTTGAGTTGACATACCTAAACCAACCATTAGATATAACTCAAACCGACAAAACTAAATGAATAAGTTTACGCCTTGAAATAACAAACAATAAGTCCTCCCCCCACTTGGCTTGTAATGGTACAGCCCAAACTTCCTGCCGGAACTGCATATGAAGTCAGACCACAGAAACTAGAAACTCAAACAGGTGAAACAAACTGACGAGCTCTTTCAAGCATAATACTAACTAAGCGTGTGCACCTAACTCAGTAACAAAAGGCTTAAATAAAAGGCATCGATATGGAAATCATCTCGAAGTGAATTATTGCAAATTAGATAAAAAATGAGTGGGTGAAATGTCTGGGAAGGTACGTTCAGAAGAAGACAGCTTTAACACGGCAGTCCAATTGTGTGGCCCGCCCAGTAGCCATTATGATCTCATTTAGGGCCTGGTATTTGAAATAAACATACTGTTCTTCAGCTAAATCTGAAAAAAGTAATGTAAAAAGTGAGAAGACTATTAAAACAAAACAGAAGCATATTCAGGTTGACTGTACAAGTCTTCAGCTGGTGTGCTCTGGTAGGTAAAAATATCTACAAAATAAAAAACGATAAAACAGGCTTAGCATTGGGCCCAATCTGCGCACTGCTGAAGGGGCAGTCACATTTTCGGGACTAAATACCCATCTTTGTTTAGGGATCAGTGGTCAGGCACTGAAATCAGAAAGGAAAGGTATAAAAATAAGGGCCAACAAAAATGTTAGAGGAGAAAAGTTACACAAATTCATAGCTTTGGGGGGAAAACATACAAATGCAAAATGCAAATTTCAAAGTCATCAGATACAGCAGCAGGTTTTAGCACCACTAGAGCCATGTGTTTGCATGGTGCCCCCAAGGTTTGAAGCCCCCTGTTGGTCTCAGACAGTCTCTACTCCAGATAATAAGTAAATATGTTCCTCATTTTTAGGAGATGAAGCAGCATGTTCTGCTAACCAGCTAGCTACCATCTTCTGACTCTATTCGCTAGTTAAGTGATTTCTTTTGAGTGGGGCCCCAGAAACAGCAAACCTGTTCCTGCAGTGTTTCCCAATCCAGTCCTGGGGGAACCCTGGACAGTCCACGTTTTTGCTCCCTCCCAGCTCCCAGCCAATCAGGAACACTTAATACCTGGTACAGGAGCAATGGGAGCTGAGAGGAAGAAAAAACGTGGACTGTCCGGGGTTCCCCGAGGACTGGATTTGGAAACACTGTGTTCCTGAATGGACATTCTAGTACTGCATCAGTACCTAAAATGCAAATGCTGCATTATACCACCCCGGTCAACGTCCTCCAAAACTCCAGATGAGAAGCAATCTTGTGACGTACGACAAAGAGAACCCAGCAGGGTAAGTCTACACAAGTCAATTATCTCGAGCTGGACTGTAAGGGAGGCTGGCAAAAAGCAAAGCTACTACTCGGAAACCACCTCAACGCATGCCTGGGGTCTACACAAAAGGCACAGATGAAATGAAGACGGAGATCTCTGGCCGTGATTCAAAACACTATGTGCGGCGTGAACCTAATAGCGCTTATATCTACAGCTTTTTGGCACCAGGGATGGTAAGAATTAAGGGAGAGAGAGAAGGAGAAAAGTAGAGCAAAACACTGCAAGAGAACTTATACAGGTCTGATTAAAAAAAATGAACCTTGGAAGAAAAGTTATATTTCGACAGAATAATAAGAAATGTGAATGTGAGCGAGTCGCCAGTCAGTCTCAATCTGAATCCCATTGGGGATTCATGATACGCTTGGAAAAGTGAAGCCCGCAAGTGTCATCCAATGAATTGGAAAGACCAGGAGCAAATCGACCCAGCGGAATGGACCAAAATGACTTTAAGCACATGTGCAAAGCTGGACAACAGCCAACCCAAAAGACTTCACTATTGCTGCAGCTACTACTGCAGGCACTACAAATACGTGTAGAATACAGACTTATTTCAATCAACACCACCAAAAGTACTGCTAAATGTGCAATAGTCTAAATACTTTAAAAGCCTATCTAAAAACTATACAAAGCAAGGTCAAAGTAAAATTCTAAGAACTTTGAGTAATCAACAAAAATAATATAATACAAAACAATGCAAATGAATTTTGTAAAGTTTTCCCTTGCAATCATTATATGCAAGTACTCTTAATATCATCAAGGCAATGCAATGTTTTAGTATTAGAGATAAACCAATAAAAATGCAAAAAGCTATTGGTCATATGAATGGCAAATTGCACCAAGAGAGACCGGCACTAATTAAACAGAGGATGCATTTGCTCACAGACCACAGAGCATCATGGAAGCCAGAGCCTTCGCATAACATTCACTAAACAAAGTGGAACAGGGGGCGCATCTTCTACAGAGTCTTTGGGGATTCCCTTAGATGATTTAATTCTGAAGACTGAAACTGATGGAAATTAAATCAAAATTGGTAAGTTTTTTTTTAGTCTCCTTTCCGAATGTCTCCATGATGATCTTCGTCACTGAGGGCGTGAACAGGTCCATTACTGAGTAAAGTTGAGCAGATATGTTCAAACTATATTTCTGCAGCTGCTTCTAGAACATTGAATGCTGAGCCCATAAACAGTCCATTCATCTCACAGCCAAACAAACAGCCATGAAGTGTGGCCTGATGCCAAGCTCTGATCGCATCCCCACATATTCATCCTTACCTGCTTCAGGAGGGTGTAATTGGAGCCGTCGATACTTATTTTCCTGATCTCATGATGGTCAGCGAGTATCAGAAAGGGTTCCTCAGCTGGAGGAACAAAGCAGAAGTCGATTAACACCCAGGAAAGCATCACTACACAAAACATCGATCACCAATACAATGTTCTCTACTGTTTCAGGGAGCCGGAATCAAAGTTAAACAGGCTTTTAAGCTGGGTTAATGCAAGCTGACTGATTGCATTATGGGAACAAAATCAGCCAACACCTGCTGACACAAGGATACACACATTTGTCCTGCATTCCAGACTCATTAGTTCTGTCTCCCTATGAGATGCTAATCTCTCATCAGCTTCCTGTCATGGGAAAGCTTTGGAGCTGCATGAGGCAGCCATGCACAGGCAAAACCTCCTGTTTTTTTTTTTTGTTTCTTTTTCATTCTTCATCTTCTCTGTACTGGCTTGGTACAAGTACACAGATGTTCAGTTTTGCGAGCTGCCTTCCAGCTAGACATCTAGGATACAGGGCCGAACCTCACTCTCAGCCAATCAGGGGCCGTGATCCAAAACCTCAAATGACAGTTTGCGTCAATGCGTTCCATGCAACAGAAGGACAAACTGTGAGGCACCAAGGACAGGCGAAGAAGAGGGAAGGATGCCGTGTCTTCGCAGCAAAGAAAACAAGGAAGTAGGCAAGCCATACCTGAGAGGGATTTGCAGCTATTGGGGCTGCTGCCTGGGGCTTCGTAGCCGTCTGTACACAGACACTTGTACGATCCATACGTGTTGATACAGAGCTGGCTACAGGGCAGGCTGGACGAGCATTCGTCAATGTCAACACAGGTTTTCCCATCATCCTTCAGGCGGAATCCTGGCCAACATTTACACTGGATACATAGACAAACAAATGGCACGCATGAGTTTGGATCGTGGCCATCGCAAGGCAGGGAAAAAGGATGCGAATTGCCTCCATTTATGCTAAGAGCTGCCACTGTCTGACGGGATCTGTTTTCACGTGTGGCTCAGGGTTTCTGCCCCTGTATCTGCTTGACATTTCATCTGCATCTGTAGCTGGGATGTTCCCACATGAAACTTGATTTGGTGCTGTTAGAAATGACAGCATTGTACTCCGTGGGAAGCCCTGTCATTTGGTCCGGCCATCTAAAGCCGATTCATACTTCTGCGTAGAATCTACGCCATCAGTAAACACCTAGGTCACGACGTAGATTCTACTCATTAGTGTAAGTCAGCCTTAAGCCGTACTTGTCCCACACTCACCAACTTATACAATTTATATATGTGCTGGATGGATCACTTGTAAATGTGAAAATGAAGTACAATTTCTAGAATAACTGGATGGATCACCTGGAAATGTAAAAGTTAAAAAATGTGTTTATACCTGAATGCTGTGAGCCGTTGTTGTGATACGTAGGTCTGAATGTATTACTTATAAGTAACATTCATTGTCTGCACATTCCATTACATGACAATCTGCAGAATCTTTCCCCACTAATTAGGTGGTTACTTGTATTCTGTGCTGAATATTTTAATGTCCATGTCTGAAAATGTCATTCATATTGATATTTATATGTTTAAATACTTATGAACAATTTATTATGACCTTTTGTAATTATAACCTTCAGAAATATTAAAAATAATTTGAACACATTCACTGTACACATTATATGATGCTAACAAATTAAAATTATTAAAATCTGCCACCACATTGCAACCACGTACTTCTGTTCCCCTGCGTGCAGTGAATACTGCAAAACGGCGCCGGCAGCATGTGCGCCTTGTTAGTCGTGAGCATTTATGATATTGGTAGTTTATTCTGTTTTGCTGAGACATCTCCCAATCACCATGCAGAGAAGCTGGGCTTCCAGGTAACTGCAAATATTTCTTGCCTAAGCAAAACCTATGTATAAAGCTCTCAACACCTGTGTCCGAATTCAAGGGCTGCATTCTTTAAAGGATGTGGCTGGCATAGACTTCATAGACTGCATCCTTCTAAAAATCTGCAGAATGAATCTTGGGATAGGTTTGACTACAAAGGATGCATCGGGTGCAATAGATTGGGAAAAGAACGATGAATTTCTAGGTCGTATTTGAAGGAGCCTTTGAAATGGGACAGCCTTGTCGCACCACTGTGACGCATTTTGTCTTCAAATGCAGCCTTAGAAGGATGCAGCCACTAAAATGGAACACAGATATAGTCTTGCAGAGAAGCACAGTGTCCAGACAGGCTCAAAAAACATGGAATCTGAGCACTATTCGCCAATAAGCTTTTGTCTATTGTCCTGTGTACAAAGGACAAGGATCTTCCATAGACTTCCAGTGAAGCACGGCGTCAGTGGGTTTCTATGGGCTGTATTTATTCTGGGTTCAAAGGGAAAATCAACGTATATGCTGTCGAAAGTAACTCCCATGAAATGATCAGTGCTGTGGTTCAATTAGTAAGACAGATTATACTTTTAACAGCAAAATAAAATGAATTTACATTGATACACTGACAAATTCAATTCGTTTGGCAATTTTAAGTAGTGCTTCCTGTGTAGTCTTAGAGCAATCGCTTGCGGGTGATGGAAAACCATTTTGTGTGTGTGTGTGTGTGTATGTGGTCATGTATATATTACATTGTGGGGACCAAATCTCCCCACAATGTGATAAAAACCTGTTATTTTGATGTAGGTTCAATTTTTCGCTCTCCACAATGGAAAACAACTAAAAATGTCAAAATTCTTGCATTTTGTTTGGTCATTTATGGTTAAGGTTAGGGCTGGGTAGGGGTTAAGGTTGTCATTGTTGGGATTAGGGTTATGCCCATAGAAATGAATAGATGGTCCCCACAAAAATATCAACACAAACGTGTTTGTGTGTGTGTGTGTATCCTCCATTGATCTCGTTGTAGATCCCACAGCAAATTGCTCCTTAGTGAGCAGCCAGACAAAGTGTGGTTTGCAATGGGCACTTTGGTTCTCTCCATTTGTTGCATCCATTACTGTTACTTTAGTTTATCACTATTTTCTGAGTTTGTAATTATGCTTTTTCAGGATGGTGGATGTATTTTGCGCTTGTGAGGCAGGTTATTTGAATAAGCAATCGACAATAAACATTTCTGCAAGTTGCCAAAAAGGACCAAAAAAGTACCCAGGTGGTTTGGTACTTTTGGTACTGGTATCTGACTGGAAATCAATGCAAAAGGGAAAGTATGGAATTTTTAGTACCAAAACTATGGTACATGGTGCTGTGGAAAGCGCCCCAAGACCCCCATAAAAAGTAACAATAAGAACCATGTGACCCTAAGCAGCTCAATGATTGATTTTGTAATCATATAGTTAGATCTGGGGCCACATGTTTTGCACACTGACAACTAATCATCACCTAGTAGTAACTTAGATCAGATGGCAGGGGAAAATGCCAGATAGACCTGGTAGACCCAAACGCATAGTGAGGGTGTGCTGGGAGCATCTGGCAGAGGCCCCAGTCCAGGACATATTCATCTCATACCTCTGGCAGAAGCTAGAGACATTAGTCCTGAATGAACGATGTTCTGACCCTCCATTGCTGAGGCAGAGTTGTGGCTGTGCAGTTGCTGGTGCCTGTTGCGGTAGCAATCCCCAAACCCGGTGGTGGACACCAGTGGTAAAGGGAGCCCTCAGGCTGAAGGAGCATGGTTGGGAGCTGACAGGCTTTCAAAGCTTGATTAGCTTGTGGGACTCCAGAAGCAGCTGACAAGTGCTGGCAGGCCAAGCGAAATGCGGCTTTGGCAGCTACTGAAGCAAAAACTCGAATGTGGGAGAAGTTTGGTGAAGACATGGAAAATGACTTTTGGTTGGCCTTGAAAAGACTCTGGCCACCCGTCAGGCAACTCAGGAGAAGGAAGCAGGGCTTTACCATGTTGTTTATAGAAGGGATAGAGCGCTGTTGACCTCAAATGGGGATACTTCAAGGATTCCCTGCATCCCACTGCCATACCTTCCATGGAGGAAGTAGAGCTGGAAGACTCAGAGGAGGACTCTCTAGGGCTGAGGTCACTGAAGTAGACTCTTCAGTGGTAAGACTCTGAGGGTTCCTGAAAGGCTGATTGACGCGCCTCTTCAATACTGCATGGAAGTTGGGGATAGTGCCTTTGATTTGGCAGACTGGGGTGGTGGTCCCAATATTTAAGAAAGGGGACAGCATCAAGGGGTTCACACTGCTTCACCTCCCTGGGAAGGTCTATGCTGGAGTCCTGGCCAGGAGGGTCCGTCCGTAGGTCATACTTCAGATCCAGGAGGAACAATGCGGATTCCATGCTGGTCGTGGAGCGCTGTACCAGTTCTTCATCCTCACAAGGACACTAGAGGGTTCATGGAAGTTTGCCCAACCAGGCTATATGTGTTTTGTGGAATTGGAAAAGGCATATAACCGTGTCCATATACAGTAGGGGGTGATTCAGGAGTATGGGGTACACGGTCATTTGTTATGGATCATCAGGTCCCTGTATAACTGGAGTCACCGTTTTGGTCGCATTGATGGCAGTAAGTCAGACTCATTTCCAGTGGGTGTTGGACTTCACCAGGGCTGCCCTTTGTCACTGATTTTGACAGTTTGGTGTTCTTAGGATTGCGACATTTCTTTTTCCAGATGATGTAGACCTTTGGGCTTAATTGGGTTGTGACCCGCAGCATTTACTAGGGTGGTTTGAGTGTGAACTGGCTGGGATGAGGATCAGGACCTCCAAGTCTGAGACCATAGTTCTTGAATGGAAAAGGATGGATTGCCCTCTTCTGGTGGGGGATGAATTACTGCTTCAAGCGGAGGAGTTTAAGTATCTCAGGGTCTTGTTCACGAGTGAGAGAAAAAGGGAGCAGGAGATCAACAAGCGGATCAGGGCAGCATCAGCAGTTATGCAGATGCTGTACTGTTCTGTTGTGGTAAAGAGAGACCTAAGCTGGAAGGCACAGCTATCACTTTACCTGTCGATCTACGTTTCTACCCTTATCTATGGTCATAAGCTCTGAGTAGTAACTGAAAGAATGAGATCACAGCTACAAGTGGCAGAATTTCCTTGACAGCGTGTCTGGGTTCAGCCATAGAGACAGGGTGAGGAGCTCAGACACAAAGTAGAGCACTAGCTCCTTCGCATCAAAAGGAGCCAGCTGAAGTAGTTCGGGCATTTATGTAGAATGTCTCCTGAAAACCTCACCGGGGAGGTATTTCGGGCATGTCCAACTGGGAGGAAACTCTGGGGCTGGAGAGATTATGTCTATTGGTTGACCTGGGAACGCCTTGGCATTCCCCTGCAGAGCTGGAGGAGGTGGCTGGTGAGGGGGGGCTGGGCATCTCTGCTTAGACTGCCGCCCCTGTGATCTGACCCCGGATAGGGTGGATGGATGGATATATATATATATATATATATATATACACACACACACATTTACATATCTGTGTCCATTATTCATTTCTATGGGAAAAACCCTAATCCTAAAAATAATAACCTTAACCCCTACCCAGGCCTAACCTTAACCAAAAGAAATACAAGACTTTTGGCATTTTATTTTTTATCGCAGTCACAGATTTTTTATAAATTTGGGTTTCCCCTGGTGCACACCTAAAAAATGTTCCCCACAAGGTCAAAATAACAGATTTTTATCACATTGTGGTGACATTTGGCTCACACAATGTAATACATGCACTACAAATCCCACACACACACATATACAATTGAGAGAGAAGCTTGGGGTCTGAGTGCACAGTAAAGTAATTTATCTGGTGACCCAGGAGCATAAATAAATGATTTTGCCAAATAAAAACACCACAATTTTAAATAATATATTATTATAAGCCTACCATATACATTCTCCCCACCTCTACAAAAAATTAAAGTGACATAATTAAATTCTCCATGATACACGTCACCAGCAGGCTACCAAACTGCTTCATAAAGAATCTGATGAATGGAGAGGCTAGGTATCAAAAATCTATATCAAGTTTATATAGAATATTCAGAAAATCATGTCACACCCTACAGTTTTAAATTTACTAGTCTGTAAAAAGATTCATGAAATAAGTTCAGATGACAGATGGTTGCGCTCAAAAGATGGCGGCTACAGGCTCCATTTTCACTCTCGGCTGCCCTCTGTCATTGCGGTTACAATTTTGGATCTGACCAGCTTTATATTTTTAGGTGTAGATTTTCATCCATATAATGTTTTTGTGAAGTGATATTACATCCAGATGAAAGATGAAAGAGATGAAATTGAGTAAAATGATAATAGATCCTGATCAAGAAGGATAAACCTCGAATCATCTCATCCTTCTCTTTGCTGTCACTAAGTGACACTGCTTCGATTTTGGTACGGATTTTCTAAGTTCCAGGTCTTCACCTATACAATAACAGCAAAATTTGAAAAATATCAGCCAAATATTTTTTTGAGTTATCATGCTGATAAGATCAATTGTCTGAGTTGGCCTCCTCTTTGTTGTCACTATGCTGCTTCAGTTTTGGTATGTTTTGTCTAAAATGTTCAACTTTCAATATGTCTGCAAAGGCTGAGAAAGCTCTGGCAAATACTTTTCCAGTTATGGCAGTAACAGGATCAAACATCTGAAAATAGTCCCTTTCGTATCCTGCTATCACTACGTAGTGCTATTTAATTTTTGATCATTTCTAGTTTGTCACTCTTACAATTCAACGGGGATGTTTGAAAAAGATCAGTACAGTACTCTTAGCGGTACTGTATCCACAAGACCAAGCGTCTTCTACAGCTGCCGTTTCCTTCCTTTGCTGCCACATAGGGCTGCTGCTTCATGTTTGGGGCAATTTGTCTGAAAATGAAACCAGGTGTAGATCTTCATCCATATAACGTTTTTGTGAAGCATTAATAAGATTCGAGAAATACTTTTTGACTTCACATTCACAAAGTCAAATGACGTCTGCTTTCACCCTCCCCTTTGCTGCCATACACCAGCATTGCTTCAATTTTGTGGAAATCCGTCTCAAATTTTAGTTATTTCCAGTTTGGTATCCAATTCCTCTGAAAAGTCTGAAAAAGATCCATCAAATGCTTTTAGAATTATCGTCCCAACGGGATCAAGTGTCAAATCTGCCCCTTTTGGGGCACTGGTTCAGTTTTGAGGCTCTCTCTATCAAAATGTAATCAGTTTTAGTGCCATACAATGCCGGTGCAAAGTCTGAAAAAGATCTGTGAAACGGTTTTTGAGTTATCGCCTTACATAGTAAAGCATCTGTGGTGGAGGTAGACTGGTGTTAAAATCATATGTATTCCCCATGATCCAGAGTCTCAATTTGTGTGAAAAGGATGCTGCTCTGGTGTCATTGTTCTTTTCTATGAGTATATCAGAGCGGTGACTCAGTAGAATAAAAATAATTGAAACATGGAATATATATATATATTAATATAATTCAACTTCTCAGCATTTCTTGTCCTTTTTTATTCTAAATAATTCCTCCATCTGTGTTCCAACAGCTTATATCGCCTCACCCTGTATTCTAAATAGTGATGGTTATTATTTATTCAAACAAAACAGCAGTACTGAGTCAAACCAATTAGATTTTTAGTCCGAGCCAAGGACTATAATTTCTATAGATTTATATTCACTGGAATGACACATGCCGTGATTTAGGCCTGACACTTCTTTCTCCCAGAGGTCATGGTCTGATGCGTGACTCGTCTGGCCAAAGGGCCGACTGCTCATTACAAACGACAGACTGTACCAGAGCAGTTCCCAGCTGATGCAGTGCCCACAAAAATGGTCTTTTCAGCAGACTACCTTCATAAAAATCACCCTACTAACTCCAAGACTATTAATGCTGCTGCCCTGGGCTGCTGCTTTACACTTCGCACTTTGTTCACACCCACGCCCTTCATATCAACACTGTCACCTAATTTTAGGCTGCATATTATTGTATATTCAGTCCTTTAGGAAGCCGAGGTGCTCTGAAACCCCTTCGCCTCACACTCACTCGTTACCCTGCTCTTCACTGACAGGGAAACATGGACTCGCCCACTAGGCCCTAGTAATACCAATCTACCACAAACTCAGTCTGTAAAAAGCCTGCTTGACTTTAAATACATTTAAGGCATTATATCATTGAGGTTGGAACCCTTGAAACAACATAGCATCAACATTTGTGCCTAAGAATCTCATACTTTAACAGGAATGAACTTCTCTTATTAGCCCACATTTAATCCACTTAATTTATTGTACCCCCTCCTGGAGCTGACACCTTATCGTGGTGGAGGGGTTTGAGTGTTCCAATGATCCCAGGAGCTAAGTTGCCTGGCGCTTTATGCCCCTGGTAGGGTCACCCAAGGCAAACAGGTCCTGGGTGAGGAACCAGATGAAGTGCGGCTCACAAAGA
>JAODLD010000040.1:3538194-3550023 GCA_026781065.1 Mormyrops boulengeri | reverse complement strand
AATCAGCTACAGGACACAACTTCCCACACATATATACTACAGGAATCAGCTACAGGACACAACTTTCCAGACACATATGCTACAGAAATCAGCTACAGGACACAACTTCCCACACATATATACTACAGGAATCAGCTACAGGACACAACTTTCCAGACACATACGCTACAGAAATCAGCTACAGGAAAAAAGCTCTAAATTGACCACAAATTTTCTATTTGATTTCGATTTACAACTGCCCAACTGGATTCCACTTCAGCTTTAATCAATCTGTACTTAAGACATATGTGCAATAAAACAACATGCAGAACACTGTAATTTTAACATAATTGTTTAAGTTACCATTACATGGTGAAAATAAGAGAAAGAAAAGCAATATAGTAACAAGCATGAATTTTTCTGGTACTAAGCCGTGGAAATACGAAAATATTTCATCCACAATCTTCTATCTGAACTTCTTGTACCTCCCCAGAAACAAATAAATTATACCGGCAGACTTTTAGCAACTTTCACTTGCTTTAGTGTTACCCAAGATGTTTGAAAAAACAGATAATTAACAATATTCTCATTACTGATAGGAGGTCACATCCAATAATATCCATTTTCTCTTTATGTTGTTTTTATTTCGGATTATTTATTTTGCTTTTATATAACATTACTTTGCACCACTGTGAGCAGCGTACTGAAAATGACTGGTGTGAGAATAAAACCCTACTTGACTTGACTTGCTTGCATTACCATGCTTGGAGTACTCCATTACCATTACTGACAACCCACCAAGATGGTGGGAGAGGCGCAATACTACTGCAACCCTCCAACAGGTGAGAGGGAAAGTGTCACCACTTATATGGTAAAAGTAAAATTCTGCAAAAATGGGGAAAATTAATCAATTAATTAGGTCAATCTTGGGATTTTGTGAATGAATACCGATTCGTCAAAATTTGGATCACTATTACGTAATTATAACATCGATATATTTTTCCCCACTCCTTTACACAAATCAGCTGGAGGAAACAGTTCCGGACACACATATACTACAGGATTCAGATGTAAATATTAATGAGAGGTGTATTGTGATGTCCAAATCTTCGTAATCTGTGTAAATTCGGTGTATCCTAATGTTTAAAAATCATGTTGGACTTTCAACTGCAAAAAGTACCGCCAGTGGAGTTTCTCACTATCGAAAAGATAAGGAGTTAAGTCGAGTTTACCTGGGGCTTGACTTTTTTTTTTTTAAGGAAGATTGGCGTCAGGGCGATAATATCAGGGCTAGGGTTAAAATACACTGGGCTGTAGCCCTGACCTAACGACGTCCATGAGTACCGCCACACCACCACAACGCTACTTTTTACCTCGTTCATCCACAATGTCTCCTCTTTCAAAAGATGATGCGCCTGCTGATCTGTCCCTTTCTTCACCGCCACTTCAGTGCTTATCGCTTCCACGATTTACCAAAACAGTAGCACGTGGTATGCTCCGCTAACCAAATTTATTAAACGTAAAGATATGCCGAGTTTATACAAATGATTAACTTTTACGTGACACAATATGCCTCTGATTAATATTTTAGGTGTACTACTAATCTTATTACTAAACTGTGGGCGTAAGTAAATGTCCATATAGTACCGAAAAGCTGACGTCCAGACAAATGTTTACACCTATTATTTAAAGCCCTGGTGATTATCGCACATGCGGCATATAATCGCAATATGATATCGTCCAACCCTAGCTCTGCGTTGGTTGATATTCTCCGTTTGCTGCAGGGATTTCCCCAGTTATATGCCGTTAGTGTCCCTAAAGTAGCCATAGTGTATGACTGTACATGCTGTATGTGCCCTGACCAGGGTGTGCCCCAGACCAGTGCCATATACTGCCTTGAATAGGCTCGAGTCAAACCCCCTCCTTTCCCTATCCCCACCAGCCATGGCCCGGATCACAATAAGTGGTTGGTTAGATGGATCGTTTTCACTAAGAAGTTCCTTTTGTGCGTTTGGTGTGAAAAACGGGTTGTTCAGCATACTAATGTCTGCTGAGCCAGAATTCATTTTGGCTCTGACAACGCGAGCCTGACAGCACAGCATCGCATGAGTGGTGGGGGTGGGGGCGTTACCGCAGCTGGCTGGGGAGAGCTCGTCGCTGCCATCCGGGCAATCTCGCTCCCCGTCGCAGAGCCAGCGCTGCGGCACACAGGCGTAGGACCCGGGGCAGCTGAACAAGCCAGGGCCACAGGTGGCAGAACCTGGAAAACACAGAAACATGCTGAGAGACCGAAAAGCACAACGAGGGATGTGTGGGATCGTTCATGGCGGCTCACAAGGGCCGAAAAGCACCAGGAGCGACAAATGAGAGTCATTGACAGCAGCTCAAGAGGACATGGTGGCTCATGGGGACCAAAAAGCATGTAGATGGATACGTAGAAGTCACTGACTTGGGCTAACAAGGACCCAAAGCACGAGGGTTGCATGAGAGTCATTCACAGAATCTCATGGAAACAAAAAAGCACGATGCTAGCAGTAACAGGGATGTGTGGGAGTCATTCACAGCGGCACATGGGGACGCTGCCTCGCTTAGGAGCCAGATCTGCAAATTGAGCCTCAAAATGTATACACACATCTTCCTTTTTAGACGTCTGGTGTGTAAACAGAGACAGAAGGTGGGAGCTTCCTCGAATGACAGCGTGAGAAGTCAAAAGCTGCCCGACTGTGTGGGAGTGTTTGAATTCTATATGAATCGGCACAATTCTTAAATCATAATAAAACTTAATGGAAACCTTCCATTAGTCTGGACAAATCATTGCTGATTGTCGGAAAATGTATTCATAAAAAGTGAGCCACTGGCCTGTCAGTGTAGGGTTTTACTCTATACATTTATTCCTATTATTATTTTTACAACACACAAACAAACAGCTGAAATATTCCACCCACAGCAGACAGCATGAAAAATGCTTCTCGCAATTAGGCAAATTACTGCACATCATTTTCAGAGCAAGCTGGACTGTCTCAAACCTTAATGTGTTTGTTCCTACATGACCAGACAATACCTCCGTTAATGATCTACTGGAGCCCAACCTTTAATGTAGGAAACGTTCCCGTCAATTTGTCACCAGCAGACGACCGGCCATAAATCTTCCTCGGCAATGTGCCCATTCATTGGGAAGCCATTTAATGAATTATTCTGCCTTTTTGATGCGTTTAATGTGTTTCATCCCGATGGCCGAGGCAGGAGCGTAAATAGCCATGCTGTCATAACCACAAAGACACCCAGCGCGCCATCCCCAAAAGCGCTAGTGTGTGAAGAACGTGTCTGACGCTGTTGGATCCACGGGCGTCCTCACCGCAGATGTCCACGCTCTCGTCCAGGCCATTGCCGCAGTCGTCGTCGCCATCGCAGAGCCACTGCCTGGCGATGCACTTGTCTTTGGAACACGCAAACTGATTCCACGAGCAGGAGGAATCTATGAAAGAACTGAGCTTTAACGAAAGGTGAGTCCATAAACCCATCTTGAGCAAACTCTTTCCGACTACCACTGACAAGCCAAGAACCAAACTAATGAAATAAAAGTAAGCTTAATTTCCCATAAAACATTATGAAAACCTTCCATTAGTGTGGGCAAATCAATGCTGATTGTCTGAAAATGTATTCATGAAAAGTGAGCCATTAGCTTGTCAGTCTGGAGGTTTATTCTATATATTTATTCCTACCACTATTATTTTTTTAAATGCAGAAACAAACAATACACAAACAAATGAGCAAAGCCTTTCCCACTCCTACTGACAATTCAAGAACAAATAAATGAAATAAAAAGAAGCTTTATTGGCCATTAGTATGAGTACAGGTACACTGTGAAGTGTTCATTTTCACATATTCCATCATGCTGTCTGATATTAAGACACAGGCTTACACACATGTATACTGATGAGCCAAAATATTATCACCACCAGGGTGTGTCGGGGTGATGATCTGAGTGATAGGGATGATCATTATGGCCAGTTGACTGGGTCAGACCATCTTCTAAACAGTAAGGCTTGGGTGCTCACTGCCAGGTGTGGTGAGCACCTACTGAGAGTGTCATTGTGAGATGTGAACGAAGGCAGTCATGTGTGGCACAAACCAACAAAAGCGCTACATAAATTGCAGACAATTTTAATGATGGCTACGGGAGTACTGAGCCGCGACACACTAGGAATGGAGCGCTGCTGCATACTGCGTTTGTTAGTCCAACACGTACCCGGCCATCCACATGATGCAAAAGAAAAGGGGATTCATTCGAACCAGGCGACCTTCTTACATTGCTCCAAGGTCCATTTCCATGGGTGAGCATGGACATCTGACTGGCCTCTGGCTACGCAGCCCCACACGCAGCAGGGCTCGACGCACTGTGTGTCGTGACCCTGTACACATCATCAAAATTATCTGCTATCTGTGCCACAATAGCCCTTCTGTTGGACTGTACCAGATAGGGTTGCCTCACTCAAAACATTATCCCTGTATATTTCTTCTGCATTCAACATGTTGACTACAAGTACTGAATGTTAACGTACTGTGTCATATATCCCAGACATGCACCATTTTTTACAAGATAGTTAACATTATTCCCCTCACCGGGGGTGGTCATACTGTTTTGGCTCATACAGATGACAGCAAAGCTTAGCGTCAGAGTAAAGGGAGAGCCATTAATCCTGCACCCCGGGAGCATCTTTCAGGTGGTTATGGGCCTTGCTCAAGGGCCAGGCAGAGATGTGGCCGTTCTGCGGAGGACCCCAACCACAGGCAAAAACAATGCCTGCAGGTATTTTCTTTTTTCTTTAGAACTTCCCAATGATACTTGCGATGACACCGCACTTTTGTTCCTGGACCTGTCCACAGCGGTCCGTTAACCACCCTATGGCCAAGGACGAGACATAGTGAGTCTCAGAATGACGCGTCAGCAAAGCCAAGCTAGGGGTTCAGGAAGCAGGACACAGCGAGGTCAGTACAATACACTGCCTGCACTTCACACCTTTTTGCACAGATTCCGTTGCACTCCTTCAATATGTACAGATAAATCTGATCTACTTTGTAACATTCATAATGCCCACTATATACAATTGGACATACAATATAACATTTACAATCTGTCATATAGTATTCCCTATTTTTGCACTACAAATAATGTTGCAATTGTCTATACCTGCTCTAAACTGTTAATTATTATTTTCTTTAATACCTATTTATATTATTTCATGCATTTTCATGTATGCTCTTACCTTGCCGCAACTGTTTTTTTGTCCCCTTTATATCTTGTGTATCTATTTCTGGACCAAACAAATTTCCCCCACAAGGGGATCAGTTAAGTTAAGTCTAAGTTTGTAAGCAATGTTACTTCATTTGGGCCACACAGCACTTTAGACAGGCCCAGTCCTCCTTCTCTGCTATGTTGGCTCATGTGAGAGTCTGCAGATTCTCCCAGGGTCCGGTAAACTCACTACTCATTATTGCTTGCTTGAACTTCACATAAGAAGCAGCACCACCCCAAAGCCTGAAAACAATCCTCATTAATTTCAAATCTCATTGCTCCCCAGTCACTGACAGTCGACAATGACAGAATCTGCGAAGCTATTCCCTCCCTTATAAGGCTTCTGTTCTGAAGGAAGGAACCTTTAACATGTCGGAAAACAGCAGGAGGAAGGAGGACCAAGGAAGATGAAGTATGAAGAGGGAGAAAAAGGAGGAAGAGTGATGAGAGGAGGAGAGAGGATGAAAGAGGAAGGAGGAGGAAGTGAAAAAAGGTAGGAGGGAAGAAGAGAGAGGAAGAGAAAGCGACGGAGGAAAAAGAAAAAGATGAGAGGAGAAAAGAGGAAGAAGGATGAAGAGGGAGGTAGAAAAAGAAGGTAGAAGAGAAAGGAAGAGAGGAGGAAGAGTGAAAAGGAGAAAGCAAGAGGAAGATGGGGAGAGAGGAAGTGAGAGTGGGAAGCTGGGAGGAGGAGAGAAGAGAAGAAGAGGGATGAGATGGAGGAAGAAGAGGAGGGAGAAAGAACAGAAAGGAAGAAGACAGAAGGAGGAGGAAGAGGAAGGAAGAGGCACATGCTACTCAGCCCATCCTCAGAGAAAACGGATACCACCTAAATAATGCAAGGGAACCAATTAGTATGAAAATGGCTTCTTTTCAGAGGCACACAAACCACTATTTTCTGTCAAATTTCTTTTGTAAATGATCCCAGGAAAGCTGTTTATTCTCAGTCATTCAAATCAAACCCGTCTGACAGCCAAGTCTAATTTGCCACGCAGATGATTTAACAATACCTCCCCTGGAATGCTGTTCTTCTGCGGTATGCATTTCAAATCGAGGGAGGAATTACGAGACCCGGGTATCGTAATAGGGGATCGTATATCGCACAATCAGTTTTGACATTTTCTTCCGGGTGTAGAAGAGTGCATGACATTTCCACACGGAATCTTTTTCACATTTTTATTCATTGCCAGTTATTTCCTAATAACAAGAGACTTTTTTATATGATAATTAACTCTGAGGTATCGAAGACCTCATACAAATTTGTCCTTTGGAAAGAATGCGTTCCAAAAATCTAATGAAACTGCATGATCCTGCTTGAAAATGGTAAAGGTATTCCATTCAAGCTCTGAATGGCCACATTCATAAGCCTCTATATCTGGCCATTGTTGCTGATGCATAATGGCAGCAAGGGAGGGCCTGATGTAGTCATTAACTTCTGATGAATAACGCAGCCTATGCTGAAATGAATATTCAAGTGTCGCTTTTATTATTCAACGTCTCACTCTCCTTAAATCAGTTCTAGGTTCTTCCCTTCTCTTTTGTCTTCCCATTTACATCACAGTTATGATTATGACTATCATTCTGCTATTCACAGAAAGTTAACACATAACAGAACTCCTAACAGCACCCAAGGGAGGGGCACGCTCTGTCATACTCTGATAGTATACTTCATACTCTGATATCATACTCTGTAATGACCCTACAGAAATATTCAGTTTTATGCACATGGTCTGAACGTACAGGCACCCTCTCACATTCATGGTTTCTTGCTTTGGAACGTGTCTGAAATGTAGAGGAATGTCTCTATTTCCATAAATGTTTTAGTTTAATTTTGACATATAACACAATACTGCACATGACCACAGCTTACACTCTGCTTTTATTAAAGCTGGCCATTCTCCTTGTATTCTATAATGTTGAAATGCTAAATGCTAATGCTAAACCTGATGATTACTAGTTATAGACTCAGGAGTCATGCCACCACTGAAACCAAAATTGATTCAGTAAAATTCCCACTTGCAAATAAGACTGAATGTTGAACCATGTTGCTTCAGAAAAGTGGCAGGCCTCAGCCTTGGCTTTATAGCTTCCGGAGAAAAACGCTGAAAATTGTTGGATCGAGAACAGCGTACAACCGGTGCATAATTTGTGCTGGAGCTGCTCTGGCAACTCAGGTGCACTCCGCCTCCTTAAACGCTACACTCTATATAACTAAACTTAAAATGAGTTTGAGTTAAACTTTGGATGCAAATCGAACTAAACAAACGTACAGTGATCCCCCACCTATCGCGGAAGTTATGTTCCAGATCCATCAGCGATAGGTGAAAATCCGCGATATAGAAAGACCATATAAGTAAACTTATTTTTTTTTTATAGTTTAAGCCTTAAAATACCCTTCCCACATGCTTTAAACACATGTAAACTTATTAAAACATGTAAACACATACCTGTAAACATAATAACATGTAATGTATATGTACATATACACACATCGCAGAGAAGTGTGATGTGTCGGGGAAAAATCTGCGATATAGCGGGGGCGCGATAACTGAACCGCGATATGGCGGGGGATCACTGTATATTTATAAAATCGTTTTTGTTGTATGATTTTTATTTACATTTGCCTTAATTACTATGTGTCGCCTATCCGAAGGGAAAAACCTCAGCACTCCCACTTTTTACTTACCACTTTTTGCCCGCTAAAAAAAGACAAAGTGATATTTTGAATTTTTCATTTTGGTAAAGCAACACAATCAAACCTCAAGCAGAGCAAAAATGAAGCAGAAGACCTGGATTACAACAAGCAGAGACAGAGAGAAGAAGAGCAGTGTTTGTGGATGCTAATGCTAGCCACAAAAAGAAGCAAGAAATGTGCAATGTAGATGAATGGTTTGATATAACTGACAGGTGTTGACAGAAAATATTGCATTGTTTCATGTTTAAGTAATTAATAGCGAATTATCGTTGTTAAAGACCAATTTGTGTGTATGAAGTCTTCGTGGTTTTTATGAGCTCTGGCAAATTAAGCACTGTTTGGAGGTTTGTATAAAAAAAATGTAACTGAAAAGTAGGTACAGCTAGACTGTAGGTATAGCATTCCAATGAGAATCTCAAAGGGATCTATGTGCAAATGGAAAAAGGACCAGGAGAATCTGTGTTTATGTTTATATAATGTCTCTTGTATTAAAGAGCATATCCTACATATCATGCTTTACAGAGGTGGAGATTTCAGGTCCAGAGAGTACAAATCCAGGCCAAGATTTTGTTTCAACCAACCAGTTGAGTACTCTGTGACTGTGACTCTTTATACTCAACTGGTTAGTTGAAACAAAATCTTGACCTGGATTTGTACTCTCTGGACCTGAAATCTCCACCTCTGTTGCTTTACTGAGAATCTTCTAGAAGACTCCTAACTTGTGACTAGTTTTGGGTCGAGAAGACTCCGCTGTAATAGTGACAGGCAAGACCATCCATCCTAATTTTTCTCCCCACATGAGAAATTAGGAGTTAAACACTTTAGAAGATGCTGGTCAATTCCATGAGCTCTGAGGGAAATAAAAAGCACTTCCAACCCCCCACCCCCCCTTCTTACCACACTGGAACTCATCGGCTCCGTCCTCACAGTCCCTCTGCCCATCGCACAGCCACACACTGGAGATGCAGTTTCCGCTGGGACAGGCGAAGTGGCCATCATCGCACAGCCGTTCCCGGGCAACTGTGGGGAAACACAAGGAGAGCACGCTGAGATTTGGGCGGCCACACTGAGCAGGGCTTATCTTTGGAAACGGGAGACCCTCAGCAGAAAGGAATACAGCTAAGAAGAGCCGGACAACTTGGGTACAAACTGCTTTGACAATCCAACAGAGACAGCTCCCCTCCTCTCAAACACCCTGCAAGCACACGGGGTCATAATACCACCATCTCAACACACTGGAGTCATCACAGCCCCCACGATGGCTTCCTCTCGGCAAGGAGCAGAAGCTCAGTCAAGTGGACACATCTGCCACCACAGACGGAGAATTAGTGGGACTCGGCCTTTCTGCTGATCCGTCAATCCCCTCTCTGGGACATAAATACTCTGCTGGACCAGCATTCGCATTGCTTGGGAGACAGACAGTACATACATTTAAAGTTCCCTTGGATTGGGACACTTAGCAAAGTTCCCTTAGATTAGGGCACTCAGCAAACCTCCCGTGGACTGGGACACTGAGTAAAGTTCCCTTAGATTGGGGCACTCAGCAAACCTCCCGTGGACTGGGACACTGAGTAAAGTTCCCTTAGATTGGGCCACTCAGCAAATCTCCCTTGGATTTTGGCACTGAGCAAAGTTCCACTGGATTTCGGCACTTAGCAAAGTTCCATTGGATTGGGACACTCAGCTAGGAGTCTCTCCTCTAGGCCTTAGCCAGCGCAATGAGGGCAGGGGCCCAGTGATAGCATGAAGGTCACCGTCATCTCAGAAGCACTGGGACTCATCCAGCAGCCACAGAAGTGTATTCAAGGCTCTTTAACCACCCCCCCCCCGTGAAATGCTCTTTTTAAAGCCAATGTGCTCTTGCTGGGAGGGGAAAAACGACGGCAGAAGGATCACCCTGGCAGCCTGTCTCGTCCGCGTAGTCTCCACAGTCATTGGCCCCGTCGCAAATCCAGGACGGGTGGATGCAGAGGGAGGTGGAGTTGCAGCGGACGAATCCTCTTTCTTTCACCCCAAGCTTGTAGTAATCCGCACAGTCCGTGCTATCTGGGGGGCCAGGAGGTGGAGGTTAATGACACATGTAGCCCCCATAGGAAGTGCCCCAGCGACAGAGAGCTGGTGGGGGGGTGGTCTTACTGCAGTTCTTCTCATCGGAGGCATCAGGGCAGTCGATCATCTGGTTGCACCAGGCTGCGTACGGGACACACGCTCCGTCCCGACAGCGGATTTCCGAGGACGAGCATGTTGAGTCTGGGGAGGCAAACGGGAACATCGTGGACAAGGCCAATCCATCGCTAGCGGCCATGAAAAGAGGCCAGGGAAGGGACGTCTTGCCTTGTGGGCTGATTCATCTCTCATGGCTCTTAATCTTTCCATTTAAATGCATACAGTATAATTGAGCATCTTAAAAGCAGTCAATATAGTACCATACTGCCATTTAAAAAAATAATGGACAAATGAAGAAAATTAAAGCAAAAAATGCAGGCAGCTGGACACATTACAATGTCTCTTGTAAAGGTCCTAAATCTGATATTTTACGATTTATTTATTCATTTTTTACATTCATAATCAGAGAATAACATTTCTTATAGTTTCACGTTAATGTGCGACGAGATTTCTCTGTAGAGATTAAGCTGTCTTGTGCAGAAATTTTGTGTCACCCTTTGTTAGCGAGGAAGAGACCAAAAAATTACGAAATTAATGGATGACAGTATATAATAACTGCATATGACTTAAAAAAATCTTTAAAAAAAAACTAATTTAATGCATATAAAATCTATTCCTGACATGTAAATGCATACATATGGATATAATTAGTAAATCACTATTATTTTGTGTGATACACTATATATCAATGAGTGCTGAATTTTAGGTCATGGTTCATGCCAAACATCCATGACACGACTATTTGTTAACACGCCATAGTAACCCCGGCAAGGGAGATTAATGTGAGCCTGTCATCCTGTGATTTATTCTTCCATATGGAGACGAAAAGGTTGCCATACTTGGGCACCCACAAAGAAATGGCTATAGTCAGACTGACATGTTCATTCTCATTTCTGGCCCCCCGCCATGCCCTAAGATTTTAGCCACGATGTTGGTGACCCAACCTACAGTACAGAGGTGCCAGGTTTACTGGTTCTTCGTCTGCTGTGATCTGAAACAAGTATAGTTCCTTAGATATCACGCCATCTACTGGCCAAACTCACTGGGCTGGAGTTTTCTAGGGCAGTGGCTTTCAAAAATAAAAGGCTGGACCCTGGATCTGGATGCCCAGAAAAAAGCACCAACGGCCCCCCTGAACCACACCAGGGAACTTACTGCCACAGTAAGCCTCATCAGAATTATCGCCGCAGTCGTCCATGCCATCACAGAAGCGACTGTTGGCGATGCATCGCTGGTTGTAGCAGGACCGAAAACCCTTCCTGCAGCTCCTGTTATCTGCCAGGGGAAGTGTATGACAGTCTTACACACACACACAGTAACACAAAAGAGCGAAACAATTATGTTACAGCAAGCCACCATGGGCAAAAGTCAGTGAGACCTCGTGTGGACAGTGCCCTCACCGCAGTACTGCATCTTCTCGTCCGATTTGTCTTTGCAGTGAGCCACTCCGTCGCACGTTAATTGGTAGTCGATGCACTCGCTGTTCCCGCACTCGAACTCAGTGTGTATGTTGCAGGATGAGTTCTCGGCTGTGAGATGGAGAAGCAGATTAGACAGCATTACTGCTGGCCCCCCAGAGAGCTCCGTTTTCACTGATGCTCCCTTGGCCAGTTCTACCCTGTGCATTCTCCACCCCCCCACCCTGATATGAAGTTTATTGCATTCCCTGCCACAACCCTGGCAGCAAACCAATATC
>JAODLD010000040.1:3508559-3531235 GCA_026781065.1 Mormyrops boulengeri | reverse complement strand
GATGGTGTCCTAGACGGTCACCTGTCGCATAGGATCGTCCGGCCCTACTCTAAGACCATCTCATAAACATCTCCAGGTACCATTAAAACATTTGTCAGTGTTTGTTGGGACTGAAAGGGAACCGAAAAGAGGCCGTACTCACATATCTTTGTGTCCCATCGTATTCACACCTTTCGATTTTGCCAAGGCTCCCGTCAGAAAAGTACAGCTTCTCTGCCTTGTGATCAATGGTGAGTCCATTAGGGGTAATGATGTCCGTGCTAACAATAATCTGCATGCTCTTTCCTGCCAGGGTCGATCTCATGATGCTCGGGTGCTGCTCGTTCCAATTAGTCCAGAACATGAGGCTATCGTGACGAGAGAGAGAAGGGGAGAAGCTTGGAGTGGCAGCAACACACTGGGCTTTAATGCAGAAGCACATTCACTGTTTGTACTCACTTAAAAAGCCATGTTTCACCTTTTCTCAGACAACTAAAAAATAACGACTGTACATAAGTGAAAATCCCAAGTCTTTGTAGCAACGAAGCACTTACTGAAGAATCGGGACAGTCTGCCACACATCCACACCTCCTTGAGTTTCAGACACGCATCATTCAGGGGCACCTGGATGCTGTTAAGATTGTTCTGTGAAGGTCACAGATACTCTGCCTGACCGACCCTCCCGGAGGCCTTCCACAAACGCATATACATTTAATTATTCAGCAGACGCTTTTGTCCAAAGCGGCGTAGGAGTGAGGAGAGCTTGGGCTCAGAGGGCCATGAGGGGCCTTCTTCTCTGCATGCTCCCGGAGATGGACACAGACCCCTACCCACTGAATACAAGCACACAAATCGGACAACGCAGACCATGGCTACTTCTTATGAGCCACAAGTACATTACCAAGCTCCACAAGCGCAACCATAGGCTGACAACGAGCTACAAAACTAAGTTCACCTTGCTAGCAGACTAACATGAGACCCCACACTTCAGAACTCCTCGCCGAGAGGCATCCAGGCAGGTCATCTAGCTGTTCTTCCAGAGCAGTTTCATTGCTCTCTTGGAAAAATAAGCATTTCATGGTGTATATCGACACAGACAGAAATCATTTCAAGAGGCAGGAAACAGCAAACTAAGGTAATAAACTTCCCTCAACAATGTGTTTTCAAAAGGTCTGTCAGAGTGTCACACAAATATCTTTGCTCTCTGTAATTTGTTTTCAGAGATACAAGCACAGAGTTAACGGGGGAAAAGGTGCATTTACAGGAAAACGTGCTACTAAAGGTCAGGCAAAACATAATCGGGAAAATGTAGATGTATGGCACTAATTGTTTAAAAGGAGATAAAATGATGCATTTATGTTAAACTGGAAAACAGCATTCAAAATCATTGGTGCAAAATAACCAGCATCAAAAGCTACAAATAACCTAAATATCATCAAATCTTTAGAAAGGAAAGATTTCTAGTTAAAATATCTGTGTATTAATTGCCACTACATATTTTTTTAATATAAAAAATAAGTAGTTGCCAAATACTCATTATACACGCATTACTGCACATACACACTCATATATACTACTGGTAAATATATTCACTGGAGTTGCCTAATTTATGACTGTACCAACATTTTTATATTGAGAGTCAAAAGAAAATGTCCAGCATTCTTCTACTGTATTTCTGATTAAAGTAAGAAAACCTTTAAAAGGTTTGATATCTGGGGAGCACTGCACTGAGTACTGTACATACTACTGCACCATCCATTCACCTTATCTGATCTGCAGGGACTGAATGGCCTATTTTAAGAAGCATGCGAGACTCTGGACAGAATGCCAGCCCATCTCAGGGCACAAGGCAGGGGACATCCTGAATGGGATGCTAGTCCTTCACAGGGCAGAAGGCAGGGGACACCCTGGATGGGATGCCAATCCATCACAGGGCACAGGGCAGGGGACACCCTGGACTGAAGGCCAGTCCATCACAGATCACAGGGCAAGGGACACCCTGGACAGAATGCCAGTCCATCACAGGGCACAGTGCAGGGGACACCCTGGACAGAATGCCAGTCCATGTCAGGGCACAGGGCAGGGGACACCCTGGATGGAATGCCAGTCCATCACAGGGCGCAGGGCAGGGGACACCCTGGACGGGATGCCAGTATATCACAGGGTACAGGGCAGGGACACCCTGGACGGGATGCCAGTATATCACAGGGTACAGGGCAGGGACAACCTGGACGGGATGCCAGGCCATCAGGGCAAGGGACATAAGGGGGTTAGGGGTTTGTAATACGACATGACACCAATTCAGAACCCTCCATTCATTCTGGACATGGAGACATGTTCCACGGACCAGGAACTGCCATAACAGGCCTATTTAGGTTTTAGCTCCTGACAAAGTACCAGCTGGGAGGTTTGGCAAAACCAAAAGCACATTTCCCCCACATTCCAGCTGAGCCTTCAGTAAACAGTACAGGAGGCTCCATTATCAGCCTTATCATATGATGCAGAAATCACATCCGCTGGTTCATCACAAAACTACCTCTGCGCCCTTGCCCATAAAATACGCCATTAATCACACAAATTACACCATATTAACTGGACAAGGGTGTGGTTTGCACACTGCGTTTTATGACACTATTAAAGGGAATAGTAGGTCATCGTTTATGCTCGACAGAGCAGGAGACCACGCAGGGAGGCTGGTCACTTACAGTAAATACATAGTACAGGGGGTACAGGGTAACATAAGGTATAAGGCAAGGGTACACCCTACATGGAGATGGGACACACACCAGGGCCGGACCACGATAAGCTGGTGGTAAACAGAAGATAGACACATGACACATGTGCAGTACCTGAGGTGCAGGGTTAATGTTCGCCAACAGCTTCAATGTACCACAATACACTTATTGACACTGGCCTTTTCTATGCTGTAATAAGCAACATGAATTTTAATTATTATTATTATTACATTACTATATAATGCATTTATAATCAATTCATAGAACATTCATAGGCACTATGTAAGTATACCTTTACACTGTGTCTCAACTGAAGTGAAATAAGCCCCTTATACAGGAAGCCCTAAGTCACATCTGCAAGTGTTACCAGGTCCAGTCATCTCACCCTCCTTTCACTGGCTCAGAGAATTAAGGGCATGCAAAGGGACTAAACAGGAATCCTCCGCTGAGACACACCAATTAATCATTTCACTTTAATTTCTAATTAACCGACACCTCTTGGAGTCTATTTGAAAACCAGCCAAACTGCTAACTTGGGATATGCACTTAAGGTTGTGAGTGTAATGCGGTCCAGTGACTCCGTTTTTACTGCAGTCGGGGGTCACCAAAACCTCGAAATATTAACTGTATCTGGTGAGGCCTAAATGTGCCATTTAAAATGGATGTCGCAGTGCCGGATCATTAAAGCTGGGCGGCTGAGGAATTATACCAGCGTCTGTAATTTCATGTTTTTGTTGCCCTGATAGGGAGCGGTCAAACCAATTAGGCGATCTTTCGTCTCCGCCACACTACATGCTGACATTTTCCGAAGCCTCTCCGCTCAAGAGGGGCAGAGAGAAGTACTGTTGTTTTTGGGGCCTTTTATATATTTTCTACAAAAGAGAGGATGTAATTCTTTTCTTTTCTGCAATTTTTTGTGGTTCCAAACATCTGAAAGGCACGCCTACTATCACAGACCTGAAAAACTGACCCCAAAGGCAGAATTTGTGCAAGCTGTAGGAAAGGATGATATTTTTACAGAACACATGTAAGACACAGTTAAATACATGTGTTCTCTTTTTTTGACTTTCCCCTTTTACCCTAAAGATATTTCAGCTATGTGATGCATGGGGGAAGCTAATTAATGTCTACTAAAATTCTGTAACACCTCAGCGCTTCCAAATGGCAATGATTTACCGCATAATTACACAGTGAACTTTACCTCATGCCCGTTCAGACCAAAGGCTTGGATCCAGTGCGATTTTTCAACGCAGCATCTTTACAAACCAGCATTTTGCAAAAAGAAACCAGATTCAGCTACCATCTGTGCGCTGGCACATTCTCGGCAGTGCTTACGCACCGAGCTGACACAAACACAGTGACGGGCACAGGAAGCGGAAGGCTCTTACTTCTGACACTCATCAAGGACGACAACGTGCGGGTGGTCCTCCTCTGACATCCGGACCACCGCTTCCCTGTTAAAGGCCCCTCGACGGCTCTGGTCGATGGTGTAGCGGGTGATGGTTGAGCTGCTGGAGCTGGTCCAGTACAAAGTATCCCATCCTCGGTGGTAGGCCAGACCCTCGACTGAGCCCACATCTGGGGGGAGCAAGAGGGAACAACAGCGTACAACAGCGTGACCCACAGGAGTGAAAGTGATTACAGGGGTATGCATACTTAATGAGGGATTAGTTCAATTTGAGAAGGTGCTGGAATATCACCGCTTTTAATCAGCATGACGCTGCCACAGTAGGGTGACTGATGAAGGTATAGGTTTCTTTGTTGGAAGCTTTTAGGGTGTGAAAATAAGACAGATTACTCTTATATTAAATTTGCAGAACTATACTGCAGGAACACTGAAACTGAATGTGCCTTTTCAGGTCCTCACCGCAGATAGACAACCCTGCTTTTTTATAGAGAATGCAATATCAATCCACTTTTTTTGCTGTTTAGTATTATGCATACATGTCTTATTCCCCATCATAAAAATAACCTCTAGGTCATGTATATTTCTGCCATTAAAGTAAAATATGCAGCACATCAGACAGGAGATTTTAAAATGAAAGCTGGGCGGAGGTCTTGGAAACATCCGGAATTGAAGCCAGTTGAACAGCTAAAGAAGGTAACAAGGCCAGACAGGTATGAAGGAGTCAAACTGTGCAGGGAGATTAATGGCGGAGCAGTAAGTTTCTGGAGCTGGCAGAGCTCCCACTGTCGCATTTAACAAGGACAATGGCGCTATTTATTTCCCCAGTCACACGACTCGCGAGCAGCTAATTCCACGTGCCTTGGGGAAGGAATCGCGTTCGCACACAGGCCATAAACTATCATGAGATGTTTGCCTCCATGAAACAACCAAAGGCTAGTTGAGACTGAAAAAGCACCATCATATGCTGGCGGCTATTTTCCTAAAGCCATTGCATTGATTCTTCTTTCAACCTAACATTTCTTGCAGATGTAGTACATCATAGACATAGTGCTAGAGTAGGTAAGACCATCATATACTGTAGGAGCACTATGTACTGAACGAATGTTATATAGTGTAGGAACTTTTTTTCAGAAACTAGAACTTTTTTTTAGAAGACCTGCATGAACTCGGCCCAATTGTAGTTCATTGGAGGCAATTCCAGAACCCTTTTTTATTCGCTACTTCAGACTCGATACCTTCCACTTGAACACGAACTAACTGGGAGGCGCTTACAGCGATAGCTTGCCGATTGGTTGACCACAAGCACCGGGACTGACTTAGACTCCATGAGGGAAAAAATGACAGAAGTAGCAGAGCAAAAATTGAGCAGAAGGAATTACTGGTCTCCATATTTCTGCATTAGAAAGTTCAAATGATGACCAATGTAATTTTGTCTCATATTGCGGAGGGACGTCGGATAATACGGAATGTCAGATAAGCGAAGGTCGGATAAGTGAGACTCTACTATAGAAATATATTGCAGGTCGTATAAATAAAAATGTAAATTTGTAATGTAAAAATGTAAAAAATTGTAATTGTAAAAATATAAATGTGTTGTGCGATATGAAAGTAACACACAAAAGTGGCCAGGAGGTGCAAAATTTCCTGGTTGAGACCCAAGAACTTGTAAACAGGGAAGGAGTTCCGTAACTTTGGTATAAAAGTGCCTATAACTGTATGAACGTTATATACTGCTGGAGCATTGTGTACTGAATGAGCATTATACACACTGCAGGAGTGTTACATAAACATTTGGTAGGGGCATCACAGGGGCATTACGTATTACAGAAGCACTACATATAGTAGGAGAGTTCTACACTGTATGAGTGTTATAGGAGTGTTACATACTGTTGGAGTGATAAAGGAGCGTTACATACTGTAGGAGTGTATAGGTGAGTTATATACTGTAGGAACATTATAAGAATGTTATAAGCTGTAGGAACACTATAGGACCATTATAGAAGTGTTATGTACTGTAGGACTTATTCTGTAGGAGCATCATGTACTGTAGGAGTATTGTATAGTGTAGGATCATCATGTACTGTAGGAGCATTGTAGGAGTGTTATATACCCTAGCTGCCACAGACTAACCCAGTGGAAATCCATTGCCATCATGTAGGGTTTCTGCATCACAACCCCCGATGGATCTCCAACTGCGCAGCCTACCCAGTCAGGGGAGAACTGCTCCCCCCATGCCTTAAGATCCCTGGCGATTCATTTTTATGGCTATTTTCCATCCTGGCTGTTGGGAGGGTTCTCTGATTTACCCCTGTTTGTTTTAGCGCCTGAGACACTCCTGTCAGATTCTCAATTTTACTGAGAGTCAGAATATTTTTTCTTGGTGATTGTTTGTCTGTTCTCCCTGATTTTCCTCTGATCTTATTTCCATCCCAAGATTCTGAGTTTGCCTTGCCCTCTGTTCGCCGATCGACCGGCCTTCACCTGTCTACTGACCATCACCCCAGCCTGCTGTCTCGGTTTCTGTTTGCTCTCTCTGGTTTTGGATTTGGACTGTCGGCATTGATTTTTGCTTTCCGTAATAAAGCCTCTGAACATCATTTGTGATCCACTATTGAGTTCTCTGTTTTGTGCGCCATCACAGTAGGAACACATTATATAGTGTAGGAAAGGTTGCACGTTAAAGGTGTACTTTGTACTGGGAGAGCATTATAGTAACATTACATACTGTAAAAGCATTGTAGGAGCGTTATATATTGTAAGAATATTATGTACTGTAGGAGTGTTATATAAATTGTAGGAGTTTGTTGCTGATTTTTTGACCCATTAATCTTCTTATTCCCCAACTGTTCACCTCCAGGGTTTGAAGGATCTTCCAAACTCTTGTCAGACAGAAGGGTCAAGTTCAAATTATCCTGCAGCTCAATTAGCAGCAGCTACAGAGTGGCAAAAAGATTTGGGGGCGTCACAGAATAAACTCTCCACACCAGCCCTGGTTTCCTCACATATTGCTTGTAAGGAGAGAGAAGCATCTCATGTGAGATATTCATCACATCGTTTGGGACTGTATGAACAGTATGTTCCATTAAAATAAAGAGGGATTCAGAAGGCTAAATCTTAAAGATACACACTGATGACTTGACAGACTTCAGAATGAATTGGTTTATAGCTGTCATCGGGCTAAACTTAGTGCTTTATTTAATCACTGCATTCCTTGACAATCACACAGCACACAAGTCTTAAAAGTTCCCTTCATATAACAGGAAAAGATTCAGGGTCTGTCATCATTTTTTTCCATTCCATTGCAACTAAATAAAACCAATGTGTTTTGTTTTTTGTGTTTTCTCTAATGAAAACCCTCTGTGCCCCAGAGCATCAGCTCAGACAGGATAACACAACTGACATGTCTTTGAATATTTGATATGATCAGCAAAGAAGCACAGGACTGATTAAACATGTACATGATGGGAGAGCTGTGGCCAACAGAAAGGTGAGCTGAGTAATAAGACCATTCTGTTGACTTGGCATCACAGTAACTTCTATTAAAGAAGAAGAATACTGCTCTAAACAGCTGAAGTTTCATAAATAATCACAAAGCCCGCCTATTGCCCCAGTTGTGGAGATGGATCTGTATGAGAGCTATGCTCGTCAAGACAAGCGTAAAGGGAAATCAACAAGAAAACATTTAGCTACTCAGGAAGCTCTAAATTGGCTGAGATTTCACTGGTTATTCCCTGCCTTTGCACCCGCAGCTTGCAGGATCGGTTCCAGACCCCCGCGACCCTGCATTTCTATACGCAAGCAGTATATCTGAAATGATGAATTAGTGCTTTTCTGCTGCTGAGATGATCCCATTGACTGTTCCATTCCTCCCAAACAAAATCATAATTAAATCAAGTATTGCATTTTACTTTTACACAGTACACTTAGGAACAGCTGTAGCTATAAACACCCCTATAATTATTTTTTTTTGCCCAGTGTGAAGTTCCTGGCAAAAGCACCTTGAACATCGAGGGCAGACTAACTTGCAGAGGCATTTCCTGTCTTGCTCGGATGATCCTCCCGAATAAGTTAGCATGATGGATTTGGTTTCAGAAACATATCAAATTTGGCACAACACCGATGGATAGTCTTGGTCTAAACTACTCTCTCCCCAGTGCTGGTGCAATTTATTGGGAAAGTGTTCCCAAACAGCTGATTATTACCGACTGTAACCAGCATTAGCCATAACAAACTCACAACCACAATTAATATGTTTTTCATGTGGAACATCTACTTGTGAATTTAGGTTCCCCGTGTCGAGAAATGTATTCATTCATTTTGAAACCGAGAAAGTATGCATCAAATGGTACAGGAAGAATGAGACATTCAATGAGGCATTACAGTCCTTGCACAAACAAATTGTGAATGACTGCATTTAAACAGAAGCACACACATTTCCCCATTTGGAAGATGCATTTAAGCATGAAATGTCTCATCTGAACTTTCTTTTCTTGCATAGAGGACTGGATGGACAGGACTCTCACACTCGGTGCACCCACCGGCTGATTCAGGTGTAACCTGCGGTATCCTGTCACTATTAAGCACCTGTTTGATGGACCCAGACTCCTCTGATGGTAGGACGTGGCCCCACCATTCAATCACAAACACCTTCGGGGACTGGGTGTGTAATGGTTTTATGGTAGCATACAGGTGGCCAGTGGCAATGATACCGTATGGAATGAATCCATTGAATGTAGAACAACAAAAACATCTGTGGGAATATGTTTAACTGAACTGTGGGAGCTCATCTCTAATTAATTAATTCCAATAAGAATCCTCTGACAGCTTTGTGCACTGAAAATCACTTGAGACATCAGGCAGGAATTTATATAGACCGCACTGCTTAATTAGGAAAATATGGCTAATTATCATTGTTGCCCTTCTTAACGATCAAGTACCAACTTCATCAATTACATTCTTTTTCAATGTTTTTTTTTTCCTTATAACTTTATAACAAACTTTTCAGAGAGAGCCTTAGGAAGGAAGACAGGAATGGTTTTGTAATTGGCTCTATTTAACTCCACTCCCAGTGACATCTCTCCTGAGTAATTCTGAGTAAAGGTGAGTGACCACAGAGGAACTACAGTAATTCTGTTCACCTACAGCTTGAGCTGACATGCAGTTTTACACATATGATGAAACACATTCAAATAATTGTTAAATTACAGTCACGTCTTAATTGCTTTAATTTAACAAACAGAGGGAAATCATCATGTATTATGGACTAAATTAGTGTTATTAATGGTACCTGGCGATTAGGTGAATCAGACAAACAACATTGCAGTCCCAGTAGAAAAAAAACAAAACTTCATATCTATAAAGAAATTTAACAGAGGGCTTTCAGGCAAACTTCAAAAAAAGCTCCTGTTCTTTCCAGTTTAACACTGAAATGGCATGGAAATACACGTTATTAACTATTAAAGTACTGGAACTTCACCCACCCGTGAAATAGTAGAAGCCCATTAGACCTCTGTACTGCATACTTTATGTGCTTGCTTATATAATCAACAATGAACAATTATACTGCTTATATCAGCAAATTTGTATTTGTACTTGTATTATTGTAGTATTGTATTATTGTAGTATTGTGTGCTGTTTCATTTCATTTCATTTTAATTACTTTGTATGTGTGCGTGTGTGTGTGTGTATTTCACATATAGGCTTCTTAAGTATTAAATAAAATATAGTTAGAAAATGTTTAAAATAAGTTTAAAAAGGTTGTCGCTTTACATTAGATACCAAGTCAATGATTTGTCACTGCTAAATGACACTGCAGAATTTGAAATGTAAAGTATAGTCTGAGATCGTATTGAATCCTCTTTACCCTGCTTTCTTCCTCTACATGCAGCAGAGCACCACGGGTCCTTACAGCACCTCCCATAGATTCCTACAGTCGAGCCCTACATCTGTCGAACATACACCTATCACACTTTCCACATATGTCCAGCGTTTCCTTGCCGTTGCTTTTGACAACCTGGCATTTTTCTCCACTTGTTCCTGGACCTTGAGCTAACGTTCTTCACTGTAAAATTCCTTGGCAGCGCACGTCTGACAGGTGCAGAAGAAATTCACGCTGTGAAAAAAGAATCCGGTCCATTATGTCCACTCGAGATTTCACAGCTAAAGGACCCCATCCGTTTCCTTGCCTGCCTTGCGCCTCCAATGGTAAACACGTATCCAGTAGGCAGTAACACGGTGTTCCCAATTTTGCATTCAGATGCCGTGACAGCTCAGTCATCGCGCTTCAGTATTTTGGATGGGTATGATGCGTCATTCATTCCTGCCGCACACTTCTGGCAGCTTTCTCGGTGTTTATTTACGGTTCAAGCCAGCCGGGTACATTCCACTTCAGCTCCTTGGCCACATTCAGTGAACTTAATAAATAATGACCTGAGACACTTACCTAGGTTTTGACAGAAGGAAAACTTTACCAGATGAAATCATTTAGGAATGCTGCATGAGTAAATCTAACCAATAAAATCAGAATAATTTACTGCACAAACGAAAAAACAGTAATGCATTCTTGCAAACACTATGCATTTGGTAGAAAACAGTAAAAAATGCAGTGGCAGGTAATAAATATGGCAAAGATTAAGTAGACTTCAACATAAGATAGAGGTTAGAGTAGTTAGAGAACAGGTATTTAATCTTTTTTATATAAAAGGCTTATATCCGAATTCATATGCTGAAAACGTGCAGTTTATTTCTATGTGGCAGAGCTGAACAGTATTTCTACCATTAAATGAAATTCAAGCTACTTTTAAAGGTGGTCACAGACCATATTTAACCGTTAAATAAAATTTAAGCTACTTTTAAAGGTGAGGAGATATGAACAGATGTACACTACATAGCACAGCACACAAGACGGAATGGCACCTTTACGCGGCACTACCTTTACCGATCCTCTTTTCTCATGGTATAGTGAAAGAGAAGTCTTGGCTGGACTGTGCCTTGAACCACAACTACAGTACCACAGAGACAAGCATCACGCTAAAAACACGCCATTGACAGCAGGAGTAAAAGGGACCGCTAAAGAGACCCATATACTGGTGAAGAACTTGGAGCATGAAGCCAAATATGGACAGACACACGTGACATCAGGAAAATAGGATTTTTACAGACATTGATAACTACCATAGTTCCAACATGGTTTAGAGCACTTCAATGCAGCTGTTGGGATTTGGGAGGGTAGGTGGAACATGGATAGATGTAAATGATACATTCAAACAAAATGGCGTATCGCTTCGAGTCCAGGGGAACAGGACATTTCTGTCATCCTGGCACCCACCCCCAAAGTAGCTGTAAACGTTCATCAACCAATCTTTCAACCAGTGGGTACTTTGGTATGTTGTACCAATGTCTACTAATAAAAATTATGACACGTTACGCGTTTATGCAAAACACTGCAAGAAAAGATGAAACATACGGACATGCTACATAAAACAAAGCTACTCATAAAAGAATGAAGGGATAAGAAAACAGGACATTTTTCTGTTCACTCCTCTGGTCTTGCTCTGAGGATGCTGGGAAGTAGGTAATTTAACCCACTAGCCATTAAGCAATACAACATATACAATGTATTAATCACATTTTTGACAGTTAAATTGGCCCTCTTAAGTCAGAAAAAATAGCAGGGGCCATTACAAAGCTCTTAATAGCTGTAGCGAGGATACAGAAGCACAGTGCATCAAGGCCTTGTCCATTTTCCCTTTTTTCTGCATTTATCTATTTTTTTCCCTCATTTCTCACATGCTGGGAATGGTAGCAAACAGACTGGACCTCTCAGTGTTAACGGCTAACAACGCGGCGTGCCACTCAAGTTTCTGCCTGACACCGGGTGCAGGGTCAGCTATGACACGCGCCCTCAGGGCACACACCCCGCCGAGACTGCGTCTCCATTGGCACGCTTATGGGATGAGCAGGAGCCGCCGTTCCAGAACAAATCGATGAATCACCCCCCCCCAAAGCACTTTCAAATTGTCAATTAGCAGCGGCAGACGCACGGGGCTTGATTATCGGGAGTGAGCAAGAGCATCAGCTGAAGGCTAACCAGGGACAAGGTGACAGGGGACCGCTGAGCCATGGCTACAAGCTGCAGGTTTCAGCTGGCTGTGTAGCGAAGAGCTCTGGATGTGGGATGAGGCTCTGCTGACATCCAGGATGAACTGCTGAGCCTCAGAAACACACATGGCAGCCAACAGAAGCTTGGGGGTAGAAATGGAGCAGCACGATCCCTGCCTCAAACCCGAACGAGCAGGTTAATCTTTTCCACAGCAAGGCATGGGAGGAGGGTTACTGGTTCAAATGAGGACGAGCTGTGTGCTTAACCTGATCTACAGCCATGTAAACACCACATGTGTTGGCAGCTTCTAAGGAGATATGTTTTATAATGTTTAGAATATTGTGTCTCGACCCACAAATCTTGAATGCTCACCTAAATTAAGGTTACTGTGCTGTCTTACACAATAGGGTGTCATCACAGTACTAAACCACACCCTCAATAACTGCTCTGTGCCACTGTCAAGGACAGCAGAGATGAAGTAAGCTGCTATTTTAATGAAACAATTAAACAAGATAATTCATTTCTACCCAAATGTCCCCATTGAACAAGTGCAATGTTATTAATTGCTTGAAATATCTAGCTGCTCAATTGTCTGGACAGACACCTGCCCTCCCTCTTTCTGACACGCACACACACACACAGATTCTATGAAATAATCGGGGGGGGGGTACAATGACATCCCACTGGCCTTTCTGGATGGGTTAAGGAAAAGAACTCTGAATATGCAGCGAGGAAAAATGGGAATTAATCAAGTCAGACAGTCTTCAAAAGCAGACTATCTATTAAAGCAGATACTTTCAGATTGTTGTCTTATCTGCAAACAGCTTTCGTAAAGGTGTGGGAATAAACACTATTTTCCCTGATCAAAGCAGGGAAAGAAAATATTGCAGTTGGGGGAATGAGACCTGCCAGGACTGTTCCCACAGAAAAGGTAATAAAATTTTACATTTCTATACTAGATTAGACTGGGCATCAAGCAGTGAGTCAACAGCGATTTACTGCTCAGCACACAAAGCAAAGAGGTCAAAACTGTTTCAAACCCCACCACTTGAAACTAAGACTGTTTTATTCTTTTTTGACCTATAGAAGTGAAGACTAGATACAGGAGAAGCAGGACAGCGATGGAAAAATACGAGGGGCACTTGCTTTCCACGAGGATCCTCCTTCCAGTCCAGTCGTCATTGATGGCCTGGATGTTCCCATAATGGACGTCGCTGAAGAAGATGCGGTTGGTTCCGGCACTGGCCTGCCGCTGGTCGACGGCCAGCGCGATGACATTCTTGAAGTAGGCCGGGTTCTCATACGGCCTGACAGGCGAGTTGAGGTCGCTCTCATCCGACAGGTGAATGCTCTTCAGGATGGTGCGCTCCGAGTATAGCAGGTAGCCGTCGTACCTCTGGCAGGACGTGCCATCCTCGGCAAGGTATCCATGGGCACAGGAGCAGGTCTTCCGCCCACCACCCAGGTAGAAACACAGCTGCTGGCAGTCGCCGTTGTTACGGGCACAGGGGTTAGTGCCTGCGGGACAGAAAAGCCTCACGTGTCTGTGGACATTGGCCACGCCCAGCTCTCATGGGCCTCTCTCTGCACAAACATGACACATACAGGCAGTTCTTCACTGATGCAAGTAATCCATTACACAAAGCCTTAAATAAGTCATATTTATGGATTTGCCTTCCCATACCATTCAAAACACCTTATTGCTAAAAATATATTAGAAATACTCCATCCAGAACACATATGAAATAAATGAAAGGATAAAGTGAATTTACTTATGGCTATATGTTGCCTTTTCGTTAGCACTTCTGTAAACTCTATGCATTGTATAGGTCTTTTGCTTAAGTCCGGATTTACTTAAGCCGATTTTATTCAAGTTGAAAGCGGCATGTATTCACAAATAATCTAGATTGTGCAAATCACTCACAGCCATTTCAGCCAAAAGTACGTATAGCAATGGACCATCTGCCATGTACGTGTCCATCTAGATTATCGAGCATGGTGTTAGGTTTATATATAGCAACATTTTTAGCAAGAACTTCTAAGCATATTTGGAAGTATCCCAAAAAATTGCCTAATGTGACACAATTCTGGCGTGTGAAATTAATAAAAATTGACAGCCAGAATGCATAAGCTTAGATAAAGAGTTGGGGGTGGGGACAACAAGAGCTGGCGCGAGGTCTGCACATGTGGTTTGATCCACTATGCCCACTTGCCACACCCAGACAGAACAGCGGCCCCGGTCAGCAGGAAGCGAAACCTCAACCTTTCTCCCGGCCTCGGCTGAAGACCTTCACATCCTTCAGGTTGACGCCCAGGCCGCTCCTCAAGGTCTGGGCCTCAGCTGCGTCGCTCTTGAAGCCCCTCCGGATGGAGCCGTTAGCATGAGCTCTGGTGGGAAGGAGACCGACCAGCAGGAGGAAACTAGAAGTCTGACACCAGGTAATCGACAGCCTTCGACCAATTAAAATGCAGCATGTCATTAAAAGCAGCAGACAGCTGGCCTGAAAGAAGGCGGGGCGCCGAGCCCAACCATGACATTGAAGTGGGTATGGTCTAAGTAAAATCCCACCCCCAACATGTGGCAACACAAGCAGGAGGAAGCGGATGGTCCTACAAGGAATGAGCAGCTGGCTTCGTGGGATGTTTCGGACACATTGTAGCATGTGGGGGAAAAAAAATTACCTGTCAGACCAGTAGATGTAAGGGCCAAAGACAGCCACAGAGAACATGTCCACACCGCTAGCAGACAGCACGATCTCACGGCCCTCCCCGCTCTCCAGATCGATCCTCTCTATCTTGTCGGTGCGAGCATCACACCAGTACAGCTTGTTTTCCTGTAATTCAATTGGAAGATAAACTCTCAGTTATCATTCTTACATTTTCCAAAGTAACAAACGATTTTGGGAAAAAAGGCTCAGGCAGTCCCTGGAGCAACTGGGGGTTAAGGGGCTCACTCAGGGGCCCAAGGGTGACATCACAGTCAACTAGAGACCTCCTGATCGCAGGCACAGCATGCTAACCTGCTGAGCCCCACGCCGCCCCTCATATTGCCATTGTTAATTAATCAGAAAAGAAAAAAAAAAAAGGCGGGTGGACGGTCTGAACCTCATAGTCGATGGAGATGCCATTGGGCCAGGCAATGTTGGAGCTGACCAGCGCCACCCGCTGGGAGCCGTCCAGAAGTGCCCTGCTGATCCCTGGTGTCTGCCCCCACTCCGTCCAGAACATGTACCTGTAATTCAGAGACAATGGAGATGGCTGCGGACCGGCACACTGCAGGATCATGCCCCGCTAGAGCCTAGAGCAGCCTGGGGGTGCCTTAGGGCTTCCTTAGGGAATACCAGTGCCTGCCTGCCCTCCCTCCCTCGCGGACTATATAGCTGCCATCCTTAGAATGTGTGTGATTAGCTTAAGCGAACTCCCATTATCAGAAGCAAAGGCAAGCATAGGGATCAAGCGGCTGATTGACACAGGCACAGCTGAAAAACACAAAACATCCCCCAGCGCCTGGAGCCGATGGAGGCGCATCAAACGCGGAGCGTCGCAGGAACGCATGCTAGGGCTCGCTCATCTTGCACGCCCACTTTGTCTGCAGATATTCAGACAGTAATCCTTATACTAGGAATGGTCATGGAATGGGGGGGGGGGGGTGGCGGTAATTAAAGGTGTCTATTGTTTTAATTTGTAAGACAAGCGCAAACCTCGATGCTGTAACCCCACAATTGCAGTTTAGGGCAGGAGAACAGGGCAGGTGGAATGCAGCCACTGTGGAATAGGAAATAGCCGGAAACATGCATGCTCGCCTCGCGGAGCTCTCCGCGTTCACACTGGTTTGGCGGCTGTCACATGACATAGACAAGGTCCATCACATTTGCTTAGACTTTTAGTCTGTGAGAGCGGCAGCACTTCAGGAAGCCGGTTGAGGAATCAAGGCCCGTTTCACATGCCCTAAGTATGCAGGGCAACCTTCCCTCTTTACAGAACTTTGGAGGTATCAAGGATGGAAGACCTATTGGACTCTCCAAGGTGACATGTGGGTGATACCTGCTGTAGGAGCCGCGGCAGAGCAGCTTTGGGGAAGGCACGTACCCTTGGACCGGATGCACGGCGATGGCTCTCGGCTGATCGAGCTCCTGAGAGATAACCACAGAGCGGTACCACCCGTTGAGGTGGGCGATCTCAATGAGGTTGAAGCCATGGTCCGTCCAGTAAATGTTCCCTTGGGAAACAAACCAATCAGTAAACCCCAGGAGCACAGAAACAGATGTAACATAAAGGCAAAAGCTGGCTACTGGTGTGGGACTGGAGCACAGAGCGTACTGACCGGCAATCCAGTCCACCGCAATGCCTTCCACCCTGCCGAGGCCATTTGCAATGATGTCTTCTTTCCAGGTCTGGTCTCTCTTCGCTCGGGAGATGCGGTTTAAGCCCATGTCTGTCCAGTAGATAGTGTCGTTTCCTGCATGGGGAATTTAATAAAGAGTCCCACACTTTACCTCCAAGAAATTAATTCTTGGCAATCAATAAAAACGGTAGTAAAGACTGAATCAGGAGGCAGCAATGCATTTCATGCCGTCCCGAAGCCCTCACAGAATATTGTAAAATGAATGGTTAATAATGAGATCCAAATGAGTTTTGTGACCTCTTTTATTACACATCACAAGTATCAAAATTATTTGGCCAGAGAAGAAATGGTAACCTAATCACACAATTGGTCTGGAGGGTTTCAGTTTGGTACAGATGACAGACACAAAAAACCTTCATCGCCAAAGGGCAAGCCCAAGATGGGCGACACGGGTCACATGATCCAGCTGCCATGATTCTGAAACTAGGGTTGCCACTTTCAATACAAAGAAAGCAGTAAAATGTGGGAAATAGGAGCGCTGTCGAAAGGCCATTGTAATCCCCTCCCAGCCTCTGTGTGGAAGCATTGCAGGGCCACGGCTTGGCCGATTATCAGACGCTTCCGTCTTCATGCAGTTTATCGTTTCTTACATGGATCCAGCCGGGAGGGAGCTAGTTTCACACTCAAGCATTCAGCATTGTGATGAAATGCAGATGCTGTTTGCATATATTTGGGGAGTGTGAGGTTCGCTTAGCGGGAAGTTCGTCTTCATCGCAGTCTGAAGAAACATCAGAGCTTGCGAGAATGACGAGCCAAGCAAGAGGAAGGCATTCTCCTGTTCCTCAGATCACATCTCTGTGATTACTCTTTTCACGGGACTCTTGGCTCGTATTTCGACTACCCCTCTTACCGAGTCCCAGACCGCCTGCACCTCAGCGCTGGCTACACTCTCCATTTCACAGCTCATTCGTAGAGAACCTCCCATAGACTCACAGCACCATTTAGACTAATTAATAATGAAACAATTAAGAGGTTCTCAAACCTAATACACACATACATAGAAGAAATATAAGCACTGCTACAGAAAGAAGGCTTACAACCATAAACCTTCTAAGAAGATCTTATTAGAAAGTTTACTTTATTTGTGGATTAAACAAAATAGCTACTCCTGTTGTTTCCTTCGTTTGCTTAATTACTGGCTTCCCTGCTTTAAGTCTGCCAGTGTATGCAGTCTGTAAGCAATCTCCATCCTCTGTGACCCCTCTGTTTTTTCTCCAAAGCTCAGGTAAAGCTCACCAGGGACCCTCACCAGTGTCGCTCTGAGTGCTCCCACAGCATTTGAGAAAAGACACGTGTTAAGCGGCCCCTGCATATTCACAAGGCATTTAAAGCTCTTTTTGGGGGATGCGGGCTTTAAAGGTTTAAAGAACAATGGCAAGGCCACAAAAATGCAGGCATGGCATTTCCCACGGGCACCTGCCATCAATGCCGGATACACGCCAGGGCGAGTCTCTGCTAAATAAAGGACACTCTTGCAGAGAGCAGGGACACCATGCCAAAACAAGAAGGGCTCTTTATATCTACTAAAAACCAGCAATACACAAATAATGTAAAGGTTCTCTTGCTTATGAGATGAATATCTCGCGAGCAGATGCGCATGCAGCTCCGTCTGCAGGCATCATTATGCACACGTGCAAAATCACTGCAACGTGAACGCACAGCCATAGATCGAACCGCTGCAGGACAGAGCCTCGGCACACTGACATGCTCACGCGGCTCTGTTTACACATATCCCAAATGGAGAAGGCGCCCTGCCAGCCGTTCTTCACAATATTGATAAAAGGCTGTGTGCCACGTGCTTCACTCTGCTGGGCCCAGGGCGCTCATCTGGCAACACAACCTCAATAGGAGCCTCCCACACTGACCATACTCTCAAGTCTTCAAGTTCCACGAAGTCAAATGGCCGCTTTGTCGGCACCAAAATTATTTAACTCAGAAATTGACCTGTTTTTGTTTATTTAAACAAATACAATCAATAAAAATGTTCATGCTTTATCATATGAGGGTGTGTGTGCATCAACTACTGGACTGATTTAGTCCACTTAAAGTCCCGCACAAAGTGCTCACTGTACGCAAGGCAGAGCTGGCAGACAGGTGACATGTGACAGTACTCCTGTGTTTTACTCATTCAAGCAGCACGTGGCTAATAGCTAAGCCTTCTGTCCTTTAGAATCCGACATAGATAAGACAGGATAAGTATCTTCTTTATAACTACCCACAGAACAGCGAAGTGTCATTTAACAGCACTGCAGCCAGCAATACAGCATATGCCTAATCAGGGGCAATATAGAAACATACAGGAACTGACACAGAAATAAACTGAATTACACAATATACAAAGAAGCACGACACCAGAAATATGACCAATAGCAAAATGAATTGTGACTGTATCCATGGATCATTTTGCACATTGATGTGAGGGAGGTATGTCATTTCATCATACATGTCACAATGTCCAAACCGCAAATCTTGCTCGAAATGAGACGCCTAGCGTACGCGACGGGAGCACTCAGCCTGTCACCTGCGTGAAAGTCCAGGCCGACGGCGAACAGCGTGCCGGTGACCGGCATCAGTGCCTCGCTGCTGTCGCTGGGGTCGAGCGAGATTCCTCGGATCCCCTCGTGGATGGAATACATTAGGAAGGCCCCGATACCTGTCTCACACACAGACAAACAGGAGTTCAAATTGACATTTGTTTCGTGATACTTCACAACTGAGCCAAAGCTTCTCTTTTAGTTTTATTATCTCCAAATACATACTTGTGCATGGCGAATTTAGCAAGGAATGCCAGCACAGTGAAAACTATTTAATAAATGAAAAATAATGACAGCAACCAAAGCTACGATAACAACACTACACAGGGTAGACATCAGGAGCCTGAAGATGGCAGCGCAGATGGTGGCCCTGGAGAGCGGCGGCACGGTGCCGTTACTTTGAGGCAAAGTCGTCGGGCCCAGAGCAGCTCACCTTCGCAGGAGTGGCGGTCACTGCGCAGGCTGTAGCCCACCGTGCAGGAGCAGGTGCGGCTTGTCTCCGAGACGGGGAAGCAGAGCTGGGAACAGCCACCGTTGGTGAGCTGGCAGGGGTTCCTCCCTGCTCAACAGGCAGATCAGCACCGACAGAGATGAGCAGCACTACTCTGCAGCCCCTTGTCTGTTATTCACATATGAGGTTCAGCTAGGCAAAAGCAATCGAATGCCTACAAAATCTCACAGTTTGAAATTTACATAATACATGTACTGTGAAAAAAAATTCTAAATTGATTTAGCCCATATCCCGCCAGTATTCTTTTTTCCATCAATAGGGCTTATTATTAATTTTTGTTCTGGTGAATGCTCAACATTCTGCGGCTATAGATTTCATTTTCTTTTAACTTCCTTTTAATTACGCCTAAACAATACAACATGAAAGACTGATAAACTGGTAGATTCTAAAAACACAAGTCTCCTAATTAAGTACAGATTTAAGGAGAATGAATGTAAAAAAAATATTCAGTTCATTAAAAACACAGAAATCGTATAAGAATTCCTTGTGATAGTTCCTGAGCATAATTCATCACATAAATAGAAGGAAAGAGCTGACAATCGTCACAGGACTCTTCATGACATAACGGCCAAGTTGTGCTGATGTTAGATGCCAGCACACCATCATGCTACATGCCCTGAGGTTAACCAATGACATCCCAAGCCAGACTATTACCCGATATCAGAGCGTGTTTTAATTAGTAATTAGTCCTGTTATTTCCCAGGATGCACTGGACCACTTGTAGATAAGTTCAGCTGATGGGGGGTGCAAGCCTTTATTTCTTGTGCACCATATCACCTGCACCTTATAAAACCACACTACCATGCGGTCTGTGTCAGGGAGACAAATGAACAATCTAATTGGTCCGAGAAATTTCAAGCACCTACTCGAAAGATGTGCCTTAAGGACTCCTTAATTGCCATTCTTTATACTAATGGAATGCTTAGGCGATCTGTAGTAACACTGTTAATGGACCTGCCATTAATTCAAATGGTTCTGACAATAACTCACACAACAGACTCTGTGCATAGTTTAAACCTCAATCTGCTAAATCTGATTAAAACATTGTTGGGTCCATTTATAGTTTCCAAAGTACAAATTTCTCTTGCCTGTCTAAATTGTGAAATTAGTGGGATATATTAAGCTCTGACCTGTGGCACTGTCCCACAAGCAGTATAGCAGGGCTATTCAACTCACGGTCCTCAAGGGCCGAGCACTGCTGATTTCCCAGCCTTCCTTTACCTGTGAGCCAGGTGTGAAGCCTCTGGCCAATCAGAATCCGTAATTATTAAACTAACTACTGGGAGAACTGAAAACACGGCTGGATTTGGAATCGAGGGCCAGATTTGAATAGGGGGGCAGTATAGCATCACTGGACATACAGTATCTGAAATGACGCCTGTGAGCCAGCCATGTGCCCAATGACAAAATGCCCGGTCGATCTCAGGATTACAGTAGCCTGCTAGCTAGTGCCATTTGAATTCCATGCGGCCCCCAAGGCAAGCTTTACTGCCAGTGCCCCTGCTCCGAGATCAGAGTTGGTCCAGAGAGTAAAAGTCCAGACCAGGATTTTGTTTCAACTGACAAGTTGAAAGCAAGAGTCACAGTCACAGAGTACTCAACTTGTTGGTTGAGACAAAATCCCATGCTGGATTTTTACTTTCTGGACCTGAATTACACAACTCTGTTCGAGACTAAGTGAAATAGGCTGGTGAACTCAGTGCCCCGTCAGCAGGTGCCACCCTAGGTGGCCACCGGTGTCGCCTAATGGGTTGACCGGCACTGCGGTTCCTCTGGCTGTACCTTTCTGGCCCTCCCTGTCATAGACCTTCATGTGCAGCACGCCATTGGTCTTGTTTCGTAGCACCAGCATGTTCCGGGCATCCCTCTTGGTGACGATGCCCAGCTGCGCCAGACTGTCATCAGCCCACCACAGCTTCCCACCTGAAAAAGAGAGAAGCATCAAAGCTGGCATAACGACGGGGAGGGGGGTGTGTCACCCTAAGACCGTTACGCATAATCAGAGCGTTTAAGAGCTATGGCAAGTGTAAGAGAGGACACGAGTGAAAATGATGAATAAAGTGTAAAAACAATCTGGATCTGAATTTCATTTCAATCAACTTGCCAGTTGCTGGATAAATATTAAGCACTGACAATATCAGAACTAAAATGTACTCCCAGAAAATATGTTAACTAACTAAACTTATTTTTATGCACACTGCTTCAGTTTTACCGCGTAGCAGAGCAAAGGGCTATTTTATTGAATGAATGAATGAGCCACATTGCTGATCATCCTACAATTGAGCATATCCATCACATGATTAATAGCTAGATTAATTATAGACAGAGAGATTCCTCCTCATACAACACAGCACATGGATTCAGGCTTTTCTACCATTTATCATTCATGGGCCAGAAGATACCAGGAGACACCTGCATCTTAGGATTTTGGGTCCTATGGTGTTGGTGGTGAGGGGGCACAGAGTGTTTTCCTGCTGAATCTATGCATGGCACGAGAACAGAAAGGAAGCTGCCTCAGCAGTCCAGAAACCCCCCTGAGAATGGGTACCCCCACGCTGATAGCCGTAAGCCGGGAGCCCTTGGGACGGCCTCTATAGCAGCCCCACGCTGTTAGTCGTAAGCCAGGAGCCTGTGTGACGGCCTCTATAGCAGCCCCACGCAGATAGCCGTAAGCCGGGAGCCCCTGGGATGGCCTCTATAGCAGCCCCACGCTGATAGCCGTAAGCCGGGAGCGCTTGGGACGGCCTCTATAGCAGCCCCACGCTATTAGCCATAAGCCGGGAGCCCCTGTGACGGCCTCTATAGCAGCCCCACGCTGATAGCCGTAAGCCAGGAGCCCCTGTGATGGCCTCTATAGCAGCCCCACGCTGTTAGCTGTAAGCCGGGAGCCCGTGTGACGGCCTCTATAGCAGCCCCACGCTGATACCCGTAAGCAGAGGGCCCCTGTGACGGCCTCTATAGCAGCCCCATGCTGATAGCCGTAAGCCGGGAGCCCCTGTGACG
>JAODLD010000040.1:3464510-3505270 GCA_026781065.1 Mormyrops boulengeri | reverse complement strand
GGCATAAAGCCCCGGGCAACATAGCTCCTGGGATCACTGGAACACGCAAACCCCTCCACCACGATAAGGTGACGGCTATGCCTTCTAACAAAACAAGATAATCATATTCTTGCTAAAGCTAATGAGGCAATGAACATTACAAAAGATAACACATCCTCCAGGTAAAATCAACATAAATCCCTCCATCACTTTTCCCTTACCTAGAGGGGAGGGAATGATCCAGGTGAAACACTTGTAAGATCTCAATCATATTTAATTCAGAACTGGATTTTTGGAGAAGAATGATGGTATGGAACAAAATCAATTGAAAGCAAAACAAATGGCTGATTAATTTCTGCATGGCAAGATCAGAACACCAGCTGGTTTGTTCAAGTTCTATTCTTGTATAGTTCTAATTTACATTTTCCAATTAAACAATAATCCGGCAAACATACCATCACAAAGCTGCATATTACACAACTGGATTTTGAGCAAAGGGCTAAGATTTTGTTCTCTTTAAGGTTTTTTTTTTCTGAAGTCATCCTGCGATGCTAAAAGACCCTGGAGTTCCCACTTAATTAGGATTATTACAAATGGCAACAAAATAGTGAGCAAGACCATTCAGTTCATTTGTGCCTTGGAAACAGAATCATTCTGATTGTATGCAGTATAAATGCTGGACATTAATTAAGCAAGCATTCGTTTTAAGGAATATATATAACCATTTTAGTTCATATCCATGTAATACATTAATCTTGCATTTATCAGTGCTGCTTTTATACTGGTCATCACAGACACACATTAGTACAAGCAGAATTTCTTGAATGATTTTGAAATATGGATAAATAATTTAAAAAGTTAGAATGGTGTCAGAAACAAATGAGAAGTGCAGTTAATTTGTGTACAGCTGTAGCACAGGGCCTGGTAATGACACCCCGTGGGCTTTTTAAAAGCACACAGCTGCAGCACCTTGGAAAGAGGCTGTTAACAAGTTTAAAATCCAATTCAAAGGAGGCCCTTTTAACATGGCGAAAAAGGGAGAGGCCTCACAATGCTTTACAAGGTTTGAAACCATGGACAGAATCCTTTCATCGGGGGCCTAGAGCAGCTATCAAAGCAGCATCAGAGCGCAGAAGCCTCTAAAATGTTGTTGCCATTTCTTTTGAAATTACGTTCAAATGAACGCATGAAGCAAGACACGCATCCTGTAGAGCTGTCCCTCTATTATGAAACATTCGATTCCTCTGACCAGCTCTTGCTTAAGGTACAAAGTGAACATTTTCCCTTTCAGTCTCACAGCTTGCTGTCACTGTTAAGCTGATCTTTTCTCTCTGACTACTATCTCCAATAGTTTTAGACTGAATTGTTCGGTGAATCAGGGCACAGTGGCAGCTCAGGAGGGAGAGCTGTGACCTCACACCTCCAGGGCTCAGCAGGTCAGGACTGCAGGTCAGGAGGTGCCCGTGATCGGAAGGTCACCGAATCAAACACCACGACGGGCAGACTGATGCTGCCATTGGGCAAGGCCCTTAAGCCCCAACTGCTCCAGGGGGGCTGCACGCTGGCTGACCCTGCACTGTAACCCCCAAGCTTTGCTCTCACCTGCATACCTGTCTGTCAGTCTCATGGAAAGCAAGATGGGATAGATGAGGATGAATAAAGTTCACATTGCACATCCTATTCCCTTGCCAGGCCTGGCTCTCTGTGTGCAGAGGGCGTGTTTGCCCAATTTCCCTCCCAAAACACAAGAGGAAGTGTGGCTTCTAAATCGCCCTTAGTGTGTGATCGTGTCCCGCGATGGACCGGCATCCTCTCCAGGACGTTTCCCGCCGTGTACAGTCAGTGTCCTGTGCTGGGTAAGTGGTGCGGAAAATACATACTCAGTAGCTGTGATTTCAAGTTCAGACCATTTCAGTCAGGTAGTGTTAATTATCTCTCTAACCTGATTATGCTCTTCAATCTCTCTCTCTCTCTCACACACACACACACACACACACACACACACACACACATACATACATACATGCGTGCCCATTTCTATGGGCAAAACCCTAATCCCATCTAATGATAACCTTAATCGGCCTTAACCTTAATCAGACCAGCCTTAACCTTAATCATAAGTAACCAAACAAAATTCAAGACTTTTGGCATTTTTAGGTTTTTGATTGCAGTCACAGATTTTAATAAAATTGAGTTTCCCCTTGTGGGGACCAAAAAAATGGTCTCCACAACATTAAAATATGAGGTTTTTATCACATTTTGGGGACATTTGTATACCGGGCCACACACATGCACACACACACACACACACACACACACGCACACACACACACAAACAAACATCAGTGCTGTAACTATTCTCTGCCTATTTTACAATATTATGACATATATCTGTACCAGCTTTGGACAAATGCTGGCCTGCTGAGCTCTTTTCACTGGCATGTGAGATTTAAAAATGGGGCCAAAGCTTTATGCTCAAGTCTATGAAAATGAACAGGTTTTTGCCCGCAAATCTTCCTTTGAATTAATAAAAACAGATAGTGAAATCTAGCAAGTGTATTACTGCAGCTTTCATAGGGTATGAAAATAATCAATAAAAAATGCCACCATTGTCAGATTTGGTTCCACAGACAACAGGCCTAATTGCCCAGGCCTGATCGAGATACATTTGTTAGTCACAAAACAATTGCTTCCGTTAATTTCTCAGCACACAAAACCTCAGGGTCCAGGACGCCACATTTGTCAATTAGCAGTGAGATACAGAGACACTTTGCCTGGGAGCAAAAATCATTACTGTAGCACCAAGTAAGCGTTCAAACAGTGCTGAGTTTATCAAGAGCCTTCCAGAATTTTCTGGAGAATTCAAATTACATAAAAGGGTAAAAGATAAGACACTGTGTTTTTCCCACATGCTATTATATCAGCTAAATCTTTAATGCAATTAATTCCAGTCAAAATGCTTCACACGTGCATGTATATACCCATATATGTAAATGTGGTTATGTTCATAAGCATTCAGTTAGACTACATCTTCAAATAAATGACAGCACCCTGCTCCATGAGGCTAGGCGGCCAGCTGAGTCATTGCTCTGAAAGGACAATTATCTTGGGCCACAAGACATTTGGAGGGATAAAGTCAATATCCATCTACCCCAGAATTACTGAGACCCTCGTCACAGGACATCAGCGGTAGCAGACCTGATACCGTGTCGCAAAATTTCCTCCTGATGGCTCAAACGCTCTTCCTAATAGGTGAAGTGCTCAAAGATGACAGCTAGGTACTTAATTCCAGGCTGATTGCCAAGATGTGCCTTCAAAAAGCACAAGAAAGAGAAGTAATTAGTCAGACTGCACTGACAAATGTACTGTTTGAAACTTCAGATGCACCCGGTATCAAATCAAAGCCCGAATTCAGTTATGGCGAATGCCTTGTTCTGTTCACCCTTAAATAACATTTCTCATAAACTCAGCCTCCTTCCCGTGTGTGTTTGTAAATGACATCTTTACAAGCATTCCTGGGTCGCGGTTCAGACACGAGACATGCAGAATTCACATAGCTGTCTCGGCATTTCACGGAGCACCTGCACCTCGCAACTCAAAAGTCACCTTTTTCAAGCGCGACAAATCAAAGCCAGGCTCATTTTTTCAGGTTCCTGCGACCATTTGTCAGCATGTGGCTCTAAGAAGATACCACAGGAAAACCGAACCCAGAAGCAAGCAGGGAGATCAGATCCCAGCACAAGAAGATGATTTATTCTGAAGGCAGGTGCCGGGAGAATGATGGAACCTGTGACACGTGACAATGTCACTTCCAGCTTAGGATACATTCCCTGTGGCTTCAGACAAAATTACCATACCGTAATTTAAAAATAATTCACAACAAAGCATGCATGGCTATAATTTGATATGCAATGCTAATAAACCCAGTTTGAACTCTGTAAAAAACATGTTTCGCATAATTATGTTAGGTGCCATGCCCTCTACGCTTATTTATTATATTACACAGCTAAATATGCCAAATATTTTTACCTGTAATGTGTCAGAAAGTGTTTCTTTCTCAATTGTACAACAAGGGTGCCTTATAGAGAGAGTGAACACGCTATACCAGAAGTTCCAGAACTGAAATGCCATTTGTATCCACCTGGCCATGCATTAGCAGCAGCTCTCCTCATTGGGGTGACTAGACTGTCACGACCGTGTGATGGACGAGCGAGCAGGGTGCAGGAAAGCAGGATCAGGGAAATGGGAGTCCAAAACAATGGGGTTTATTTGGGATAACAGGCAGACAGGAGATCACACGGCAACAAACGTTAATGACCGATCTGGGAAACGGATGGAGACGTGGACTGATATACACAAGACTGAAGACAGGAAAGGATTCCACATGAGGTTAACGAGGTAGGCGTGGTCCACGAAAGGGCTGGACGGAGGGACGTGACACAACAACCCCCCAAAGGCGTGCACACCGGGAGCGCCTCAAAGAGAGCAACGGACAGGACAGGACCGGGAACAAGACGAACCTGGAAAACAAGACAAGACCATCAACGGGGCAAGGGGAACAGGACAGAAACACAAAACAGGCACAAGGGCAAAAGCCACGACAAGACCTGACACAAAACGGGAAACACAGACAGGCAGATCAGAAACAGAGACACCGGGGGAACACCAAGAGGAGGAACAAAAGGACCAGGACGGAACAGAGGAGACACAGAGGGACGAGGAGCAGAGACAGGAGGGACAAAAAAAGGAGGCAGGAAGACAAAGAGCGGAGGAACACGGGGACCCCGAGGGAACCCAAGCGGGCGAAAGGCGCCAGCCGCAGGGCCCGCAGGCAACTGAGAGGCCAAAGCCGGAGGGACCCCGGGCGGCCGCGAGGCAGGAGCCGGAGGGGACCACGAAGGGGCCGAGGAGGAAGACAGAGGGACCAACAGAGGGGGCGAGGAGGAAGACGAAGGAGGCAGCAGTGGAGGTGAGGAGGGAGCAGCCACAGCAGGCAGAGGCGCCGTCCACCGATGAGCCGGAGTGGAGGAACCCACGGGCGAGTGACAAGTCAGAACGGGGGAACCCGCAGGCGACCGACGAGGAGTCTGAGGCGGGACCAGAGGCGGCTGACGAGGCAACGGCGGGTGAACCGTAGGCGAGCCAGGGCCCCTGTGCAAGTGTTCTCTCCCCTTCGGGGACACCGACAGGTGAGGACCTGACCAGACTCCATCGCGTCGCAACAGCAGTTGGGGTCCCTCCTCGGAGGGAGACTTCGGGGAAGTCCGGGACGTAGGAGCCGGAAACACGGGTCCAGGGACAAGTGGAGCCTCAAGGGGTGGAGCAGACACGGGCGGAGCCAGGACCTCAGGAGCGAGCGAAGCCGCAGGGACATCAGGCAGAGGCGTAGGAACTTTGGACAAAGCAGCAGGTGAAGCCAGGACCTCGGGTGAACCAGCGGGCGGAGCCAGGACTTCAGGTGCGGGTGGAGCCGCAGGGATGTCAGGTGGAGACCTAGGAAACTTGGGCGGCAGCGGCAGAGGCCTAGGAGCCTCAGGCGGAGCAGGAGGCGGAGGCGGCGCCGAGACCTAAGGTGTAGCAGCAGGCAGAAGTGGCGCCGGGACCTCGGGCATAGCAGGCGGAGGCGGTGCCGGGGCCTCGGATGCAGAAGCTACGGGAATCAGCGCGACAACCGCCGGCTCGAGTGAGGGAGACTGTGCCCTCCGTAACTGGAGCAGTCTCCGCAGGCTGTCTGCCAACCTCTCCGTGTCGTCGTGAGAAGAAGTTGGAGCAAAGGCGGCGAAATTACGCTTCAGCTGTGCGGCGAACTGGGCAGCTTCAGCATAATCCTGCATGGCTGGCTCTTCCATCACCCTCCAGTAAAGCTCTTGGAGGGTGAAGTATCGTTCGGTCAGCAATGGGGCAGGCCTCGCTTTCGCCAGCTCGAACACCGCCAGGTCTAAGAATGAAAGGGGTTTCTTCGGACACCCGGCAGGGGAAGAAGTTGAGAGAGAAACCGCGCCTAGGAAGATCGCTGGTACCTCTTCCGGTTCCTTACCTCCTCTCTTCTTCTTTCTCCGAGTCTGTACTTTTGGAGGAGGCTTGGAGTCCTCGGGGGGGTCCGCCGGCGGATTGGGAAACCGTTTGGGGTTGCGATCGATCCACTGGGTCCTCTGCTCCGTCAGCCTCTCTCGTAGCAGCCGGTGATTTTCACACACATCCTCCGCAAGATGTGCGTCGTCGGTGAGGGACATCTGCTCCAAGATGTCCCGCCTTTGGCTGGCTAATGCCCAGGCCACAGGGTTTTCTCGGTCCTCTGGCTGGGCCAGCCAGTAAAGGACCGAGGTAAACTTCCTCGGTCGGGGGGGTGCCTTCTCGGGGAGATCGGTCATTCTGTCACGACCGTGTGATGGGTGAGCAAGCAGGGTGCGGGAAAGCAGGATCAGGGAAACGGGAGTCTAAAACAATGGGGTTTATTTGGGATAACAGGCAGACAGGGGATCACACGGCAACAATCGTTAATGACCGATCTGGGAATCGGACGGAGACGCGGACTGAAGACTGAAGACAGGAAACGCGGAACAACAGGTAAACGGAAGGATTCCACACGAGGTTAACAAGGTAGGCGTGGTCCACGAAAGGGCTGGATGGAGGGACGTGACGTAGACATCGGTGTCTAAACACAGGATGTGCGAATCTAGCCACATCCTCTGCCTGATCTTACAGAGTATCACAATTCTTATTAGAAATTTTTTCAAGGTTCATTTGAAAGGAACCCTGTAAGGGAATTATACATTTATTTTTGATGTTATATTGTGTTACGTCAAAATCATAGGAGGTGCCCGGTACGCCGTTTTTTTTTAATCCAAGTCATGATTTGCATCATAACAGTTTGAATTTGAGTGTTTTTCTAGTGTTATGAAACATGCTGGCTTCAGTCCTGGCAGCCCTCCTTAAAGTCAGCATACTGTACGTGAAAGATTTTTCCATGAAAAATAAACCCACTTTCTACCCGAGCCTGTGTTTTACAGTACTAAAGCTGCAGCTCAATGTCTGCCACAAAATAATATGTGCTACCTGCCCCCTAATAAATGCATAATGTCTGCTTAAGTGTAGGTTATGTAGACATGCAAGTGGCATTAATTGGGACAGGAAATGTCACAACAGATAAACACTAACGCCGTATTTACATATTACTGACTTAGCAGACAACCGCTGACTGTTTATATATAATAAGCCAGGATGTCATTGTTCATATGAATTCAGAATAAATACGTTATAACCTACCAGTGGTTTTTAATGATAAAATGTTTCTGGCAGTTTTTGCATCTGCAGTGGAATTTTTTTTATTGGAATATTAAGTCAGGCAGCATTTTTTTAAAGGACTGCAGTGACAGCAAACACCTTGTTCAATTAAATCCATTCGAGCATTCAGACACAGGTGACAAAGTCCTAATTAGGCAAACCTCAGAGTTTTGTGTAAGGATTTTTCAGCTTTCGAAATAACAGGCGGTTTTACAAAAGACAAATCTGAAAAAGTTACAACCACGCTATTGTGTTTTGTACAAAATAAAATGCACTTTCTGATAGTTTATGAAGGTTTGTAAAACATGTTTTCTTACGGTCACCATGAACTTTCTGGTCTACCATGAAATCACATTTGCCTTTGCACCTGTGTGAGGAAAATGATCCAGGTGCCATTGAGTTCTGCCTCCGGGATATGCTCTGGACCCCCCATGACCCTGAATAGGACATGCAGTTACTGAAAATGGATGGATGGATGGATGGCACTGATATTCTAGCGGAGGAGTCTTTACATACAGCAGGTTCACCCTGCGGCAGGTACAGTTTCACTCCTACAGCACGGGTGGCTCATGCTGTCACTTTAGCTATGCAAATTCACAACTGAATATTACATTAGAAACATCGGACATCAAAAGTAATTGTAAAACCATATGGTGGGTGTCACAATGGAGATCTTTCAAACATGACAGGCCTTGTTATCTGGTTCCATATGCTTCTCTGATCTATACATCCTTTTGTCATCTTTTTTCTTCTCTCCATACTTAATATCTCTCCACTCTGTGTTATAAAACACCTCGAAGTGAAGCTGGCTGTCTCAAGTACCATCATAATGGTTGCCCCCACACCCCCTCTTTACACTTACTGGATTTTTTAGAAAAGCTGTTCAATTTCTACCAGAATGGCCTATAGGCCTGTTGATAAACAGGTTTGCAGCCAAGTAGAAAAATAAAGTCTTCAGGTTAATGGATCTAAATGAATTAGTTGACCGACAAATCAAAGTAGGTCACATGACCTTGCAGATTAAAATCAACCCCAATACTCTCCAAATTCATTCATTCATTTCCCCAATTTAGGCTGTCCCTGGGTTAAGCACTTACAGACAACTCACACTTATGAACAGACTGCCATAAAACCTGCAATACTAAAAATTCAAGTTAAGTACAATGGTTCATAATAACGAACCCACACACTACTTTGTGACGCTCGTGAAAACACTGCATGGCCTATAGACACAAAATGTATGCTGGACACAATAATTGCCACCCATTTTATGATTTTAAATTATTTCCTCAAACAAACTAAGAAACAAATAAAATTCACCTGTGCTTAATCTTCACTGTTCACATGATGAATTAAGCACTGAACGAAGGTTTTACTACATAAAAAGGGGCTGATTGCTTCCAGGTTCTTTTTCACAGTGACAAAGACAAGAGAGGTGACTGAGCACACCACAAGTGGTATTATCAAAAAGCATAACAATTCCAAAGTTTATAAGGCAATCACCAAAGAACTTGAAATCCCTGTTTCAAGTTATAAAACTGTTAAAATGCTTTCAGGACGTGCAGCGAAAAAGAAACTCAGTGAGAGAAGTCTGTGAAGGTTGGTGCGGACTGTGGAAAAAACACCACGCAAGACATCTAAAGGCCGACCTGGAGCAATCTGGAGTGGTGGTTTCTGGGGGTACCATATGCTGCACACTAAACCAAGTAGGAGTCTGCGGGCAAAGGCCAAGGAGGACACCACTATTGAAAGAATAGCACAAAAAGGCAAGACTCGTGTTTGCAAAAACTTTCTTGGATAAGTCACATTCATTCTGGGAAAATGTTCTAAGGACAGATGAAATCAAAGTAGAACCCTCTGGGAATGTAGTGCAGCAGTTTGTTTATAGGTGACAGAATGAAGCCCATAAGGAAAAGAACACCCTACCTACAGTAAAAACATGGTGGAGCTTCTATAATGTTGTCAGGCTGCTTTGCTGCTTCTGGTACTGGAGCCATTGAATGTACCAAAGGAATAATGAAAGTAGAAGATTACCAAGGCATTTTAGAGCGAAATCTGTTATCCAATGTCCAAAAACTAGGTCTGAGGTGAAAGTCGTGGGTCTTTCAGCAGGTCAGTGCCCCAAATCCAACAGTACAAGGGAATGGTGGAAAAGGAAAAGATGGACTGTTTTAAACTGGGCAGCGATGAGACTCCTGCAAACTTAAGAGAGCTTGAATGCATAGCAATGGATGAGTGGCAGAAACTACCAGCACTATCTGACAGTTTTTTTTTCTTCTCAATAACTTTGGACATTTTATTAAAAAATGTGATGGTTCGATTGCATTTATTTCTGAAGATATTCTACATTCTGCACTTAAAATTGAGGTGTGCCAATAATTCTGACCAAGCCTCTATGGTGAGAGACTGGAACTGACTGATTGCCTGAATCAGCGTCTGGAGATCCACTGGGCACAATTGCACACAATTACAGAATAAGCCTTACACTCCTCAAAGTACCAGGAAGCACCATGTGGTTGGCCTCATCAATGCTACCAATAGCCTCAGCAAGCACTGGCAAAACGTATGAGTTACACTCCTTACAGTAAAAGCAAGAGCAGTTAGATGACTCTATCAACACTACAAATGTCCTCAGCAAACACTGGCAAATCAGAAACGTTACCCTCCTTACACAAAAAGGAAGCACCAGTTAGATGACTCTGTCAACACTAAAAATGGCCTCAGCAAGCACTGACAACCTGTAAGCGTTACATTCCCCACAGTCCCAGGGAGCACCTGGTGGACGGCTCTATCAACACTACAAACATCCTCAGCAAACAGTGGCAACCCATAAGCATTACACTCCTAATACCAGGAAGCACATTCTTTATTTAAATTTTTATTAAAAGCCCAACTTTGTGTGACTTGTCTCAATGTAATTAGGTTCATCTGATGTGAATCTTTGGCAGTCCTTTCATGTGCCACCACTAAGTGGCACTGCTTCAATTGTGGTGCAATGTGTCACTAAATGAAATAGGTAGCAGATCAACACCTATACAATAGAGCCATTAAACACTTTCAGGGTTACTGTATTCACAAGATCAAGTATCTTTTGCAGCTGCCCTTTCCTTCCTTTGCCTTTACGATGTTTTTATGAAGTGGTAATAAGATCCATCAAATACTTTTTGAGTTCACAAGCTCAAGTGTCTTCTGCCATCGCCCTTCCCATTGCTGCCACTACGAAGTGCTCCTTGAATTTTGGTGCAAGCTGTCTCAAAATTTGATCAGTTTCAGTAGTTAACCCATATAATTGGTCTGCAAAGTTGGCGTAGAATGCTTTTTGAGTTAACGCATTATAGATATAAGTGTCTGTGGTGAAGGACCAGTCCCAAAACCATATGTATTCCCCATGTGGGAAATACAATAAAAGTGTAATAGCCAGTGTTTTGGATCCAAAGGGATACGGTCAATCATCATCACTAGGATAAAACATGCCATTATGCTAACTACAACATTTTAAGGACAACAGTCCTCAAATGAACTGAATGGTTTGATATTAATGACAGGGCGAAATGGGCTGCCAACGATCTTAATTGTGTTATGTCCTGATGGCACCATTTCACACGCAGTGAAGCGCAATGTCAATGTGGCTGTCTCAGCACTAACCAGACGACTTCATTCGGGCCCAGTTCCCAGCACCAGTGAATCTATCCCCCAGAGCTCTTAGTCGATGGCTGACATGAGATGCCAGGTAAAGGGCCACTCACCCATGATGGCAAGGGCGGTGCCTTTCAACAGCTGCTTCTTCACTGGCTCCAGGACCTCCAGGCCGCTGCCATCCAGGTTGCACCTGTTGATGGTGCTGTTGCCGGAGCTGATCCAGTAGAGCTTGTTGGCGGCATAGTCGATCGACAAGCCTGGTCAAGCAGAGGGTCTGATTAGATGATTATCAGAAGCGTAATCTCACAAACCATTGGCTACAAGCTAGTAATGAATATGATAACACCATTCTAACTGCCTGATGATATTTATTCTGATCTTATAAACAACCACAAGGAAACATATTCATATCTCTACCCTTGGGCACCTTGTTTACCTCACCTTCAGTTCAACCCCAGCTAAATTTCAGCTCCCTAGGTAGATTACCAGCATTAACCTCATAAGCAATAAATTTTTATTGTATAGTTTAAAATGAGTAATTTACGGGTTAAGAAATCAGATACATGGTATTAAATTTTCTGGTCCAATTCTGGCAGTCGAAATGTAATACTTTAGCCATATTCTTTTTATTGATTGCATGACTTATTTATTGTTATTTGAGATAATTAAAAGACAAATAAAAAAGTGAACAGCATCACAGCATTAATTATTCATTTTATCTCATTAATAACTATAATTGTTATTGGACTACATTATTGACTTTCCACGCTTATCAAGATGCAAACATAACAATGAGACCTTAATTTTAAATCTTTTTTTGCATTCAGGTAAAGCAGCCTTGTTATAACTGACTCATCTGACTAGGTGTTTCCATCAGCATTTTGGCTTCTGCTGGTATTTGTTAACTTATATGATTACTAAAAGGAAATTTATCCATCATTCAACCACCTGCCCAGTACAGGTCCACGGAAGGCCCTGAGACAGCGGCAGGGGCGGGGGTTTGGAGCCGCAGAAACAACAAACCCACCCTCATCTGGTACCTAAGCCAAGCAGGTTAGAGCATGGGGACACCCTGGACAGCCCAAAGCCCACACTCAGGGTCTGAGTCCCAGCCCAGCTGGGACTCAGACCCTCAACTCCGGAGATGAGCACTACCTTACACTGGGCAGTTTGTAAGAAAAAGAATCAATCTAGTAAGGTCTGTCACTATTTGAAGCCAGAGAGGACAGTGGTCTGTGGCAGTGTTCCAGGTCACCCACATCCCAGAGTATACAATGCTGAAAACACAGACTGGGGAGACCTCAAAACAAATCAATGTAAACCCTTCCTAGAGCTACATGCACTTATAATAAAAGGTGTTTTAAAAACTGTCTTTTTCTTAAGGTTCTGCAAGGCACGTCAAGATGATTTATGGTATAAATACATGGCTGGGAACATAACAGGGTCAATATACCTGAGAAACTGAAGGTTTGACCTTGGGCCAAAAATGAAAGAGTCAGAATAAATTAAATATTGTTTGAACACTTGAAGAGAAACCTTTTGAAGAGACAGAGATGACAATTCTTAAATGTGCCTCCCTCAAAGAAGGGCCAATGACCTCTGAAATACAGTCACATCTGTCTGTGTAATGCTACCACTCAATGCAACAGGTCAATGTGTGCCTGTGGTCAGCAGGGCACCGGTTCAAATCCCATGATCAGCAGATCTCCACTGAGCCCTGGGGCAGGGCCCTTAACCCCTGAAAAATGCTCAGGGCACTGGATGAATGCTTCACTCTTACCTGTATATACACTCACAGGCCATTTTATTAGGTACACCTGTTCAACTGCTCATACGTCAGCGGTACAATGTATATTGTCATGCAGATACAAGTCATGAGCTTTAGTTAATGTTCACATCAAAAAAGTGAATGGAGAAGAATGGTGATTAAGTGACTTTGAATGTGGCATGGTTGTTGGTGGTATAAAAATTTCAGAAACTGCTGATCTACTGGGATTTTCACGCACAACCATCTCTAGGGTTTACAGAAAATGAGCCAAAAAAGAAAAAAAACATCCAGTAAGGGCCAGTTCTCTGGGCAAAAATGTATAGAGGTCAGAGAAGAATGGCCAGACTGGCTCAAGCTGGCAACAGTAACTCAAATATGCACTCATTACAAACAAGGTAACGCAGAAGAGCATCTCTGAATGCACAACATGTCGAACCTTAAAGCAGACGGGCTGCAGAAGACCACGCCAGGTGCCACTCCTGTCAGCTAAGAACAAGCAGCTGAGGTGACAGTGGCCTTGGCTCACCAGTGGATTTTGGCTCACCAAAATCGGACAATGGAAGACTGCAAAAACGCTGCCTGGTCAGATGAGTCTCAATTTCTGCTGCAACATTCAGATTGCAGGGTCAAAATTTGGCATGAACAACATGAAAGCATGAATCCATCCTGCCTTGTATCAATAATTCAGGCTGCTGGTGGTGGTGTAATGGTGTGGGGGATATTTTCTTGGCTCACTTTGGGCCCCATAGTACCAGCCATTGGGTTCATGTGGATGTTGCGTAGGATTCAATGAGCAGAGCCGGCTTAGCTGACTTAACCCTGGGCTGCTAACAAGAGCAGCCCCAATAACACTGGATGATGAAACTCACCAACAGGCTCCCTCTGGTTTTGGTGAAGGATCTTGCTATTGCTGCCATCCATGTTTGCCAGGTTTACCGTGTTGCCATCAGTCCAGTAGACTTTCCTGGGAAAATGTAATGAAACACCATGAAATATATATAAAATCTAGACTCTGACATTCTGTTTTATGGCACGGTAGAAACATAAATCACACGCTACAGGTCACTTGGGGGACAGTAGTGCAGTAAATGCTGGTGTAGCAGAAAAGAGCCAACGCCACCATTTGATTGTTCCTGCTCTGCTGAGAAACAGCAGTCCAACAGAAATACACAGAAACCAAAATTTATACATCCCTACTTACCAGAACTGCACAACTGGAATATAAGCTAGTTGTTATACTTGGAAAAGGGCATTTCTACATGCAACTACCTTAAACAAGCACTAAACAACTCCTAGTTTTTTTTGTTAGCTATTAGGAAACTATGGATGCATTTCTATTGTACATTAGGATACGACTACTCAACACAATTTTCTTGAAAGGTGTTGATTAGTTATCTTACCCCTTTGACGGGTGAACGACGAGACACTTTGGCCTGTCGATCCCGTGGATAATGGAGGTTTTCAGCGAGCCATCAAAGCGGGCCACATTAATCTGCGATTCGTCGTTCTCTGCGCTCATCCAGTACATGTTCCTCGACAGCCAGTCTAAAGCCAGCCCGCGAACGTTTACGATATCTGGAGGTTTAATTAATGCGGGGAAGGGGAAACACACACACACATATTAGATATCTTTGTGGGCACCGTCCATTTCTTTCTGTATTTCTATATTTCTATGTCTCTAAACTCCCTAACCCCAACTATGACAACCTTAACCACTACCCAGCCGTAACCTTAACCATAAGTAACCAAACAAAATGCAAGACTATAAGCATTTTAGTTTTTTGATTTTTTTGATGCATTCACAGACTAGGTTGACCAAGCTGAAGATCCACAACCGGGTATACAAGTAGTGCACTCAGAAGCTGTCTGCCCTGCTAAAGTCAGGTGTTTGCTAGGCACACGTCTTTCCTGATGGGTAATAAGGTTATTCACTGCAGGTTAGAAACAATGATATAACATTATTCTTGAAAATATTCTGTATTATTCACCTTGGGAATGTTTCAATATTTCAAAGCAGCATAAAGCTATAAGCCCAAACAGGTGTTCAGAGACTTATTCAGAAATGTACAAAAATCTCTTCTTGGCTATCTGCGCTAGAGGAGAAGTCAGATCCTGTTGCCTGGGGTTTAAATTCCCGGGCCGCCCGCAGGGATGCTGGGAGACGGACTGGAAACTTTCCGATTAAAGATGGATACCCCAAGAGATCTGGCTTTAATCCCCAACTCAGCAAAGGGACTCCATTTGGAGAAAATTTACTCCATCGGTTTCTTGAAGGATCAGAAAACACACACAGCAGGCATGCCAGCGGCTGGGAATACTGCAGGTGTGATCAGGCATCTCACGGCTCAGAGACGTGGCCCCACAGAGGCGCTGTTACAAAGCAGGAGCGAGATGCATAAGAGCGGTGTTGGTGCAATACCTCCTGACACAACTGTCTCCAAACCAGTGCCATTAATGAAGGCACGCTTTATCGTCTGCGTCTTCACGTCAGCCCAGTAGATCCGCTCATCTGCTGCGTCGTAATCCACTGCTGTGACATCATCGATGTCGGGCACCGTCAGGGCGGTGATGATGTTTAGGTATGGATTGTCCACATCCACACCCCGGATTTCTGACCTTCTGGCATACAAGAGGAACTTCTTCAGGGCTGTAGGGAGGGAGAGGGGGAGAAAGAGAGAGAGAGAGAGAGAGATGCCTAAATCATCGGAAAACTTTAAAGACATCTGCCAATTGTGACTGAAGAGAAGGTAGGAGTGACTGAAAAAAAAGATCAGGTGGGAACAAAGACGACGAATTTCAGGTGGCGGAACCAATGAACATCACAGAAAGAAACACCATGAAATGCAGGTTGGAGTAGTTTTTGGGCAGCACTAAGGAAATCCTCGGCACTATGAACGGGACTCCCAGTGTATACATAAATGACTAAGCTACACCATGCCTGAATAAAGGATACCAAATCTGAAATCCCAATTAAAGGCATTAACAGTGGTTCTGAGGGCTGGAATGCTTAACAAAGTGTTTGCATTTGCTCAGTAGGAGGGCTGGGTTTATTAGCACATTACGTGTAACTCGTTAAGAGTGAGCAGCTGGAGCACACTAGAGAAGTGATCATGACCTTCACAAAGCACCACTGGCAAATGAGAGTTTGGTGCCCCAGCCGGTTTGGGATTGGGAAGAGCGCTAATAGCTGCTTCTGGCTTATACAGGAGCTTTTTTCCAAATATACCGCTAGAAATAGGGAGTTAGTTAATAAGTTAAATACGAGACACTTCCATCAGCATCGTTATTGGTACAGGAAAGGGCTACAACGAGCATGCAGAAATTCAGGTAGAGTTAGGAGTAGACATGATGTAAAATACCCAGTGTCAACATAGATAGTGGCAATTTTAATGCAAAGCACCACCAGCAAAGAGACAAGGTCAAATGTGGAAGGCTAATCAATTTAAGTCTGTATCAACACCTCCGTCACCTTCTTCTCCCCAATAAGGGAGGGAACTGGACTATGTCTTTAAGCTGGACTCACTTGATAAAGAAGCAGGAACTTCTCATTTCTCCTACCAGAAACTTCTTGGAAATAAAATGGAGAAAATAACTTGTTCCTGTATCCTTTCACTAGCAGATTCTGGCCACCCCTGGATTCAGACCATGTTGCAGAGGGAACTCAATAATTACTGCTGCCAATTTCAAATTCACTGACAGACTGACACCCTGCCTTCAGACGACAGACACATGTAAGTCGCTAGTGACTCATTATCCCCAGACTGCCTTAATCAGGTCTTTTCAGCACTCATTCCAGTGATGTGAGAATGCATTTCCCCAGAACCAGGGAGATGTTGACTCTTTTCAAAGTCCACACTTCAGCATATTAAGATAGCTGTGCACTTGCAAATTAATATAAATGCATGCTGTTTCGCTTGAATGTCCATTGTTTTCCCAGGCTGCACAGCGGCCGGTACATCGCCCGTCGTGTTACCTTCCAATCCGTTGACTGTCAGGTGTCCGTGTCATCCAGAAGGAGTAGCAAATCGCTTTCATGGCTGCACATGAGGGGGGTTACAGATTGGGGCTGACTCACCGAAGCACGAGCGGTTGTTGGAAGAGAGCTTCATGAGGTGGGGGCAGGCGCAGGCCACTGTGCGGTCGTAGCTAATGAGGCATATGTGGGAGCAGGGGCCCCTCCCGTCGTTGGCCTTGCATGGGTTTGACACTAGAGGAGACAGAAAATAGCCCCCAGCGGTGTCACACCAAACACACCTCGATTATTAAGCCGTTAAGCGCGAGCATGGTGTGTGAGCTCATCTGAGGTGAAAACTGGCTTCACCACATCAGGGGAGGTCCTGCTTGTGTGGCAACAGAAAAAAAGAAAAATCACAACCTCCTTCCTCCCGTGACGAAGCCTTTTGCACCTTCTTGGAAGGGAACGAAGGGACCTACTTTTCTCATTATTTTTGAAAGGAAAAGAAAGGAGGAAACACAAGAAAAATGAGGCTGAGTAAAGATAAATCGAGCCAAGCAGGTTAGGGGAGGAAATGAGTGTCAGCCACTGAGAACTCGCAAACCTGATGACATCGTGTCCTCCCCACATACACTTAGCCAGATACCATGAAGAAGGGTATTATTACAGCCATGTAAGCAACTCGAGTCCCCCACGACACATTTTTTGAGGTCAGAGATGACTTTATCTTGGGGGGAATAAAAACATAACTACAGGCAAAAGGCATATTTGAGTAACTTGAGCAGCCTGAAATACATATATCAATACACTTGTGATTTGATTTCTGTATACATATCTATATTTTTTCTTTTAATCTGGTGTATTTGTTTTGCATTGGATCAATCACATGACCGCAGTTCTAAGATGTGGTTTTAAATTGCCCGGGTAAACCTGAGACGGGTTGTCAGCTTTGGCAGAGTGAGATCTGCTCCTGCGACGCTTCCAGGATCTTGAAATTCACTCCCACCCGGCTGCCCTACCGATTTATTTATACTCCCACATTCTGTTCCCCCCCGTGGGATTCCCTATCCCCTGAGGACTGGCCAAGAATTAGGAAGGAACAGGCAAGATTTTCAGGAGATCAAAAGCATAATCATACACCGCTGTTCCTGTGATACCTGAACTAAATAAAAAAGGTAGCGCACTAAACTCAAGGTTGAACAGGTCACAGGGACTCTGCACAGCACCGAAAAAAATCCCTATCTTGGCCTTCCCCACATGCAAGAGAGTAGAAATAAAAGGAAAAATGTACTGTAAGGGAGAGGATTGAGGTTTTTCAGCTGTAGCTTTCGTTTCCAAAAAGGGCCCTCATTTTGGCCATTTATGAAGCGACACTCCTGCGTGCCTTAACGAGCGTGCCTGGATCGGGCTCATTAACACATCTACAGCCACATCCCATCCAACACCACAGAACCTGCCGCAATATACCAAAAAGAATGCTATCAACTCTAAATGAACACGGTGACTAACAAAAAGGAACCAGGTCCCACGTTATGGCGAAATACTTTGGAGATGAGAGAAACAGCCGGTGAGAGAGTTTGCTGCTGCTCTTTTTGTGCTGTTTTGTACTTTTCTGTCCTTTTTTATTGCCTTATATGGTAGAGACACAGCTTAGCAGTTACGTGCCCTTAGCAATTTCTTTTCCTTCTGTTTTCATTTGGGTATATTATGGGATAATCCCAATGAATTAATTACCCACGCAGTCGGCACATAAGGAAAATTGGGCTCAACTGGAGGAATGAAAACGATCTATGGGAACAACAATGTAGCCCAACGCGACAGTGTGCAACCCTCACCAAGCGCGAAAGCACATCACGCATGCTGATTAAGTCATGTAAACAGAAACAAGGAAATACTGCAATAAAAATATTCTTTTTCACAATAAATCTGTTTATGATAATGACATGCTTAGTTCCCGATATGTGTACAATCGCACTCGTGCATTTTAGGGCTTGTAAGGGCTGTCAGATGGCAACAGCCTGTGTTATTTGCATCTTAGGAAAGAGTGTAGGAGATGAGCAGTCGCTGACAGGCACACTTGACTCCTGGCAATGCGAAAAGCTTTTCTTCTCACATAATGGTATCTTTTATATACTCACAAGAGGCCCGGGTGAGTCACGCAACCTCACTGAAAGTTTATTTTACTTGCAGTGCTACTATTAATAAAATACAAAAAGACAAACTAGGAAAAGTAAGACTAATGCCTAACACCCAGCCCTGATCTAAGTCCTTCAGCGCAGCTGGAAGGAAACAAAAGGACTGGTATACCATGTGCTAAGTGCAGGATTCACACAAACATATTTTTTAGACCAAATACCACTGATGCACAAAGGGTGAGAAAAAATGCTAACCCTGCACATTGGTACTGAACACATATACATGAAATAATAATAAAAGCCAAGCCAGAATGAGTCTATCCATACATGCAGAACAGTGGGCTCCCGCATCCCACATCAAGACCACACAATTTGAAGCTCAGTCCCCAAACTTACAATCAATAGAGACCAAAAAAAACAAACACCAAACACCGTATGGATTATTACATCCACCAAACAAATCTGTGGAGGCACGGGAAGATGGGGAACAAGGGACGGCTTCACCGATCCATATACAAGTGTTCCTTTATTGGCTGGAAGCAGAATGCCACTGGTACGCTCAGTAGGTGAATCCAATACCTCCCCCTCCTTCAGACAAAGGCGCTGTATCCCCTTTTATCCTACACATAGAAACACTTACTTAAAGCATTTTTTTTACTTTCTGCGCAAACAAACCAGTCTACCACATTTTCCTCTTGTTTTCTCTTCCATACTGCTTCCGTAAATAATCACACACTCAAAACATGCTACGCCAAGTGGTCGGAGTAAGAATTACAGGAGAGACCTGAAAAATAAACCAGGAGTTGTAGGAAATGTTTCTTCCCGCATGTTTATACTTATGTATATAAACACATCACAAGTACAGGCAGTCCCCGGGTTAAGAACGTCCGACTTACGGACAACTCGTACTTAAGAATGTACTGCCATAAAGACTATTTTGTTAAACATTCAGGTTAAATACAATGGTTCACCATAAACGCATGTACTATTTTGTGACGCGCGTGAAAACAGCTTCAGCGGTTTGTCGGCTAGAGGTACAGTACAGTACCCTATATAGTTACTTTTACTATTACTGGATAATAGTTATTATTATTATGAACTGTATTATTATTCTTCTGACTAACCTACACATTCAACTTAAAGACAGACTTGGGGACTGCATCAAGTTGTATACATTATATAAATATATACACGCAATAACTGCCCAAGGAACCATTAATATCGATTATTTGCTTTTATTTAAATTCGAAGTAAGTAGTATGATATAGTATACATGATTATTATAGGCTACGCTTCTAAACGCACAACTGCGGAAGTGCCATATATTGCATGGCTCGGTGTGCATTAAACCGCTTATACCACGGTTACCGGTTTGGCTTACATGTTTGCACTTTAAATAATTTTCACGTTTACAAACCGGAACGCATATATTAGTAGAACTACTAAATTTATTTATATTTAGGCTTGACCTATATTTCCTTTCGGCGAAATTGTGCCTTGGGGCTTTGCAATTTTATTGGCAATATTTCAAAATCCTGCTATATCGTTGCTTTTTTAAAAAAATACAGTCGAGAACTTAATATCGCCCAAGCCTACTCCAATTAACCATTTGGGCTTTATAGGGCCCAAGCCGTCGTTAATTCGAAAATAGTACATTGCTAAGATCACAAGTTAGTAGGTAAAAACTGCCTGCTGCTTACAAACAGGTCAGCCGAATGTGTAATTACCGCGACATAAGCGGGTAAATTCAATCCAAGTCATACATTACAAGTTTTTCAACGCGCAGCTGACAACAAGTCATTGTTCATTAATTTACCTTCACGTACCTCCTGGTACTCGGCTGCATCATGGGTCTAATTCACCTATTAATATTATTAAAACAGGACTTGACTACCGTGTTGCTTAGACAGGTTAAAAGAATGTAAAGTGTAACTGCATTAGATCAGCAAATCATTTTGGTATTTAATCACTGACCACAGTTTTCCCTACCCAGAAGCACTGTTGTTGCCTAAGTGATTTTCAGCAATTTATTCGCTTTTAGAGTTTCCGTTAAGTAACGGTGCTTAGAATTAAAGGTTATAATCGCGCATTGATTTACTACCGTAAATCCCCTGGTCATCACTGCATGTGCAGTTATAGAAAATTAACCATCACTCGTCAGATTCGATAATTCGACAGTGCCGCCGTTTAAGCAATATTAATTGCTAATTCAGAGTGCAGTGACTACAAACTTTGTACAAACAATCAGTTATGCCTAATTAATGTCAGAGAATGGACCCAGAAGTCTCCAAGATGTCTTAATTCTCCTTGACTGGCTGCCGTTGGTATTTTGGACTCTGGTTGCAAGTCTTTTCCCCAAAAGGCTCTTTAGGGTGGACTAGACATACTTATTGGATCCGTTAGTGCGGTAGCTTAATTTCCCTGCACTTATCCTGTGCAGAGTGGTCTCAAAGCTCTTTAAGAAGGGAGCGGCTGTTAATTAACTGCTATAATATTGGAAGCTCTCCATTCCTCAATCTTCTGGGTATCTGAAGTGATATAAAGGAAATGAGCTCACTAAGGCGTGAGGATGGGCAGAAACATCTGAGTGGGGGATACAGGTTCGATATAGCAGGGACATATTAAAGGGAAGTTTGTGAAGTACGGCATTTTGCACTGTGGTAGAGAAACGTAGCCTGAGCTTAGTACACCTGGATGCGGTTATTATAATGCTAAGCGCCACAGCTTTGTACATCACAGACAAACGTACGTAACAAGATAAGAGAAAACAAAAAACAAGAACATTCTGGCTCACAATGAGCATTATGTTTCTCAGTCATACTGATTTACCTGAACTGGAAACCTCAGAAAACCAGAGCAAATGTTTTGAAAGAAAAAAGAATACATATAAATAAATAAATAAGCAAGATCTATATCTGCAGGCCAATGTAAACGTAATGCAGTGAACGGCACCATATTTCATTATGTATTCAGTTCTTTTTTTATTGTACTTCGAGACGAAAAGCCATATTTCTTGACATTATATTGTATTGTAAAGGCATGAAATGACAGACCTTTGAAATGCTTCAAGACTATTAGTCCTACTGGGGACCTTTACCTGCAGTAACTCACTTTTATATAACCTTGTAGAGCTGGTAATAATTTAATATTGTAATACACAACAAAGTAATAAATATTGCATAATTTTGACAGTTGTCATCCAATGGGAATACCTAGCTGGATCACGATCAAAGAGTGATATAGTGTATTTATTCATTAAATATTACAAATACAAGCCAGCAATTAATAACTGATAAACTGAATCAATACAGGCAATTAGAAGCTTATGTGTTACTCTTTAGAAGTACCATGATAAAATTCAGGCATTTTAAATAAACAGATAAAAATGCCTTTTACAGCAATTAAAAGCCTGCCAATGTAAATATGCTGCATTGTGCAGCCTTGCAGATGTTAATGACTTTCGCACTGAGCTAATCTGTCAAACAAGGCATCGTGAACAAACGCACATCTGTCCAAACAAAGTCACTCAGCACTTTTTCACCAGCGCTTGTGCTTTTTTCATTAATTATTACCTGCCATCGTGCTAGCGAGCGGGAGGCCTACAGGTAGACCTGTTTGTTTTAGCAAAAATCGAGAAGCCATCAGCAGGAAAAAAAAATTAAGACATTCAACCACTGGAGGCAGCTCTAGAGTGTCTTTAATCTTACATACCAAGGGGGCTATTGAGTAAGTAGGGACATGGACAGGCGAGTTTTGTCAAATCGTTGCATTGGAAACTCTCCATGCTATCTGGCAGCCTGTTGCGGAGAGTATGGAGCCCCGGGAGGGGCATGGGGGGGGGGGGAATGGACTCTCGCAAAGGTGGGATTTACTTTTGCGAGATCCCGCAATATTTTTACGTTACCATTAATAACTGCACTGTGTCCATTTGCAAATATTTAGAATTTATTTATGGAGTAATAAGTATAAACCTAAACAATACAGACACATCCTCTGAGGCAGGGATGTCAAACGCCAGTCCTGGAAGCCCGGCACATTTTTCGAGACTCCCTTCATCTAACACACCTGATTCAACTCCTTGCACCTCTTTGTGCTAATTACCACATAGCTCTTGAGCTGAATCATTTATGGTGGAACAGGGAAAGAACTAAGCTAGACAGGGCTCTGGCCCCCGGGGACTGGAGTTTGACACCCCTGCTCTAAGGCATGCTTTAAGCATTAAACTAGGGGGGACAATGCACACCATGCATGTAACTTGCATATTATGTGTTTTATACACATTTATTTATTAATAATTGCACTGTCTCCATTCACTGCAAGTGACTTTAAACAAGATAGAGCTCTGTACTATTGAACATGAAGTGCGCACACAAACACTGAAAAATATTACAAACAACGAAGGATATAACAGCCAGAAAACTGCATACAAAGCTAACTCTACTCGTTGGTGTTAAGGTTTAAACTCAAACCCGCTTTCTGGAATATTTCAGTGTAGATCTGAGAGAGGTATACCCGAAAGTGGTTTTGGGTTTAAACCATAACAATGACAGAGCGGTAAAGTTAGCTTTATGTTCAGTTTTCCAGCTGTAACATCTTTCAACAAAAGCAAGCAAGACCCTTTGGTTTTCCATATTACTATATGGGTTTATTTTAATTAATATTTCAATGTTTGTGTGTACACTTCATGTTCAATAGCCCAGCTGTCTTGCTTGCATATTGCATATTATATATTGCATATTTCTGTGTCATTTATTATTACGTTATTACAGTATGTATAAGAATGCAGAAGGCAATAGTAAGCAGATCAGATAGCTCAGATAGGAGAAAGAAAAGGCTGTGTGAGGTAGACCGGATTCAAAATGTAAGTATTTTTTATTTATTTCACATTTCTGCATGTGCTGGAGATAATGGCTCCCAAAAAAAGGATTTGGCTCCTAAATATTTTGGGTTTAGGAGCGAATGGCTCCTAAAGTTTTTTTTCGTCTGGGGCCCTGGCTTCACTTCCTAACAGCTGATTTGTGGCTCAAAGCTTGCCGGTCTATGCTCATTGGTAAGCTATACTGTAGCTGTGACTATGTCCACCATGTACAGCCCCTGAATTGTAGGCTAATTCTTGTTAGCCTGAGCCAGAAAAATGACCTGATGGGATAAAAACTAAACTATTTGTTGGGCTTGGCCTTCGAAGATGGAAAAAGAAACAGACTTCTAATGGGGACACCTTGCCGCTAGCATGGCCACTTTTTCAGTTATTCACTGAAGAATTTCGCTAAGTGCTACTAATAGGTTTTTGACAACTTTGCGTATTAGAGAGCTACCATCAGTTATTTATGTCACGGTGTTGAGCAAAGCCGAGGCTCAGGACCCGAATTGCATTCACAAGCCCTTAAACTGTTATGTGAAGCACATTCATTGGCTAATTCACACCTTAGTGCTGCTTTGAGTCAGTTCCAGAAAACAACTAATTCAATGATCAATATTTTTCTTTTTCCCCAATCTGACACAACAGTATCACGCATCTGGCGGTCCGCGTGAGAATTTCATGTTTCTTTGCTAACAGGATATCATCATGTTCCCAGTGCCGTTGTTCAACCAGATACGATGCATTTTTGGGGGCCGAAAGTACATCAGACACTGCGTGGGTGGCCAGTCCTGACATGGACCCTTCCTGTGGGTAACGGGATATCTGCAAAAGGCTAACAAGATGCACAGGCCAGAACAGATGTTCAGCTCGTGTTGCCTTCTGGCCCTGGAGGAACGTTCACTCGTGGAGGATACAGAGACGAGACTTGAGTGCAGGAAGGAGATTTATCTGCTGTGAAAAGTGTATTTATTCTGAAAAAATCATTCAGCTCAGCATCTGTTTCCATTTTTAGCGCCCTGGTAACCTTATGGGGCCGATGCCTGGGTTGTGCTCATTTCGCTAATAATGTATTTTGCATTTATGAGGCCCCGAGACCTCTTTCCTGTTCCCAAGGTAACCTCCACTCCACGTCGGCGCTGGTGCTCACCTTGCGGCTGGCGGCTCGGGTGGTAGATCTGCAGGTCAAAGGGCTGAGCGCTGGTCTTCTGGATCACCGTCACATTGCTGCCTGTCCACTTGTTGGCCTTAGCCAGTGTGTTGGTCCTCCAATCAGTCCAATACACGTTGCCCCCAAACAAGGAGACGGCGAAGGGATGTGACAGATACTCGTGGCCCCTCAGGATCTCAATGACTCCGCTGCCATCGTAGAGGGCGGAGTATATGGCATCAGACCTGTTAGGACGATAAACATCAGCCTCTAAGGCTCAGTATCTACATGCTGGGAAGATGAATACTATAAGTAGACACGACATCACCATGAAGTCCTGAAAATGGTACATAAAACAGGCATGTTCTCAAAGTTCTCAGAGAATTACAGTATTCCAAACATAGCTAAAATTACCTGTTGTGTTTTGCCACTGACTGGCAAGTTAGCTTGCGTGCTCTGATCATAGTTTACAAGGAACAAAATCCAGCATCTGGCTCAGTCAATTCATTAACTGTTCATCAAATCAACTCAATTTATTAACTGTTCATCAAATGAAATTGTGCATTCGTACAGACTGTACCAATGGTAATGACTTTGGGACAGAATGTGTACCCTGATTCACCATTCCCTTTAAAAATCATGTCTACCATAACAAAGCAAACTTGAATTTATCCCAAGTCTTACTCTAATTATGATTTTCATGTATGATATTCTCGTGCTATTAAGAGGTAGGTAAATGTTGGCAGAAAGATGGCTCTTCAGCTTACCGTGCATCTGTCCATACGATTCTCTTCTCTAGATGATCCAGTGTCAGTCCGTTAGGCCACGCACCTATCTCCATGTCTTTAAAGACAACATGGCGTCCTTCCCCGCTCATCGAGGCTGCTTCGATGCGAGGGAAAGAGGAATCCCAGTCTGTCCAGAACAGGATGCTACAAACAAAAACAGATTATGGGTTAACACAACAGCTTCATGTTTTGCCAGGATCAAGTCATAATGGCCATTTAACTGTAGACAGATAAATGGAAAGTGTAAAAAAAAAATCAGCATCCTTTGGCTCAAACCCCAAGTACACATGTCATGCCTGTATAACTTGAACTCTAATATAGGATATATTATGTCGTCTTGTTCATTGAATGACCTTTCAAAACACTTTGCGAAATCCATTTTTTTTTAACTTGGGGATAGGTAGGGCAGGTCACCAGAGAGTTTAGCCAATGGCACTTCAATGCGATTTAACAGCATGATAATATTATATTCAGTGAATTAACGGAAATAGGCCGATGGGCAAGCAGACGGCCAGGACAGTTTCCCCATTAAGGGACAGAAATTTGTCCCATTTACCAAGACGTATCCAGCCTGAAGCCCTCAGAGCTGTTAAGGATTTAACAAAGGAATAACTACTCCAACAAACCCAACAGGGCCCAAAATGTAACTAGCTTGGCAGCAGCCCCTATCAGTATAAAAATGTATCCCAGCAGCTTAAAACCCTTTCAGTGTTTGTTTAAATGGATGCAACATCCAAGACTTAGCATAGCAGGCCTCCTGCGTTAAAATGAATCTCGAAATTCAGCCAGACGACAGAGAATCTCAACAAAAAAAAGACAAACCGCCATCCAGGAAAAAAAACAACTAGATATTAAATAACTGTAAATACTATTAGGTAACAGTGTACTACATGTGCCCTTGATTTCATCAATTTCAATGGGGTGCACTCTGTTAGTGAAGGGGGAACATAGAGGTGAATTAATAAGCTTCAGTAGCACTAGACACCCTCGTTCACCAGGGATACTGGTGAGCTGGAGTCATTCTACCTCCTGGCCCACGTCCTGCTGCACGCCAAGTCAAAGCAGCAAGCAGGGGTCAGCTTCTGAACAGGCCGCGGCAGAACAGCTTGGTGAGAAAGGCCCCCGCTGGACATCGATAGCGGCATTCATGTGATCAGACCCCCAGATCAATAATGTGAGCTTTCCCTTGAAGCAATCACATCAAAGATGCAACGTGCCCCTAAAGAATTTAGCCACTGTAAACCCTCAGAATTAAATCATAATTCAATTATATTTCATAACTGAATGTACCAGCATTAAAAACCTATTCTAGAGTTTCTGTCTATACATCAAACTCATCTTTCTCTAACTGTAATAAAATTTGTCATCCTATTTACCAAAACTAAAAGAAGAATCTAGGCCATAGAATGTAGGAGTGACATCTTTAAATTGTTTTTAATGTTTGTTCAGAAATGTCAGGAAGCTGACAGTCTGAGCTTTACAGGAAGGGCTCTAAATGGAGCATGCCCAATAATTAAGCACTGACAAAAGCCTAAGAAAGTGGATTGATAGGCGAGTGCAGCCCCGGCCAGCAGGGGGTGCCGCACACGAGCATTGCTGTTGGATGCAAGTGGAAGGGTACCCACCCGTGTGCAGGGTCCAGGGCAACAGCACGTGGGTGCTCCATGCCGCCAGCGATCAGCGTGGCCCGCATGGTGCCGTCCAGCTTGGCCACCTCGATCTGGTCCAAGTTGCTGTCGATCCAATAGAGATTCCCAGCGATCCAGTCGACGGCCAGTCCTTCCGGTGTGGCCAGGCCGTGCTGCACCACCACCTCAATGCCAGTCACGCCTGTGGAATGCACCGGCTGTCTCTTAGATCAATAAAGTCAGCTGGGATCCGAACATCTGCCCTCCACCTCGTGACGGCTTTAAATCACAGCCCGCATCCCAAGACGAGCAAGCTGCTCCCAGGACTACCCATGTGAATCTCCTCCCTTTTTTCCAGGAAATGTCAAAATCTCAAGGAGAACAAATTGACTAATTGAAGAAAAGTCTCCCTGAGTGTTTTATTAAATATTAAATTAAACATGAATCCAGCTGCTTGCAATTATCTACACTTGCTGCTGGCTTTTTACAGAGAGCTGGAGTGTTCACAAAAACACAAGACAGTTAGTTGTAGCAGGGAACTGAAAGCATAACAAGTGAGTCACTGCATCCCCTTGTCAGAAACTAAAAGCCAGACCCACCACACACCCCCAAAATAAAAATGAAACACTGAATACAAATTAATCAAACTCCAGCTTAACTGCAATTCATACACACTACCAGATGCCTATAGTATAGTAACATTCCATTCAGTCCCTGTATTGATTTCCTTTAATTTAATTTAGCGATTTAAATTAATGAACAATGGCTCACTTTCCATAGTGTACCAGGTCGTACATATTTTAATATGGATACCAGCAAGGATTCACATATTAAATACCAGTTAATCTCCAAGAACAGAGCAGTGTTTACACTACAGCTGTATACCTCCGCTCTCTGAAAGCTTTCCTCTGTAAATTTTATCCTCCACAACATCGGTCCAGTAGAGCAAACTCTGATTGAAGTGGAAGTCCAGGGCGATGGTGTTTCTTAAACCAGGAACGAGGAGACTGTAATCTCGCTTGCGGAGGTCTATCCGTCTGATCTCGTGACGGATGGAGAAGATGATGAAAGCCTCAAAAGGATCTGCGAGAAGGTAAGAGGAGACATAACAAAGCAAAAAAAGTAAAAAAAATGGTGTAAAATGTCTTTAAGAAGTGGGAGAAGGTAAGGGGAAATACAGTAAGAGCAAAGTAAAAAATAAATTTGGGCTTCTGAGCACAGAGTGTCCAATTCGTAAAATGCCTTTAAGAAGTGCGAAGCTGCAGAACACCTATTGCATAGGGTGAAGATTTCTGAATGAGCAGAATGCCACAACTTTACTGAGGCATCGGGGAAGAGTTACATCAATTAACTGTAAAGGAGTTCATCCATGGTATACCAGCAAATGATGAGTTTTTGAAAGCAATCAGCATAATAATTCTCAGTATATTCACATGCGTGAAACATTACAAGCTTGAAATTGTCTCTCAAAGAGGAAGCAACAGAATAACAAAGCCTGTGGCCTTAGGGTGAGAATCTGTTTGTAATATTTAAATAGGTCTCCATATCACCACTGAACAAACCCAAACCACACATTCACATTCAATTTAAAGACTCCCTCTGCTTGTAATACTGTTAGACCCACGAAAAAAACACAACGAATTGCCTACCATGTGGTGGACCTGGGGAATATAAACTCTCAATGAATGGATGAATGAAGTATATTCTCGGAATAAATATTCTTTTTGGCACACAACATCAGTTAAGATGTAAACAAACAGGATTTAAAGCATTACCTTCCGAGAGAGAGAGTCAAAAGTCGATAACCCGAAATCGTTCTCCATTTTATGTTCGTGATGTAAACCACTTTTATTTCCTACAGGCTGGGCCCACTGGGTGAAAATTAGCATTGCTTTCTGGGGTGGATGCAAATAGCAACACGACATCTTCAACAGCTATTTAGCTAAACAATGCATACATAAAATATCTAAAAGGACAATTAATACTGTACAGACAGTCTTGGGGAAAAAACATTCTACAGAAACAAAAAAAGAGCACAATTTCAAATTTTCATTCCAGTCAGACTGAAGACAGAATGAACTATCTAATATACCACATCAAGACTATTTTTAATTTGCTAACTTTTTAAAACATCTACACTTATTTAGTAGAAATTTTTTTCCATGGCGACCTACATTTTTGAGAAAGCGGGGTCAGACAGTCCCCGGAGCAACTAGGGGTTAAGGGCCTCGCTCAGGGGCCCAATGGTGACATCACTCTGCCGACCCTGGGATTTGACCGGTGACCTCCTGACGACATGCACAGCATCCTAACCCACTGAGCTACACACCGCCCTTGTAAAGCAGATTTTAAAGGTTGATTTTGATGGTTTACTTTTCACTACATCAGAAACTTATTACACATATGATAAAGCTGCCTGTGATACACACTGCCCCACTCCACCTGCCCCCTGGACCCAGGTACCTGTGCTGTGGCAGTCCTCCCTGGGTACCTGTGCTGTGGCAGTCCTCCCCATCGGCCCCTGCCCTGCCCTCTGGACCGGGGTACTGGTGCTGTGACAGTCCTCCCCATCGGGCCCCACCCTGCCCTGCCCTGCCCCCTGGACCCGGGTACCTGTGCTGATGCAGTCCTCCCCATCGGGCCCACTCTGCCCTCCCACGCCCCCTGGACCCAGGTACCTGTGCTGTGCTGTGGCGGTCCTCCCCATCAGGCCCCACCCTGCCCTGCCCTCTGGACCCTGGTACCTGTGCTGTGGCAGTCCTCGTCATCAGGCCCCACCCTGCCTTGCCCTGCCCTCTGGACCCAGGTACCTGTGCTGTGGCAGTCCTCCCCGGATACCTGTGCTATGGCAGTCCTCCCCATCAGGCCCCACCCTGCCCTCCCCTCTGGACCCGGGTACCTGTGCTGTGGCAGTCCTCGCCGTCGGGCCCCAGGCGCCAGCCTGGGTAGCAGGAGCACTTGACGGTGGTCTTGTACTGCTCGCACACCTGGCTACAGCGCAGGTGCCGGCCACAGTAATCCACCACCTCACAGGTGCGGTTGTCCGGGCCCAGGCGGAGGCCCAGTGGACAGGAGCAGACCAGACCCCTCCCAGGGACCACGACGCACAGGTGGCTGCAGCCACCATTAGTGAGGGTGCACTCATCTGGAGGGGAAGCAAGGGAACAAGTTACTTCAACAGAGACAGGCCATCATGGCGGGGGGGGAAGATATTGTTCCTGAAGAAAAGGGGTATTTCAGGACAGGCTTCGGATGAATGCGGGATGTCCTGCTCTGCATAGAGATGCAGCGGGAGGGCAGGTCAGGGCATCATGCCCCCCCCCCCCTCGCTTTTTATTATCCCTTTTCTGTTCAGCAGCCGATTTTACTGGAGTGACGACGGGAATTTGTGATCGGTGTTCACCGGCAAGAAAATGTGGACACCAAAACAACATACAAACACATCATTTTACAAGACCATTTCGAGGAGGAGAAGCCCAGAAGCACTAAGAAACATCAAATCTGTACGAATGACCTCTGACCTATCAGCACAGGCCTGGGAGTGACAGCTTCGGGGTTTTCCATGACACGCCATCTTACATTACGTAATCATGAGGTGCATTAAAAAGCATAAGCAGGGAATCTGGAACAATGTGCACGACTGATTAAGCACTGCAGTGACTTGCACGGCTGCTCATTAAACGTACACGGATCCTTCCAGCAACACGCAGACGCCCTTCGGGACGTAGCCCCCACTCTGGAGCCAAATGGCAGTCATATCGCTCCAAAAAGTCACTGATGCTAACCGTCGATACCCAGCATGAATCATTTATACAAAAACCGCATAATAGATTTCTGCAAAGATGGAGAATGACTCAGCTTCTGGGAAAATCGCATTCAATTGTCAGAAGACCTCTGCCCCCCTACCCCCTCACCCCCCAGTCACTTTGGGGGGTGGGGGACATGTGACTCACGGGCCAGAACTCCTATCCCTCCTCCCTCCAAAATCCCTGGAGAGGCCACACCGGAGATCTATGCCACAAGTTCAAGAATAGCATCATAAAGAGTGTGACTCCAAGACAGATCACATACGCTACAGTTACTTATTAATAATGAGGCGAGGACATTCAGCAGTTGTGCACCGGAAGGTCTCAGGAGAGGTGCATCATTTTTAACTCCCAGGACCATCTCTGAACTTATCGTGTCGCACGGAAAAAGGGAATGAAAAAGTAATAATAATGAGAGATACTCCCAAACAGTAAGAACATTCTAGGTCAGCCCCAATTATGCGGCAAACAGCAGGGCCCCAGAGTGGCTCAGCTTTTATTTAAAGACGATCCAGGCCTTGACTGCAATGACACCGCTTTTATCGTCAGGGTGTCCAAACACAATCTGCAAGTCTAATAAACCTGAGAGGACTGTTTTACAAAAGAAAGCCCCCCCAGCCCCCACCCTCAGCCTCCCCTAACTTTAATAAAAACTCCTCTCAATAGCACCTTGTGCTTATTAAAGTCGAGCTCTGTGAGATGAGAAGTAAATAGGCTAAAATGACTGGACCGAGATCCTTTGGTTTCCCATTATTAAGACATTTCTCGCCGCAGTAAAGAGAAAGAATTGAATTTTCCTCCAGGACCGGCTCTACTACCCGGCAATGTGTGCTTAGGGTTCATCGAGGAATATTAACTGCATCAGGGATATGATCAAATTGGCTATAAGGCAGCTTCAGGTGAGGATTGTGCTTACAGACTCCGGCGTCTGTGGTCTGCTCTCCCTGATACTGACTGAGATTAACGTCTGTGTTTCCGGCACAGTCCCCCATGAATCCCTCCCCCTAAAACGTCACACCACAGCATTCCAGAGACACAGCTCTGCCAGAAGAAATCAAACAACAGAAATCATGCTAAACTAACTGTTTTAAGGATACAATATAATAACCACTAATTATGGTGAAAAGAAAATCCTTTTATGTGCACATATCTTAGAAAACCGATTCCCAATTGTTATGTACTGTTTTGTGAAACGTGAACGAGAATAAACTATGGTTGTACTTCATGCTGTACAAAATCTGTCAACTAATAAACACTACTTCTCAATGAAAGGGGCAAAAACATTTTAGAAACATTTTCAACGTCATTGTGAACGATGCTCATTATTTTCAAACTCCTCTGATAATTTGCCATTTCTCTGCATGGTGCAGATTAATCAATCATAATTAGCCAGGCAGTCGGATCGAGTTAAAAATCGGCACAATCAGGGGTATTCGAGCACATTCAGCCATGCTGTGTGCTTTCTCTCATTTTATTTTTTAATGTATGACAGAACAGTGATACATCAAGGAAGAGAAGCTGTAAAGCATCAAAAATATCTGCTTTTTGAATCATGTGCCCTATCTGGTCTTTTGACATGTGACAAATAAACATTAGTGGTTTTTTACTGACATTTTTGCAGAGAAATGAGGATTCCGCTAAGCTGCGCAACTCTGACTGATGTATCTCTGATCATTAGAAGGGGTTTGGCAGAAGGAGAGATCTGGGCTAGACTGGAGGGTCAACCAATCCTTAAACGCACAAGCATAACCGGATCCCAGCTCATGTTAACGTGCTCCCTTCTTCAGGGTTGAAGCTTTGGCTTTAACTTATTTGTAGAGACCTTTGTAGAGACCATTAGGAGCAGATTCCACTGTTAGCCGGTAATAGGCAGGAATGGTATGTACTTCGTTTCTCCTGCTAGGGGAATTTGAATTCATCTGAAAGGTTCCCACACATACGTAACCGCAGTATGACAGCCAACCAAGCCTCAAAAGTAATGAAGCACGTGCATTTTCATTACAAACTCGCGGAAAAGTCTCGTTTTCTGGAGACAGCTAGCTAAGATCTGAACCGACAGCCAGCCAGGTTACAAATACGACACAAAAAACCCTGAGATATTGATATTAGTGGGGCAAACCTGGTGTATGATATGCAATAGTCTGGGATCTCCAGATTTAAACTCCCCACATCTACTGTATAATATTCCTCCTCAGTCACGTGTGGGATCAAGCAAACAGAATAGTTTCTAAGAGTTTCTGTCTGCTACATGCACAAATTTGCATATAATTACTTTCAAGGCATTATCCTTCAAACAAGGACTGTAGGTAAAGGAAAACGGCTGAATTTGTGTTCCATTATCTTCCTGACCCTAGTTTGTATTTGTTTATCAAGAGTAAGGATTTTTCTGACCAGACATGCTTACTTGGCGATGTTATCACCAGTTTTGAATCGTCAGGAGACCAATGACATGTCTCATGGAACGGGGACACGCCCAGGTGGCTTGGCGACAGTCTCTCAGAGTGAGATGGCATCGTGAAGCGTAACAGGACGCAAACCTGTCCGGCTGGGATTCTCGCTGTTCCATCACGTAAACTTGCTTTACCAGAAGGGGAATTTTGCAAGATGAAACGTAGATATTATTCCCACTGGCATGATGACATGTGTTATTCCAGCCTGCAAGATATGAGCGCCTAAATGTGTGCCAAAGAAAAATAACAGTAAAAAAAATAAAACGGTGCGTACAGTGTACATCATTACTGAAGTCTTTAAGGTATTATAAACATTAGCTCACACTACGGTTAGTAACTGTTTTATTTAAGATTTTACTTAGCTGCAAGTGAATTTCATTCTGAACTGCTGCAAAAAGCTAAATGTTTTATATCATCAGCAGGGTGCATTAATCTTCTTGTTCAATAAATTCAAGTTCGTGAAAATGACTACACAGCATAAGTCAGTAGCAATTACCCAGCAGCCTGCAAAACTCAATAAATGAAGTATTTATCGTGTCCTTACTGCATTACTGACACATACTGTAAACTGAAACCCACTTGACGCTAAAATGTTGCCATTCGTCTCGTTTGCACAGACAGGCCATTCTTCTTTTGTCCTCCTGGCCAATGGAAACACAATCTATCACAGACCGCTTCTCCAGTGTCACCAAACAAGAGGTACCCATAACCATTCAGACAATATGGGTACAGCTTTCTTCAGACTGCACTCAGATAAGAGCTAGCTTCCCGAGAAAAACTGACCCGAGTCATACCTCGGTATCCGAGCCGTGACATTGACTCGTTTTATGTTACCTAGGAAACGCTACTCCCGCTAATGGCCTGGGGGTGCTAGCAGCGATAAGTCACAAGAGCCAATTGTTTACAAACAGAGGTCAGGAAATAAGCAGATGAAACATCATCTATTTATTAACACAATATCTTCAAGCCAATCAACAAAGTCAGGAAATGGAATGTGCTTTTAGTCAACGCTGCAGATCCCATCTGTTTGACTGGTACCAAACCATGGACAGAGACTCCAGTAAACTGTGCATGCCATGCCCCAGCTCCACCCACGATGTATCTTACCGCAGGAAGGCCCCTCGTCTGATTGGTCTGCGCAGTCGCTCCTCCCATTGCAGACACGCTCCGGTGGGAGACAGACGGAGGTGTCGTTGGCACAGGGGTACTTGGGGGGCTTGCAGACGGACACCCCGCAATCCTTTTCGTCCGATCGATCCTCGCAGTCCTGGTCCCCATCACATACCCAGTTCTTACTAATGCATTTGCCTGTGCGAGAGAACAGGTGATGTTTATAAAGCCATTATATGATTGTTCTACTACAATTCAGGTCACTATCCGGCTATATAATTGCATTATTTACTTTATATAATATGTAGCATTGGTGGAGACAGAGTTTCATCGTATGTGTACAATCACAATAAAGATATTCTATTCTTGTACTCTTTTCACAATTCCACGCCAAAAATGAGTCTTTGAAAAAAGGCACTAAGCTTAGGAGGTTGAGTATATATACAGATGTGCTGTTGGATGTTATATGCAGGGGTGGGTTTGTTGGACTCCAAAGTGCAGTAACTTTCTGGCCAGCAAGGGGCTCCATGCAAATATGTGGTTTGAGTGGTGTTAAACATCGCCACTGGTAGGTTGCTGTTTTATAACGTTCATGATAAAGGGGTGTGGTGAACATACACAGATCAAAAAGTACTAACTGCATTAATTGTGTGTTACAGTGCTCTTCTGAAACACCTTCGCTAACAGTCATCGCGGAAACGTTCAACTATTTTTAGATAATATTCTGACTGCTGCAGGTTTCAACAGTAAGATTTGGCTTTAAAATGCTCCGTGGGTACAGATGCCCTCCGTATCGCTTCCTGACAGCCCCGGCTTTCCGCGCTGCCTCAGCGGAGGACCCGGCGTACACACAGTGGTGCGATGCCATGACCGCTACGCTCGCCATTCGCCGTTGCCTGGGTGATGCTGCACGTCGCACCGCTGCCTGCCGCGTGCGGACCAGTCGCGTTCAAGCCCTATTTTCGTCTCATCCGAATCTGTTTGCAGCATACACTCCACAAATTCTGCACAGTACAAAACATACAGGCAACTTCAATGTACAACAATATCAATATAGCCATATTACTTTAGGAGAAATAGTGACAATTGTAGTGTCCACTTTGCCAGGTGCTGAATCAAATGCATCATGAAGGTCAAGCTCTCTTTTATTACATATGGCAATACAGGTGCCATAAAATTAGTCTTGTGACCTTTCAACAAAGTCATCTGCATAATCATCTTGAAGTGACTTTGAAATGACAGCAAGGGGGCGTTACCTACCCAAATAACACAGATAACAAATTTAGACTAGATCTTACGGTTTAGGTTGGCAATTTTGTTTTAGGGATTAATACTAATACTACTACTAATAATAATAATAAGAGAAAAAACCTAACGAAAACAAAAGCGGTGCTATGGAGCCCTAATAAATCAGCCCTCCAGAAAGCCATATATTTATTTCCCATACCTGCTGATCCAGTGTAGGATTGTAGCGTATTTACAGTCAGCATCTCATTTCATGGATGAATATTATTATACTATCTATTTATTGATCGAGCAATTGATCTTGACTGATCAGTCATCGTCAATGTTATCAGAACTGCAAGGTCACAGATGAAAAAAAATATCAAAAAAATTTCTAAATGTAGGCTTGCAGGGTTACAAATTTTTCAAATTGTTCTGAAACCGCCTCATTCAATTAGAAGTTCATCCGAAGCAAATGATCTAAGCATAATAAGGCAGAGGAGAGAGTTATTCCCATAACTCCCACAGCGCCCTCTGCATCCATGGGTAACACATTCACTTTATTTGAGGACAAAGAAAACAAAGACATCAGGTCTGGAGCATCTTAACCTCACCTTTCAAAGTCACTCCAATACGAATAGGTCATCTTCCTTTTGTGAATACAAATCTATTCCAGAAAAGGCAGAACAACCAACCTACTACTCCTGGGCCAGTTTAAATGGAACACACTGAGGGAATTTTGCACATTACCACGCCTGGGGCTCTGCAGTAAGTTTGGCATTTCCAAAAAGACTAAACAGAAAAAAAGTGTTATGCAGCATGAAGTGCCTGTAATTAGCAAGCAAACATATGGGGTCTTTTTACAAATATAGAGGGGTCGGGGGGGGTGATCTCCCGGCCAGGCCCAAGCCAGAAAAAAGATTGCTGGCATTTCTGGAGAACGATGAGAAGTCCCGTCTATCACAGGATGAAAATAATTACAGAACACAGGAGAATCACGGCGCCGTTACGGGAGCGCGGTTATCGGCCCACAACAATAGAGGGGATAATTAAGCATGCTGAGACCAGAATGTAAACAGTACCATCCCGAATTAGGAGACACGCCGACGTTCGCCATCAAAGGAAGCACACCTGCAGTGACTTGATTATCTTTTCATGAATGTAGCCTCTGCATCTAACGGGCTTTGTTTATTTTTTTGTATGCTTATGTGCTACAGGCAACGTTGCCATTGTCTGCCAGTCATAAGAACAGCCACTGAGGGGACAATAACGCCCTGAATAATGTGGGGCAAGCACATTTAAATCAACCCTATCAGAGCAGTGCTGGAGGTCCACGTTAAACCGTAAATCCAATGCAATCAATCCTTAACTATGTTTCACAGAAGGAGTTTGTTTGCTTGTTATTATTATACTGATTTACATTATTCTGCTTTAATGAAAATATGCTTGAAAAGGTTGCACGTGGATCTTTGGTAATATGGCAAATTAAGACTAATAAGCAGTTGGTGTTCTCTTATAATAAGAAGACTGTGTACCTAAGAGCTTTATTAAATAAGACTCACAGGGTGACATTCAGCAGAGTGGAATAAATTCAGTCCCAGACAGAACTATGGGTGAAACAGGTTCTGTATAGTGATTATTGTACAAAATAACTAAACCACACAATATAAACAAACAAACTTCCTCTTTAAGCTGATCGCCGTCAGTCTCTTAGATGTATTCTTCTTTGTGCATTCACAGTACAGAACTGTCTACAGCACTTTAACGTAAAGGAACATTATTTATACAACTACGAAAAGGCCAAAGCCATGGACTGAATACTACCCAGGAAAGCAATCACAAATAAGACCCAGAAAGTGTGTTCTGATTATCCAGTATTTTATACATATGACAGGACCTTTGGTGCTGTAAGTGCAGAATTAGCAATGATCGACTTTCGCTTACAGCCAGGGGGGTGATACGTTTCGCATAGTGCCATGATATGCCGTATACATTACATTCCGATCCGACCTGTGAATTTTGAAAAGCAATAAACCACCTTTACACCTTTTCTGAGGTGTAACACAAATGAAGCACAAATGAGTTTCATTCAGCTTTCATGGGTTTTCGCATTTTCTGACGATTCCTTAATGATTATTATTCTGTGCGACAGAGTAACAGAACAAAAATGGTCTCCTCTGTGAAGGGCAGCAAGCAAAATAATGGTGGTGAATCAGCGCAACTGGAAGCCGAACCGTCCCCTAGTCTGACCAGAAGTGATGGATGGGCTTGAGATCAATCAAGCCTGAAATTCCTTCCCTGCGTTTGTGTTTCAGATCCACAATAAAGCATCTGCATTAGTCCTGAACGGGTCATTCCGCTCGAATACCTGGTGAGGGCTCAGAGGCAGCTGTCAGAGATTCCTGCACTTGTACAACGGAAGAAAACAAAACAAGCACCCTCGCTTGCAGAAATAGCCCCAGATTGCCCTTTGCTTTTCCTTCCCCTATTTTAAAGGGAATATAATGAAAATTGCAGTTGGGAATCCTCCTGGACTTCCAATTTGCCCGGAAACATTGATTGCAATCCAATGTGGAACAAAAGACACCGTATAAAGAGAAAGGCTCCAGCAACATGAAAGCACTCCCATTCCACATCAGTGCTGGCCAACGAAGGTCCTCTACTCTGAGTCGCTCGAATGTTGTCAACACCCATTACCTTCCAGCTCTCATCTTCTCAATGCCAGCGGGGAATCAGTACAGTAGACTTTCATTAAGATCACTGGAGATAAGGTCATGGATACTCAATCCGCTGCCCTGCTGTCCAATTATCTCCGCTCACTTATCTCAGTTTCTTCTTAAGTATTGAGGGGGAGGGCTGTAATTTTTGCGTGACACATGATAAACTAACCGGTCAACACCCTTTGCTCCAATGCCGTCAAAAGATCATAAATCACTGTAAAGTTTCTGGGTTACTCTAGAAAGAGTCCTGATGACTCACAAGTACAATCCAGCCTCCCTCTCTTGCTTCATAACCTGGGTCCAGGATTTGAATATCTGCATGTGTTTGGAGAATGAAATTTGCCCATGTTTGCAGATATATGAATTTTCAACTACCCCCCCCCCCAAATCATGCTGATCATTATTGCCTGTGATCACAAGCAAACAATTTGCACAAACAAATATGTTTTTGAGGAAATACTTTTAAAACTCACTGCCTAGATGCCTCAGTCATATATAGCCATGTGTTTGTTTGTAGTTTGTTTGTTTGTTTGTTTGTTTGTTTTTATTTGGCACCAGAATTACTGCATGATTTATTTTCCCAGCAATGATGATGATGATTGCTACTGGCATAGCACCACAGGTCCCGTAACCTGCTGGATGTTTTAACGGAAGTGATTCCGGTTACAATGGCAGGGCTCCGGCCGGGACTGGCGCCAGCCGTGTTATGACCGTGAGCCCGTATCGTTAGCTGCTACACTTCCAGCTGGCTGGGGCCACCTTCCAGTCCGTGTCAATGAAAAAGCCTCTTTCTTACCAATGTCTCTTTCAGTAAAAGCAGTACCCGCCTAACGTAAATAATCCGTTCCACAAACCTTTTGTCTAAGTCAAATTTTACGGAAGCTGGATTCATATTCCCGTACCATTGTCAGCTTAAAGCAACAACACTAAAAGAATATTAGTAATACATAAATAACATACATGAAACAAATGAAAAGATAAAGTACAAACAAACTTATCGCTGGATATTTTTTGCATAAGTTCAGATTTACTTGATTTGGTTTTATGCAAGTCTACAGCTTTAGGTATATTTCAGTATGTCAGTATGTAGCACGTATAATACTTTACAAAGAATGAGAAATATCATTTTAGCGTCATTAGCGCATACGGACTCCATGCATAAACAATTATAATATGAAAACTTACGCTGATGAGCTGGCAACCAAACAAAACACCACAACTGTCTCACAATAGCAGCAATAAATAAAGTGCATTATGAAGAACAATAAACACCAAATCAGAGCCCAACAGCCTTCAACAATGCTGGCGTTCAGGTATGGATGCAGCCTGGGGACATGTGTGTCTGTTCCCGGGAAGGAGTCGATGCAACTGGAGCGTGCCGGCGTGTCCCTCAGCTTATTTTATGGTAAACGCTCCATTTTTATGAGACGCGTTCCGTGGCGCAGATCAATACGGGCTCCAGCGGGACACCTCCTGCAGCACACCTGATCCTGAACTCACATGGGTAATCTGAAAATCACTGCCCCCCCCCCCCACCCCCACCCCGGTTTCAATTACAGCATGAGCCAAATACACTCTGTGTTATTTTGGGAGGTGTGTGAAGCGGCGTAAATTGATCCAATTTGATATAATAAATACAGTTTGCCGGGAGGCAGCGATGGGCTCGCTCCACGTTGCCGCTGGAAGGCACCGGAGCTGGGAGTTTGGAGTAGCCTGTGTGAACATGTTATGGAAGGGGAGAGCCAAATGTAGGGCAAACATGGTGCATTCCAGACCCCGATGATGCAAACAGACTAACTCACAAATACATTTCTTTTGAAATTCACTCACTGGCCACTTTATTAAGCAGACCTTGCTAGTGCTGGGCTGGACTCCCTTTTGCCTACAGAACCTCCCTAATCCTTTGCGGCATAGATTCAACAAGATGCCTGAAATATTCCTCAGAGACTTTGGTCCATGTTTGTCAGCCGCACCTTCATGATGCGAATCTCCTGTTCCACCACATCCCATAGGTGTATTGGATTGAGATCTGGTGACTGTGAAGGCCAGTGAACCCATTGTCAAGTTCCAGAAACCAGTCTGAGATTATAGGAACTTTGTGACATGACGCATTTAGTAGCCATTAGAAGTTGGGTACACTGTGGTCATAAAGGGATTGACATGGTCAGTAACAATTCCCAGGTAGGCTGTAGCATTTAAACGATGTTCAATTGCTACTAAGGGGTCCTAAATCTGCCAAGAAAATATCCCCCACACCATTACCCCC
>JAODLD010000040.1:3438982-3459530 GCA_026781065.1 Mormyrops boulengeri | reverse complement strand
CTCTGTGTGCAGAGGGTTAGGGGGGAACCCCGCTCTGTGTGCAGAAGGTTAGGGGAGAACCCCGCTCTGTGTGCAGAGGGTTAGTGGAGAACCCCGCTCTGTGTGCAGAGGGTTAGGGGAGAACCCCGCTCTGTGTGCAGAGGGTTAGGGGAGAACCCCGCTCTGTGTGCAGAGAGTTAGGGGGGAGTCCCACTCTGTGAGCCCCCCTGCCCCCTGACTGCCTAAGTCAGCGCCTCCGCAGGAGATGGCAGCCAAGACAGCCACTTATGTCCAAATGGCTGCGGATATATTGACAAAGGTTGCATGTGGCGTTAGTGTCCTACAAGGGAATCTTTGAATTTACGCCGTTTCGCTAGCCACAGCCGCCCCTGACGGTGCTCCTCAAATGATCGCCCAATGCTCTGCTAACCGGCTGGCTCCATGGACAACAAATAATGCTCCTTGCGCTGCCTGTCGAGGACTGTATCATTGGCCAGGAACACAACCTCCCAGCGGGGAAGAAAAGCTGCATTATGGCAAGCAGACGGTCCCCTGGGATTGCAACATATCACATTTCATTACGTCTGCCTTCTAGTACAGCTGAGTGGTGCCAGGTCAGGGTGGCAGAATGTGCCCCAGCCCATTACGGAGCGGCTAGAAGCTTTTACTCTGAGAATCAGCCACTCAGGGGAGGCTCCCTTGTGCTGTCACCCTGCACTATGAAGAGACGCATTGAGGGAAGGCTGGGCAGACCACAACAACCTCCTGGAGCTGCCTGGACGCACCACAGTCATTACACAGCATAATAATCAGCATGTGCACAACAAGCCTGGCAAAGGCGTCCAACCATTCAGCTCCTTTCTCACCATTTTTTTATTGATGCAAGATGTTTCTGACCCTCACAGGGATCCCCAGCCTAGTGTACGTGTTTGATGTCTTCTCAGCATACGTCACAGTCTTAAAAACCATATGTCAATGTTTTTTTTTTTTTCGCCTGCCAAGCCAATGCGCTATGTATTCCTGGCACGCCTATCACCAAAAGGCCGTCCAGATGCACACGACTGATTAACACACCGAAAATTACTGGGATCTCGTTGTACCGCGGTTTGAATATGGGTGAATCGAGGCCCAGCTTGTTTGCATTCGCACAATAAGAGGATTGCTGGCCTAGGACTCGGGCCATCCCTACATCAATCACACATGTATTGTGGCCACATTCTTGGCTTCATACTCACACTAAATGATGTAGTGTTTGTAGACCCCCCCCCCCCCAGCCCACAGAACAGAAGCAGCTAGGAAGGCCGCCGATGCTATATCTCTCCATTTAAACATCTGAATGCGATAAATGTACTGGTGCATGTGCTCAGCGAGATATATAATCACTATCTGCAAATGAACAGAGTGCGGAAACTCACCCGAATCACAATGCCACTTGGCACTGACACACCTCCCATTGGCGCAGGGAAACTGGACTAGGGGCTCGCAGGTGGGGAAGGCTAATGGGAAGTTCGGGAAACAAAATCACGTTTTACGATTCATTTATAAAGACATTCAAATGCTTTTAAAAATCATGTCTCTTTAATTGTGTTAAACAAACAAAAACAGACCAGTTTCATGGAAAGCAATGCAGAAGCACACCAGAGAATTTCATCAAACTAAGAGATAGAAATGTGTTTTGTATTTACTTCAACAAGCCTGGATTCAACACTCTTACATACGACATATAAACATTTCAATTTCCAAGTGAGGCTACAGTATCAAACCTTTTTTATTGCTTAAAACAAGGTCGTTTCAAAGTGCAGGGACTCAATATATCACAAATGGCTGAAAACCAGAAGGTGAAATCTTTATTATTTTCAGTATTGGGATGAGTACATCTGCTATCCCCTTCATCTAAAAGGCACCGAAAACACATCACCGGAAAAGTATAAATACAAGGTTATCCAGCATCGCACGGAAGTTGCTTTAGTTCTGATAAATTATACAGCCCTACAAGTAAAAAAAAAAAAAATGATAAACGATCCAAGACCCTGGGTTAATGAACACTCCTGCAAGTCACAGAATTATATTTATTTATTGGAATTCATTGCTAGACCACTGTGAATCTAATTAAAGTCCAGGCGAATAACTTCAGGTGAAACTTAATCACGGCAGAGTTGCGGTGGCACGTTTTCACATGTAGGGCTTTCCGGCTCTGCAGGCTTTCTCCGGACCGCTACACCCACAGCGGACACCCACTGTCTCTCCCATCCACCGGATAAAGGATGTTATTGACGATGACAAGTGAACGAGACGGAAAATGAATGGGTACCATAATTAAGCGGCATCTGTCAGTTAATCCTTCTTGCAAGGTGGGAGGACTGGACACAGAGCAAACGCCCGTCTCAGTGAGTCCAGTTTACCAGAGCAACAGGGGGACACATTCGTCCTGCTAATAATTATATCAACTCTTTCCTGTCACTTCCTGAGATTATTGATTTGCGCCCCACTTTATACGGCGGAGGTTGCCGTTTTAACAAGCCTTACTCCGGAAATCTGAACCCGACTCAATAAAACACGCAAATTAACCTATCCATAAAAACTAACCGTGCGCTCGCCGTATTTTTCAGCCGGGAAGTGGCCTCATAATTCATGTGGCAGTTAAGCAAAAACACGGAGTGACTTTCGAGTACAGTGCACGCGAGCCTATTAACTTCACATACAGCGCACCTTGCTTACCGGTGTCAACCGGGAACGAACCCGTAAAAAGCCACGAGATGCGAATACATTTATATCCCAGTTTTGGGCTGGCACACTTCGCACGCCTTCCAGAGGCAGCATCCCTGTCGTCCTTCTGGAAGAGTGTTAAAAATACAAACGCGGGTACGGAAAGCGCGGCGCCCCGCGGTCGTCGGAGGTGAGCGGAAGCCGACGCGCTTCTGCTGGAATCTGGCTCCTGGCTCGAGGCGGCGCGAGCGTGAGCGCGCACGACGCGCGGGAAGCTGATATGACGGGGGAAAGGGGGAGAAGAACATGTCAGGGTTGCCAACTCACATGCATCTGGCGTGACACCCAAGAAATCTTACGACGAATCTATATTATTCCATTATAAATTCGAAATTAACTAGGCCTTGGGTAGTTTGCAAACCCTACAGATTATTTAAAAGGTAAAAAAACTGTTGCATACATGTACATGCGCATGCAAACTCACCCCAGGCAGCTGACCAAAGCTGGCAACACCGAAATGTTTCTCATAGTTTAATATTATTTAGGGATTCTGAGTGTGAAGATTAATTATACTTGACAGTAGTTGTTTGTGTGTGTGTACCGGAGCGATCTGCGATGCATACCGGCGGTAACCGAGCTCAATGCACTCGGACACCATCGCCGGACCAGCACGGAGCTATTCACTGCTCCTCCCCTGCTGCTATTTATCTTATTTATTCACTCGTATATGCTTTTCTTTGTAATACACCAGGGCTCTCTTACAATGGAGCGTGGTGTAATTCACGCCGTTGCCGCTGCCCATCTGCCTGTTTCTTGAAGTATACAAGTGCATTCCGCGGCTAATACGACCATGAAAACTCGCATCTGAATCTGAAATAGGGGTACTAGAGCCAAATAAAAGACAGGCAAATTAGCCACTAAGGCCAGCGAATGTTCAGCCAAGATGTACCAGGAAAAATATTTGGCTGGGCCATGACTAAGCTTACGGGAAATGCGAAATGGGGGATGGTTACACAGCCGGGATGTCGGCTGCCAAAAGGCAACAGAAACAAGTGTGTCTCAGGCGACTATATCACAGCATCCTAGAGACATGGGGGGGGAGGCCTGCCAATGGCTTAAAGGCCGAAACACAGGAAGCTCTAAAGCTATGGAGTGAAGCCGCCGTGCTCTGCAGCGCCTTAAGGATCCGGCGGGCCGGACCACTTTAGATGGCAAGGAAAAGTCCACCAAATGCGCAAATTAAGCCTTTTTAATGCCAGTATGTCAGCTCCAGGACTGCAGGAACCGTATCCAGTAACCCCTCCATTCCCCTAAAGAAATTACAGAGTAAATAATTAGGTCATGAGGAATCTTTCTCTGAAGTTACAATACAAGTCACATTCTATTTGGGGAAGAAAAATCCCTGTCTCTCTTAGTGAGATGGGTCAAGACACTAAATGCAAACATGAAGGCCCCTGTCCATCAATTTCATTTATTTAGCAGATACTTTTATCCAAGACGGTATACAGTCCCAGGACCAACTGGGAGTTAAGGGCCTTGCCAAAGAACCCAATGGTGAAATCATTCTGCTGACTCAGGGATTTGAACCAGCAACCTTCTGATCACAGCCAGTGTCCCCTATTGCCCCCAACTGCTTATCCTGTTTTGGGTAAATGTACAGGTGTACGTGTAATATATAATGTCCATGTGTCATATGAGAGAACTTCTGACACAGTTCAGCTGGTGCAATCAGGAATGTCAAGGTGGAGTTCGTGTTTGTCCCCCATGCCCCTTGGGTCTGCCCGGGTGTTTCCGGCACACCGCAATGCCGGTCGAGTTATGCTTGGCTGCGCTCGGAGGCGCCCTCGGGAGGCGGGCAGCGGAGCGTGAGGGGAGTGGGCAAACGTGGGTTTGCAGTAGCCGGTTTGGCTGTTTGTCCTTCAGCGTTAGCCTCTTGCGGCATAAAAACACAGGCTGTGAGAAGAGCAAAGGGCCTCACGTGCTGCACACCAGATATGGCCTTGGCTTATAATGGGCAGGGCATAGGAATGCTTACTCATAAGACCAGTGGGGCATATGAGGATATCTTTCCAACAAACTAAAAATGTTTATTTGCTTAAATTGAGCTTTCTGGCTTGAAAGGGGCCTGGTACACCCTTTATATCCAGAAAGCAACCTTTAAAGAGAGAAATATATTTATCTTGGTGCAACCGGGATTTGAAAGTATTGCCTCAACACAGAGTTTCTTCCAATCCAGTAAGTAAACCCACACCGCGAATTACTCGTGGCAGTCTGTTCGGCAGCTTTCGAGACAGGCAATGCCTTCCACTGTCTTCCTTGACCTCCGCCCCACCACCATCCCCGAGAAGCAGAAGACGAACACTTATCCCAGTGAAAAATAAGAGCTTCCATGCAAGCCTTTTTTCCTGGACTGACTGCTTGCATTTCAAAGGAAGAAAAAATACAGCTGGAAAGTGCTTTTGAAAAAGCCACTTGGCCGTGGACGTCGCTGGTGCTGCTGGACGGACAGTGCTGAAAATGCACGACTCTTTTGAGGTCTGGTCAAAGCAGCCATCACCACTATGGACCCAGACATCCTCGTAAACATCACCTTCGAAACACCACCTGCAACCGTTTTACCGGGTTCCTCTAAAGGGTGGAAGTCAGCGGGATGCGGTCACTTTCCACAGGTTTTTTTTCTTTCAGCAGAAGCGATCTCTTATTTTTTTATTGCCTATCACGCCTGGAGGAGAGGATCGGGCTGTTAGACTGAGAACAAGCCTGTAGTTTTACCCCCACTGAACTTTCTCTGCATTGCATATTCCTGCACGTGTAAATGTGGAATTACAGCATTTTAATCGCACGCCCACATGTCCCCTCCGCCCTGGTGCTCCAGGGCTGCAAACAGGTGGTTACTGTCAACACTCACTGCATGAGGATGTCTCGTCGGAGCGGTCCCCGCAATCGTCATCCCGATCGCAGCGCCAGGACTCCGGGATACAGCGGCCATTGTGACAGGAGAACTGATCCGCTTGGCATGTCTGAGCTAAAAACGGAAGAAGAAAAGGTTTATTCGAGTGATTTCATTGTCACGGGATTAGGGCACCCGTTGAGTCTGTTTTTGGAAGCTGGTTGGCCTTTTAATGGTTTATGGGTTTTTTTAAGTGTCTAGCATCTTAAAGTTTTAATACACTCACTTAGCTAATGCGCTTTTCCAGCAACAGAAGGACAAAATAGACCAGGGGTATTACAGCCTCAGCAGTATGTTAATGTTTGTCTAGGTGCATATGAGCGTTTATACGAGCTTTATTTCTGGGATTAAGCATAAGAGAGAGCTTTGAAAATATAAATAGAAAATATAGATACTCCTAGTAACACATTAGTGCATGTGGTTATGCGTCAAACGAGGTTTTGGGGACAAACCACAAGTGACTGCTGTATGTAGTCGTGCCACTAATGGGAGGCTCACGAGGACCGCGACAGGGGTGATGAAACAAAAAATGCGGCCATGCAACACGGCTCTATTGTGAATCGGCTACGCGATGGGCCCATCTGGATGGGATTTCAGCAGAACTCAGGAAGTATGAACTCTATCTCCGGTGACCCGGCCATTTCGCCTTCAGCTTGGCGCCGCGGGAAGCTGCCATGGACCCGTGGATGTTTTGATCTCCCTGTCGATTTCTTTCTGGACGGGGAAGGACCTTAGGTTGCCTGTCAGTGTATGACAAGCAGATGAATCAAGACGTGTTTAACAAACACACCGATATATAATGAGTGAATGGAGGCCAGTGTCTAAATGAAAGCGACACGGGACAGTGGTACAAGGGCCATATTCTCAGGTGAAACCAGTTAACTGCAGGCCGACTCCCAACAACCTCCGTTTGTGTCACAGTAACAGGTGCATCTGTGGTAATGCGATGTGACCGAAACATGATTTTAATCCGCCTTTCAAGTTCCAGCTCTGCATTTCAAAGCGTAAACTAAAATCGGTGTAAAATGTCACAGCTGAATAAACTGTAAAGTACTGTCTCAAACTTGCCTAGACTGAAGAACATCAAAACAAAACTAAAAACAACATGATATTCCTAATGTTAATTTTCTCAATATCCTGGGGGGTAATTCCTATAATCACTTATTTTCTGTGAGCAATCACAACGAAAATTAATTGCAATGGTAATTACAACTGGACCAAAATCTGTCTGGCTATTTAAAGAGCTGGAATTCTCCTGGGAAGAATGTGGAATATAGTTTCTAACTAACTAGACAAACTTTCCTTTCTGGTTTCCCTCACGAATGTACTTTAGAATTATACACACATCCCTTTCAAGCACGGCTAATATGGGATTATGATGGGTCTAGAACCTATCCACCAATTCCACAATTAGGGTGGGATGCTAGTCCAACACAGAGCACACATACCCACTAGAGTAGTGAAATATCTTCTACAAAACAAATACAGCATATTTGTCATGTGATGGAGACAGCACTGGGGTTATGGTACCCATATATCAGGATGAATGTCTCGAAAGCCTAACATTTAGAATAATCAGGGAAATGCACAAAGTACATATTTGGATTCATATCCATTTGTGAAGCACGCTCCTGGCAATTTTTTTTTTACACCTCACGAGATGTAAAACACACCAGCAAGCTGTGACAAACGCCGTACGACTCTCTCAGACACGAGCAATAAATCAGAGCGAGCAGCACCTAGCAGGAGGAGGGCTGGCCAGGCTGCCTAAGACTTTCCATGTATTATCACTTTCTGAAGCAGGCCGTGAAATATTTCAGCTCTGCTGAGGGAAAACAGCTGTGATCAAACACCAAGACTTTTAAAGTTATTTAAGTCATAACTCATCAGTGGACACATAAAACATCCACACTGTCCTGTCTTGTGTGTGTGTATGAACGTATATTTTTATAAAACACGTTGATACAATGTGAGTGGCACAGTGGCTCAGAACTCTGATTTGACACCTCCAACTCAGGGGTTCGAATCCCACCTGTGTTTAGAATATATACTGTATATATATAGATCATGAGGACCAAATGTCCCCACATTGTGACAAAAAAACATTTTTTCGGTCCCCACAAGGGGAAGCTCAATTTTCAAAAATCTGTGACTACAATCAAAAAACTAAAAATGTCTTGTATTTAGTTTGGTTATGTATGATTAATGTTAGGGCTGGGTAGGTGTTAAGGTTATGGTTAAGGTTAGGGCTGGGTAGGTGTTAAGGTTATGGTTAAGGTTAGGGCTGGGTAGGTGTTAAGGTCATCATAGGTGGGATTAGAGTTTTGCCCATAGAAATAAATGGATGGTCCCCACAATGATCTAAATACAAATGTGTGTGTGTGTGTGTGTGTGTGTGGTTTTTGTATGCTTTCCACATGTCACACTTTTTGTCCTCCTGCAGTCCCTCAGATATGCAGTTACACTACATTTCTTTATTTCACAGAATATTTTATCCAAAGCAACGTACATATTTGAGAATGCAAGGTCAGCCAGTCCCTGGAACAACATGTATAAATATATATATATTGGGCCCTTGCTCAAGTAAAATCAGTCTGTCAAACCTAGGATTTGAACCAGTGACCTTCCGATGATAGACACAGAGTATCCTAATCTGCAGAGCCGGGTGTTTGCCCATTGCCCATTGAGTATGACTGCCTACAGATGCTGAGAGAGGCTCCTTTGGACCTGATCAGAAGATGGATGGATTATCACCTGTACAGTGTGCTTCCGGCTAACCTTTGAGCTCCATTTCACAGTGACACTGTAGGAGAGTCAATGCAGAGGGTGCTCTGTATCAGCTTTCACTTGATTGGCGCTACTGATGGAGATTTACCGGCACATGTGGAGTTGGACTCGTCCTCTCCACCCCCGCAATCGTTGGTACCGTCACACAGCCACCTCTTGGGGATGCAGCGGTTGTTCAAGCACCTAAACTGGTCAGGGGGGCAACTGCGGTTATCTGCATGGGGCGAGAGATACAGTGTTGTTATTGCTTTTCTGTACATGTACAGGAACACGACACAACACTTACTAGGGGTGTAACGGTACACGGTATATTACCGAACTGTTTGGCACGACTCCTACACCAACGCGTACATCTGAACCACAGTGTTACGATGTGTCTGGCATTTTCTTATATGTACTGGCGTGAATATAAGATGGTGGTTTTCCCAAAAAAATACAAAACCTGGGGTCATCTTATTTTCGAGGGGTAGAATTTAAATGTTATTATACAACAGCAGATGGCATAAATTATCCGGCTCTTGGCTAAAGGTAGCTGCATACTTCAAACATAATCGACATTGTTTAAACAATACAATATCCTATGAGCAGTGATCCCACAGACTGACGACAATTGGTTGACAACTGACCCACCCAGTGTTGACAATTGGCTGAAATAATGTGAGGCCGCGTGGTTGGTCAGCAGCCAGCATGCTTTATATCGCATTGCACTTATCTTTAAATGGTGTAAATTACAGTCGGTCCTCATTTATCGCGGTTAATCAGTTCCAGACTCTACCGCGATAAGTGAATTTCCACGAAGTAGGGCTCTTTATTCATAAACCGACCTGCCGCAAAGCCTAGGGCTTGAGTGGAAGAGGAAGCGGGGAGCCTTGCCAGTCAAGGCCCCTGACACAGCCACGCGAGGCCTTTGGATGCTATTAACGTTTAATCTTGCAGGTTTATTTTACTTTCACTTTCATGTTTTCGTGTAACTTGCTTTCCGTAAATACTAAAATGCAATGTAAAACATTTTTACGCGAATGATTATATTTGAAAAACCGCGATAGAGTGAAGCCGCGAAAGTCGAAGCGCGAAGTGGCGAGGGACAACTGTAATGTGTAGTTGTGTATTTATGTTAATTGTAAATATCATTACTGTGTAACGTGTGTTTCATTAGTGTGGGGGCTATGTGTGGCTTAGTGTGCTAAACCTCTGTGCCTGTAACCAGAATGTCACCGGTTTCAGCCCAGCCTCAGCACATCTGTGGGTCCTTGAGCAAGGCCCTTAACCCCCTGCTCTATGGCAGTGGCTATGGGTGGCTGCCCTTTGTGGCCAGCTTGCTCCGACTTACAGAGACTGAGTTGGGGGAGGCAGAAAAGAGAATTTCCCTATGGGGATCAATAAAGTATTTTAAAAAAAAGAAGTGCCATGTAAAATGATGGCTTCCTTTTCTGTGCCGCTGTCAGAGGTGGGAAGTCCAGACCATGATTTTGTTTCAACCAACCAGTTGAGTATTAAGAGTCACAGTGAAAGAGTGCTCAACTGCTTGGTTGAAACAAAATCTTGGTCTGGATTTGAACTCTTTGGACCTTTATGAAAATGACCCGACCACTTACCACAGTGTCTTTTTTGCCCCCTTTATGTGGGTCTCCTGCATCAGAAACATTCTGCACTCTCTTGGGTTGTGGAGTTTGTAACATTGATTATCTATCTACACTTAATGTAATCTGATTGCCCGTGGTTATCAAAGTTAAGGAAAATTTTAATTCAAATGTTGTTCTCTCCTTGATTTCAGACAGTAGAGACATAAATTAGGCCTAGTTAGTCATGCTACCATTTTGCTGAATGGAGAGTTGTTATATGAAAAAATAAAGATTCATTGTTTAATTAAAGTTTGATGTGTTTTTATTTTCATCTTTTAAGATAAAGATAATGAAACCGCACCATTACCGGGGTCCAAAAACCGTGACATATACCGAACTGTGGGAAAACTGTACCGCTACACCTCTAGTACTTACGGATCACTGCTGCTTTTCTATACCTATATGGGGACATGACACAAAACTGTGCTTAAGGATCGATTTACATAAAAAAATACAAATGAACCACGTAAGGATTTGCTTTATTTAGCTACGTGGCTGGTTTAGCGGAGTTACGCAGACACGCACAGCACACATGGGCATCCTCATCGCTGCCGTCCAAGCAGTCGTCGTCCCCGTCACATTTCCATGATGCCTGAATGCAGCGGTGGTTGCGGCACTGGAATTCGCCATTGGCGCAGCGCTCCGGCTCCCCCGTCACACCTTTGGGGGAGATCCACACCCATGGACATTAACGCAGAGCCCCACGTTTCCCACAATGCCCCAGGAGTAAACGAAAACACTGTTTCGCGATGGATGACACACCATGGAGAGAGGCTTACTTGAACAGGTGAAGTTGTTCTTCGCCAGATGCTGGTTGTCGGCACATGCACAGACGCGCCCCCCCGGAATAGGCAGACACAGGGTGCTGCAACCCCCGTAGTTTATCCGACACTCGCTGTCGGCCCCTGTGTGACGCAAAGGCATGAAGTGAACCTTTCAACTTGACCAGGAATGCCTCACTTGCCCTGGAAGGAGGTTCCCCAAGCAGTGAGAATAACCAATCAAATGTTCAGCCTTCAAGCGAGAATAAAAGCATTTGTTTAAGTGACATCTTTATCTAAAACCAATTTCCTGTCCTGTATAAGACTGCGAGGAATTGTATCACAGATCCCAGCATTCACTTTTGAATTATGGGGAATATTTTTGAGGGTAGATTTGACATTTTCCTCCCTGGATTAATAATTTGTCTTACTGTCAGAGGTAAGCACAAACACAGCAGTGACAGAGTGATTCCTTCTTCCCTCATGAGGCAGCTGCCAGTTGTTGAGTATGGAGAAGATTGTGTAGTTGAAGATTCAGTAAGCATGCAGTGCCTGAACCAATGAGATAAAGACCTTGATTTAGTAAGAGCCAATGTGTAATACACACAAAGAGGCCCAATCAATCTCTTTGGTGGCATGAAGTTTAGGGCTACTGCTAACTGCAATTTCACAACAAGCCAAGAGTTTAGGAAAAGTCCAAGATGGCTTTTCCGCTCATAATTTACTTTGAAACTGATGTGCTAAAGTGGAACACTACAAGTGTATATAATATGTCCACATTTTGCTGAAAAACTGCAATTACCTTTTAAGTGATAGTTTGAAAACGTTCCCCAATGTTCATTTCAGCCTTTACATCAGCAGAATATTTTCTTATTTACATGACTTCCTTTACTGTGGATCATCTGACTGATGAAGGTGTCTGTTTCTGTATAAGTCCGATGCAGACCGTGGACCACAGAGAAATGTATAAGTAGGAAGAATCATCCCTGTACTGTTGTTCATCAACTTCTGCAAGTGGAATCAGCGGCTGCCCATCGCCGGACAAAAATAACACAGGAAGTGATGCGTGAGTGCTGTTGTTTCGACTCCTGCAGGCATGCAGCACATAGGAGCTGCGGGATGCAGGCTAATGATGCATAAAGTCGCCGGCTCCGCCGTCGCAGCTCCCCGTGTCCCGCTGGGTGTGGAGGCCCCACCGCTGGGTTCTGATAGGTGCTTTTGCGCCTCAGTGACTGTAATCACCCCCAGCGGCCCCTCCCCTCCCATCGCCACATTCCTGCTCTAGACATCAAGGGAGTCAGGAAGAATAAACACAGCCTCATAGCCACTTATGAGATTACAGACAACAGCCTTCATTTCCTGCTGTTGCCCCACCTGTAAGGTCACGACCCCAGGCACCTGACTCCATGTTTCCACGTTTAAACAGGAATTGCTCCGTAATGATAAATCAGTCATGTCCATAAATGCACTATAACACAGTATAATTACACCACCCTGCATCATTCAACATATATAAACAAAATACTAATCACGGGCTGCATTCTACAAGCGAGAACATCTTGCATGTTCATATAAATACGTGTCACCCATTAAGAGCAAGGCATGTTTTAAGCTTTTTAATATCAGTGATTGTGATCACCATCTCATATTTTTGGCTATTTATAAACCAACAAAGCCCTTTAATTATCCCTGAGTGGAAATCACCCTGTGATGGGATTACAGGAGTAATTCAGGTTTTCAAATTTATTCAAAAGCACTGATAATTAAGTGTGATGGCTCAGATTTCATTTAATAAATATACTTCTAATGCGGATTCCCAACAAACTATCCCTGCCCATCAACCCCTAGCCTTGTGCATGGACTGTAATTACATGTTTAAATGAATTAATTTACAATAAAATTCCCCGTTGATTCATTTACTTATTCATCATAAAAAATGGGGTTTAAATATGAGGAACTGTTATATATAAGCATTTTCCTTTTAAATTAAAGACATTCCTAGACATTTTTCCTAGTGTTTATTTTCTCCTGGAAATGTGCGTCATTTCAAAGCTTTACATCTCTTTGGGTTTTACACTGACAGATGTCAAGTGAAATAATCTGCTCACAGTTGAACGGATAAGGTTAAAATTTGCATTTGGCACCTCGGTTGCGGGAAACACACTGTGGACCTGTAAGAAGTGCTAATTAAAGTTCAAAGCAGCGGTTACCGGCACTTGCGGCTCTTTCATAACTCAGATACCGGTTAGCATTTGGATTGAAAGAGAAAGGCTAAACAGGAAGGTAATGGCCAGGCCCCGCCCATGTTCCTGGGGTCAAAAGTCAGATATGCGCATCATGCGGCGGCCATTCACCTTGCTGACTCTGAGCGTCATAAACCCGGAGTGCGAAGAGCGGGGGCCTCTCGCTCCTCAGGAGTGTGATGTTCCCCGATGAAAGATCCAGCTGGAAAATGGAGCCGTTCATGTAATCGGTCCAGAAGACGTGTGTCCGGTAATGGGAAATCCCAAATGGGTGCTTTAATTCTTTTCCGCTGTACACAACCTGAACAGGAAATACATCAAGCTTAAGACATAAAATGACTACAGTTCTAAACAGTGACTATTTTTGCCGTTACATCACATATATGTGTGTGTGTGTGTGTGTGTTTGTGGATTATATTATATTGTGGGGACTAAATGTACCCCACAATGTGAAAAAAACAGTTTTTTTTACATTGTGGGGACCATTTTCCAGGTCCCCACAACGATCTGTGAAAGCAATCAAAAAACAAAAATCTCATATGTTGTTTGGTTATTTATGGTTAAGGTTTAAGCTGGGTGGGGGTTAAGGTTCTCATGTTGGGATTAAGAGTTTTCCTCATAGAAATGAATGGAGAGTCCCCACGAAGATATAATTACAAACCTGTGTTTGTCTGTGTGTGTCTCTGTGTGTGTCTCTGTGTGTGTGGGGGGGGGGGGGTGTTACGTATATATCATGTTTGTCACACGGTCCTGATGCCGCCCTCCCGAGACATCATTTGCAGCTGATGCTTTCTAACGCTCTGCTGCTCATCTTGCTGCCTTCCGGATCTCATCACGACACACCACCAAAACAGCCCTTGGCATTCACCTTCCGACCTGTCCCATTGAGAAAGATCCTCTCGATGTGGTCGAAGTAGGCGTCGCACCAGTACATGGTGCCGGTTCCGTGGTCCAGGGAGAGGCCGTTGGGCCACAGCATGTTGGACGCGACAAAGACCTGCCGGGATGACCCGTCCATCCAGGCCCGCTCGATCCTGCCGATGCTGTCATTCACCTCATCCTCCTCCCAGTCTGTCCAGTACATCCAGCTAGATAGATAGATAGATAGATAGATAGATAGATAGATAGATAGATAAACATTATTAATCCCAAAGAAATTGCAAGTGTATATGGCACAATACACACACATTTAGAAAGTAAACACATTTACACACACATTTAGAAAGAAAGCATTTATGCAGAAATAAACTGCAATAATAAAGTATAAATGACAATGAACAGTAACAATGCAAAGAATTTTCTAGACCAGAAATGCAGGCAGAAAACACTAACTGGGAAATGCAGGGGGCACCATTAAAGCCAGACGGTCCATGAACCCCCAGGAGGCCCAAACCTACAGAGCACAGTGCTTCCTGGCAACAGGTGTGCGACAACATGACAAGACGACAGGATACTGTTTTGATTTGAGTCACAACCTTGGCCCTTGCATGGCGAAGTCTTTTTTTTTCCCCACTCGCCTCATCAAGGAGTGAGCCCCGCGACAGGTTCCGAGCATGAAATCGAAGATGACAGGACAAATCAAGCACTCTCGTGCTCATGGAGTCTCACTGACCCCATGAATAATGCAAAGCACAGGGGACACTACTCACTGGCAGCACCTTCTGCTAAAGGCAGGCCGGCTTCTGAGCTCAACAGACGGGATCAAAGTGGTACGTTATAAGTGCTAATCCGGACGAGACAGGAAGTGACATGCAGAGAGGAACAGATGGAGAAACAAAGAAAGTTTGAGAAACACTACAATGATACAGCCCGGGGATCACATCAACTAAATATCAACAGGCCCTACATTGCAATGACAAGCTAAAGGGCTACTCATTTTCTATCTGAACCATTTGCTGCAGAAAAGCACGAAGAACTTAAATATGGGGTACCCTCCGATTTCTCGTCTGCAAAGATAGCATTAAACTCCAGCATGTCTGTAAACCCCACTAGCGTGCCCCTGCACGATCGCATGTATCTCTTCGTGGCAGAAATGTAAAACAAGATGCAGCTATTTTCAAGCTCCATAAATTCCCGATAAGCAACCTTCCAAGGAGTGGAGGATTCACAGTGAGGTAGGTGTTTTAATACACTGATATGATGCATGTACACCGTGTTGTGGAATAACAAGTGAGTTTTAACGCATGTGCCGTTTAATCAAGTCACACTTAAGATAAAAGGTCTGAATATAAACAAGTGTATGCATGCAACCAGAACTAACATAACAGACTATTTACAATTATCATTATTTATTTCCTTTTGGGGTCCTTCATTTGCTGCATTGTTCTCCAGAGTACATTTTAATCATTACTTAAAGGAAATACATTATGCAAAAGAACTATGATTAATAATAACTGGTTTGAGAATTGGACTATAGTATTCTTTGGCCTGAAACAGGAAGTTGCTGGAACAATAGTTATTCCTCTGAATATTTTTGTGTGTCATGCCCTGCTCAATCGATCCTCCAGTGAGCCACGCCTCCTCACTACCTCGTGTGGAATCCCCATGTTACCAGCTGTTTCTTGTTGTTGTTACTTAGTCTGATGTACTTAAGTCCGCGTCCGAGCGTTTCCCGATTCCGGTCATTGACGTTATGTGGTGTAGTTGACATTGTAAGTATATTTGACTCCCATCACGCTGTTAATCTCAGCTTCTCTCTTTCCTGTCGTAAACGGTACGGCAGCAGTAACGTGGCACTAGTAAATCTCAGAGCTGTCTCCTCAGGAAAAATACTCCAACAGAAAAACACTTACTAGCATACTACATATTAGATACTAGCATACCACGTACTAGCATACTACTACATACGGAATGCATTATTACATGAAATAAGAACAACACAAACACATTAAGCAATATAAACCAATCACCCTGTTGCATAAACAACAGGCAAGTTATTTAAATTAGGTATTTATTTTAGAAGAATGACTGTGTGACATTTACTCTCTGTCCATATTACTTTCTATAGCAATCATTAGAACCAGAAAAATACAATTAAATAACTAAATAAATTTGTAGGTCTCTTATTTCCACCTGATGTTCTGCTGCGTGTCCAGTGGTTTTGGGGTATTATCCTCTCTATGTTCAAAACTGTTTTTGTTATGGTCAGCAAAGCACGGGCTTCCTAGAGATAATAACTTTGTTTATGGCACATCCTGAGCCAACTCAGAAAAGCAGCTTCGTGATCTGATTGTTTTTTTTTTCAAGGTAACTTCAGTCAACTTCAACTTCGGAGCCAAAACGACAGCGGCAGGGAAAAAACAAAACTAAAGGGAATTACTCCCGCCAGACGGCATTCCCATGCATTCATCTGTCGCTTCCCGTCAAGGTGATAATGAGATTGGGCTGGAGCCACAAAGGCCACCTCGACAGCAGCAAAGCCAATCGTTTGTAGCCCCTAACTCGTGAAGGCCGTTGAGCGGGAGCCGGACTTGTGCATGTGCACGGGGCACAGGGTGTTTTACACTGTAAGGAAGGGGAAACCAGGCAGGAAATCAATGTACTGTAAAAACAGAGTCTTGGTCGAAATCCTTTTCATTAATCATGTCTGTGACATGCTGCTGTACTCTTTTTGTTTGCCGATGGATCTTTACTTGTGTCCGGCAGCAGCAGTGAGCTAACATGCAATATATCTGCAAAAATATGCCAAAACACACTCTATTCCAGCACACGCACACTGTACACACACTATTTTGCGCTAACCAATCAAATAATATTTTTAAGAAAATATTTTAGCTGTTCTCTTTCTTTAAGTATATATTTAGTATATCCTAATCCTGTTAAATAGGATATATCCATCCATCTTAAAAATGACTTATCCACTGTAGGGTCATAGAAAGGCCTGGGGGCAATCTGAGGCAGCATGGGGAGAAAGACAGGGGACACTAGGTGGGATGTCAGTCCATCTCAGGGCACAGGGCAGGGGGCACCCTGGGTGGGATGCCAGTGCATCACAGGGCACAGGGTAGGGGACACCCTGGATGGGATGCCAGTCCATCACAGGCCACAGGGCAGGGACACCCTGGATGGGATGCCAGTCCATCACAGGGCACAGTGCAGGGGATACCCTGGGCAGGATGCCAGTCCATCACAGGGCAGGGGACACCCTGTACGGGATGCCAGTCCATCACAGGGAAAAGGACAGGGGACACCCTGGACAGGATGCCAGTCCATCATAGGGCGGGGCACACCGTGGACGGGATGCCAGTCCATCATAGGGCACAGGGCAGGGGACACCTTTGACAGTACTCCAGTCCATCACACAGCGGGGCACACCCTGGCCTGGATGCCAGTCCATAGCAGGGCACAGGGCAGGGGACACTCTGGATGGCATGCCAGTCAATCACAGGGTAGGGGATACCATGGACGAGATGTCAGTCCATCACAGAGCAGGGGACACCCTGGATAAGATGGCAGTCCTTCACAGGGCAGAGGACACCCTGGATGGGGTGGCAGTCAATTGGAAGGAATAGACACACAGCCATTTTAGAAACACTTAACTGCCATTCTTTGTAGGAACCCAGAATATCCAAAGGAAACCCAGAGGGAAGAACATGCAAACTCACACACAGAGCAGGGGAGGGGAGGGGATTCGAACCCCTAAACCTAGAGGTATGAGGCAACAGTGCTGAGTCACTGTGCTACGAGTCCTCAGGATACCGTTTACCAAGCTGCTAGCTCTACCTTTGTAGTGCTTTTCCAGTGAGCACTTGGGTAATGGTGACCTTCACTGAAGACCCTTATTTCACTGCTTCTAAGCTATTGTGTGCCTCCATTTGCTGTTCTTCATTACCCTACCCTCACTCAGTAGATTTCCCAGCTTGCTATTTTTCTGGCTTGGTAGGTACAAAAGATTATTTTACTGAGCAAAACAAAGAAAGTCTGCCTTAAAATTAGAACACAATGTTGTTCTCTCCCTCATGTTTAAAGTTCTGCCCTCAAGGGATTTTAAGAAATGATGTTCGTGCTTCGTGTCATTTAAAGTGGTCAGATCATGGTATGTGACACAGAGACCCAGACGTACATATCATATATAAGATTTATATGGTGGGCTTGCAAAAGTCTGAGAGTAACTGAAGCAGATTATGAGAGACTAATAAAATGTGCTTTCAAAAGCCACCAGTGAGAACTATGACATGTAGCTCCAGATGTTCGCTGTACTTTCATCTGAGTAAAATGCATGTGCGTGGATTACTGTAAACGCATGAATCCAGTGTTTTGGTGCAAGCTTTGGTTACTGTGATTCATCCGTGGGTGAAATACACCATATCTAAAAGGATTAAGGCAAAACTTAGGCCTCTAGGATAGAAGAACTTTACAGTGAATGGAAATAATTCAAATTTAGATAAACACTGCATAAAAGTAACCATTCCATCCACCAATCCATTATTATGACTGCTTACGCTTAAGATGGAGTGCGGGAGCAGAAGCTCAGTGTAGACCCACAGCAAACACGCACACACATGCACAAGAAGGATACAGCATACAAAGCTTCAGCGTGGGAAAGATGAATATGTACATCGGCTTACCTAAGGACAGCCTCCAACTGCCACATGCACACATACACACTGAACATACATCTATCACGAGTTTGTGTACACTGTCACCATCACCAACACATTCACTGCTTTACAGTGGTACTCAAGGCCAATAAAACTGCACTGTAAGAGGGACACTGGGGACATGACATGACAGATCCTTGGTGTAAGTATTGACTGGAAGGCTGTTGACGCTGGTCCTGCATGGGACTTTCAAGGTTGTCCTTAAACGTTCCGAACAACACTCATAAACACACAATAAATGCAACTCCAATTCTCCAGTGTAGACAAGACGTTTGGGAGTCGTATTCATTTTTTTTATATGCATCTGCCTTGGTAATGCAACTGTTATTTACATTTCAGCTAATAAGCAGATGCTTTTATCCAAAGCAACAGACAACTGAGAGAGCAGGGTCAGTCAGTCCCTGGAGAAATTGGGGGTTAAGGGCCTCGCTCAGGGGCCCAACGCTGGCATCACTCTGCCAACCCTGGGAGTTGAACCAGCGACCTTCTGATCACAGACATAGGGAGCCCTAACCTACTGACACAGCGCACCCCCATGACTTCAAAGTATGAGGGAAATTCTGTTATCTTATAACATATCTATAAAAAGACACCACAAAGGAGATGCCTCACTGGTAAGCCTTATTCGGGAACACCTTGGAAACAGATGACACCGGCAAGCAGGGGGAGTCAGTTTGGCTAACAGGGTCCAGTAAACAATTAAACAACAAGTAAAATAAATACATGATAGGCTCACCCGTTGAGGGGGTCCACCACAATGGCTCGGGGATGGGACATATCTCCTGACAAAAGGGTTTTCCTGGTCTCAGAGGCATTCTCCAATCTGGCAACGCAGATGGTTTTTCTATATCCGTCATTTGTCCAGTATAAGTTGTTTGCTATCCAATCCACGGAGATCCCTTCGACGTTATCCAGGTCTATGGAGCGGGAATGAATAACATTCAGAACTTTGCCTTTATCGTCCCTGAGACACAAGCTCTGCGGGATGATCTGTTAGTGTCTGTACCTTCCCCTGTTATTAAAACTTTAGGGCTGATGGCTTTTTTTCTGTAGGAGATTCATCATTTGTACGGATGAAAAACAAGGAAGATGCAAATGCAGCAGCACACAAATCTGTTTGGGCAGCAGAGGTTAACCCATTTGAGGAAATTCACTTCACCTGACAAGATAAAGTGGTCTGATTCACAACCATCCCAAAGCTGGTAAGAAAAATTTGTGAAATACGCACACCTTATAAAAATATAGATGTTTAAAGCTACTGTACATTTGATGAGGTTGTCTCTTTCACGCTACCGCAAACAAGGCGGGGGATGGGAGATAAAGTGCATTAAGAGCTGGGCATACAGCTCACCGTCTTTGAGGATGGTCTCCCGCCCAGTGCCATCGATTTTCTGTCGGCCGATTAAAAAGCTAGTTGTGTCAGCGAAATAAATGTAGCTCGTCTCGGCGTGGAAGTCGAGGGCCCTGGGGCTGACGAGATCCTCAATGGGCACCATGCGCTCGTCGCCAGACTCGCCGGCACTGATGTCCAGGCCGCGGATGATTCCCGGTCGCCCTTTCCCGTAGAACAGAAACAGCTCGTTCTTGGGTCCTGTGGCAGTGAGATCAGGCATGGTAAACAAACCACAGGCAACTAATCTTCCTTGCCCTGCATACTGTCAGCACCTAATTAATCGACGTAATTAGCCCCTTTTTTCCAGCAATGAAACTTAAACCCTTTGGAAATCAAAATGTATCTAAGGCGAGGGGACTAAGCTAATTGCATTACCTCAATTAAAACAAGAATTAGTTCCGCTGATTAGGTCTTATCAAATCAATCACGCCTTTGTTCGAAACAAGCCTCCCTTGGGGTGGGGTGGGGGGGGGGGGGGTGTTTTAGCCCCCACAAAATGGGCATTTA
>JAODLD010000040.1:3419497-3438972 GCA_026781065.1 Mormyrops boulengeri | reverse complement strand
CCCCCCCCCCCCCCCCCCCCCCCCCCCCCCCCGCGTGTGGGAGCCCGCACAAAATGGGCATTTATTATGCTGTGGACATTTAATTTTACAATTCATTAGGAACTGGCGGAGATGTTGTTTGTATTGACTGGAACATTGATTGCTGTGGATGGTAATGGCCTCTCGATGAATCCCCGGGGGGGGGTGGAGAGAGAGAGAGAGAGAGAGAGAGAGAGAGAGAGAGAGGGAGAGAGAGACAGAGAGAGAGAGAGAAAGGGAGGGTCGTTTGAGTTCTGGCTCAGGAAAAGATGCTCTTAGAGAGAGACACACCCCAGAGGCAGTTTGTGGTCCCGGGCCCATTTCTGGCCAACAGTGTACAACACTGCAGTTTCTACTACAGCTATGCAGTTCTAGATGTTGGTTCACATTATTTGAGAGATTTTTTTTCTTTTAAGAACTGTAGAAAATGTTCTAGAAGGTTGGTATACTTATATGACTGTCTCTGGCTCTCCTTCAGCCTGGCCAAACTAGCCTGTAATTCCAACCCTGTTAGTAATGTGACCCCTGTCACATACTGACATCTGTATCATCTTTATTGATGAAATGAACTACCGAGTCCGCAGATCAAAACTATACCAAGACGTTAATGAATTATGTCTGTTGTAGGTCAATAAGATGAAATTCTGAGATGACATAATGTCAGAATGAGATCTTTACCCCCGCAACAGAAGGACAAGCCAGTCTGTATCTCTGTGAGTCATTTAATATTCCTGCTTGTCAATGAATCATCCCTGTTTCAGTTTTAGTGTATTACATTTCCAGACTCAGATGGAGGGGGCTAATATTTATCAGAATCGCCATGACAGCTTGTTCTGAAGATATTCTGCTATCGTGTTTCTACACATCAATAGCTAATATTTCCTAGCCTGGGAAGCAAGTATCATGCAGATATATACGCTTACGCCGCCGCCACCACCAAAGGGATGTTTGCAACTAGAGGCCACAACGCTGTAACTCACGGCTGCAGGACGCGCCGTCGCTCGCCAGGACGAAGCCGGCCCGGCACCGACAGGACCGCACTTTGTAGCTGCCTCCAAGCAGGCAGATGTGGCTGCAGCCCCCCGCCCTCCCGTGGGCGTCGGCCTCACAGGCATGGCTCCACACTGCAAAGACGAGGAAATCAGTGCTGGCCCATTGCCGGCGCATCATGATTCAGGCTGCTCGCTGGAATAACTTTCAACAACATATACAGAACACTGAATAATGTCTGCATTCCAGACATTATCCCACGCATTCCAGACATTATCCCACGCATTCCAGACATTACTCAGCAAGTGTTTTTATCCAAAATGATGCACAATTAAGGAAGCAGGGTGTAAGCAGGATTAAGCGGCATGCTCACCACTTTGCTGACCAGGGGATTTGAACCAGCAACCTTCTGATCACAGGCATTACCACCCCACACACCCATTGAACTGACTGGTCCTTTACACCCCCTCCCACTTTACCTGTCGGCTGGGCCAGTTTGTGGTAAACACGTATCCATCTTGAATTCTCCATGCTGGTTAATATCCTCTTGTCTGACTCGTTAAACCGATTCATCTGGAGGATGTCCACTTTGTCTCCCTCTCCCGGGTCAGAGCTTGTGGCGAACAGATAATCTTCGAAAACCATTAATCCGTGCACGTATGACACCTGAAAGGGAGAGACTTGAAGTGAATGAGCAGACCGGGACACATTTGCGACATCTTGAGTCAGTCCTGAGTAAACTGATTCACATCAAGACGGGCCTCATTCACATAAGTCTGTGTAGTGAAATGAATGAATTAACTAACTTTCACATAAGACACAAACATACACATATAGGACTGAGAGTGAAACTTGGCGTCTGAGCATAGGCTTAGCAGTAGATGTGATTATTCTCCTGAGCACTGGATATGCACCTGACCTCAGGCTCAGAGGCCAAACCCACTGAGCCACACAGCGCCCCCAAAGAGTGTATGCAAGACCAAGCAGAAGTGCCCACAAACACAACAAGACGCCATCAGATTCAGTATACATACTTCAGCTGGCACAGTGCATGAAAGTTAATTTTCCTTGGTCACAATTGCATTCCAGAGTGGGGGCCATTCCAGACTGCATTCATCAATTCCAATCCAAATCAGAAAATGGAACTGGAGTTGGAATTCAAATTCAATTCCAATTCTGCTCCCCATAGTTTTTCTTTTCCAGTTCCAACTCCAGTTCTACTTCTTGATATGGATTGGAATTGATGAATGCATTCTGGAATGGCCCCAACACTGTTGCATTCCACTCTGACTTAATCTGCCTTTTGTGATTGTGATGAAGGAGCTGAAACATACACATGAACAGTGGACTTTTCCAAGCTAGGCCCAAAGCCTGGGCGAGCATTAGGCATAATTGCAGAGTGATGATGTATGCGTGTGAGCAGCTTTCAGGCAGCTCGCAGCACATGTCCCGCAATTATCTGCTCGAAACATACAGGGACCTCTCTTTCAATAATTTACCAGTAATATAAGAGCAGACAAGGAGTGATACACAAAAACAGACAATTACTGTGCTTTATGGATAATTACAGCATAAAATCATACTACTCTCACTGCTGGGGTCTGAGGACCACTTAAGACGAGGCTGGTCTGTTGGTATATATGTATTATATTAGTCATATGAATGTGATCTGGCAAAGGTTTTCACTCACACATTATTATGTTGGTTTTGGTTCAGGCAAAGCTACCCAGAAGTGGAGTGATATTTTGTTTGGCATTTCATGCTCCTTTTCCCTGAAGTTACAACAGCAAATTCACAGAGTAGCTGCTTAAAGTCCTGTGAATGTTAATGGCGTGGGTGTTTTCTTTAATACTTTGTCTCAAAAGTATTCTTCAGGAACATTATAATGATATCTCAGTTAAGTTGTATTAAGATTCTAACATCGTGTTGGATGGACACACACTCATTGTACATGTGTACATGTTACGGAAATACAAAAATAAAACACTGACATCAGATCCACATTAAGCTGGGGCATGTCGAGCTCATGTAAAATAGATTGATTGACGGACAGGTAGACAGACTTGTGGGTACCTTGCATGCACTTCATCACACGGATGATAAGAACAGCAATGTCCTCATTGTGTCACACAACAGGAAGCAGTGGTACATACTCACCGAGCTCCCCCGTATGACGCTGTGCCGGTTCCTGCCATAATAGTCCACCACTTCGATGTAATCCAGGTAGGCGTCTGCCCAGTACACCAGCTTTTTCACCAGATCCAGGGCCACGGCACTGGGCAGCTCTACTTTGTGCTCCACAATCCGGGTCCGGTTAGTGCCGTCCATGTTGCTGCGCTCCACTTTGCCCTGAGAGCCGTAGTCAGTGAAGAAGAGCTTCCTGACAGGTGGAACAGGAGGAAAAAAAAGTGCAGATGAGTAGATGTGTCTTACAGTGTTGTACTTGTACTTGTAGTTGAAGTACATGTTGAAGTCGGTCTGAAGTTCAATGACAGGCCTGTTAGAACACTGAGTGACATAATCAATCAATCAATCAATCAATCAATCAATCAATTAATCAAGGTTCCCCTGATTTTTTTTGGAGTGATTTTAAAATACAAATTCCGTCTAACTGAAATGACCACCACAAGTTCAAAGGTTTTTAAGACTATTCCTTCGCATGTGTCAGAAACGAATAATTAATTGAGTTAATCTATGAAATATGTTGGCTTTTTGCGTGTTTGTAAGAAGCATGACTTAAATGGTCTCCTTCCATTTAGCTCGCACTATATTACAAGGCACGGTCCAGTCGTCTTCATTAGAGGCATCTGCCTGCCAGGAAACATAACATAAATATTTACTGAAATTGATTGAATCAAAGCATACTCTAAATTAAGAGTAATTTCTTGATGGACTGGTTTGTTGGGTTTCTAATATATTCTGTTTAATCAGATGAATGTTTATATTCGAAAGGAACATCAAAAGGATAGAAATAATCCAACACATTCATGTGTACGGTTTCTGAAGAGGCCAGAACCACAATAAGTAAGTCGCTCCTATTTCATACGCTCATAGAGAACACAGTGTTGTTTCAGGCGCCTGGTGTAGAATTCTAACGAAGTAATGGTGTGGAAAAGAGGAAATAATAAGGAAGTAATCTGTAAATAAATAAGACATGTAGATAACCTTCTGTAATAAATGCACAGGATTAAAATAAAAATAAAATAATTTTCTTTGCTTGACACTGGTCATGACAAATTCCTTCCCCTGTGACGTATTGCTTCACCTGTTTGGCCGATGACGCAATCGTGATGATGCGGTTTCCAGGTACCCCGTAAGTTATAAGTTTACCCTTACCGCTGCACCAAGAGTTCCCATCAATAAAGTACGTTTACATTTTTTTAATTAATTATCATTAATAAATCGTTTAAATTTAGTTTCATAGTACAACCGACGTTTTAATACTGGAGTAAAGTTAGCAATGGGTTTGATATTCGTCATTCACAGGTCTTCTCTGTATTTACTCTATTAAAACATTACAAAAACAAGGAAACTCCACATTCACAAATGTGTGTGTTTGTGAAATTACATGCACCCCTTGGATTTTCAATTACTTCATCCAATAAATTGTGAAGATGCAAAATAACGCAGCTCTTGTAAATTAACGCATTTGCTTTGGTTTTGACAATCCGCCACGTTTCAAAATAAAAGCCACAAATGGAAAAAACAAGGAATTTCTTAACAAACGATTATTACCGGAGACATACAACACTTTGAATCTCCATTTCAATGTGTTATATGCTTACACAAAATCACAAGCACATACAGGGCCCACTAACACTCATAAAACTGTAAATATTGGTATAAGCTAACATGTCCATTATTTTTGTATGCAGGCCGAACACAGGTAGATTGTGAAATCATATTCCTCATATCCATTGCTTTCGATGCAGGTGGAACGCAGAGGATCCTAATGCTCAAAAGCTGAAGGACCTTGCAACTAAATTTCAGCTTGTGGTCAAAAGGCATGAATAAGTCTACACATATATCATGCACTTTGGTACTTGTGAAACCTGTAGGCAATTTGTGAAATTAACATATACTGTATGCTTCATATCCATTATTTTCTATCCAGGAAGCATCATAATTCTCTCAAGATAGATCTTAGCAACTCATTTTCAATTTGTGGTCAAGGTACATGACTAGCCCTACACATACGCCCTTTGGGACTTGTGAAACCTGTTTGATATTTTCGGAAATTAATCTATATGCCACATATCCATTATTTTTTATGCAGGTGGAACATAAGGTCATAGTGCTCCAAAGCAAAAGAACCCAGCAACTAAATTCCTACTTGTGGTGGAGGAACATGACTAAACCTACACATATCATGCACTTTAACACTTAACAAACCTGTAGATAATTTCTGAAATCAACTTACATACTTCATATTCTTTTTTTTCCCCTTTTTTCCCTTTACATACTTCATATTCATTATTGTCAATGGATATGGCATGGAAATCATCATAACTACATTTCAACATAAATCCTGGACATGAAGCTTTTCATTTTTTTTCATCATTCTTTTCAAATGATGCTTCACTATGCATGAAGCAACAAATAATGAATATGAGGAATATGAATTAATTTCACGTATTACCTACAGGTTTCACAAGTACCAAACTGCATGATATGTATAGGCTTACTCATGCCTTTTGACCACAAGCTGAAATATTATTGCTAGTTTCTTTGGCTTCTGAGCAAGAAAGTGCTCTGTGTTCCACCTACATAGAAAATAATGTATATGAGGCATATAAGTTAATTTCACAATTTACCTATGGGTTTCACAAGTGCCAAAGTACAGGATATGTGAAGGTTTACTCATGTTCTTTGACCACAAGCTGAAATTTAAGATGCCAAAAATACTGGACATGATAGCTAATACCATAATTTACAGTTTCAGAAGTGTTAGTGGGCCCTGTATGTGCTTGTGATTTTGTGCATGTAACACATTGGAATGGAGTTTCAAAATGTTGTGTGTCTTCAGTAATAACCGTTTTGTTGTTTATCCATTTGGGACTTTTATTTTGAAACTTTGTGCACTGTCAAAAGCCAAGCGAACACAAGCTTGCAAGAGCTTCATTATTTTTCATTTTCACAATTTATTGGATGGAGTAATAGAAAAATCAAGGGGTGCATATAATTTCACAAACACACAAATTTGTGAATGTGGAGTTTCCTTGCTTTTGTAATGTTTTAAAAGAGTAAATACAGAGATGGATGTGAATGTCCGATGAATATCAAACTCACCGCTAACTTTACTCCGGTCGTTTAATCAGATTGTTAATGTATATTTAGCTTGACTGCAATATGTTCACCCTTACCGCTGCAGCAAGATGTCACATCAATAAAAGATGTTTACTAGAGATGCACTGATTGCAATTTTCTTGGCCGATTCCGATTTCTGATTGTTTTGCATCGTGACCGAACGATACCGCTTTTTGCTGATTCCAATTATCTTTCTAAGAACTATAATTGACAGCATATAAACAAAATCAGCTTCTCTTCAATGCAAAATTTTATCTTCATAATTTCATAATAAAAGAAATTGTTTAACTTTACATTTTCCCCCAAACTGCAGTAAGTTATGGGATTTTCTCTTGCTTAATCAAGTCTCAAAATAAAGTGCTCTGTGACCGGAAAGAGGTACAAATAATAAATTTTAACTGAAAATGAGTTACTGTATACCCAACTTTATCCGACATATTTTACTTTACCAAACAAAAGCAGGTGCAACAGATTAAAATAACAAATGCCAGTTACTTATATCATTTCCCAGTATGTTTAAATTCACCAGATAATACGGCATTGACCTTTTTCAGTTTAAAGTTCACCTCCGACGTTTCCCCCACGGTTTACTTTGGCTTTACATGTATTACAAATGTCAATGTGTGGCTGTGTATAACGGACCGGGTCGTTATGGATATACATTGGACTGACTGGCCGAGCACACTGAAAATCAGCTGATTACGATCCTGGTTGATCGATCGGTGCCTCTCTAATGTTTTTTTAAAAGTATGTTCTTATTGATTCTTATGAGAAATCGTTTACATCTAGCTTGATAGGACAACCGACATGATTTATTAGATAACGAAAGTATATTTAGCTCCATAGCTACACTGCATTGCCAAAAGTATCGGGACACCTGTCTTTACACACACATGAACTTTAATGACATCCCACTCTTAATACATAGGCTTTAATATGGAGTTGGCCCACACTTTGCAGCTACAACAGCTTCAACTCTTCTGTGAAGGATGTCCACAAGGTTTAGGAGTGTTTATGGGAATTTTTGATGATTCTTCCAGGAGACCATTTGTGAGGTCAGGCACTGATGTTGGACGAGAAGGCCCGGCTCGCAGTCTCCACTGTAATTTATCCCAAAGGTGTTCTATCGGGTAGAGGTCAGGGCTCTGTGCAGGCCAGTCAAGTTCCTCCACACCAGACTCGCTCATCCATGTCCTTATGGACCTTGCTCTGTGCACTGGTGCACAGTCATGTTGGAACAGGAAGGGACCATCCGCAAACTGTTCCCAGAAAGTTGGGAGCATAAAATTGTCCAAAATGGCTTCCTTTCACTGGAACTAAGGGGCCAAGCCCAACCCCTGAATAACAACCTCACACCATAATCCCTGCTCCACCAAACGTTGCACTTGGCACAATGCAGTCAGGCAAGTACCATTCTCCTGCCAACCGCCAAACCCAGACTCATCCACCAGATTGCCAGACAGAGAAGCATCATTTGTCACTCCAGAGAACACGTCTCCACTGCTCTAGAGTCCAGTGGTGGCGTGCTTCACACCACTGCATCTGACGCTTTGCACTGCACTTGGTGATGTAAGGCTTGGATGCAGCTGCCCATTCCATGAAGTTTTCTACACACTGTTCTTGAGCTAATTTGAAGGCCATACGAAGTTTGGAGGTCTAGTTATTGACTCTGCAGACAATTGGCGACATCTGCACACTGTGCGCCTCAGCATGCGTTGTCCCCGCTCTGTGATTTGACGTGGCGGAGTTGCTGTTGTTCCCAGTTGCTTCAATTTTATTCTACTATCACTAACAGTTGACCATGAAATATTTAATATTGAGGAAATTTCACGAATGGACTCTATCACAGTACCAAGCTTGAATTCACTGAGCTCCTAAGAGTGACCCATTCTTTCGCAAATGTGTTTCGCAAAAGTCTGCATGCCTAAGTGCTTGACTTGATACACCTGTGGGTATGGAAGTGATTGGAACACCTGAATTCAATGATCTGGAGGGGTGTCACAATACTTTTGGAAATATAGTGTATATAACCATTTATTTATTAGTAACTGTTTCACTTGACATATTTTATTCGATTATTAATGTATATTAAGCTCCATAGCAACATGTTTTATTGATTATTACGGTAATAAAATACATTTACTCATATTTTGAAAAGGTGTGTCTTATAAAAATCGTTTACAAGAAGATTGAGAGTATAACCAACACGTTTCATTACGGTTCAACCGGCATGTCTTATTGGATCATTAATGTATATTCAGCTCAATAACAACATATTTCCTTAACTGACATTATTGTAGCGCTGAGCGGACCGAGACATCGAGAGTGCAGTGAAAAACAAGGAGACTTGCTTGCTGGAACAAAAAATGCTGTTTATTATAGTCCTGAAAAGGACTGTAACAGGCACCTAACGAACTCCAAACCCAATATAACCAGGGAGAGTCAGGGAGGCTAGACTCTGGACATCAAAGTACATACAGGGTGGGCGATTTAAACGCAGCTAAGGACACGCGAGGATCGCACAGGGTGCGCATAAGACACTGACAAACACACACGCAACAACAGGAACACCGATGTCCTGCTAAATGCTCCTCATCGTCGACTTACGACCGCAATGGTTCTGACTGTCCAGTCATAAGTGATTTGGTCGTAAGTCGACCCTTTATAATATTTGCAAATATTATCATATGCATGTATCATATGTAGTGCATAATAAAATTATATCATGTTCGATTTTTTTTAAACCTTTTAATCACCATTTTCTTAGTTCATTGCTGCTGGCAGTTGGGGCAGAAACTCATAAACTCGTGTGGGACAACACTCGCGCTGCCACTCGCGCCGGAGTCGCGGCCAAATATCTGCGGTCTTGGAAGGCTCGTAAAGTCGATCAGTGGCAAGTCGCGAAGGCCGTAAGTCGATGACGAGCTATATGCATTAATAATCTAATAATACATGGTGGTTATACTGTCAAGTGAAACGCAGGTGATTTTCATGATTGAATGAAAACACAGTTTAAAAACAAAAACATTTACAAACGTAGTTTATTGATATGAGCCCTTTCTGCCACGGTAAGGGTGCGCTTCAAACTTATGGGTTACCTTGAAACTGGATCACTGGGATTGCATCATCGGCCAAACAGCGAGCGATACGTCACAGGAGGAAGGAATTTGTGCGGGGGAATAAATTATAATTTTCCTTTTAAATTACAATTAAAATAGTCAGAAATATATATCCCATGGACAAAGCCTGACAATTTTGAAGACAAATACAGTTAAAATTTGTTTTTCCAACGCTATACAGAAGAAGCTTTGGCTCTTAGTAGAAACTGTTGCATTTACCTGTTAAATTGAATAGTCAGTCTTTAAATTGTCGTTATAACGTGAAACACTTCTTTTTTATAGAGCCAGACAATGTGGAAGCAATTGAAAAATATAACTGACAATTGCAACATGGCTGCAAGCTAGAGAGCAGAACACAAAAGCATGAGCATCATGGAAGAGCTGCAGTGAGCCCAGCTCATGACGGGGGAGTCTAAAGCGGTGGCCCCTCCCTGGCCACACCCCACTCCCTCAACGCCCCCACCCCACAAATCATGAAAAGGAACACTCGTTCCTTAAGGAAAGACCCGCCACACAGCTGCCTGAAATCAAATTAAATCCATGATTAGTTTTCAATAAATACACCAAGGACATCATTTAAAGAAAAATACTCCCTGGCTCTTTGACTCCGGCAAGGGAAAAAATAAATAAATGGCTAAAGAGAAATGAGGCCACGTCAGACTGCCGGCAGCAGATCTGTGGCCAGGACATGCAAAGGAAGCCAGGCGTTCCTGTGAAACCAGGTGAGAAATGCATGATGTTAAAGACAAACATGTAACATTCTGCTTTGACAGGTACAGAGGGAACGACTTGATCTGCTGAGGGGAGTGCTCAACATCAATGATGACTCAGATGAAGGAGAACCTGTGCGTGGTTTGCATGCATATGCTGTACATTTTCTGATAATCCATCTATAACAGGGTGAACGGCTTGTACTCGTAACTGACAACAAGGTGAAAATAGCTCTTTTAATCCCGACAGGAGAAGTATGACATGACCTGTTTCTTTACTAATAAAGAAAATCCTGCATCAGCCACAGCAAGCTCAGAGCTTTGGCTCTGCATCACATGCAAAGTGTGCTAAGGTTTTTCGATGAGATACGTGGCTCTTTTTACAGCTTTCCGTGGTGCTCAGTGCGATGTGTTTGTCCTAATTAAGGCACGGCTGGACTGTAGTTCCTAACATCTTGTCACTGTGCAGTGTGTGCCCAGTGTGTGCATTAAGTACCTGGTAAGAAAGAAGTGCACAGTGACACTTGCTGAAAGTTCTCGCCGAAAATGCAGAAGTGGAATGTAATGTGAATGTGAATGTAATGAAAAAGCAATTCCGTTTCACATTTTAGATTCCCAGACTTCAGTTTAAAGGAGGTAAACAATGCGTAGCTGATCTGGCCTGGCTTCTGTGTATAATCTCTCCCTTACATGCGAAGCCCTGACGTTTGTGTTTCCCCTGTCACCGGCCCAGGCCGCACCCCTCGCTTCATCAGCCTGCACAGACTGTAGACCAGAGGTGGGCAATCTTATCCGCAAAGGGCCGGTGTGTATGCAGGTTTTCGGGGTAACCTTTAGGTCAGCTGTTCAAACCCAGGTGTGAGGACCCTTCAGCCAATCAGTTCCCCGATCAGTAATCTAATTAGGGAGTTGCAGTGAAAACCCGCGTACACAGTGGCCCTTTGCGGATAAGATTGCCCACCCCTGCCGTAGACGGAAGCGGCCAGTGCCTGGTGAGGCCCACGTAGGGCCCTAGGCAAGCTCCACCGCCCGTCCAAGACAAAGTGAAACTGGCTGGCCGAGGCAGTTCCCCATCAGAAGATGGCAGCCCGGGAGGCCGCTTATGTTTTCGTCGCACCAGCATCTGCCATCACCGATTATGCCGAAATGACACAGAGGGGCCCGATGCCAGGCCAACTCACGATACACATGTTTTGGCTGGCCCGGCATCTGCGGCTGCCCAGTGGCATCACACGTGAATGAAAAGCTGCCATGAAAGTGGGAACAAAACGGCATCCAGAAGTAGAGAGAGGTCAGCATTTACAGGTGCCATAGAGCGAAAATCTTGCTTTACTTCAGCAGAGTTGAATAAGGAGAGTTTAGTACATGGCACTGACATACTGGGAGTCACAGATACTGCTGTTCCCTCTTCTAAATATAGATCTTGCATGTGTAAAAGAAGGCGATAAAACAGGCTGATTCTAAACTGTTATGTAGCAGTCTTAACTATACCCCCAAACTTAAAATACACCATCCCACTTACAAGCTCAATGGACCGGCACAACCTGCAACATATATATTGTCTCTTGACGGGCATATGTATACATTTTCCACAACTGCATCTGTCAGCCATTGATGTAAGGTTATTTATTACTAGTAGGCTGAGAAGGTAAGTCCTGTTCAGGGTTCTGTTTCCCAAAAGCTCCCATTGGCTACTTACAGAGTTGGAACTTTTCAGGTGCATGGTCCCAAATATGAAAGTTACTAATGCTGTTAGTATGCTTTGGGGAAAGGTAGTCCAGGTTAGCAGGGGAGCAGTAAACAACATTACGGAGTCTGTGAAACTGACATTCACAAGAGGCTATGCACTGCCTGCAGCCTACTTTTGGTTAGCTGAATAAATATATAATCAGTGGTGAAGTAAAAAAAAAAATTAAAAGCAGAAGTCCAAATTCATTACAAACAACACTGCTCAGTTTGAGCTGTTCAGTTTGCTGACTGGAGTTCTTGATCAAAACTGAATGAGGAAGCTAGCATCGTAAAATCATTTGTTGACTTAGATGCAAAATAAATACAATGTTCTTGTTACAATGCTAAAAACAAAGTTATGAGTATGGTAACAGGCCGAGACTGAAGTGGGAGTGTCACACCTATGTGTGGCTAAGTAGAAAGAGTACATTCCAAAATTACGTTTAAGAATACAGCATAGGACATTCATAAACCAGTAACATAGTTTTTTATCATTATCAAGTGTCATGTACTATACATAATTTTATGTGCTATACGTTTACCCTACTGGCAGCGCAGTAGGTTTGTTTACAGCAGCATCAGCACAAACACGTGCGTAATGTGTTAAACTATGACATTACTGGGTCATTTTTCAGCTCCATTATAATCTCATGGGACCACCGTTGTATATGCGGTCCATCATTGACCATCATCATTAGGCAGTGCATGACTGTAGAGGTGTTGGTTCTGTGTAAGCCATCTCAGTGCCTCACTGTAAACCAGCCAATCAGAGCAGAACTCATCAACATATTAATGAGCCCACTAAAAAAGAAGAAACTGTTTCATTCTAAGGCCAAATAATAGGGTTATAAATTGGACTATAAAACTGCGTCTGGGCATTTTTAGATCAAATCAAGTTCAGAAATCATCTATGTAGACACCAGAGAACAATTTAATATACAGAAAAAATTAGCTCTATAGCACCTTTAACAAGCCTCTTTGGATCTAGGCTTCAGTCATACAAGTTTTTTAACCTGTTGCATGACAACAGGGATCGAATGTTTCAGCCACAATAAATCAAATAAAGGAATCAGATGAGTGTGACTTTGCAGCTTTGTCAACATGCCCCTAGACATCGCTCACTTTGTTCGGAAGATAAACATCCATTATGATTATAAAAAAACATGATTCCTGATACAAAAGAAGAATGCCTTCCTACTGTTTTTTTTTTAGTTTTGCCTTTCTGCCAGGAAGGATGTCATGACTGTTTCTCCAAACTATGAGTTGACGGCCAAAATAGTGACGTAGCTTACTGATAATGAAGGGAAAAAACAAGCTGGGTGAAGCAGTGCTTTAACGTGAAACACAAGCTCTCCATTAAACTGCTGGAATTCTACAAAGGTTTCCAGCTCACACCAATCACAGTGTGTACAGTATGTGCAGTTAGGCTATCATTATAGAAAAGCACTGTGAAGTCATGTACCATTCATGCGACAAAAAAAGCAAGTATGTGATACTGTGGTGGGTGTCACTAAATTAGTGAAGCAGCACACTTCTCAGGGTGTGCCAGCATTTCAGCAAAGCCCCCCTAGAGTTCAAAACACACATGCGCTCTGCAAAGTACGCGCAACAAATGCAAAATCTGTGTGACACTATGAGTCATCCTTACAAACTCCTTGTTTGTTTACTGTGCTTCCAAAACACCTGCAGCATTATAAACCCAAATAAATCCCTATGCTACCTGTATCTTTGCTATAGTCTTAAATATTAAGGGTGAAAATGAAATCCAGTGAAGGTCTTCCAGGGGCAAATAGCATTATTACCATAATTAGACCTCTCTCCTCTGTGAATTAGTTTGGCTCCTTAAAAAGCAAGATTAAAGATACAAATAAATACAACAGCGTTGCAAATGAAGAGCATAATATTATTGAATATGGTACATGGCGTCACTAACATTGTCCTGCCCTGCTCGTCCACTCCTCCCGTGTGCCACGCCCCCTCATCTACCTCGTGTGTAATCCCCGTGTTTACCAGCTGTTTCTTGTTGCTGTCATTAGTCCAATGTATTTAAGTCTGTGTTAGGTATGTTTTCCCCAGTCCGGTCATTGATGTTATGAATGTTACTGTGTGTTTTGAGTGTGTCAGCCCGTAATAAATCCCGTTTATCCGTTTCCACCACTCCTTTCTCCTGCTTCCCTGCTCCGGACGTGACAAACATCAACTTACTGATACCTAATAATGAGTAGAACGAATTGCAATGTTTCCTCAGAACTTCTCTAGCAAAGAGACTAACTAGAGAAAAAGTAATCATCAGCTTCTAAATATCCATCCATCCATCCATCCATCCAGTTATTTTCCAACTGCTTGTCCTGGCGAGGTTGTTTATTCGGCAAATACAAAAACTGGGAAGTTGTTTTGGTGCAGGTGGTGGCATGAAGTAACACCATCAATACAAAAATACACAAAATAATGATAAATAAATAATAAAAAATAATAAAGAAAATTAAAATTAGAAACAGAAGGAATAAAAATGTGCCATTAATAAATAAACATATAGACATTTAAATAAAGGTGAGAGAACCAGCTGTAAGGTACAAACTACTTCAGACTGCATGCAAATAAGCTAGTAAAGTCAGTAAGAGTATGAAATACAGTGGGTGACTAAACATGGCATGGTCCTATAGGGGACCATTCTGGGGCGTTCTGGGTGTGGGGGTACAGCCTGACTAAGATTGTGGTCCACAGCATTGCACATACTATTGCTAATTAAAAATAACATTCACAGCAGTTAGTTTCCAACTAATAGAGGATGTGGGCTACAGCATCTGGCTTGCGGACCGTATTGTTGAGTCTATAGTAAGGCATCCACACGTAATCAGGCAGCACTCTAAGCCGCTGCGTTATTGATCAAATCCTATATTAGTTTGGATTTTAGCCTTGGCCCCAGGCTCTGATGTTTAAACTGTCTCCAATCTCAATCTCCCACAGAATAGAAATCTTTGTGATTAAAATGCACAATATACACAGTTGGGAAACAGAAATAATCAGCTGCAATTGAACTATTTTTGAAGATTGTGATGTATTGGTTTATTTGATTTATGCTTGATTTGGAAAGTTTGTAAAATGTGTCCTTGTTTCCCTCACACATGCTACAGCGTGAATCAACGGATCATCATCTTGGGCGATGAGCACACAATGAATCAAGCTTAAAAAGAAAGGGGACGGCACACTGGTTGGGGGGGGGGAGCAGGGCAATTACGCCCCCCTGACTTACCCCATTAGCGGATCCAGTGCGATTCCCTTTGGGTTCTGAAGGTCAAGATCGATGATGGTCACACAGGCATCTTGGCCTTGATTGCACACGAATATCCGGTCACTGACCCGGTCCACGAAGTACAGGTTTCCAGTCAGCCAGTCAACGGCCATTTGCTCCACATCTGAAAATGAAAAGTGGTAAAAGGAAAAACAAATTCCTTGGTAACCATGCCAATGGAAACTATATGGGCAAAGAGAACAGTGCTGGAAAGTGCTGGATAAAAACCATTAATTTTCTTTTGGTTTGGAACGATTCAGTGGTGAAATTTTAATTGTAATGAATAGTGCGATTAATGATACAAACAGAGAAAAGTGACATGGGATTATCAATTCACATGTGGCTGAATAGCATACTCAGAGATGGCACAAAAGACCTGCCTATGATCCCAGCGAATGCAACAAGCCTTCCAGGGCATATTACAATTTGGTGTAATTTTGCTTTCTTTTAGCAAAACAATGTCTGAACCACAGGAGAGACAGTGAGCGTGGGCATCAGCCACTGTGAGGAGCATAGCACAGTTTCTGCAACAAGCAGCGGCCAGTGGAAATGCTGTCTTTGGACACAGTGTTCCGTTAAGCAGACTGACTTGGTCGGGGACTCAGCGGCCATATTTCTCTCCGTGACCTGATAAAGCCGTGAAACTCAACTGATAGAAGGAAAATTCTTTAATAAGGTTGTAGCTGCAGTTACAAGCTGCAGCATTACAATACAACTCTGGCTGAATATATCCTGATTTTCAGTCACGTGAAATTTGACAAACTGGAAAAATATGTATAGAGGAATTCTTAAATCATTTTTCATTAACCTAAATCCTGAAAGAGAACGATTCCTGTTCCCTAGGAGTGCAAATTTTGTACTCCAAATTAATTAGCAGTCACTTGATGAATAATAGGCCCGTATATTGAGCTGCTTTGAATAAACAGTTTTCTTCAGGTCGTTAACGCAGTGGAAAATCAAATCAAGTCCACACCTGAAATTTCAAAACTCCTTTACTAGAAGAAAAAAAAATCCAAATTATCACATCAAAGCGCAGTCGGTTAGAAGACTTCACTGCATATTCATCCACTACAAAATGTATACATAACTTTGTCGACTCTGTCCCTAGATGAATCTTCTGGGATTGAGTGTTATCGTGCTCTCAAGATGCCAGGTCTGCTTACCTGAAGACACGCAGAATTGCATTTACTTAATTTGCCCCATCTTCATAAACTGATAGAAACAGAAACTATTCTGAAAGATTTTTTAGTAAGAGAACAAGAAGTCAGAAACCTTAAGTAGTAAAACTGTCATGATGGAAAATAACTGTCTTTGATAAGAATCCCTGCTGCTTCTAATTTGCTTCCGTTCATTGATGTTTTTACTTACTTACAGAGACCGGGTGTGCATCCAATTTCAAATGAAATCTCAATTTAAAATTCCCATCAATACATGATTAATTACAATCAAGGTGCAATCGTGCCTTATGGTAATATTGGAGTATAATCGGTCATAACATGAAAGCTTGAAATATTGCATTGTGAAGGTGAAAGGGGGTATTCTCGTAAGTCAGAGATGGTTTAGAAGAGTGGAACCTTCATCTATAAGGACGGTTTCCGGTGGGAAGCTGCCTTACTGCACACTTGGCCACACACAAAGGTCTGCACTGTGCTTGTATTTATCTGTAGGCTGAACATAGTTGTTGCCGTGATCTTTGTAAAAAATAAAAACTTTAAATGCAGGCATTACCATATAAAACACAACTGGTATAAAACACGATGGCTAGCGTACAGGGGCTGGTTCAGTACTGCCTTACTACATGCTAGACACAGGGGCAGGCTTGCTGTTTCTGGGCCGCACTCAAAAAGTCTTTGCCCCCCCATGTAGATGCATGGTTGTTTGATTGGAGTTAGACATATATATCCTGAGAATATTTCCTACAGTGCGCTTACTCTGCAGATTCTGGCCGAATCGCACTGTCCGCTCCTCGGAGAAGCTCTTCAGTTTCCGCATCCTGCTGCACCGTAGCTGCCTGCCAGGCTCAGCGGACGTGACCCAGCAAACCGATTCCTGGTTATAGTTAATGTCCATGGCGTGCGTGCCATTCGTGCTCAGCGACTTCAGGCTGGGTACCGAGGATCCATTTAGGTAGGTGACGGCAATGTGCCGGTTGTTTCCGATGAGCAGCACGGGAGGTCTGTCTCCAGGCTCTGCGGAGATGGAAAAAAGGGCAAAAGGTCATGAATATAACATTAGCGGATGACTTTAATTAAAAGATCTTTAAAGATCATAAACTAGGAGTATAACAGGTGTCAGTTACTCATTGTGTGCTCTGTTGGTGGCCTGTCATATACTGGTAGTGTGTGGTACCGTGTGTTTTTCTGGCAGTGTGTCGTAGCATGTGTTGGAACTGTCAGTGAGCGGTAGCATGTGTTTGATCTGGCAGTGTGTGGTAGCATATGTTTGTCCTGGCAGTGTGTGGTAGCATGCGTTTGGTCTGACAGTGTGTGGTAGCATGTGTCTGAACCTGGCAGTGTGTGGTAGCATGTGTTGGATCTGCCAGTGTGCAGTAGTGTGTCTTTGATCTAGCAGTGTGTGATAGCATGTGTTTCATGTGCCAGTGTGTGATAGCGTGTGTTTGACCTGGCAGTGCGTGGTAGCATGTGTTTGATCTGGCAGTGTGTGGTTGAATGTGTATGATCTGGTAGTGTGCAGTACCGTGTGTTTTATCTGGCAGGGTGTTGTAGCATGTGTTTGAACTGCCAGTATGTGGTAGTGTGTGTTTGATCTGGCAGTGTGTGGTAGCATGTGTGTGAACTGCCAGTATGTGGTAGTGTATTTGATCTGCCAGTGTGTAGTACAGTAGCATGCATTTGATCTGGCAGTGTGTGGTAGCATGTATTTGATCTGGCAGTGTGTGGTAGCATATGTTTGTCCTGGCAGTGTGTGGTAGTGTATTTGATCTGGCAGTGTGTGGTAGTGTGTGTTTGATCTGGCAGTGTGTGGTAGCATGTGTTTGATCTGGCAATGTGCAGCAGCATGTTTTCGATCTGACAGTGTGTGGTAGCATGTTTTTAATGTGCTTTGTGGCATGTGCAAACCACTTGGTCTCTCCTTTAGACTGAAACTGCAGTCTCTCTTGTTGAGAATAGTTTAAATTAAAACACCACGGACAGTAGCTTGTGGAGCTAAGCATGTTGGTTTCTCTCATCTGGGAGTTTCACCGCCGAGATTCTAGCCCACTAAATCCACAAATTAGCACAAAACAATGTTTGAACCACAAGGACGGGGGGAGCTACGTGTGGCAGGACGGAGTCCCAACATCATTAGCTAACCAGCAGCACCTCGGCCCGGCTGGAGTGTAATGCCAAGCTGCCGCCTCCCCACAGCTAACGGCATCCAGGGGCCTAATTGGCTGTGAGATACGGAGGAGCAGAGTTTGCTCAGACCGGTGCTGATTTGTCCAACCCCTCTGCAGAAGGCGCTGCGCTGTCTAATACAGGCGAGAAATCAGCAGGGGGCCCTTTTGGCGTTATCTCTCATCATCAGCTCCCTCGACCAAGAAGCTTCCACAACCACGGTGGCTGGGAGCAGCGTGTCATTTCCTGTGGCTCGTATTATGGCTATAATCAGTTCCAGTTAACCCATTAGAGGACCACCTAAGATGGCATTGGAGGGGAGTGGTTCAGGTCCAGAGAATAAAAGTCCTGTTACTCTCTGGACCTGAATTACCCACCTCTGGCTGCCGTCTTGAGTGGGGTCTGACTTAATGACTTAACAAACCAGCAGCACCCCCAGGAGTGCCCAGACCCCCCCAGGAGGAGCATGTCCAAGGCGGGGCCAGGGCACTGCCCACTGTCAGATTATCGCTCAGTTTCAGTGTCTGCCTGTCTCTTCAGCAGAGACACTCAGTGGTTTTCTGTATCATCAGCTGTGACATTTCACAAAGGCACGTCTCATTCCAAATGAAAGGAACACAATTACAGCTTTTGTCATTGGCATGTAATTGTTTTCAATAAATTGAAAATTCAGCTTGTCAGAATGAGAATAAATTAGAGGGATGATCTGAACACAGCTCCAGACATGTTGGGTGAAATCAATTTGTCTGTACTTCTGGTTAAAGAATAATGTCTTCAAAGCTTAATTGCATCATGAAACATTGACAGTGAATGTATAAATGATCACACAAGCCGATGAGTGGGACTTGGTGATACAATGACAACCATCCTTTAAATATTAAAAAATATTCACTTCATTTCACATACTCTGACCCTTCCCCCTCCCCCCATCTATGGCTGAGCATAACGGAGACAGACAGACATGTGCATAAGC
>JAODLD010000040.1:3401325-3416907 GCA_026781065.1 Mormyrops boulengeri | reverse complement strand
AACCTATCACAGGGCACTTAACAGGAGTAGACCAACCCAGCACAAGGCACTAAGCATGGGTAGACTAACCCAGCACAGGGCACTAAGCAGGGGTAGACTAACCCAGCACAAGGCACTAAGCAGGGGTAGACTAACCCAGCACCAGACACTAACCAGGGGTAGACTAACCCAACGCAAGGCACTAAGCAGGGGTAGACTAACCCAGCACCAGGCCCTAACCAGGGGTAGACTAACCCAGCACAGGGCACTAAGCAGGGGTAGACTAACCCAGCACAGCACACTAAAGAGGAGCAGACTAACCTATCGCAGGGCACTAAACTGGAGCAGATTAACCCAGCACAGCGCAATAAAGAGGAGCAGACTAACCTATCACAGGGCACTTAACAATAGCAGACTAACCCAGCACAGTGCACTAAAGAGGAGCAGACTAACCTAGCACAGTGCATTCAGCAGGGGTAGACAAACCCAGCACAGGGCACTAAACAGGAGTAGATTAACCCAGCACAGTGCACTAAAGAGGAGCAGACTAACCCAGCACAGTGCACTAAGCAGGGGTAGACTAACCCTGCACAGGACACTAAACAGGAGCAGACTAACCCAGAACAGCACCCTAAAGAGGAGCAGACTAACCGATCACAGGGCACACAGACAGTCACAAACTTTAGAGATGCCATTTAGACTAACAGCATATCTTTGGACTCTAGAAGGAAACCAGAGGTCCTGGAACAGTTCGGTACCCCACAGGGAGAACAGAGAGAATACTCCACACAAACAGAGGCAGCCACTGAGTCACCGGCACGAAATACATACTGCGTTATTAGGGGGAGACTTTTTCCAAATGAGGCCTGAAGGGAGACTGACAGCTCTCCAATAGTGCATCCTCTACTTGTGACAAACAGAGACAGGCACCTCAGGAACCAGACACGGACTGTGTCTCACTGATCCGACTGCCATGAGTCACAGCTCCGAGACCTGAGAGCCAGTGTTCATCCCAAATTGCTTCTGCTTAATCTGTATTACACAGCTCTTCGCTACAATAAAAACTGTTGTGGATAAATGTGTCTGTGAAGCAATTAATAACGTTAGCATTGTAGACTTGATAAATGGACTCGGCACTCCGCAGCAGCAGAAAATACCCTGACCACCTACGGTTGTTAGGGATGACTGCCTGTATCAGCAGGAGGGAACAGCCAATCGCAAGGCTGGCATGGGCTTGCTGTCTACCAGGTAAATAATCATGTAATTACACAATATGACAATTCTGACATTACCTCTCTTCTCTTTAGAATAACATTTAAAATACATCATTAATTCATTAGGCCATATTACTTAATCATGAACCTCTTACTCATGAATAAAAAGTGTCATAATATGCCTCATTGCCACAACATATCACTGGTAAAAATGTGTTAGTGTAATTATAACATAAGACACTTGCAGTGAAGGTGTTGTTTAAATGATGTAGCGCCTTACCACTTTTGGCTTTGCAGGAGCTCCTGTCCGCCTGCAGGATGTAACCTTCTGTGCAGCTGCATCTGTATGATCCATACGTGTTCATGCAGGTCTGACTGCACATGCCGTACACGCTGCATTCATCATAATCTACAAAGCGGGAGAGAACAACCTGTTAGAGAGGCTTCATGTGACCCTCTGCTGGCGCCTAATACACCTCCAATGCTGTGACTGAGGTGATTCAGTCTGAGGTGATAATTTTATATGCTGTATATTGAAGAGCTAATAACTCTTGGTGATAATAATCCATCCATCCAACTTCAGACCACTTTTCCTGGTGAGGGATGCAGTGATACAAATGCGGGTTTGCTGGTGCCTGTGCCCGTCAGCATAGGGGAGGAGGTAGGGGAGAGCCCTGGATGGGGTGCCAGTCCACACACATACACACACATGCGTACGCGCGCACACACACACACACACATACTCATACAAGCATGTGCACGCATACCCACACGCACACACATGCACACGCATTCACACAAGCACGCACACACATGCACACACGCATACCCGCACACACACACATGCATGCACACATACACATGCACAAACACTCACACATGCGCACGCATACCCGCACACATGCTCACACACACATGCACGCGCACACACACACGCACACACATTTGTATTCATGTCTTTATGGGGACTCTCCATTCATTTCTATGGGAAAATCCCTAAATCTCAGCTATGACAACCGTAACCCCTACCCAGTCACCAAACTAAATAAGTCACCAAACTAAATATGCAACTTTTGGCATTTGCAGTTTTTTCATTACATACAAAGATCTTTGTGGGGACCAGAAAAATTGTCCAAACATAAAAGTAACAGGTTTTTATCACATTGTGAGGGACATTTGCCCCCCATAATGCATAAGCATAATCCACACACTTTTAAACTACAGGTTATTTACAGACATCAGTATGTATGTAAGTAGAACAGAGAAGGAAACCCAGTGAGAACATACAGATGTACAGAGAATGGGGACAGAATGCTACCCTGGTGTGAGGGTCCAGCACTGCTCGCTGCACCACCATGCCTCCGTCACCATGAGGATGATAAATGTGTAAAAATTCATTTACTGCTTTCTGTCACTGGCCATTTGTTATTAACATGCTTTGTGTATAAAACCAAAGACAAAAGAAAAAAAATGATAACAACAAATAAAATTTGTCTAGAGCAGAAAGCGAGCCTTTTGTCATTGAGCAGAAAATGACAAACGTCCCTGGCCGTTAGATGAAAACTGGCTGATAACGGACAAGGCCGCTCAGTCCGCTGATCATAAATAAAGAATGTTTATTACCCGCGGTGTGAGCGACATTCCCAGAGAGCATGTCTTTGTGTGTCTGTCTGGGACTCTTAAAGAAGCAGCAGCCCTATGAATTCATGCGCAACACCCAATCCCCCACCTCTGGCAAGCAATGCGCACCTCTACAGCTGCGGCCGTCGGCCTCCACCTGGAAGCCATCTCCACAGAAGCAGAAGGTCCCGTTCCTGGCCATGACGCAGCCGTAGCGACAGCGCAGCTCGTGGCAGCTTGGCAACAGCTCTGAGAAGGAGGGAGGGAGGGAGGAAAGGAGTGAGGATGAGGATAAATCGCCTTTGTTTGTCCCTCCTCAGGGCCCGTTCCCTCGTCTAAATTTTCCTTTCAGGCACCGATGTTGATGCGATAAGTTGAAGGGGTCTCAGGACCAGCAGGGTAAAGAGGAATCTGAGATAAGTTTTCAGGCAAAAAAAAAAAACGTCCACCAAAGGGAAGCTACACGTCCTGCAATGGAAACGCCACGATAAGCACAATAGGAGAACATTTTAAGCAACACCACCTGTGCGATGTGTGATTACAGGAAATGGCCACAAACTGTCATGGCAAACCCCAGCAAGGAAATATTCATCTGGCATCAATTTCATATTATCTCCGGTGAAATTTTCAGCTTTGTAGACCAGTCCAAGTGCAGCGGCATGCATCTATAATTAATATATCAAAATGTCAAGAGTAAACAGAAGAAGTATGGGGTCTCATGCTTGTCGTAGAGGCCCCCGTCACGGAGTGTCAGTATCATCGCAGTGTCAATGTCATTGTCATCTTTGAACTCTGAGTGTCAGTGTCATCGCAGTTGAGATATGGGTAAATAAGACGTGTGTTTCCTGCATGCAGTCAGTCGTTTCCTTCAGTTGGCTGTTTATTACTGGCTCACCCAATAGAAAACACATATGATATCACTTTTAAAATATTTCCTTTGACATATTAGGTAAAATTACCCACCGACCCCAGGTTCCTGTCAATAAAACACGATAAACGGGAATTTAAAGTGCATCATGTCTTAATGTATCACGGCAACCGCGATGACTGCCCTCAAGAACGCACATCCTTCAGAGAGCTGTCCGACACTAGCTGCTGCTTGCCGCATTTCAACTGCCTACTTTATCTATCACTCCTGAAACACAAAGAAAAAAAATGCCATCATTTACTGATGCTGGCACAACACGAGCTGGGATCAAGTTCAATAAATTTACTGTTAATACCCAATGTGGTACTCGATTCTTTTGCTGCCTGGACCGAATGACCTTGTTACTATGTGTTCTAAAGAGGAGCTCAGCTGTTTCACTAAACTCATTCTTTCTGGATGTTGCAGTCAGAGCAAGGGGGTGACAGCTTGACAATACTTTAGAAGCATATCAGGTACATATGGGACGGACCCTATATATCTGTGAGTTCTGTTAGTGTCTGGAAGCAAGTCCTCTATGTATGTCATAGAATGACATTTAGCCTATGCCTTACATCAATGCCCAAAAAAAACATTAGAATGGGTTCTCTGTATCACTTAGGTACCTAGCAAGTTACTATAGCATCCATCCACCTATCATGTCCAGTACAGGTTCACGCTAAGCCTAGAACCTATCCCAGGTTGCATGGACTGTGTGCGGAGTCCATGGCTGGGTGAGTGCAGTGACTGTCCCTGAGCAGAGACCTCGTGCGGATCCATGGATGCTGCTCACAAAGACTGTCCCTGAGCAGAGACTTCATACAGATTCACAGATGCTGCTCACAAAAACCACCCACATACAGAGACCTCATGTGGATCCATGTACAATGCTCACAAAGACCGTCTCTATGCAGAGACCTCGTGCAAATCCACCGACCCTGCTCACAAAGACCATCCCTGAGTAGAGACCTTGTGTGGATCCACGAACACTGCTCACAAAGACTGCCTCTACGCAAAGACCTTGTGTGGATCTGCGGATGCTGCTCACAAAGACCATCCCTATGCAGAGACCTTGTGCGGATCCACGGATGCTGCTCACAAAGACTGTTCCTATGCAGAGAGCTCGTGCGGATCCACAGATGCTACTCACAAAGGCCGTCCCTGAGCAGAGACCTCGTGCGGATCCACGGATGCTGCTCACAAAGACTGTCCCTACGCAAAGACCTTGTGTGGATCTTCGGATGCTGCTCACAAAGACCATCCCTATGCAGAGACCTTGTGTGGATCCACGGACACTGCTCACAAAGACTGTCCCTACGCAAAGACCTTGTGTGGATCCACGGATGCTGCTCACAAAGACTGCCCCTATGCAGAGACCTCATGCAGATCCATGGATGCTGCTCACAAAGACCGTCCCTATGCAGAGACCTTGTGCAGATCCACGGATGCCGCTTACAAAGATCGACCCTGCACAGAGACTGCTTGTCGATGCCCAGATGGCTCTTTCCTTATGAAATGTGCCTATCATTGCCACACCTTCTGAAAGTTCCTTCTTGTTTACTGTTTACTGAGGCGAACATCAGTCTGTGATGCCCTGAGTAGGTACCCGCCATTAACATTTCGATTTTATTTCCTCCAGGAAACCAGCACAGTCCAATAGTACATGAGGGGGGGGGGGTTATCAGACAAGCTCACAGCAGAGTATTGGGGCTCAAGGTCCCTGGCCAGGTGGGAGCCAGACCAGAGCCCTCACTGTCCTGGGCACATTAAACACTGTCTGTCTGGCCTAGCAAATCTCTCTGCTTTGTACTCACATACCTTGCACTGCAGAATCTGTAAAAGAGAACTTTTATTTGACCATATTTGGATATGGACATGAAATGGAGCTTTATCTGCCATTTGTACGAAATCAGGTATATCAGAATGTATTTGTTTTCACATTTCCCATCATGCACTCCTTTTAAGGCACACATATACGTATAAACTTGCCAATTATGGGATGTGAACCAGTGATCTTCCAACCATGGATGCAAAGGCTGAACCTACTGGGTCATACAGCACTGCAAAGGAAGAGAGACAATAAGTATGTTTCATTATGGGAACATGTGACTCAGTCCTACTGTCATCAAAGAGAGGGTGACAAAGCATGTTTGGCAAACATTTCCACTGGTAAATTAAAAACTAGAAATAACAGAATGCTTTTCCGTCCCTGGTGCAACACTCTGCGCCAAAGTTCATTAGTACAGGCATCACTCCTGCTATGAATTGACATGGCTTTCAATTGAGCACAATGCCCTCGATCTGTTTCTTCTTCACTCATCTGTTTATCAAAATCGGCATGTTCCTTCAGGTCTATGCATTACTTAGGCTTGATGTACAAGAGTAATGGTTAAAGGGACCATCAATTTAGCATACTTAACACAATGTGACATAATAATAGGGTCAGTTCATCCGGTGATTTCTTTCATGCATCTGCTGGCATCTTGTCTTGTCAGCTCAGACCATTTAGATCTTCAGTGTCTGATTGAGTATATTGACAAACAGGCTTTCGTAGTTAAACTCACAACCCCGGAAGGCTAAAGTCCCCTACATGGCTGAATCCATGAAAGGATGCACGCGTAATACGTACCCCCTTTCAGTTAAGCCCAAATTAAGCGCAACAAGCTCAGACACCATCTGCAGTACAGGAAAAATATGAGCAGCTCATCTTTACAGAACACCCCTTGAGTAAGAAGTAAGCCATGGATTTATTTGCTGGCAAATAATTGAACATTAGGGAATGAAGAGTATAAGTGGGGCCGAATTCTAGTCAGCATGGGAGATACAGATTTAGAATCGCATCATGTACTCCATTACTTTATTTTTTAAAAAAAAAGCTTCCATTTCTTATAAATACTGAAAAGAAATTTGAATGAAATTAAAAGTCATAAAACGTGGTGAGAAGGATGTGCGGAGGCAAAACCCACAGCCATGTCAGGAGATCAGGCTTATTCATCCCGATTAGCTCCTTCTGTCCCCCTCTATCTACAATAAATGAGTATTTTCTGATTTGTTTCACCTCAGTGAGTCGGAACGCAAATCCCAAGACATCTATGCTGCTCCTCTACAGATATCTCCCCTATTCCTCCTTATACCTCAGCCCCATGCTCGCTTATCCTTCCTTGTCTATGATGCCAACTCGCAGCTCTCTGTAGGCTCCACCCCTCCCCCCTAAACAGGAAGTGATCCCACCCCTCACTGCCAAGTCCCACTGTCGGCCTGATTCAGGAAGTGGTACCAGCAGAGTGTCATTTAATAAACACTGCATAAATATATCTGTTGTTTTCCTTAATACCATCAGGATTGTTGAGGACATTTTAGTCGTAATTAAAGCAGGTTTTAAAAAATTCAGAAAAACACTTAAAACTTAATAAAATAATTGACCTAAGTAGGGATTTCATTTCCATTAATTTTCAGGCTAGTATGATGTTGTGAAGTTATTTATGTTACATATAAACAGATTTAATAAATTATTACATATTCATTGGGAGAGCCATGCTAATGATGGGTTTGATGCCTTTGGCAGGTGATTTAAAATTCTAATAGATCGACCCCAAGCCCAGCTGGGGGTGAAATAGAGGTGCGGATTTAAGGAACCGCAGCAACTGGTGGGAGTGAGACAGTAAAATCTGATCTCACACATGTAAGCGGATGGATTTTAGGCTTTAAGTACCGTTACTCGTGGACGACTGACAGGAGAAGCTCATTTAAGTGCTCATTTTAAGGAGAAGCAGGATCCACACTGAAAATGTGTGGGTATGGAAGGACGACTGAGCGGGGAGAGCGGCCGCGCTCCTGCTCTGAGGTACAAGCACCGTGAGAACATCAAGAGCAGCGAGTGTTCGCATGATATCAAAGAGCAGCGGAATTATTCCTGTACGAGGAGCTGGTGCCCTGTAGATAGATTCATACACATTTACGTTAGTGTGATGACAGAATAGGGAAGGAGCTTATACTGTCTGATGTCGCCGGTGCTGTCCATTAAAGTGTAATTGAGATGCTTAACAGTGCTAACTAGTTTGAGGCAGAAAAACAGCAAGCTATAACGCAGAGCGCTTACCCCGACAGATGGCATTTTCAATGCAGCCCAGCGAGCCCCCAGCACCGTCAGTGCTACACGCTAACTGAGGATGTGCAGATTAGCCATTAACTAAGGGATACTTCAGGACGCATGCCAGTCATGACTATTGATCGATATGCATCCATTTTCTAACACAGTTTGTGCAGTACAAACACAGACCCCCTAATGAAAAAGATGATAATTATACTCGCTGTACTAATACAAGAGCGTAATAATTCTTTCATTTTCACATATCGTGTCTGACTGGAGATCCTGGAGATACGAGGCTACTATGCTGCCAATGACTCAGTACGTCCATCCTTCAACACAGCAAGTGTCTTCTCTACTTCAATACCTAACTAGCATCCTGCTTATGGTCCACTATGCATCCTGGGATTGGCTCCAGGGCCCCTCGAGCCTCACCAGGATACGAGGTTGGAAGATGGTTGGATTGGTAGCTACACATTTTATATCATTTAAGCTGATTTGATATGCTTTGCATTCATTGATCATTTGTTGTAATTTCACATTGCAGCAATAACAAAGTTTAAATGTGGAAAATGCAAAAACCTGATATTTTAAGCAATTAAATTTAATTAAATGTTGCCCAAACATTATGTGGCAGGTCTGGCCAGCCTGCTAAGTACCTGAGATATGATTTAGTGATTCAGATGCAAATTAAAGCGAGACTCAATGGACAGATTGTGCAGATGTGCACAATCGAGTGAGTTCACCAACCAAGCCTTAACAAGGGTTGTTCCTACTGTGGCCGGCGTAATCAATCTATAAACGTAATCTATAGATCTTCAAATTGCACGCCAATTGTAAACTGCATCAACGGCATAATTCAGGTACAGTTTGGGTGACACCAAGATCTAACATGCCAGTGTGGTCCATCCTGTCCATGTGTATTATTACCTGCAGCGCTCACGACCAATCAAGCGGCTCCCCCCATCCACCCCGTCCGCTAGCCCTGCCCTCTTCCTCTCTGCTCCTTAATGCTTGTTTTGCATGTGCAGCCCTTGGCTCACATGCTGCCATGTGGTACTCACGCCTCAGCAGAGGTCGCTAATCACCACTGCTCACAGCTCGTTGGCTCCTGATGGCCTCTCCCAGTACCGATGGCGATCGCAAAGGCTCCCCAACAGAGCATTCAACAAACCCCCTGAGACCCACCTCGCCGCTTCATGTTGCTGCTCTCCTGACACAAACAATCGAAAGACTCAGCCTGCTCCATTTCTCTTTTTTCTGCATAACACGCGCAGGGAATGCCTTCAGCTGTCACATGGCCAGACTGTCCGTAAAGCTTGGTCACAGCATCGAACTCATATCAAGCGGCATCTACCAGAAATCTGAGATCTAACAAGAATATTAAATGCAAGTGCAATAACATCGAAACTGTTTTGAAATTGTTGAAGGAAAAGTTCCCCCGTGAACAAAGGAAGAACTCTACTCTCCTTTTAGCACAAGGATATTGCTGAGTAATTTTCTTTTTAAAACTATTAACTTCGGACCATTTCATTAAGACACAAATACCCCTCCCCCAAACGCACCCAATGTCGCAGAAAAAGTTCTTTTAGATCATGAAAACTTTCCTCATTCTTTTCTTTCCCATAATTCACTTCTTCATTCCCATATCTCAGATAGTATGTACAGGGTTAAACGTAAATGGGAGAGGGATGTAGGTACTGAGTATATACAGAATGTCTGGCAGGAGGCTTTTGATTGTATTTGATCTGTTTTTACCTGTAATAGATTAAGGATCCTCAATACAAAACATTGCATAGGTTACATATTACTCCTGATATGTGAAGCAGGACAGACTGTAACATGTCAACTGTATGTCTTAAATCCAAGGAATACAAAGGAAGTAATTTTCATTTGTTTTGGGAGACAGAAACATCTCACATCTGGTGGTGTATTGCCACAGAGATTAGCAGCATTTTTAAAGCTAGAATTAAAAAAGACCCAGGGCTTGTTTTGCTTGGACCTCCATCTGCGGGTGGGTCCCTTCCCCCTGAGAATTATAAGCTGCTCAATAAATTTTTACCCTTAGCACGGAAGTGTGTTGATTAATTGGATCAAGGAGACCACTCCTGATGTAACTCTGTGGTATAGAATTATTTTCAGGGTCTTTCCACATGAAAGGATTTGTTCATTTCTTAAAGGAAATTAGCGTTTTTTTTTAAGTGTCGGCGTGCATTGCTAGCAAATCATTCATCTGACATTTGCAAAATATTGTGAAAAGGACATTTCTTTCTTCAGTGGAAACATCCTGTTGGCAGGGCAGGTTCGCATCATGCAGAAATAGGGGAGAGCAATGGAGATCAATGCATTAGTGAGGGATTTTGTGGGATTGGCCTAGATGTTCGAGGAAAGTAGAGGGATGGTGGTGTTGGGGGGGGGGGGGGCTTTTTGGGGGATCTTTCGTTTAGGTTGATTGGATTGGGCTTGGTTCTGTGATTACTAACACTACTATTCTGTATTTTTGTGATGTATGACATAGTACATGTTATGGATGAGCAAAAAAAAGCTAAGCAAAATAAGAATTATTAACTTGAAGGCACTGGCTCCTAATCACTGGTGTCTAATCAACTTATATTTTATTAAATATAAGCAGATGCTTTATAGATGCTTTTTTTCCAAGGCAATATACGACTGAGAAAGCAGGATCTGACTGTCCCTGAAGGAATCGGGGGTTACGGACCTTGCTCAGGGACCCAACAGTGACATCACACTGTCAACCCTACGATTCAAACTAGTGACCATCTGATCACGGGCACAACATCCGAACCCACTGAGCAACAGCACACCCCGACGTTTTCTTCATGTCTCCCTCTCCTGCTCCCTGGAAGACACTCGCAGCATGATATTGCTCCAGGATGCCTCCTCTGAGCGTGGCCCAGTCACATCACGTGCTTGTGGCCGCGGTCGCAGGAAACTCCGCAGCTGTCATGAAAACGCTGTGCAGAGACATTTTCCCTTTTAGCTACTGAAGGCTTTTCAAAAGTCTGGAAACTGTCAGCTGTCAAACAGCGGGCCCAAAACATGCATTGTTAGGATAAAAAAGATTTATGGATTCATCGCTGCCTCATCTTTCATGATATGTCTAGCCCGTTACCGCAGTGATGCATTAAGACAGAAAGCCGTGTGCGACAGATGGTACTGCCGATATCTCCATGCTTTCTGGGTGGTTCCTGAAATTCAGGGTGCCAACTGATAACTGACAAAGCATTTTGGTCTCCTTTTTTCAGTGAGACAAAAATATATATGAGATTCATATTGGTTGATATCTATATCTAAAACATTCAAATCCATATTTTGTAAGCAGTAACAACAGCTATTTGAACAGATGTAAAATTTGGGCAACTTGCCACATAGGTATAAATAATTAACCTTTTTTGTATCATCACTGGGAAATTAAATGTGCCCAGCTGCTCACCTCAAACTGATGCAACGGTTGGACATCATTCATTAAATGAATCCCAACGAGCGGTTGACGTGATGCTCCTGCTCTGGATCTGTGTCTCCAGGCTACCAATCCCGGCCGGATTACACGGAGCCATACCCACAATCTTTCCATAATTGCTCGATTTAAAGTCAAATTAAAAAGGCTCATAAAATTTAAGAAAAAAGAGACATTATGGGTTACAAACTCTGTCGCACTGGATAACACACAAAAGTGAACTTAAAATACGCTCATAACTGCAACGAGAAGAGCAAAACAGGTTAAAGGAACACAAGCCCTTAACGTACAGGACTGGCTAATTAAGCCTCATTTGCCAACTATCTAATAAACTCATCTAATAAAAATATGTGGTGCAATGCACACGTTTTTAAAAATCATTATGAATCATTATCAGCACATTGTTATACAGTATATGCACTTTACTGCTGCAGCAGGGAATTCATCATGCTGTGTCTTGTGATCTACGTGCCAATGCTTCCTAATATCCCCGGCTGTAACAGAGGGAGACATGTTACACGCTTGTTATTCGACAGAAGATAACATACCAGTGTTAACATACTTATCTTCAAACCCTGGCTCTCAGCGCACATCTTGTATTATGTGTTTTTTCTTGCTTAATTAATTAGGCTTACTTGAGCTGTTGATTGAATTAATTGCTCAAACAGGGGTTGGGACATTCTATGGGACATTCACGGTAGCAATCAAAATAAAGGAAACATCTGAATAAATGGGAGACACTAAAAGCAATAGGTGCGGTTCCTGAGTTAATTAACCAAGTAACATCCCACAGTGCTTAGCGCCATGTATAAAATGTAGAGAAAATGTTACAGCCCAGTTGCCCATTATTTTGACAACTGCTGGTAGATGTCATTGTTTTTGAGAGTTTTCATGCATGATTTGCACGAGTATCCAGGGCTACTGCTGCCAAGTTTTTGTTGGCATAAAAGCCGGAAAACACATACTTCTCGACCACGACACCCAAGCGTTTGCTCAAATCACTCTGAATCAGTAGCCTGTAAATGTCTTCAGCATCACTGGGCACAATCTACGGAACAGACAGGCAGATTCAAGTCCAATTTTTCAAGAACTTCACATCGAGAGATACTGTGCTCGAGCTTCAGCACATAAACCCCTTATTACACCAAAAAAAGTATATGTCCGTGTTTAGTATTGCAAAGAGCACAGCAGGCTGTCTATTAGGCAGTGGAAAAAAGTCAGATGAGTCACCCGTCCCCCTGTTCCGAGCAGCATTTAGGTACCTGTGATACTCTGGCCAAAACAAGCCTATGGACTCAAGTGCTTCTTTCCCACAGTGAAGGACTTTGACGGCTCAGTTGTCGGCTGCATTATGCAGGCAAATGGCATTATACACAAAAGCACTGGGAGTTACCCTGTCCACCCTGCAGTGGTATACATGCGATGGGACATGGGAGGGTGTGGCCTTCACAGGGTAGAATGAGCCAATGAGTCAGGGCGGGCTTCCTTCACATGGTATGGCAGGGATACAAACACGCAGAAGAGACTGCAAACATGGATACAGCCCATGTAAACTATTTTAAATCAAAGCCTAGTCGATAAATGATTCTCCTTACACAGTCGATGAAAGTTAAAGCCACTCAGAGAATAAAGCTGATTCAAAGTGAATGGGAATGAATAAATCTTAGCAACTTTAGATTAGGATTTGCTCAGACTGCTGGTCGACTCCGTGAATAGAAACCAAACTACATGTATGTCAGTGACAAAATGAAATAGATCACAGAACAGCAAGTAACTGAAATGATTTCAATTCTGCCTCATTAAACAGCTTTATTACTGCAATACAAAAAAGATGTTTCACTGAAATTTCATTTGACAAACCTCTCATCATTCCATCAATTAAAGACATATATACTTTTGTTGTTCATTACCATGTAATTATATTTCCAAGATAAACATCACATTTACTGGTCTTTTGTGGATTACAGAAATAGCTATTTGTTTTTAAGTGGCCAATTTTAAGCAGCAAGATAAATGCAAATTAAAAATGATCATAAGTAAATAAAGCTGGGACACTGAACACAAAGACAGGAGAAAGTAATTCTATCAATTATTTACATTGTGATAAAAGTTTAAAGAAATGCTGTTTGGAAAAGTGAAATCTATCATGATAGAATTTGATCTTGCCAGATTGTTTCCTGCTATTGCAGAGAGTAATAATCAGGCTGTCAGAAGCTGTGAGAGGCTCCACATAAATACAGGAACAGAGATGAAAGTTAAAAAGGATTAAGTGTCTGTTTCACATCTGACAGCAATTACACCTTCACCCCAGTTAAAATCTGAAAGGTACAAGTTAACTGACACTATAGAAAAATTAATGACACATTATACAGGGCCCGTACCTACTTCTTCCATCACCACTTTGAATGGATACATTTAAAAAGAAAAAACAATTAAGACCTAAAGTGTATTAGCAGGGTAGTTTTAATGAATTTTTTGGATTAATTAAAGGAAAGCCATTCAAATGTGACACTGATAGTAGTGTGTGCAGGATCAGGTGACTCAGTCCCCACTGTCCTGTCAGCGATGTTCTTGTTACTGTATGGAGAACCTGGGCCAAGATAACCTGCTAGAGCCAGATAGTACAAGCAAGTGTTTATTTATTCATAAAGGTTTATCGTTACATTTGTGCAGTTTGGATAATAAAGAAAGTAAAAATTATGAAAGCTATGCAAGCAAATATTTTGTATGGCACCTAGCAGAAAACAAGAAGAGCACTTTAGGGAGAAAAAATAATAAAAGTCAATACATGGGTTACATAGGCGACCAGGGATTAAAACTTTCAATACGCTAAACAAGACAAAATAAATGGTGAAAATGCTTTTGATGACTAACAAAAAAACAAATCAAAGACTTACAACAAAGACAGATATTTAAGAAGAGACAAGTAATCCCAGAGTATTGCTTGATAAGCAGCACATTGTGGAGATGAAGAGCTTCACTGCGAATTGTGGATGGCTTTCTTTTCAACACGACGCATTCAAAGAACATGTAAATCTCATGGACACTGTGAGAAAGGCTTACGTTACGATAAAGTGCAGCAGAAGTAGGACATAAGCAGCTTTGTTGTTAAGGACATTTACTTCTATGGTGGGAACATTCCTCACCAGGTCACCCCTGGGCAGTTTGTCTGGACTGTACAGACTGACAGAAGGGAAAAGTTCAGGAGGACCTGAGGAGGGCTGTAGCACCAAGGCTATGTGCAAGAATATGAAAAGAATTATGCTTTGCACTCTTTCGGTTTATTGTTATTTATTAGTTATTACTTACTGTTTATTACTGTCTAAATGTCTTTTGTACAGCCTAAATGTGTTGTGCTACTGTAAACCTGCAATTCCTTTGAGATTAACAAACTTCTACAATTATTGGCACCCCTTGTGATGATTTGTAAAGGGGATAGAAAAAAGTCCACCTTTTGATGAAGTAGCTTCATGTGACACTGAAAAAAATAGATAAATCCAACCTTTCATTGAAATAACTTTAATCAAAGAAAAAGAAATCCATCATCAAGAAATAATTATTTTTAACAAAAACACGTGCCACAATTATTGGCACCTCTGAAAATTACAGTGAACACAATGTAACTGAAGCATGTTTCCCATGTAGATTGTACATTTTTGAGTTGATTGGCGTGTGTAGGAACATTTAAGCTGTAATCCATGATTTCCTGATTAACTGGGGTACAGATAAAATGTGACACAGAGGCCAAATTCCCTTAGTCATCCATCAACATGGGAAAGATAAGAGAACACAAACCAAATGAGAGAGAGGTGTGTTGACCTTCAAAAGTCAGGGAATGGGTATTACAAAATAACTACTCGCCTGAAAATGCCCATTTCTACTGTTAGGGAAATAATAAAAAAGTGGACAACAACTGGAACTGTTACAGACCTGCCTGGAAGAGGACCCAAGTTTATTTTGCCCCCACATACAGTGCCGAAGATTGTAAGAGAGGCAAAAAATCCCAGAGGATCACTGGTGGTGAATTACAAGACAAAGTAAAATATTCCTGCTAACAGATTATTTGGAAGGTATGCCAGAAAGAAGCCTTGTCTGTCAGTTAACCACAAACGTAAGTGCCCGGAGTTTGTGATACGCTACTACAACTTTGACTGGAACCATGTTCTATGGTCTGATGAAACAAAAATAGAGCTTTTTGGCAATAAACATTCAAGGTGGGTTTGATGTAAACGGAAGGATGGCTGCGATGAAAAGACCGTTATCCCAACTGTAAAATATGGTGAAGGTTCTGTGATGTTGT
>JAODLD010000040.1:3371143-3382019 GCA_026781065.1 Mormyrops boulengeri | reverse complement strand
CAACCTGTCCCCTCCCCGTTAACTGTGACATAAGAATTTCACTGTGTTCCTGAAATGTGAATCTAAAACAAGAGCATGATTTGCAATCATGGGTCTTGTGTTTCACCCATGCAGTCTGATGAGCCCAAAAAGGGGCGGAGAGTGTCTCAGTGGGATGAGTCTTGGTGCCTGTCAGAAGATCACCAGGTCAAGCCCTAGCCTTGGTCACATGTCCATGGGCCCTTGAGCAAGGTCCTTAACCCCCAGGGGTGCTTCATGTTAGCTGACCCTGCACTCTGACCCCCCAAGCTATGGAGAGCAAGATGGGGTCAGCAAAGAGAAGCATTCCAGTGTACCAAAAGCATGTTTGTTTGTTGAAAGATATTCATTATTATTCTTTAGGAAAATGAGATAAATAAATCCACCATCCAATTCAAAAGAGTTTATGTTTGCTATTCTTTGGTAGGCTGCATTTTTCTTTAGCATTAGGGCAGGTAGTTTCTTCTGAAGGAGTTCCCAACACAGCAAGCCACAGAAAGTGAAACAGTTGGACCCCGGCTTTCCTTTGTTTTGACTGCTTGTGCATTCCCAAGCAGATGGCACCAGCCACAGGAAGTGAACGAGCCTTTCGACGCAACTGACTGGTGGTCATCGAGTACAGGATTATTTCCAAAGCGCCATGTGTCACTGCAAAAAGGTCCATCCTGCATTCAGACGGCTATAAATTCGCTAACAGACCAGCAGACATTCCGGTTAGAACGATGCCACTATACCTGTACAGAGAATGCTGAATGCTCAATCGCTGATGGATCAAAGCTTTCTGTGGAATCAGGGGCATCAGACGCATTTTGAATGTGGGGGGGGGGATACATTGGTGGCGAACTAATTAAATGTGGGGGGGTCCAAACGAATAATTATGAAATGTGAGGGGGACATGTCCCCCTCAGATTTAATGGTGGCGACGCCCATGTGTGGAATGTTCTCAAACGTCTTATGAGAACAGATGAGAGCAGGCCATAAAAAATTATTGTCTCAAACTTTGCTACTCTTTTTCTGAATATTGAAAAATGAGTCAGGAAATTAAATAATATAGCACTAGAATAATTCATGCAAATCACAAATTAATCAACGGTTACCACATCCAGTGATTTTCATCTCAAACATCACAGAGACAACTCAAAGCAATCCTAAGCAAAGGCATTTTTCCAGTTAAATACATAAACATTCGAAATTGAAGGGGAGGACCAGGGAATCTCATCTCTTTCTGTCCAGCAGCAAACATAGGAAATTCCATTCCTCACACCGTCAAGCAGCTTCAGAGACTCAGTGCCACCCATATAGCAATTTTCATACTGCCGTCCCAGACTTCAACACTTTTACAAATGCCAAAAATGTGCCCTTAAAAACACATTGAATACAGGAAATAGAACGAAGAATTGCATATTCATTTGGTTTTATGCAGCTGCTGTTGCTGTTGGCAACATTTGAATCTCCATGGCTACTTCAGTCCAACTAATCAGTTTTAATTAAGTATTCAAGTAGCAATTATTGGTATCAGAGTAAAAAGGGATTTTTAATCCATCCATCTTTTATAAAGGCTTACCAATTTCAAGGCTGTTGTGTGCAATTTTAAAATAAAAATTTTAAATGTTTTCCAGTCCAAAACGACAAATGCGGTAGCCATCGTCATAGCTGATTAACAAAAGGCTTTAGGGCATCATTTACACATCATCTTTTTCCAGATGAATGTGTATCATATAAAGAACTTGAGGAAAATATCAGTAATTGGCAGCCTGTTAGGCCACGCCTCCCTTGTACCTCCAATCAGGTTCACCTAATCGTTATCTCATTTGTCCAGCCAGGCTGAAACGTACAGCTAGAAACTACTGGTGTAAGAGGTTAAGAGATTATAGTTGGGAATATTTGAGAAAATTGTGCTTTTTCTGAAAGAATAACACACAGTGCAAGTCAGAAAGTGTTACATGGGGCAAAGCTCTCTGAGATCCTACCATCTCAGGAGGTGAAGAAAGAAGGATATTAACTGTCCTCCAGAATCACATGCAATGTTAGGGTTTTATACACTATTATATGCCAATGTGTACTGGGAGCTGTAAGCTGCCGACCTTTCTTAGGCGACACCATTCTCCACAGTGAATGCGATGGTAGTAAACAGATTTCTATTCTTCATAAATTCTGGAGCCCTGGAGGAGGCATGAATGTAGTTTATTCCTCATAATGAGCCTCCTAAGTGTATAACAAACACGAATGCCTTATCACTACCTCTACACCGAAGTAGTTTATTCGAGAGGAGAGACGGTTGTGGGGAGAGGGGTAAATTAAATAAATAATATGAATACCGCTCGTCATTATGATGAACAGAATAATCTATATAGTTCTTATGGGTAAACCTTTTCTCAGATAGTAACAAAAATACTGAGGAGAAGGAGGGAATGCCCTTGGAAATGTCTCAAAGTGTTTTGAGTACCAGTCTATGTCTCTTCAGGTGAACCAGGTGGCTATGAAGATGAAGTTATGTTACATAAGCATTTCTGCACTATATAGGCATGCTACGCTTAAAACCAGGACTGTGTTTATTGCTGTACTGTTTCCCTTGGTGAGGGTCATGATGGCAATATGTTGAATAGGTCGAATAGGACGCCTCCTTCTTAGGTCACAGGGTCCACATATGACCCCAAACAGGCTGGGAGATATAACCGTTCCAGTGGGCCTGCTCCAGTTACTCCACCAAGTACTGTCACTGCATTGTCTTTACATTCGGGGCCCACTTTATTATGGGCCCCTTTGTACTTCCGGGCAGGACCCTCTTTTGTCTTCAGAAGCACTTCAACTGTTGACAAGTTGTATGCCTGAGATGCCTTTTTTGCACTTGTGACCTTTCTGTTAACTTCAACAAGTCTGGCCTTCTTCCTCTCACCTCTCTCAGCAACAGGACTACTGCTCACAGGAAGTTTCTTGATTATTGCACCATTCTCTGCGACTCAAACCCAGACAGTGTAATAAGTGAAGACCTCGGGAGGAAGGCTGTTACTGAGATGCTGGATCCACCTCGTCTGGCACCAACAACCACATCATGTTTACAATCACGTCGATTACCCAACAAGGACACCTGGTTGGCAAAGAGTACAAGCCTGGGTTAATCCCTGGACAAGATGCCAGTCCATCATGGGGCACAGGCACAGTCACTATGGGAATTTAGGGACACTAACTAGCCTAAGTGCATGGCTTTCTGCTGAGTAAGAAGACCAGAATACCTGAAGGAAATCCACATAACCCAGAAAGAATGTGCAAACACACACACACAGACACACACAAACACACACTCAGGTTTGTAATTATATCTTTGTGGGGACTCTCCATTCATTTCTATATGGAAAACTCTAATCCCAACATGATGACCTTAACCCCTACCCAGCCCTAACCTTAACCACAAGTAATCAAACAAAATATGGGACTTTTGCCATTTTTTTTTGCCGTTTTTTGACTGGATTCACAGATTGGGACCTGAAAAATTGTCCCAACAACATCAAAATAACAGGTTTTTATTATATTGTGGTGAACATTTGGTCCTCACAATGTAACATAAACATAATCCACATACACACATATACACATACACACACACAGTGAATTTAAACCCACAACCCGGAAGCTGTAAAGCTAGTGTGCCACCCACAATGTTATTATTCACATTAAATGTTAGGTATTATTGAGAAAGAAATTTCCTTTGAATGTTGTTTCCAGTGTGCTTAAATTGGGTAAATGAATGCGACCAATCAAGACACTTTTGTAAACAGGAAAAAAAAGATTGCTCTGATTATGATTACTTAATTAAGGTATAACTATGGAGACTAACGGCTTCCCAAATCCAGGACACAGTAGAATGATGAATGAAGAGGTTATTTATTGCTTGATCTATAAGGACATTGTCCCTGAAAATGGATCCCATAATCCAGATTCCTGCTTCATTTTAGGGTTTTTTGCAGGTCACAGAAGCAGGGATATCGGCTGCTGACTTTCATGAGACACAATGCACTACGAGTAGGACAAACAGTCCATTTGGAGCCCACGTGCAGGCAGAATCAGTATGGTAGAAGAATCATAATTTAAGTCTTATTAGTCTTTTATTATATTCCCCGGAAGGGTGAATGCATATCGCTTTGGGACTCCTCCATCGCCGCTGCACACTTTCTCATTAACATGATAACTCACAAAGTGTATGATGGATCTTTTTCAAACTTTGCAGAAGCCTTATATAGGCGATGAACTGAAACTGATTAAATTTTCAGACAGATTGACCAAAAATTCAAGTAGCACTGCATAGTCCAAGCAAAGACATGGGCAGTTTTGACACTTGATCCCATTAGAGCAATAACTCAAAAAGTATTTGACGGATCCAACCTTTGCAAACACATTGTATGGATGGTGATCTGGACAAATTTTGAGACAAATTGCTCCAAAACCTAAGCGACATCTCTTAATGACAGCAAACGGAGGGGTGACTGCAGAAGATGCTTGACCTTATGACCTGGTCAGGGTCATGTGAAGTTCATTGCCATGATCTCCAGTCCAGTGATAAAAATTTAGGGAAAAAGAACTAAACCAGTGACACATTGCAAGAGGTTGAAAGAATGGCCTTCTGTAACAGCTTCACAAACCCTGACAAAGAAGTCATTGTTGAGCTCATAAAACAGTGTCCAGATGAAAAGAATCTACCATCATAAAATTGTCTACTGTACACAAAGCGGGAGGTTGTGAAAAAGTACAGCTGGAAAAAAAAAAACAGCAAAGACCATTACAGTTTAAAGTCGGGTTTGAAGGCACGCTCCTGTATCCCAGCATGATTGTCAAGGAACCGTAAGAAAGACACTCTTTAAAAAACTGAACACAATTTAAGTGTGAATCTCAAAGTATCAGAGATGAATGTCTGTGCTGTTTGGCTTGACCCCGCACTATTGTAATGGCCCCAACTTTGATATTGGCCCGACCCTCTCAAAACCATGGGGGCTGAAGAATCGATGCAGAAAATCCAAAGGAAAGCCTCAGTTTGAGTTCCCCTGTCAATGCCTGATAAGAAAACACTCTCACCCACTGACAGGGTCAGAGGCTGAAACTATAAAAACAAAATAATGGCTCAAAAAACAGTCTGAGTGAATAACAAGCCGATGTTTACACTGAGTGCCTCCAGCTGTCCTCTTTTCTGAAATTTCAGACAAGACATTCACAAAAAAGTCCTTTTCAAACACATACTGGTATGTTCGACAATGCTCCAGAAATGTAAGCACCTATAGATACAGGGGATTCAGTCACACTCTGCAGATGCATCCACCTGGCAACTTAACCATACACGGGATATCTCATTATCGGAGGTTAGGGAATGCCAGAATTGTTATGCGGCCACAAACGGCGATGCTTGACACATCGAGGGGGATGTTCCAAAGAGCTAAACAGCTCATCAGAATACAGGATGTAGTTGGGCAGAGGGTGGTGGGATCATGCAGAAGTGCACACTATCTCCAGGTTATTTGTCAGACCAGACAGTAACACCCCCACCTCCCCTACCCGCCTGCCTTGATGGTACCTGGGGAACTCCTGTGGAAGGAGCGAGCTGCTCCCCCGTGATCGAGAAGCAAACTGGCCCACCTCTCCAGAGAGCTCCACATTGGTGATAACACATTCGATGGGCAAGGTTTGCAGACTTCCTGAAAAAGGGAGGGTGAAACTGGAACGACGAGGGTTACATTTGCTCCTGGTCAAAACTGTAGCATCTAGAATAGATGTTTCTAAAAAGCTTCGCATTCATTTTGAATTAGGCTGCGCCTTAAAAGATTCATTCAGTTCGAATGCTGTAGCTGAAAATGGCTGCCATACATTATTTGTACAGATAAAAGTTCATAACATGAAGTGAAGCCTTCTTAATGTAACCTGGCACTGTGTGGAAAAGCAGGCGGCACACTGTCTTCATTATGCTCCCCTTATTAAACATTAGCATCGCAGGTGCTGTGTAGGCCTCTGCTATGAAAACAGCAATTACGCTTAATACAGGTGACATGGCGAAGGGAGAAAGTGTGTCATTTTGGTTGAAAGACTCCTGAACCTGAAGATATACTCTGTAATTATCCTTTTTTAAGTGTTTTTCAGCTTAAATTTTGCTGCGAATAAAAAACATACGACTTAATTGGCTTAGTCATAGGAGAGCCCTTCCATCAAACACAGAGCTGTTAACGCCTGTCCTCAGAACTTCATTTATCGCAGCTGTTTTCGTTGCAGATGGAGTGACATTCGGTGAAATCATTAGCATATCAATGTCATACTTAACTTGTCTCCCAGTGAGCTTTGTCTGGGTCTCAGCTTCAGAGGCGGCATCAGAGTTTAAGCGCAGAAACTCTCTTCCCTAACAGAACGACTCAGGCCCTTTGACACGCTGAGGACACCGTCCTTACTAATACTTCAGAGCTAAAGCCCACGGAACCTTGTCTAATGGTTGCAGGCAGTTCCACACCAGGGTTCCCAACACTCACACATCTGACGTGACCCTCACGCTTTCAGATTGTCACGCCCACGCAAGAAATCTTACTGCAAATCTAAAATTATTCCATTATAAACCTACAATTAGCTACAGACTATTTACAAGGTAATAAAACTGCTACATACATGTAAATGTGTGCACAGATTTGTTTTAAATTGAAAATCTCAGGCCAACCAGTTGACCACAGTTGACAACCCTGCCCCACTGACATACGTAACCCGTTACACCAGGGGTAGGCGACCCTGATCCTGAAGTGCCGGTATCCAGCAGGTTTTCCATCCTCCCTGGTCTCTGGTGAACCACACCTGATCTCAGGCAGGCAATAACTTATCAGGTAGGAATGAAAACCTGCTGGAACCCGGGACTCCAGGATCAGGGCTGCCAGCACCAGCATCAGACAAACTGTTAAGCAAGTGAAAATTTGTGCAAGTCTATTTACCTTCCCATATCATTTAAGGGTGTTTTCACACTTGGTCCGTTTCATCCTCTAAAGTGAACTCAGATCGATTAGTCAGCATTTTTTGCGTATATGTGAAACGAACTCAGACCCCTTTGAAACGAACCGAACTGAGACCACATCAGGAGGTAGTCTCAGTCCGGTTCACTTTTAGTCCGCGTCACGGTTCGTTTAACTTGTGCATTATGAACACAAAGCGGTCCTGGCTTACTTTGACAATTTTTACCCTTTAGCTTTGCCGTAGGCAGATCACATGGTACGTTCCCGGGAAACAAGCAAAAATAATGGCTGCAAGTGTGGGACGCGGAATAGTTCGGTCAGAGGAGGAGACTACGTTTTTGTGTTTAGAAGTAATTGTTCTATTTTGCTTTTCCCTGTATCTGTGGACTATTTTCAAGACCCACCACATGATGACAAGTATTGCAGCAGCCATCGTGTTTAAAGTGAAAACTACCCACAATCCAAAGCAGTAAAGGTCTGAGAGCTCCATAAGAACTTGAAGTATGAACAGAAAAAGTACTGAGGCCCCATGAGAGCTGAAGTAAACCAAAAAGAGAACTGAGTCCCCTTTCAAATGAACTCGCATTGTGAACACAAAAAGAACCGAGTCCCCTTTCAAATGAACTCGCATTGTGAACACAAAAAGAACCGAGTCCCCTTTCAAACGAACTCGCATTGTGAACACAAAAAGAACTGAGTCCCCTTTCAAACAAACTCGCATGGTGAACACAAAAAGAACTGAGTCCCCTTTCAAATGAACTCGCATTGTGAACACAAAAAGAACTGAGTCCCCATTCAAATGAACTCACATTGTGAACACAAAAAGAACTGAGTTCCCTTTCTGCTGGTCCACTTTTGGGACCACTCCTAGAAAGAGGGACACCTTATAGGAAAAAATACATAAGCCAAGAAAATGCTAGTAATACTAAAGACACATAAAATAAATGAAAAGATTATGCATACTTACTTAGGGGCACGGCGCCATTTTGTGTTAGTGCTACTATGAAATCTGTCTCATGGATATTTTTACGTAAGTCGAGAGCTCCATGTATATTACAGCAGGGAACTAAAGAAACACAGACTAATGACATATCTTGAGGACCGGAGCTGACACGGCAGAGTCTCACATGTGAGAGCTTTGCTATCTATGAAGACCGGTTTCCAAATGAGCAGGCGCAGCTGTGTTGTTTCTGGGCCACCACTCAGAAAGTCACTAAGACCCCCTCCAGATGTTTAAAAAATGAAATAAGTAGTGAGCAAGTAGAGTCAGAAGATCGTAGCTAGCTAGCTAGTAGAACATGGTGCTTCAGAGTCTCATAAATAAGGAACGTGTTTATTTAATATTTAGTGTAGTGACAGTTTGTAGCCAACAGGGAGTCCCAATGGGGGTTTGAATGGTGGTAAATACCGCCACTGATGGAGCTGACTTTAAGCGGGGCTATCCAGGGGCCCAGCTCCTCCTGAAACCGATTCGTCGCCTCATCCCCGCCTCATCCTCATCATTTGAAAGGACAAGCAGAAGCCGTGGCACCTCTGTGTCCTCTCTGTTCCCAGTCATGCCATGATAAATACAAAAAGTGATGTTTTATAGAGAAATGTCTAGAAAAGGATCTAAAATTTGAGCAATAGATTAGCTTCTTTAACTTTAGTATACAAAGTTTGGGTGACATGGCCATGCTTATAGCATTTTATAAACATATTCAAACACAATTAATAATGCAGCCATAAAGCATTATAAACATGGCTCTAAATATTTATCAAAAGGCATGATACATTATAGCCATGTTTATTATGCATTATGAATGCTTTATGAAGCTCTCATCTTTAATGCAGGATAGATACCTTTATAATGCATTATAATGGTTTGGAAAAGCATTAAAGAAGTACTGCATTATAAAGGTATATATAGTGCATTATGGATGTGTTTATAAAACACTACAAATGTGGCCTTAAGTTTCACCAAAGTTTGCATTTCAAATATTACCATTTAGTATAGCTGCTACTTATTAGTAGAACTGTCACGTTTTCATTCAAGGATTTTCAATAGTGCAGAGTTTTCTGGAGTCCATCCTTTATTTATCAAAGATTTAGATGGCACACTGACTTGATACATGTTGAATTCTGCCCTGGATGCTTTAGAGCTACATTTCTTGAAAGTGAAAAAAATGACTGTCCACTTTTTTCTGGTCATTTGTCGCGTAAGGTGTACAGAATTGCAAAAATAGCAACAGCAATAAACAAAAATGCCTCCCTCTAAAGAAATAATTATAAATAATGTGTCAAAAACTGATTTATTTCCCATTTAAATTTACACATTCTTTCATAAGTCTGACATGATAGAATAAATTGTTGCCTTGCCAACATTATACTAAGGACTGTGGTAATGGATTATCCTTGGATATACATATATTTTAATATTTTGCAAATGTGACATCGGGTGTCATATTTCGCTACGTCTCACTAAAAAAGCTTTTCAGTAACGTATCTTGGCCCAAACATTATAACAACAGAGCAAACAAGACATTTATGTGTGTAGCTCTTCTCCTAACTATTTAATTCAGTCCTCTGTCCTAAGATAATCCACGTTAATGCGATGCCCCGCAATAACTCCTTAATAAATATGCAGTGCAATTTCAAGACATATTACAAAGAAAATGGAGTCTGGCGGACATCTAATGAAGGGGCTTGCAGAGAAGATGAGACGTCGGCGATCATTGCGAGGGCTTAGCACACGGACCGGCTGCCGCCCTGAAAGTGCGCCGTCACTGGTTGTGTAATTACAAGGGATGAAGTGCAGCGTCGGCCTTTCTACTGTGATGCGCTGGCAACCCCAGGGATTCTGCGTTTACCAACTACACATAACAGATTACTTGGTAAATCTGTAGTCTTGCATGAACTGCAATTCATGTAAAGGATCAAGTGACTGCAGCATGATTTGAGATATTTATTTCCCATCCAACTCCTAACTGTATCCTGGTCAGGGTTGCAGTGGATCTCTTGTTTATAACTCATTTTTATTTAACTTATTTATTTTAAGTGTTTATATACTATTACACCATCTCCATTATGATGCAGAATAGGTAACAAACTTGCATGGATTTCATTTAAAAAAATAAATGAAAAACACATATCGGCTCTTTACTCATTATAATCTTCATGTAAGATCACTGATTAACATTCCTCATCGCGTAGTCAACGTACCTTGATTATAACTCGTTAAGCTGAATGTATTCTAACACACCAGTTATGTTAATTACTGTTTCCATTCAGGAGAAACAGAATAAACATTCATAATGACTGTCTCTGCAGCCAGGCCGGAAACCACACTGAGACGAGGTGAATGCGACGCCATTAAGAGGCTTCGTCGCGGACGTACGCCCGGCATGATGGACCATGACGATCACCCCGCTCTTCACACTCCTGGCATATAAAGTGCCCCCAGTATAACCAGAATATTCTGCCGCTAGGCATTAAAGCAGTTTATTGGATAATTACACGGCACATATTCATGCATGGCAATCATGATGGATGATGGCTCCCTGTTTTATTCTACGAAAATAAACAAATAAAACTTTTGCTGAATAGGTGCTGCAAATGTATGACGGCCACAGTTTTACATGAGAAAATTAGTCAAGATGATAAGAAAAGGAAACAATTTTACTGGATGCGTACAAGGGATGGGCCAGGGTTTCAGTTCCAATCCAATTTCGATACACAACTGCTGATACCGATACAGATTTCGATACAACAGCTCTTTTTACTTTAATATATTAATAGAATATATATATATATATATATATATATATACACACATATACACACTCACCTAAAGGATTATTAAGAACACCATACTAATACGGTGTTTGACCCCCTTTCGCCTTCAGAACTGCCTT
>JAODLD010000040.1:3350629-3368746 GCA_026781065.1 Mormyrops boulengeri | reverse complement strand
GCGCTGCTCGGCGGGGGGGGGGGGGGGGGGGGCGGGGCGCCCCGCCGGGCCGGGCCGGGGTAGAAGGGCCATGGAGGGAGCAATGAGATGACTGGAGCACCGTGGACGGCAGTGTTACAAGAACAGAGGGAGAAGAGCAAAGAGCAATGCGGATGGGTGAATCAGGAGCCTTTCTGGGCCCTGTATGAGCAGGTTATGCAGCCATGTTAATGCCGGACTGTATAATGCATGGAGAATGTACTAGAAGAAGCTAGCGATGGTCCCTGCATGTACTGTGACACGTGCCTTACGATGACACTGAAGCGAGGTGAGACTCGTGTGCGCTGCAGAAAAAGCTTTATACAAAAGTAACACAGGATTCTCTGAAAATACCATCCGTCCTCAGCTTTTTAATTAGATTATAAGAGGCAGAGCAAAACTTAAGTACAAGATGCCATGAATCTACAGCAAACACTGCATAGTATGTCTAAAGTGGTCTGTCGATCAAAGAGCAATACCCAGTCTAGATGTTACAAAATCAAAGGCAGATGAGGCCAGTCCATTAACCACTGGCTCGTTACTGTCCACAGTGTCTACTGAACTACTCCTGAAGGAACATAACCATATTATAGAGTATTATGCAAAAAGTATAGCTTTTTAAAAGTTAATGGGCATATGTAGGGAACTTTATTGCAAGAGACTGGACTGAAGAAAATGCTACTTTGTTGTGTTTATGACTTGTGATGACGTGTGCATTATGCAATAAAATAAAGTAATTAAAAACCATTAAAAATCTATAGTTTTCTCATTAAGCATCTTAGGGGGCCTCCACCCGGCTCGGCCAGAGGTCTTTCTGCCAGCTCTATATTTATCCTTGACTCAAGGAGACCTTCTCAAGGAGAACCTTTAAAGAACTTTGCCGTCCTGATCTTCAAAGGCAGCTTCTGCGTCTGTCCTGACAGCGCAGCCAGCAGCAGCCGCCAGAGGAGGACCGTGTCCGTTTAGGACATGCAGCATACGCTTTCTTGAAGACTTTGCACCGTTTTGCACCTCTTCTCTCCATGCCTGGGGAGAGTTTAAAGTGCTAGCTTCAGATATTTTATTTTTCTTGAGCTCCTACAAGTCTTGCTCCATGTCTTTCTGCACCGTGTGTGCTATGTCTGCGTGAAACGGTTTGGATAATTCAAGGAGCGACTTCCATCTCACCCTGGTGCCCTGGAGCTAATTCGCAGCTGAGAGACTGTTCAGGGAGGGGCCAAAGGAAACGTATTCCCTTTCTTTGTGCCAGAAAATTCTCACACGCTTTTTTTGCATGTAGAATCCTAGCTCTTGTTCAATGTACAAGCGAAACGAACACGGCGGCAGTTTTGCTATTTCAATCGGGTTCGACTCGCTTAAAGTCCAGCCACTTGGCACATTTTCCAGTGAGTTAAAATCACGCCTTTGATTTCCTTTGAAGGTGACAGATCATATATAACGTGCATTTATAACAGGCCAGATCCGCAAAAATCATCTACACCTCTGATCTCCAATCCCAGGCTGCACTGCAAGGTGAGAATAAATAGATACAAAGCAGCATTAATCCTTTTTGACAACAGTCAACTGCAACATATCAAGGCGGAAGGTGTTTATGGTAAAGCTTTTACATTAAAAATTACACTACAAGACCAGATAAAACAGGGTTGCCAACTCACGCATCTGGCGTGACACTCACGCTTTCAGACTCTCATGCTCATGTAAGAAATCTTACAACAAATCTAAATTATTCAATTATAAACCTAAAATTAACTACATCAAAAGCGTTGCAGTAGTTTGCAAACCGTACAGATTATTTACAAGGTAATAAAACTGTTATATACATGTAAATGCATATGCATGTGTGTGCAGACTTGTCTCAATTGAAAATTTCATGTCAGCCAGCTGACCAAAGTTGGCAACCCTGGTGAAATTCAGAGATGCAGCTTGGGATTCTCTGCTAAACACCAAAATGCTGCTTCATCTCGTGCCAAAATAAAGTCTTTTCTTTCATGCTCATGTGCCACGTGTTATATTCATACTAAATAAATGCCTCAAAGGATGAGGTGAGCAGGGGTCACAGCCTTAAGCACACCTGCCATCTCTTTGATGTAAACAGCTTTCAAATGATTTTGGGCTCCTCTAAATTCATCATAAAACACAGATGAACAATGTTTCTCACAGAGCCCCGACCTGCATGATTAAGTCTTGTACCGGTTCCTAAAACACGCCCCCCTGAAAGCAAACAGAGGGCTGCACAAAGTGGGGACACACTGCACCCGTGTGTAATCCTGGCATCGCTGCAGGGAGGGAGTTGAAGCCCGTCCAGTAGCTGTGTTCCAGGCATCATTCGCCAGAATGCCAAATACCCCCGAGACCCCAGCTACGTGCAGACCCCGAATTTCACTTCATACTTAGCGTTGTGACTTTCTGCCATCTAATGATCCTGTTATGGCAGCATGCCCCCAAAGGGAAAAAGTATCAAGGAGAAAAAGTGTCTTTTATATTAAAAATTGTATAGCGAGGCCACGGAAAATTACAATACAGTTATGCAACCACACAAATAAGTCTCCGATGGCTGTTTACCTGGCTGAAGCTACCAGAAATGTAAACATTTCCAGAGAACAGGAATACTCAACACTCAGTCAAGTGGATTAAAAAGCGGTAAACGCCAGTGTATAGCCAACAAAAGTGTCCAGACATTTATCTTCGGAATTGTACTATGTGATGAAACCATATCTCTGTATTTATGAAAATCCATTTTGTTTGGTGTCAGAAAAGTAGTTAAAAAAAAAACTTAACAGGATTTCTTCCTAGTGAACTTACATCAATAGAGTATGTGCCTGAAATTTGAAAGCACAGCCCCAAAAATGTAAAGGTGGTGTGGTGTGATGTAGACAGGAAGACAATGGTGCTCCAGGCCTGAAAGGGAGTCTGATCGCAATGGCAGCTCAGGCTGCGAGCTTCTTTGTCACGGCGGAGATCATCGCCACGTAAGACGAAGGATTGTTTATTGTTCGGCGGCTGGGATTGTCCTCAATTAAATTTTGCCTCGTTTTTGCAAAAGGGGAGCCAGTGTTCGTCGGGCAAATCTGCTCAGCACCAGCAACTCGCCAGTCAAGGAACAACAATGGAGTATGTGATGACCCCCACCCCCCCCTCCTGACCAGCAGGCACAATAGGGGAATGCACAGCAATTATTACGTGTCTGCCCGTCACCGGGGAAGAACAAAAATGGCCCGTCGGCATTGTTTCACGCAATTAGAGGAAGGCTGTTTTGTTGGAAACCTGCTTTTGTGTCGGAATGGCATTAATTGCGACAAATGGGGACGAAATAAATAAAGAAAAACACGAGCGGTTCGCCAACTGGTGTGAATTTTATGAATAGAAAGATTGAAAGTGAGTCGTAACAATGCAAAATGCATACTAATAGAGGTAAAGCCCCTCCCCCCACAACCCCCGGGCTGGGAGACATGTGTGAGGTGTGCGTGATCACCACGGCAGAGTGGCCGCTCTCCATTTGAAGAGGAAAAGGAGGAACACTGCTGCCTGAAGGGAAGCCTCCACTGCTGCCACGGAGGAGGTCAGGGGTCGGCTCTGCGGCCTCTGGAGCCGCCGCACCGGCACATTGATGTCCCTCCGCTTTCATGTCGGCTAGCTTGAAAGCAGACGGCCACATGAAAGTCGCCACGGCCCATAATTCGAATTTAACTCTTCTCCCCAGCTCCCGACTGGTTTCGTTTTTTTAGGGACGATGTTTGATGTTTTCCTGGGGCAATGACAGAATTCCTCTGGGTGTTTCCCCGGATGACGGGATGTAAGTGAAGGGCAACAAAACCAAATAAATGAATTATTAATCGGTGGGAACAGCATACAGGACACATCCGCGTGGAGTGTGAGCTCAGGGAGCAGAGCCCAGCGGGCCGCCACACTGAGGCCGAACCGGGCTGTAAGATGAGGTTAAGTCACCTTTAGACCAATAAAAATCAAACAAGCACAGGGGATGGGGGAGGGCTCATATTTTACAAAGGCTATCTTAACAAAAAGGCTATCTTATCTTTTTCTCTTAAAAGAGAAAATCCAAAACTGATTCTGGAAAAAAAAAATCTAATGCACTGCAAAAAAAGCAAAAGCTGAATTTGCCAATATCTATTATAAACAGACATCTCTGACTTTCACGAGGAGTATGGAGAGACTCCATTAGCCGATAGTCTCAAACAGCCAGAGACATGCGGTGAAGCTTCAGCATGCATCCACACCCCCGGCAAACCCGGGACCGACAGGACATTGCCTCATAAAAGCAGGAGCCTTTGTAATTCCCGAGCTTTAAATTCATAATCTAATCTTGCAGAGAAAGCAGACAGGAGAGCCAGCTTATAAAACCCATGCAGTCAGGGTTCAAAGGACCGCTCCTCTTGGCTTGGACCAGCATTTGTGATTTTTCCAGGGATCAAACTGTGCTGAAAACTACTTTGGTTCTCCAGCAAAGCGCATCTTTCATGATGCACAGAAACAAACTTCCTCCAAGGAACAAAGCATGTTCCTACATTCAGGAGATAAAAAAAACATATAATAAGATACACATAAAATTTCACCAGAGCACCATAAATCCAAGTAATGGATGATTCGCATTATATTTATTTAACAAACACTTCTATCCAAAGCGACGTATGGGGTCAGACAAACCTAGAGCAATTGGGCATTAAGGGCTTTGCTCAGGGGCCCAATGATGACATCACTCCACCGACCTAGGGATTTGAACCAGTGACCTTCCAAACAGAGCCATACATCACCCCCATAATCCAACTAGAAGATTGATGGATGAATGGATGGATGGATGGATGACAGAGTATACCTACAACTGTGTTTAGATGGCAGGTGATCTGGTGGAATGATTATGAGAACATGTCCTGCTGATATTGAGTGAAGAAAGGTCTTCAGTGATGCTCCACTTGCCTTCTAAGAGAGAGGAGACCTGTCAGAGCTGCACCCACGTTACAGGGCAAGACGTACTGAGCCCCAGGCCCCTGTGTACGTCGCTGCAGCTCTGCAAGGCTTGTTGATCAAGTGCATCACATGGGGTGCTTGCTCGGCTCTTAAACTTGTGCAGTCTCATTACCTCTCCAAGTATTCTCCATCATACAGCACGTCCTGGTTCTCTGACATACGTTGCCATGACGAACGTCATATATGCACATCTGTATAGCCGAGCCTTAATACGCAGAGACTCCAAGCATTCCTCTCTGTATCTATAAGACTTGCTCTCAGATTGTACATGATTAGCATGGTTTAAAATAAACACACGGCAGCACAGCACAAACCCCCAGCTTCGTCCTGCAAGGCTGCTCACCTCTGTGTTGCTGCCAAGCAGCCTTTGGACACGGGCACGTCCAAAACGGGCACGTTTTTCTGCACGACTGCCCTTGCATCGCAGACCTGCATCATGTGACCTGATGCCCATGGTCCCCATAAATGACTGCATTACCTTAATTTCCCTGACATCAAGGAAGAAGACAGCAAGGGAGCACTCCCACGATCCAGAAGTCTGACAGACAAGTGCCCCCTAGCTGCACCAGGCAGCACTGCAAGTGGTCATTTCAGATATTAATACATTATACTACATATATCAAAGGAGCCTGAACGAGGCAGTTGCTGGGCTCCTGATGCCTGTGTATGTGTGTCCTCCCTGAGTCGCTGCTGATTTCGTCTGGCTGTTTTGTATTCTGCCTATAGTCCTGTGGATTGCTGTGTAGATCGCCCATAATCAACGTGTGCACTGCAATGGACCGGCATCTTATCCAGGGCATCCGGCTTCCTAACAAAGGCTCCAAGATCACTGTGATCCTGCTTAGGACAAGTGCTTACAGAAAATGGGTGAATTAACTCTGATAACACAAGCGTTGCATCTGGAAAATTACCTTAATTACCGTAGCAGATGAAGATGTGCGACGATTATTCATTAATTTTTTTTTTCACATAAAACTTTGTTCTGGGTCATTCAGTTCAAATACACTCTACACGTCTTTTCCACTGCACCTCACCCATGATTAGCTAATGCAAAAAAAAAAAAAAATAGTACCACTTATTTTAAACAAAATAAAATAAAGGACGGCAAAGACTACACATTTACCTCCTAGTCTTCAGCTAGGCAAAGTCTTGTTGTGAAACTGACAGTGTAACAATGAAGACATTATCTACTGGATCGATTCGCTATTTTACTAATGACCTTGTATTACAAATATAAGCCAGTTATGGTATGCCAAGCAATTTCTAATTTCCATAAAGCACCCCATGCAGTAAGGTCTGAATCCACGCCAAGTGTGCATGACAACCCCGAACATGCAGAATTCAGCAACCTGACTTAACAGACTGGAAGCCAGGGGGAAAATATCCTGCACGCCTGCGGCCTTCAGTCCTAGGTAAGGTCACTCCTTTGCAAAGGTCTATAGCATTATTAGCATTAGGGCTGTTAGCATTAATGCTTGCCAACGGTTGACGCTAAAGGAGCCTTAGTGAGCACTGACTGCTGAGTACAAATGACTCCCGAAAACACAGCCTTATCAGGCAGGATGGTGCCCACTGGCATGCAGATCCTTCCTACAGTTTCTATTCACAAGTATCTGTGGAACAACCGCTAGTAAGAAACAGCGCTCACCGTCACAGGGAGGGCATTCGTGTATCGGCGAACGTCCGCTGGTCACATGGAACTCAGCTCCCGAATCCTTGCAATATCCTCCTCTCTGAGACTCTTTTTGGGCCACTCTCCTCAATTTAGTTCTGAATCCCCCAGCGGGGAGGCACTGCAGGGACCCAGTCGGATCGTCTGCAAGCTTGCCCACCATAATGATGTCCCTCTGGACCGCCGCTCTTCTTCACTCATGACACACCGTCTTACGGGTATATTGGGGTCTGCTGTAAACGCCTTTGACAAATCTGGGCTGAGCACACCACTGGTACAGTACCTCACGCTTATGGCTACACAGAGATACGCCTCTCAGTTCGTTTGCACACGGTTCATTTGCACACGCTTGCACAAACTGTAGTTTAAAAAGTACCGGGCATACTCTCTACCACCTATAACCTTTACTAATAGATACTGTGCAGAATATATTTATTCTGGTTTAACTTTTTGGACCAAGTAATCCAATAATTCAGATTTTATATAGGACCAAACCTTCCGTCATGACTGGTTCCAAATAAGTGGAAACCATGGCACCTGTCAGCAAGACGGGCAGTTTCGGGGTTAACGTCGATGTGCCTTTCTGCGTTTATGCTCATTATGACATTCCCCAGAGAACCGGAGAGACAAGTTGTCTGACAAAGCAGGAAACGGGAGTCTTTACGCCTGCAACTGCAATAAACAGACGTTTTTCTGGGCAAGCCACAGCTCTGCTGGAAGACAGCTAGATTTCTATTTCCTCTTATCACCGGGGAAGATTCGGAAATGGGATGAACGGAGTGGATCTTTCAGTTTTCAGACAGTTCTGATGCGCGAGGACTGTGTAGATATTCCTGCTGTCCTGTTGATCAAAAGGGAGTATCTCAAGGTATGCCAAAAAATAATGAACAAACACACCGTAATACAAATAAAAGAATATATCTGTACTGGCACTACAAGCACAGGTTGAGAGGAGAAGAGCACAGAGGCGAAGCTGGGAACATGCTGACAGTGTTAGATTCTCCCCTGAAGTAGTGATTCCATCTATGTGCACTTTATTTCCCATTATAAAGTGGCAACTATTGTTCTGCACAAGACGTTCCTTCTAATTCACACACTGAGAAACCCAGGAACTGCTCTCAGAGAAAGTGTGCTCCCAGTGAGTGTTATAAAGACACACCCATCCATCCATCCAAAACCCACTAGTCCAGATCAGAGGCATGTGGTGAAGCTTATTCCCATCTCCAAGACAGCACGGGTTACAAAGTAGGGGGCACCTTGGATAGGGATGCCGGTCTATTACAGTGCACACACACAGACACATGAGGAGAACCCCGCCCCCTTACACACAGGGAGGGTACATAACACCCCCTCCCCCCATTCCATTCCATTTTTATGGGCATAAGCCTAATCCCAAAAGTGACATCCGTAACCCCTAACCCAACCCTAACCTTAGTTATAAGCAACCAAAAAATACAGGAATTTTAGTATATTTAGTTTTTATTTCATTCACAGATCTTTATTAAGTTGTACTTCCCCCAAGGTCAAAATAACAGATTTTATTCACATTGTGTAGACATTTGGTCCCAAAATTGCAATATATACATAACCCACACCCACCCACACACACACCCACCCACACACCCACACACACACACAAAGGAGGATGGGTTACTTCCCTCAACTGTGGAGGTGTGAGGCGATATTGGCACCCATTGAGCCAAAATGCATCTGTAAATGACACATCTACATCACTATCTATCACCACTGTTATTTGCACACAAACGGGTGTGCTCCAGGACATGAAAGGCACGACTCAAAGGCAGACATCTACTGCTGATTTACTTGCACTCTCTGCGGGGTCATAGAGCAGGAATCAGCTTCTCTTTTTATTGACACATTACCTTAAATAAGCAGCCTACATCCAGGCACAATCTCACTGAAAAACAATAATCCACAATCCTTCTGTACTGATCAATAAAAAAGCTCAGGTTTGGCTTCCCACCCATGTTTCGATAACCATTTTTCTGAGGGAAGACATGCACAGCCATGTTTAGCAATGGAGAGGCTTTAGGAATATATTACTGTAAGGATCTGTTCTGTCCCATGGACAATTTGCTATAAAAAATATTTTAATTTTGTAACAGTACATGAACTCTTACATGTGATTCTGTGAGGGAGGGAGATAATGGTAAGATCTTCTAGTGTCCCTGGGAGTAAATGGCTGACAGGAAATCCTTACCCAGCTAGTGGAATTTAAAGAACAGGCATCTGAATGATTTACACTAGCACTTTCAGGATTGCAGTGTACAGATTAGTTGTATAATAATCAAGTTCATTTGCTCTGCTGGATCTCAGACTCGTTTCAGTTCGCTATACAGCTGGGAGGGTCTCTCTGATTTGAAATAACTCCAGTGAAGGATAATTCACAAAGCCACACATCTCTTCCTGCTGCTCATCCCTAAGAATAAAAACAGTGAAATTTAACAATAATTCCAAAAAACATGGTTGGTAAATAAGAGTCTGCATTATCACATTTACTAATTTGGTAACATAAGTACACGTCCGACTCATAACTAACCTCATTCTTTAACATTTTTACACGGCCTTCAACATTAATTATGTTCAAATCAAATCTTTACATAATTCATACACCAGACATGAAGCCAAGTATTTGGAAGCACAAGTAAAAAGGTTGTAAAATCTACAACATCCAGGCCTACAGCAAACGCTAGATCCTGCCGTCGGAGGCTCTGTCTAAGGTAATGCCACATCCCATATATCAGGATGGCTCTCGTCAATTTAAACAGTCTTATAACTGGCTGCAGTCTCCTCGTTCATGTTAACTGACAACCTGTCGCAAGCCATGTCAAAAGCCAGGCTTTCTGCACACCTTCAACACTCCCCAAACTGTCATTTTGTCATTCCCTAACATTACTCCTCATCCTTATCTTCTCTGCTGCAGCTTGAGGGTCTTTACTTGTACATTGTATAGGTCCACTGATGTTCATCACTCTTGCTATGAACATCAATTTTGGAAGCCTTCTGTCTATAGCACCCTCCTCCACAACATCTTTAAAACCTTTTTTGGTGTCTATAAATCGTTTTCTGTTTATTCAAATAAATTTGTGTTCCTAACATAATCTGATAAACACAAGATCCATTTTTCACTATACTGTAGGAGTCCCCGCTCAAGAAATAAGGGACATTTGTCTTTTGTTTGATGTAATATGTACAATTGAATTAGCAGTAAATTTAGGCCACCATTAAAGTATTACCCATCCTAGGAAATAGTTAGCTAGCGATTAAATTTGAATGGGTGACGTTATCTGGTTGCTACAGCAACCACTAAATTCATAAGTAAACAGTATAGATTTTGCAATAGAATAAAAGAAAACAAATGTGTTATATCTCAAGTAAACATCACTGCCCCTTAGAATCAGTGACTGGCTCAGAAACATCTAGATCCAGATCTTCTCACTTCCTTGGATGCTGCCATACTAATCCTAACCCAGCATGCAGACAATTTCGGAGTCAGCAAGGTCGCCAGCATTGACCATGTCGCAACGCCGGTCTCATCCGGCTGCCGTCAGATGATTTCTGTGGCACCGCTACTGGCTGGTCGCCGCTACGATGGCGCTTTAGCTGCCATATGTGCCACCCCACAGCGCTGCGGCGTGCATGAACTCTTAACCGCATTAGTTGAATCAAATGTTGCTCAAGTGCTCAAATAGAATGAAAACCTGGCGACACTCAGTCCCCCAGGACCATGAATGAGGATTTAGGGCCCATCCTAGGTAAAGGACCCACCTGATTAGTACAGAATGGCTCCCCATCTGACCAATTGTGGATAATCAGCTCCGCCTGGCCGCACCACCCATAACCCCAGAGCAAAGGTTTCTCCACAATGTCACAATAATCAAAACAATGAATTAGTCAATCTGGAATTTCTGTAGCCTTTTAAGATCGTTTTCTTGCATAGTCAAAATTTTGTTCCAAAAACATGCATTTTTCAAAACAGGATCGATAAAGGTGAGGCCTTTACAAAGAAACCAAATTGAATATGCAGTTAAAAGCAAGAGGCCATCTGTCAAAATCTTATTTCCTGTTACATATTCAAAATAAAGGTTTATTACAAAAAATATGCAACTGATTTCCCACCAATAGCAAAGCAGTGACAAGCCAAGCTATAAAGCGAAAGGGCGCCTTCTTATCAGACACGGTGTCGGGGCACATGCTATGTCATGGGCAAGCCAGCTGCATGCTGACTAAGGCAATATTCCAACTATTTTAATGATTTAAACTCTTCCTGGGGATTTTTGTAAAGAGCTCTAAAAGGCAGCAGCCTTGACCTGCAAAGATGTTCTGATTATCGCTACCCTACATGAAAAGGAAACAGTAACAAGAAGTGAGTACAAAGACAGCGTCTCCTCACCAGAAACAGGCAGCGATTCTGCTGCAAGCTGATGCCGTGCTAGCTATGATTTACAGGGGAGCTGAGCCTTCACACTTCCTGTCGATCCTCAGTAAACAGAGGCATGGCGATTGGCTGAGCCACCTAGCTATGATTCACAGAGGAGCTGAGCCTTCACACTTCCTGTCGATCCTCAGTAAACAGAGGCATGGCGATTGGCTGAGCCACCTAGCTATGATTTACAGGGGAGCTGAGCCTTCACACTTCCTGTCGATCCTCAGTAAACAGAGGCATGGCGACTGGCTGAACCACTTAGTGATGATTTATGAAGGAGCTGAGCCTTCACACTTCCTGTCGATCCTCAGGAAACAGATACCTGTTGACCGGTTGAGCCATATAGCGATGACTTACGGCGAAGCTGAACTGCTACATTTCTGGTCAATCTTCTGCTCTAAAGCTGCCGAGGTTTTAGGTGTTAAAACCATGACAGTCGTTGACCCTGAGCTCTGACAGGGTCAAGCAGAATTATAGGCCTCCTACAAGCCCACTTGACCTCTTCACTACCAAACAAAAGCTGCCCAAAGCAAAAAGTGTCCAACTACAACAGGCATTCATCTGCCATCTGCAATTGACCGTATCGTCTCAGCCTTCATTTCTCCTTGGACACGCATGATAACCGGAAAAACATAAGCTGATTATAACAAAGGCATTCTGGTGTGATATAACCATCTGTAATTGTCTGGAAATAATATTTAATTGTAGTGCATCTCTCCAGTTTTATCCATTACTCAGCATCTGATTTATTATTTTTTTAAGGTTGATAACACTTTCTCTCGCTTTCATTAACATGTATAATGATACAGTCCTTTCTTGCAGAGGGTTTTAAAATCACATGAAGCAGAACTTGTTCAAACAAAATAGGAAGGCAAACAAAACGAAAGCTTTCACAGCGCCTACTAAAATGAACAGGTATACAGTCAGACCTCGGACATTCGCGAGGTTAGGTTCCAGAACCCGCGGATTCGAGGATGTTTGGTGGAGTCACTAAAAATGGTAATATGTGCTTCTTTCTATAGTTTAAACCCTAAATATGACCCCAGTCATGCTCCCAAAACACTTTAATTTCATTTAAAAGTTAGCTTAATACATTACCTTTAAAAAAAACAAATGTTTGATGTAAAAATAGAGTACAGTATCGCCTAACAGATATTTGTCACACTATCACATTTACAGTACAGTATACTAATGTTACCCCTACTAATTCATAGAACACGGCATTGGCTGCCGATTTTCGCATTCACAGTAAGGTAAAATGAGTAAACAAACTCTTTCAGTGTTTATAGCAAATGCGTTGAGAGGGAAACCCGGGTCGCATTTGATATGTACGTAAACATCAGCACCTTTCAAGAAATTTATAACTTTTGTGTGTTGAATGTACGTTAACATGTACTTACTATAATAAAATAGTAAATTAACAATTTTCTAATATTTATGTAATCATTAGTGTTCCAAAGGGAATAAACTTTGCGAATGAGATTCGCATCTTGTAAAGGTACAGTATAGCATGTACATAAAAAGGAACGTTTCCATAAGAAAGCCACGTTTTTTTAAGGTGTTTTTTAACTGATTTATATGTGATGTGTTGAAATTTCCCCAAAAACATAGTAGACTCTTCATTAAGTATTTTTTTCTTACCAATTTACACATAAAAGCATGAAAACTTATAAATTACCACGAAAATTAAACATAAACACTTCTGTTCAGGTTTTCGAGGATTTCACAGATGTGCGAAAAAATCACGGATGCAAATAAGTTTGGTTCCAATTAAATTTTTCACTGAAAGTGAAAAACATTTACCCAACGTAAAGCCAAAATATCGTAACACGGACCATGTTAACATGGAGAGAGTCTCTATTAAGTATGTGTTTTGGCAAAATTCTAATAAACCCAACACTATTGCTCACACAGACTCAAGCAGAGCAGTAAAATATATGAGAAGAGTGTGAACACTGTCATTCCGCATCCAGCTTTTAATGACACTAACAAAAACGAGCGTGCAACTAACCCAAAGCACGTCCTCAATCTCGTCACACTGCACAAAGGCAAAACTGCAGAGATGGAAAAACTATTCAGGTCCCTTGTTGCTGAAATTAGTTACAAACTCACTATTCTTCAAAAAAGGGCCAGAGAATCCATTCTCTAAATCATCAGGATACTACATCACTTAAGAGTGTCTCACAAACCATACCATTGACTTGGGATTAAGTACAGAAGATGGACACTAAAGCTGCAGGAGGTGGTGTGGCCATAACTTTATGAAAAATACACTTAAAAAAAAAAGTGCTTTGCTTGTTAAAGTCTTCATTGTAAGACCTTCTGGTGGTAGTTCCAGGCCTTAGGAGGCTCAGCGCGAGTTTCTTTCTGACTGCATTAAATTCAAGCAATTATCTGAGTATTAACTAAGTTCACCCAGTACTGCAGGCCAGCTCAGAGCTGCAGACACTGCCATTTGTTAGGACTGCCGTTCCCCACCATGGCTCCAGATGAGATCCCTTCACAGAGAAGTAAGGAGTCCCTCAGAACAAGCGGAAGTCTGTCCAGTTTTGACGTCTTGATGGAGACCTGTGAGCGACTGTGCTCCATTACAATTTAGCTTTTATGGAACCGGCTTCAGTAAATGGCACTACGCTTTAAAGCCTTGCCATCGCAGAAATTAATGCATTATCCCCAATTTCGGTGTTTTATTTCCAAGGATATATGCAAATTATACAGTCAGCATTGTGTGGCTCAGCGTATTTGGCCTCCGTGCCTGTGATGGAAAGGGTGTTGGTTCAAATCCCATGTTCAGCAGAGTAGCCAGATGGGGTCAGGTGCTGGATGGATGGTTGACCCTGATCTCAGACCCAAAGCTTCACTCTACCTCTATTTGTGTTTTTAAATGAAAGGAGAGCATGATGGGATACATTAAAGCGAACACACTCCAATGTATCTGTACAAAAGGCAAATAAAGCTTCATTCATATAGCTGCCACTTTAGGTAGATATAGCCAGTACTGAGTAGGATTCATCTGTGCCTTCAGGGCAGCTCCAAAGGGGGGTGAGCTGTGAGTTAAGAGAAGCCTTTCTGCACACCACTGTGGTCTTCCTGTTAGCTCTAACGAGTCTGGCCATCGTCCTCTGACCTCTCCCATTAGCAAGGTGTTTCTGCTCACAGAAATGCCCCCGACTGGATGTTTTGTGTTCATCGCGCCATGCTCTGTAAACGTTTGACACTGCAGCGTGTGAAAGTCCCAGGAGGGAGGCTGTTTCTGAGAGGCTGGAACCACCACGTCTGGCACCAGCAATCACACCACACTGAGAATCACTAAGATCTCGCATGGCAGCCGCTGTAATGCTTAGTCACTTACACAGTAAGTCAGTGGCTTGACCCCGCCTGTCTGCTGTATGTATGCGGCTGCAGCCACACCATTGGCTGCTTGTATTAATGAGCAAGTGTACCCAATAAACTGGCCCCCAAGTGCATGTACATATTTGGGGACACTTTTGAAGTTTCCATTAATGCACATAATAGGATTTTGATAGAAGTGCACTCTCTTCTGCAGGCTCTCTTATCTAGTTCAAATGAGATGATATTCATCTTATTACCTTCTTCGACCACCTAGGGAAAAGGAGTGAGAATTCTCTCACTTATGATAATAGAAAAAAAAGTGTCCGGTTGCTATGGTAACATGGAGCAAGGTGTAATGGGAAGGGGGAAAATGCCTTCGATATGTTTAAATCTTCAGCTATGGACAATTAATTCCATTATATGCGGACAGTAATTAATGACTCCCTGAGCTATAATTATTACATGAGTGACTTTTAAATAAGTATAACATTATACATGCTAATCCTTGTTCCATAAATGCTTTGCCGGACAAAAAGCTCCATCTCAAGGGTCTTGTGTCACTGTCACTTTCAGTTTATGTAAGTCTGATCCCAAATGAATATGCTCACCAGTTGTTTTATTACTGCATTGACCAACTCCATGGATACTTATGCGTGGCCTGTAGGCAACTGACATGCAACAGAGGTACAATAACGGCTTTTCTCAGCGTAGCACAAACAAAAAAATGAAAAAGAGGTTTTCTTCAATCCTTGGCTGGCACCCATGACCTTTTGACATGGTGTAAACAATGGTAAATCTCTCTAACCTGTACACTCGATTTCCAGCCATAGGAATAACAGAGAGCTGTTCCTAACCTCTGGCATAAGTGTCATGCATACGTGCAAAAGAGCTAAAGACAAACTAAGCCAAATCAAAATGCGATATTTTCTTCATGAGCCCTGAGTCACTGCACTGCACTTTATTTCTGTCTGCAGAATGAATCTGTTATTCTTATCAGCGTAGCGTGAGGTAAGAAAAGAATGACGGCCTAACTATTTCACAGCATCTGCCATTGATTTTCATGCTCGGTTCCACTGAAAAGTTAATAAATAAAGATTCCTTTGCAGAGCCTCGTCAAAAGCCTGGTGTGGGAGGGTAGTTATAACTGAGCCCATGTCCAGCACCTGGCTTTAATGTTTCCATGTTATTTAAAACCATCATGAACTTTCCCTAATATACAGGCACCCGCTAGGGAGGATTCGAAATGCCGCTGTAGCCCCTGTCATTCAAACTGTCTACCGCAAGCAGGAACCTGCCCCCAGCGGGGCCACGGCCCAGCTCTGCGGGATAATGGGAAGAGGCTGTTCACAAACACGAAGAAGTGCAAGTATCAAGGACGAAGATGAGGCCAAACCGCTCATTCATTTCCGGACCAGACAGCGGCAGCAACTGTGGGAATAGGTGAGGAGGGAAAGCCAGTTATTTATAAGGCTAACAACAAGGTGAGCATGAAGGATTATTACGCAGTCAGCCGCTCCTGTTTAAGCCATGTTACGCTACCATTCCTGCAAAACACGCCCAAAGCCTCCCTGTACTGGATATGGCTAGGAGTTGGACGGCCCGATCAAAGGAAAACACTTGGTCCCAAACAGTACAGCACAACCATCAGAACAGTGAGGAAGACCATTCCAGGCCAGAATGTAAAAGAAAGGCAGAAATCAGGAACAGGGCCTGTCAGGGGCCTGATGGACCAGCCCGGCCCTCCTTTTAACATCCGGGATGCCGAGTGACCGCCGGCATGTCCAGAGCTGACGAGGTCGGCACCCTAGGAGCCTGTCAGCATCCGGAGGGCCCGAGTCCTTCACGGGAGCGGCCAGTGTGCGGCTTCAGCGGCGCTAACACACTGCTGCTCCATCTGTGGGGTATGGCAGAGAGCTTGCTGCCAAGGCACAACAGGGTGTGCAAGACAGAAAGTAGGCTCATGCTAATGGCGGCAAACTCGGCAATGAAGCTAAAAGTGATGTGTTAGCAAAGGCCAGACAGGAAGTGCTTTTACAAAAGTGATGTGTTAGCAAAGGCCAGACAGGAAGTGCTTTTACAAAAGTGATGTGTTAGCAAAGGCCAGACAGGAAGTGCTTTTACAAAAGTGATGTGTTAGCAAAGACCAGACAGGAAGTGCTTTTACAAAAGTGATGTGTTAGCATGGACAGGCCAGGAAGTGCTTCTACAAAACAAACATTGGGAACAGGGTATGTGGTCTTGGTTTTCTATTTAGCAATTTTGCAATTATTCATGTGCATAAATGATATATATGAATGCCAGATGAAGAAATGCAAAGATGTTAAATATTAAATTGAGGTCTGAGGGTGGAGTGTTTATTTTAGATAAGTATGGATTTGATCAGAGCCCAAAATCTGGCTGGAGTCGTTTTTATGTATGTTCTTATGCATGGGGCTGGCTGTGATCTGGATGCTTCTCTCTCGCCTGAACCGTACCTGAACACGACTGCGAAGTGGACCCGGTTACTTGTGCCAAACAGGGTTCCAAACAGTGACACACACATGCATCCGGGGTGGGGGTTCTATTAAGAACTGAACACCCACCAGCATGAGACGGTCACAGCACAATGATCAGCAATGTGTTTCCCGATCCCCACCCCCCCCTTGTGTTGCAGGTCACATGACCACAGGGACTGGCGATCAGTTTCATGGCAAAGAAACACCACCGTCAGGTCGATGTGGAGTTGATTTACGGTGTGGGGGGGGGGGGCATGGGGGGGTGATGAATGTGCTTTCAGAAAAGCGAAGCACAGGCCTCTGCTGTTAGTGCCGGTCTGCCTTTAATCCATCTGTAGCCCAAACACAGCGATGCCGTCTTGCCCAAAACAAAGGGTGGCGTCCGCCTCGGTAGACTGGGGGATTATAGAGCCCACAGAAAGCCCATCAATCCCTCAGCGTTTCATAGCCATGAGAGATAGGGGTCCTTTGTAGATAGGGGAGCGCAACGGGTATTGATGTACAGGGATGTACCAAAAGAAATACTGCCGTTTTTAGGAAAACACAAGGAACAGAATGCAAGAAATTATTGGAATGCTTTACATAAACTGCACTTTTGTAATGCCTTTATAATGCATTTGTAGAACATTAAGTGCACATTCATAATGCATTTAGGGTTAGCCATCCAAACATACCTTAAAAGTTTAAATGTACATTAATAAACATTTTATGAAATAACAAACATCATAATCAGATAATTGTGTAGTGTTTATTATTAATATATTTTAAAGCTGTTATGCTGGGATGTTAAGCTATACTTACAATACAAGTAAAATACGTACAAGTAACATAAAGCGTTACCGAAATGATTATCACCACCCACATCTTTATTACTATTATTACAGCCTTAAAACTTATAAGAATGCTAGCAGTGGCTATGACACTCACAGGCGGTTTGGTGTGTATCAGAAACCCAGTGCCTGCAACCCCCACCCATCAGCAGATGGGTGTCCCACCCTGGGAGGGGCTCTGTAGAGGGCTCTAGCCCATGGGGGTCAGATAAGCAGATCAAAGCCGTGTGGCAGAGCCAAACCTGCACAGCCCGCTGTCGGGCACAGGCGTGAGGCTGAGCGGCCAGCATTAGCCCCCCCCCCCTCACCCAAGCAAGGTGAGCGTACCCTTCTGGTCCC
>JAODLD010000040.1:3339650-3350107 GCA_026781065.1 Mormyrops boulengeri | reverse complement strand
CCCCCTGCACCCCCTGCACCCCCCCAGCTGGGCACCACCAGCCTGCTGCGCGGCCCAGTAACACCCGGGTTAGGTTTAAATTACCATTCTTAATGGAGCATGAATTATGGTCATACTGCTGTAACACTAAAGCGGTCATACAGTGCCCTGTTCCCCAAATGAGGCAATTAACCAAGCTTATGGCATATGCTAAGGAAATGAGCCCCCCCCCCAATTTCCATCGTCACGCAGGTCAGGTTTCTCGTTTCTAAGCTGATGGCCCCGGGCTCGATGCAGCTATCTGGCTTGTCGTAGTACATCACCTGTCAGGTGTCAATGCCTTGTCAGTCCAGAGGGCTAAACGGAATCTGATCACCCTGTTGTTTTGTGACTGGGGATTTCCTCCAAATGTGAGCCTGGTGTGATTACACGCGTGCCTTGATGACTCACGTTCGCAGACTGTACGTCGACTGGAAACTCACATGATCCAATTCTGTGGTGTTCCTAACCACCTGAGATATGATTAATGGGAGTCACAGAGCAGGTCTCTCTGCCTGAAAGCGTAATCCACGGTGGCAAGTGACGATATAAATAGTGCAGGATCCCAAAGCCGCCCTGCATGGCCATCACAACATTTTCAACAAGTCCTGTCAGCAGCGATAGCGCCTCTGAGCTTAATTTCATGGCACAAGAGGCAGAAAATTCAGCATGGCACCAAGCAAGTGTTTCTGTGTCCAGCAATGTTTATAGAAGTGTCCTGATACTTAAAAACCACAAATCAAGCCGTGATGGTAATTTTGTGGTGACATGCAGCCCTGACATCCTGTTTTGTTTTGTTTTCCAGACCACAAGGATGTCAGAAATTTACAGAAGCCACACTCTGACTGCAATATTGATGATTAAACTGAACCAGCAGCAAAAATACTCCTGGCTGGAGATTGGTTGTGTTCAGAATGTAGCAGAGTGTTTAATATTAAATTATTTATTTAAAAAATGCACTTTTCATGGATTTAATTAACCGACACAACACAGAAGACTTCCACCGGAAAGTGAGGTATTCAAGGAGAACAAAAGTCTGTTTCCTGTGATTCTAACACTTACATTTGTGTCTTAAATATACACGAGCAGCACACATTAGCATACAGAATTACAGACTGCAGAGTAGAGACAGGCCTTGCAAACTTCACATTGAGTATGGATGCCACTGAAAAGCATGATTATGGCATGCGGTAGTTGTTTCTGGTGCAGTAAGCATCTGCATCCTGTCTCACATGTCTTCTGTTGCTGATTGTCCTCGGCAAAACTAACTCTCACTGAAAGTTTGCTTAAAATTAGGTGTCACATCGAATCAGCCTTTTTGGAGAGTGTTCAGATAATGCAAAGACATTCTCCAGTGCCACACTGGCCTCTGAAAAGGATTAAAGTTTTGTTGACTTCATTGGATGTAAATATCCTCTCATGCGTTAAAAAAAAAAAAGATATTCTATTGTAAGCCATATACTGAACGCGTGAGATATTCTGACAATGCTTCTCATAAAGGCTGCCGCATAACAAATTCATTATCACCTTTCTCCTAAGCAAAGTGAAATCTAATGCCTCTGATAGCAATAGCAGATTGTTTTAATAAGAACCCTGCAGGAGAACATTACACGATCTTCCACACACGGCATTACGTGCAGATATTGAACATTTACATATGTTTAGCAGATGCCTGTTTCCAAAGTGATGCACAGGCGAGGGCCAGAGTGTCGACCTCCATAGATGCTTGGGGTTACGGGCCTTGCTCAAGAGCTGAATGTGATATTATTAGTCTGCCATGGGATTCAAACCCATGACCTTCCGGAAAGGGCCACATAGCCCTAAGCCCAGTGAGGTACACACCACACACATTACTTACCAAAGATCTTTAAAAGCTTTTTGCCTAGTTTATTGCCTTACATATGACATCATCATATTGGTTAGGGGACCAATATGGAAAATCGATACAGTGAAGTATCATTGTACTGTAACACCAGCTGCCTTCATCCATCCATCCTCTGTTGCTGCTTATTGGTATCGCAGTGACAACCAGAGTGACTTGCATGGAGGACAAGCAGACAGGGACAATATTATTAACTAAAGATTAATGTTGAGGACTATCTCTTTGTTAAAGTTAGTCATGCTGGGTGTAGGTTCAAATAAAATCAAAAAGTCACTTGCCCACTCAAGTGTAGTGACTGTTTGTGGCCCCGAGCCTTGGGGTTCCCTGCAAATGTGTGGTTGGAGTGGTGCAAAACAACGGCACTGGTTGAGATTAACAAAATGAAGTTATCAAAACTGCAGGGCAGACCTGCCTGCGTTCTGTAAAAAAAGAAAAATGATCAGGGCAAGTATTAAATCTGCAAGTTATGCAGGGAGATGTGTCATTATTATGTAAATCACGGCTTGGACCTGTCCGCTAAACGGAATAAAGAGTCTGTTAGTCTACGTTTGGTGCCGGATTGTCTTTAGGACGTGTGGCCTTCTCACCCTGGCAGCATGGGTGAAATCCATGCCTGAAAGTCACAGAGCTCCGGAAGCCTCCAAAAAGAGCTATTTACGCCAAAAACGCTGCGGTTGCCCAGGATACGGTCTCAATTGGGCCGGTTTCATTAATCAAACACTGTCAGGTTTCTCCTCACCTCAACCCCTGTGAAGGACCTCAAGGTCCAGGACCAGTTTCGCAGTAACAGATCCCACCATTAATATTTCCATGCCGACTGCCCCATCAGCCGCGTCGGTCAGTTATCCGTTGCTGCTCATTTGCGTATTTTATATTAGCAATCTAGGTAGGTCACTTGTAGACAAAATTATGACATTATGCAACAGAAGGATGCATAATGAAATTGTACTGCATTAATCAAAATCAGACTAAATGGTCCATCCATCCATCCATCCATCCATTTTCACAAACATTGTCCTGGTAAGGGATGTAGTTCAAGCTTGTTAATTACAAAACCGATTTGAAGCTAGCTATGACCACTCTTCAGCTGATGGGCAGTCTTTCAGTACCTCAAAACGCTGCCCATCAGAATCAGGGGTGATTTCAAACCTAGGGCATTTCAGGGACTGCTGGGTGCACTTCTAGCCCCCACGTGGTGTCCTGCATCTCCCCATGTCATCAGGCAGCCAAAAAAACATTCAAACATGACGAGCATTCGCCTCGGCACTTGGTGGGAGAAGTGAGTCACTCCGTCTAAGTGACACAGCCGTCCGCCATTAACAGAGAGGACATTACAAGGTTTAAATATGCAGCACTCGGTGACACAGACGCCCTTCCATGGCGAAACCCACACAAAGTGACCCCCAAACACTGTGGTCAGGCACTCTGCTTCGAGAGGCCTTTTGTTTCTCCTGTCCGCGTGACGGCTCTCGTTGTAGGCAAGAAATTCTGCCCGAGAGTGTCCATAAGCTCATATTTACTCCCACCGAGAGCTTGCAGATGTGTTAGGGTGTGCTCCCAGTTCGTCTGCATCGGGGTCGTCACCCCGCTCAGGCTGTCACGGCACAGGCCTCCTGTGTCGGGTCCCGCTACGGACAAGAAGCTGCGATATGCCCGACTAACCCCAGCTTACCCATGGCAGTTGTGGCGGCGCCTAGCCACGGACATGCCGCCACTCACCGCCACCTGGCCCGGCGCCCCGTCTGTCACAAGCTTCTCCAACATCTGCATCGTTCTATTTCTGGGTCTGTATTTTCTAACCTGAGGATAATGAACATCCTGCTGACAAGCCCTCTGCTGAACACCAGTGTGCAAGCATCCTTCATGGTCTGCAGAACCGAATTTAGAGTCACTCTTATTAATTACTTTGAATAATTCTATTTTAAAATGCAAAATATCTCCAGAGATACAAAAGCACTTATTAAACAACTCCTGACCACATGTCGTTCATCAAAATAACTCACCACTAATAATGCAAAAATAATTTTAGGTGTAGATGTCTCAAAAATATGTTGATGGTCTATACTGGTAGTGAGAAGCATATGTAATATCACATATACAGGGCAAGAATAATAAGCTTTAGTTTCACACAAATTTAGCAACATTATAAGTTTTTTTTTTATTTCATTTTCACAGGATTGAAGCGCCATGCCATTTGAATTCCTGCGCATAAAAGCAGGCTCTTCCTCGTATTTTAGCCCGTCATTTTAAGCAGCGACCCAGTAATGCGCGCATCGCATAATTAAGACGACTGAGTTGCTTCGTTGAATTCTGGCACCAGCCGAGCGATGGCTGTCGGGTGACAGTGCGGAGTGTAACCGGCGGATTGCCAGCCAAGGCTCCGCGCCGAATTCCCAGGACACCGACAGATGTTTCTGGAAGCTACCGTGCGCTTCAGTTCACATTTCCTGTCTGGGGGAGGACAATTACTGAGTAAGGGAACAATATGAAAGTGCAGATAAAAGAGTAAATCTTTTCTGTTCCTAGTCCCCCAGCAGCACGGGAGTTGCAGCATACCCAGTCACAGCTCCCTTTCACATTACGAACAGCTAACGCTAACCTGATGCGGTTTTAACGTTCAGCCAACGCGTAACTTTCTCCGAGTACTTTGTTTAACTTTCCCATGACCCTTTCAAAGTCAGGTAAATTTGACCTTGCCGACATGTTTTTGGGTAGCCACAAGAAGCAGCACTTAATTCACCCAGTAATTAACATGTCCTCTGAGCATATTTGCATATAAAATTAGCAATTTCTGCAAAGTGGAAGTGATTCTTTCGTAAACAGAAGACATTATATTGATTATCAAAAAGCACATTTTCATGAATCTGCACACAGTATATTTGTTTTCCCGCTGCATTGCTAACCAAAGATTATTTGCATTTATCAGGTTCTTGTTATCCTACCAGTCCTCTTCTGCAATCTTGCACACCTCTGCCCCTTATAACCACAGAGCACCTTAATCTTATCCAGTTGGAAAGAACCTTCTGAGGATAAGCACTGTGAGCTCAGTAGCTGTTGTCTTACAGTATAACCCCAGTTTCCTTTGCGAACCACAACTTCTCCTTGCATCTCTGCCCCCGTCATTAACTATTGTCTGAATCTTTTGCTCATGTTTTCTTCTATAAAACTGACACGATTACTTCTTTATGACGTCTGTTTCTGCATCATCATTCGTCTCACTAGTACGGCTGTCAGTCCAGCAAATTACAAATTTGACGGCGGAGCAAATCCTTATTGAAACCGCCATCGCCTCCGTTCCTCCCTTCTCCTCGCTGATGCCTCCCTAACCCATTACCAGCTCTCAAAGCTGGACTCCTCACATTCCAGGGAATCTTCCCCCGGCAATCCCCATCAGAAAATCCTCCACATCCACAACAGATAAACGGAATAGATTTCTAAATTGTGCACAAGGACTCACCCTGAAATGCAAAAGCTGCATTTCTTACTTTAAGGTAACGCTGTAGGTAAGACGATATTACAAAACATCGCCAACCTAGAAGGGCAGAGGAATCTTAAGCCGTTTTTTGATGCCTCTCCTGTCCACTCGCCTGTGTGACCCCCTTCGGAGCCTTATCTTATCACAAAGTGTATTCCAGCACACTCTGGGGACTCCACAAATTCATGCTTTAATGGTGAATCACATTGTGCTGAATCGCGTCTACCTAGGCCCTGCCGTTTGGTATTTAGAACCTAGAATCAACCTGTAGAAAATCTCACTTGTGTGTGATTGGCGTATTTACGAAGCAGCAGGCTGGCTCGGAGATTCGCTTGGCAACCGGCTTTATAAATTGCTTTTGGAGAATTGTACTATTGGTCTGAAGTCTATTTCGCATTTTCAGTGCACTGTTCAAATCAATAAACTTCATTAACTGGCCCAGAATCTGCAAGATGGGGAGTTTTGAAATAGTGAAAATTCTGCTCTAAATCGATGATTGTTATGAAAAGCAAAAATGACTGCAAGCTGACTAACATTCTTAATAATGCAGCTATCATTTGATACCCACATATTTTTGCTGGAAATATGACTACTATCATGAAACGGAAGTAACTAGTTTCCTGCAAATTATATTTCAAAGAATCAAAATCCATAAATAATTCCTTCCATGTTAATCACTTCATTTGACATTAATGAATTTGAACATTTGGAATTGTGATGCCCATGAACAATCCAAAGCTTTCTGAAAAATGCCAAAGATATTCACACCATCAGCTTTCAGGTGACGTTTCCATGAGGAAGCTCCAAAAAAAATCAAGGGGTTAAGACAGTGGACATGCATTCCCTGTACAGACAGATTAATCAAAACTATGAGAAGATAGTCAGGGAAGTACACCTGCAAAAGAGATTATGACTGGTGGAACCAGGTCTTAAAAGGATTGTGATAAGTGTGTCCATGAGCAGGCTCACAATTTTCCCCAAAAAACTGCTGGAACCCTAAATATAGGCTAAACTTTGTCAGGGGCATACTCCACAGTCCAAAATTGTATATATCATTATTTTTGTTCAAGTATTAGTAGTTAGTAATACTACTACTACTACTAATAATAACAGAGGAATTTCCCCCTAAGTAAATGTATGTACATAGATAGATTTCATGATCTGCAGCATTTAAATGTGTCAGTAAGCATTGCCATTATATTAGCATGCACACCAGACAGCCAAGCCTTGGGTAGTGTGTAGAAGATCTAAGCAAGAAATCACTCAGTACATATAATTTGCACTTTTCCCGAAATATCTGAAGGAACATTCTAGAGTTGCAGCTCACCCTGCATTGCAGTTCTACACTGCTATCCGATTTGCTCTATTTTGGGATTTTTAATCCTTTTCCCAACATTTCTCTGTGAGCGGGGATCTTTTCGCTCAAGGAGGATTTGCCGTATCATCTCGCCATTGAGATCCAGATTGCGAATCTGCCCGGACGTCTTGTCACCTGGAACGTTGGAACGTTCGTACAATGGCATGTAGAAAGCCAGCTTCCCATCAACAACGGTGTGTTTAAGCAATGTAAGCACGTTAAATTCTGCTTTATAGAAAAAGTCAAGCAGGTCAAAGATTTTACTCATTAAAACATTTGGGCATTTTTCAGAACCCTGTGATGTTTTAAGAGGATCACGCCAAACTGATTTTAGGCAAGGAGAATATGGAGGAATGTAATGAATGATTTAGGTATTAAAGGGGTTTATGAAGGTGCATTTGAAGGCATGCCCAAAGTGTCACAGCATCCAGCAACACAGAGCTAACATCATAACTAACAAGCTTGATGCCCCCCCCCCACCCCCACCCTGACAGGCTGCCAAAACTGCCAGCACTGTAAACATGTCCCCACAAAGCAGGTGAGGAAGCGGGCAAGCAATCTGTTTAAATCACAGTCAGCCAGCAGAGGGGCCGCCGTTCTGGATGCTGAGAGGAGTGTCAGATTGTCCCAATTCAAGTGTCACATGAACATGAAACTACAATCCATCAGGTATAAGTACCCTGGTCTTAAAGGGGCCGTACAGCGACAAAGAGCCATCCCCTGATCCCCAAGCCATTTCTGTTAGCACTAACAACAAACGGGCAAAAAATACTCATAATAGACTGTAGGCCTAGAGCACTTTCACACAAGGGCGCGGAGTTGGGTATGAATGGTAGGGATATGTCCCTAGAAATATTGTGGGAGTACTGAATCGTCCCGACCAATATTTTTAGCGATTTCCAAACTTTTTCATGCAAAGAGTAGAATACTCAAAACGTTTCCTTCTGGCAAAATCAAGGGCGTTAATATTTGACAGATCTAGTTATTTTAGGGTTGAAGTTCTAGTGCAGTCTAATGCTCAGTCAATATCTTTGGGTATTCGGTGAATAGCCATGTGTGTGTGTATGTCTTGGTCAGATACGCTTTACATTGTGGGGACATTTGGTCCCCACAATATGATAAAAACCTGTTATTTTGACATTGAGGGAACCATTTTTTGGTCCCCACAAGGGATAAAAATCTGTGACTGCAATCAAAAAACTAAAAATGCAAAAAGACTTGTTTTGGTTACTTGTGGTTAGGGCTGGCTGGTTAAGGTTGTCAAGTTGGGATTACAGTTATCCCCATAGAAATGAATGGAGAGTCCCCACAAAAATTACAATTAGAAACCAATTCTCTCTCTCTCTCTCTGTTGAAACCAAACCCTACCCTTGCTTTGACAGCATACTTTTGTGCACCATGGATAAAGATATCAGCTTAATGCCTGTAACAATGCATCTATCTTGTAGAATTACGTTTACATTTTTATTTATTCAGCAGACGCTTTTATCCAAAGCGACGTACACTTTAGAGAAGACAGGGTCAGCCAGTCCCTAGAGCAATTGGGAGTTAATGGTCATTTCAGCAGATTTAAAACTCCCTTATAAATAATATGCGTGGCGAGTTATGTTTATACCGACAAAGAGAAGGCAGGCTGGAGACTTCGGGGAAGTTTGGGAGCTGTGCGAGGGGACCGGGCTCAGCGGGGTCTTTGATGCGGCTGCCTTCTTGCCGGCGATCTCCGGAGATCTCACCGCGATGTGGGGGAAGGCGACGCGGCGCTGACAGATTGACTCGTGAGAAAGTCATTTGTACGTATTAATCGTTTATTAGAAACAGCTTGTCAGACACGGCAAAGAGACGCGCAATGTGAGAGTCCGACACGGGTAAACAGATGAAGCTAAATGACACTGACATTCAATTTCCAAAAGCAAACTGATGCGGTATCTGCGCTGCTCCGGTGATATATTATGAAGCTGTGTGTAATCACAGCGTCGGACATTTGGGAAATCGCCTGGAAAGGGTAACATTCGCAGAAATGCACAAAAAATTTAAATAAATACATTTAAAACAGGGGGGAAATGAACCCCTCAGGATAATAACCCTTTGAAGTACAACAATGCTTTATGGAAATTTCTGCTTGTTGAAGGAAATGGTTTCGGTAAATGCAGGACAGAAGTATCACTTTACATGAAGCCGGGTTTATTTAAATTGTTTTTTCTAGATCAAATGTCCCTGAAATCAAACACTGGCGCACATAATAGACCTGTCGCTAAACTCCAAGAGAACGGCTTTTTAAACAACATACAAAGTCTCCTGCTAATCATAATGTTACTTTAATATTTTTGCAAAGTGGAAGTACAAACAACAGCAAAAAGTAAATGGTGCCACGTAAGTGTAGTCTTAGCAAAACTAGTCCCTCTCCCGCCACCCCGAAACTGGAATGGCCCCCCGGGTGTCCCCTTCATTTTCATTGGCTCTGAGTGATGTCGATCATGTTAAATGGTATCAGCCGCATGATTATTGTGATTGCTATCGTAATTACGGTTTATATTTTAAATATGTTTCTAGACATGTTTGCATTTTCATGTCAGGCATGAAACTGGGAGATGCTGGACACCTCCCCCATTCCTGAACTGGAAGGAGGGATTTGCCACCTCATTTGGGCAAAAAAAAAAAAAGCCAGATACTTGAACATCCCAGAGGGAGGCCCAGAAGTGGATGGGATCAGACAATCGGCAGGGTGCTCCATTGTCATTTTCGCATTTCAGTGAAAACACACTTAGCTGTCAATAGGGAGTTTCATCCACGTCACTCATCCAAGTCTGTAACTCCATCAGACGAGCAACCAAAGGGAGTTTTTGTTTGCTCTGGACAGCTGGCTTGGATAAGGGCAGCCCTGACTCTTTAGCAAATGGGACGCCAGCACCTGAGGGTGTCAGGAGTGGGCAGAGAAACACAGTCTGAATGACCATGATAGAGGAAGCGGAGCAGAGCTGGCAGAGGCCATAGCGTCTCTCTCTCTCTCTCTCTCTCTCTCTCTCTCTCTCTCTCTCTCTCTCTCTCTCTCTGGCCAGGCTGCAGGAGCTGACTGTGCCTCAGTAGGCAGCCTTGGGCCTCAGGCGTGGGCGAGAGAGCACATGTCAAGTCATTCACAACAACTTCCGCCACCTTTGCCCAAATGGATGCTCCTTCTCTCCCAAGAGCCAGGTGGGCAGCATTAAGGTGCGCGTGCCGACTCAAGCCCACGACCGTGCGGTGTTCTTTTAGTGTAACCGACAGCCGCACTGTCACCTGCTATCATGGACGTGTGTGATGGCGGTCTATCAAGGGCCCATCATTGTCTATAGATGTTCCTCCCCATAGCTCTGGAGGAGCAGATGGCTTTGTGATATGAGGACAGAGCTATTACCGGCTCCCCTGGCCCTGGTCCTGGGGGTCCGTCCGGGCCCCCTGCCGCGTCTGTTCGTGGATTTGGTTGCGGCGGCGCCAGGATGGTCAGATGGCCACCCACCACCGCGAATCCACCCAGCCACCAGGTGGCACACTGGCAGCGCGTTTCTCGCCATGCAGGTCATTACTGCTGGCACCCGCCGTCGCCCATGTGTTTGCCGTTAGAGGGGCCTCGAGAAAAGAGGATGCCGGCTTCACCAAACAGCGCCAGAACGTGGGGGGGGGGGGGGGGGGGGGGGGGCGGGGGGGGGGGGGGGGGGGGGGGGGGGGGGGGGGGGGGGGGGGGTGGGGGG
>JAODLD010000040.1:3319592-3339550 GCA_026781065.1 Mormyrops boulengeri | reverse complement strand
CTCTTTGGCCTCAGGATTTGCCTGTTCTGGAGGGTATGTAAAATGGATGGTGGCGCTATGCACAAAGCATCACTGCCCCCCCCCCCCCCATCCCTCATGTCATGGGTGTGTTTCAGTGTCAATTGTAAAAACAACTCCATTTATCTGTCTTATCAAATACAAGATGTGATTATAAAGATGATTATTCATCTGTAAACTCCCTCGAGAATTTACAATGGAGGGGAAGGGGAGGGATTGTTAATTAGCATAAAACTGGGGTGTGTTTGCGGCAGCCTGAGATCAGTTAAAACAGCCTACTGTCAGAGTGCAATGGCTTTACAGATTTTACAACATTACCTGGACCAGCCACAAGAGTGCAATAAACAGATCAACTCTCAGCATTACAGGTATCGCTGCTGAATTAGCGGAAAATGCTAACGGCTACTAGATCACATTGAAAGTCTGCTTGTCCCTGAAATGCCATCAGGGACAGGCGGCCCATTTTACATACGTAGTAATACGCAAACCTGAAGGAGCGGATGGCTTCAATTAATACGGTACGAAAAAGGCAAAACTGCTGGAGCAGCCAGGCCGGCGGCGTCCGGAGAGGGGAGTCCCTATCTCAGCCTAATCTTATTGTCCTACAGCAGGAGCCGACCCACTTCACATGGCGGCACTCTCCTTGGCTTTCATTTAATTGCTGACAAAGGAAACAACACTGCCTCCTCCTTTGATAAGCTGCTCCTAATGGCATCATGCATCTTTGCTTATGAGGGGCAAATGATCTTTAATGTACGGAATTCTTAGTGCCGATTATTACTAAGCAGGTATATTCTGGATATGAGTGACTGATTACATGAGTAGGCTAATGACTTAGTTAAGTGCTACCATGAATATTTCAAGGCCCTTGGTCTAATAACACTTAATTACTGTAATTAAGAATTTATGGACAAAGGGTTACACAAATTGTTCTCCTGGTGAAATGGTAGCTGCCGATTTAGCACTAAAGAGTTCAAAGCCTCAAGTTTCCATTCCCTTTTATCATTTGTATGAATTCGAAGGGAACAAATGGGTGACCTCTGTGCACATTAAGGCACAGCGAGGCTAATAGATGCCATTTTTGTGTAGAAATCGCCTAATTTTACTGTCACAGAACTGCGATAAGCATCTATTTCTGTGTACCTGACAGCTTCTAAAAGGTCTGTGTGAGATGGATGTAACAGTTGATTACACGCGCCTGTCCCAGCTGTGAAAGACACTGGCTTTAGCATGAGACTAAATTCTGCTAATTTATGCTAATTTCTGTCTCCATCTCATATGATGGGCCTAATGCCTCTGAACTGATGGTGAAGGACAAGGAGACTAAAAGGCTTTGGTGCTCCATCCTCATCCACACAGTGGCCGAGCATCAGCACCGAGCTGATTAAAATGAATGTACTCTGGGGACCTGTAGATAATGAATTCTATAGGGATCAAGCCTTGCTTTTGTTTTCTTGAGCAATGCCCTTAACCTATCATTGTGCAGCGTTTAGGGATGGGCCAATCCACATTTTTCCAGTTCTGATCTGATTCCGATATAGATTCCACTACAAGAACTCTCTTTACTCTAATATTTTAATATAATAAATATATAATATATATTTATACATATAAACTAGTAAATACAAATGAAAAACGTATGCAATATACGTATACTAATATATAATTAGGCTACGAGAAACATGCATGACATACTGTTCGAATTTGTTTGTTTTAAGCATTTTTGTGGTATTTACAGTTCAGTTTGAGTATCTTCCAAGTGAGAATACAAGTGGTGAAATGCCCCACAATTTTTCTCCCAATAGCAACAGAGTCACTTACACTTTGCTGCGATAGCAGTCTCTACTTCAACCTCTCAAAACTTTGTTTTTACAAATCGCAGTGCTACTAGTTGTGAAAAGCTTGAAATACTTCCAGATCGTCACCCTCTTATCTGATGTTCTTACGTTCCTCCTATTGCAAAGGCACATGACGTCACAGCGGGCGGAAGTCACTACGCTCACATGCACTGAGTGGCAAAAAACAGAGGGGTAGGGTTAGTGTTCAGCTTGAATGCCACAAAAACACACCTAACACGGAAAAGAGTTATACTGTGACTGGGTGTACAAATCGATTTAACAAGAGCTAGAAGCCTTTTACAGACTGCAGAAAACTAAATAAGTAAGTATCGGACGTGGTTCGGTTACACATAGCCGATACCGTCTAAAAGGTATGGATCTGTGCTGATACCAGTCTGAATATTGGATCATGTACCTCTAGCGCTGTTGCACTGAAAACAGAGTTTTATACATCAACAAACCTGCTAGTTACTCTGGATCAGCAAATTACAGGCAGTTCTCCACTGACGTAAGGAATCCGTTAGACAAACACTTACGGGAAGTCACAGTTTGTGCAATACAGAATTACTCCCCTCCTACCATTCTAGCCAAAGACACAGAAGCCAAGAATATTTTAGTCATAAGTACTAAAGAATACACATGAAATTAATTAAAGGATAAAGTGAATTTACTTATGGGCACCTGTTCCCATTCGCGCTTCCATGAACTATGTACCGCGGATGTTTTTAGTGTAATTCAGCTTTACGAAGGTCGAGAGCTGCCTGCACTTTTTAAGGATTTTTCTAAGCATCAGCTAATGCAGAGATTTTTTTTTGAACCAGGGACCCCCAAATGAAAACAGACCAGCTGGGGACCCTCTGCCATGAATGCGTCATCGCATAAGATCTAAAGACCCCCTTTGCGTGTGCCACAGGCGTAAACATCTCTGTGGACCCCCAGGGGATCCATGACTCCAGGTAAAGTAACTGCAGTTGTGGCTAATTTGCCGCAGTTGGAGCTGGAGAGTCCTGCCCAGCAAACCGCGGCGACATGTGACCTCACCTTGCCTTCTCGTCACCTCCTATTCTTAATGAATTTCAGCTCGACCTAATGTTATTCAGATGTTTAGATAACGGTTTATTACTTTGATCTTAAAAATGAAAAAGCCATGTCAAGGGAGTATTTGTATGATCCAAACTAATGCAGTTACTTTCAATTTAATAGAAGGGAGACTGGAATGGTGGAACTGCAGAGAAGTTCAAGACAGATGGGGGATGATATGTCAACTTGATGCCTAAGTATTTGTTTTCATCAAGGATGCAGACGTGCACAATATGTCCATAAATATCGGTATGGGCCAGTACTGGTCCAATGGACTTTAGTAAATATTCAAAGTTAGCAGCATCAGAGCTAAAGAGCAAATAAGATAATGGAGATGACTGCATTGGACGATCAGTCTTTTTCCGTAGTCCGGTCATTCGCCACTTAGACACTTGCTAGAGTCTCACGACATCTCAATGCCTGCATTATATGATGTGGTTGCTACATGGATTCATTGAATCTTAACGTCACCAACATCAGTTTCACTACAGATTTGTGGCACTCAGAGGTTTGCCGTTATTGGTATCAGTAATATTTTAGGCAAAATATATTGGATATCAGTATCCATCCATCAATATCCCCTCCACCCCCTGAAGATCCTCTCTGGGACACTATGATCAGTTCCAACTGAATTATTACAACCCCCACTTCCATTATACACATGTAGAAGAAAAAATAATCCATGTCCATGGCGAGCAATGGCAATTAAGAAGTCATGCATAATTTAACACGTCATTTGGCACTAGAGTTCAATGAAATTCAGCAGGGAAGGAAGTAAATTCTGTGGTGTTGCTGGGTACCAGAGGAAGGTATGACCTCAATATCACCCAAGACAACCAAGACATGATCCAAAATGTAATGACGACGAGTGTGTATCACTGTAAATACAGCTGGCACATATGTCTGCTATAATTTCAATACCACATGGTACGGTATTTTAAACAATGTGCAGAAGTTCACACTTTCCTTGAATACACAATGTAATTAAGGCTGAAAATGATAACACATCAAATGGTGGGGTACGTTCGAGCGAGTTCTATAAACTGCTGGGTAGCAAATTTACCTCCGGGAAGTGTGTGGTTTTCAAGAAACAGTGTCAAGGAACATATGATGTGAGTCTGGCCTGTACTCATACAGTAACTATCAGAAAGAGCACTGCATAAGATAAATGAGTACACTGCAATATATACTATATATGGGACTATATACTCCCCGCCCGCACAGACACACACCGGCCCAGCTGCACCGCAGCTGATAGCAGTGTAACAACTCAAAGGTTTCACTTTGATGGACCTTCAGTCACGCACAGCTCCTGCTTACAAACAATAACAGCAGTAATAATAATAATAATAATTATAATAATGCAGTGGTTTCAGTTGGGTTAAAATAGGATGAAAATAATCGAAATAAAAGTGGAAAGGCAGATAAATAGCTTTTGAAGGCAGGCACAAATAAATAAAAAGTGTGCATGATGTCTGGGACGGCGCCCCCTGCCTGGTCGTCAGCAGGACAGCAGGAGTGCTGCCAGGATGCTTATTTGGAGAGCAGCAGCGTTTCATACACACAGCTATATTCGATCACTAACCCTGCTGAAGATGGAGACTCAGCAGTGAATGCATGCAGTCCCACAGAAATACATTTAACTTTCTTGTGCGTGATGCATCTCTTTGGCTAATGCTCCGCTTCCGTTTGTGGGACTGATAGCCTCAGTGTCAGAGTCTTGTTAAAGTAGGCTGGATGCTTTGCAAGCCGCGTATGTTCCAATGCTATCTTTTTTCCAGCTAAATATACCATTATCCGTCACACTGCTGGTTTGGTTTGCCATTCTAACACTTTAAAAACAAATTAATCTCCAATTTTGGGTTGTTACGGGGGTGTTTCTGCGCTCCCTGGCTCATTGTGCACTCAGCTCCTGAGTTAATACTCACTTAATCTTTGCTTATGTTTATTGTCATTTTGCCTGATCAGCTGTTTCACTTGCTTGGTAAACTTCCAGTCTCCTAAGTCGATGGCAAATTGTCTTTCACTGACAGGGAGGATATTGATTCTGAAGTGATTTGTCAATATGGCTTATTGTAACTTACCAGGGGCTATCTTAGGGAATAAGCACAAGTAGGCCAGCCCCCTCCTGACATCTTCAGCTTGCCATCGTGTCGGAAGTCAAAGAATAATTAATCCATCTCTGGCGCCCCCTCTGGCTGAGCCAGACAAATCATTCTGCTAGTATTCGGAGTAAGTTCAGATTATTTTAGTGTTATAATGTGCCACAATTATGATGTATGAGGATTCCTATTCATGGTCATAAAACAGAGGATAAAATTAATCGGCAAATTGACAGTTTAACCTGAAAATATGAATGCACATTCACTGAATGCTATTCATTCTGCTTGATGAAAACTGAACTGCCCTCACTGAATTTAACCGTGTTTATATCCCATCATGAATGCGCTGTGGTCACAGTCCTTTAGGGACTATTTGAGCCCAACGTTCACATTTATCTTCAACCGGGACCTCTAAATCTCATTAAAAATAATGGCGCGCGTGTTCTTTTCAGAGAGCCGTTTATCATCTGGGAAGTTATGGCAAACATACACGCCACGCAATTAAGGAGGCCTGCAGAGTACCCACCAGGATGAGGCCCATTAGAGAATGAAGAATTCCTCGATGTGCCAAGCCAGCACAAAGCACTGCATGGACCCTCAGACGAGTGCAACCTCGACGAGAACCCGACGCTGCACCTTTCTTATTAAGAAAGTAGCCTGGGGAGAGACCCCAGCTGATCGAGACAGGAAGTCAAACTCCGTTCTCTTGGGGTCAGAGGTTGAGGGAGCACAGGTAGTATGTAAACAGTCTTTCTGCTTTGCAAAATATCAATAGGCACATACGATTGAATGAGGTCAGGATGCACTACCTGCAAAGGCATTTGAAGTGAAGAATGAACGGATGCATTAATTTGCCATTAGCACAAGTGCGGGTATTTTGGAATTCTTAGGTTTTCACATATCCCACCATGCTCTCCTTTGAGACAAACGCACATATATACTAGGAGTGTAACGCTACATGCATTTGTTCCAAAAATTTTCGGTACAGGTCTTTCAGTTTGGTATGCATATGTACCAGACAAATGCAGCAAATGTAGACCCTTTGTGTGTTTGTGTGTTTCCCCCGAGCAACATTTGGAAAGGGGTGGATGAAGCCACGGCATTACGCATGCGTGCGTACATCCTAATGGGAAGCTGGAAGTTGTTAATGTCAATACAAGTACAGCACAGGTATTTTTTAAATGCTGCATCATAATGGATTTATTTTCTTGTGCTTTGTATTTTTGGAGACAATATTTGTGTTGCACAGTTCGAATATGAAGCAGAACACAGCTAATGTAAACACAGTACAGATTAGGTGCAGTTAATTTTCTAAATGCACTTTAAATGGATATTTATTTTATTTTTATTTACTTGAGAGAATTTTTTTCGATTTAATTCTAAGTAAATTTTAGCTTTTTTAGGTTGCAGCAGTATTGACAGAGATCCTTTATTTAAGAAAGACAGTTGTATTTTGTTCAGAAATCACTGTTTGATCAAGAAAAAAAGAAGCAATTGATGTTTTGTTTACAGCTCTGCTACAACCTTGATTTTTGTGTACTGTTACACTCCTAATATATGCAGGTGAGAGTGAGGCTTGGGGCCCGTACATAGGGTCACTGTCCCCCTGTGTTTATCCAATTGCACGTCCGTACCATATCAAAGTGCCAGCATTAGACGGGTGAAGCCCAGGTTGTCTCTAGGAGGCCCCAAGGTCATGCAGTTTACTGGAGCATTGCTGCCCAATGGCACCCAGGATGTCCCCAAATAAAAGAAATATCACAATGAATTTAAGGGAATCGGACAGAACCCCCCACCCACTTTGCTCTGCTTCTCTGTGTCCATAACTCTGCCACTTTCATTGTTCACCGGTGGACAGGACGACTATGGAGAAGAATTACACGGCTGTGACTTAAGTGCTGTGTGGCATGCCCCGAGGAACGCATAATGCTTTAAGGTTTAAGCATTTGAGAGCTGGGAAGCTAGCACGCATTCCTCGGCTAATGTGACACTCGCTGCCTCGAAAAGGAATTTATGAGTTACAGGAGACAAGAATTTACAGCCATCTGACTCCAGCCATTATCTCTCTATATACGACAGCCTAAAAGGTGACAGGATATTTTACGTCGAGTACGCAGATCCTGCTGATCGGGACTGGGGAAAGAGAGACTCTGGGGATAACCTCTGCCAGCCATTGGGGACATGAGCCATTCCTGCTCTCCACAGTGTCACATGACAGAAGGTGGGGAAAGAGGCAGACTCTAGGGATAAACGTTTATATTTCGCTGTCTCTGGGCAACATTCACATGCTCTCGATAAAGCGAAGAATGACACAGCAACAACCTGGATAATCAGGAAAATGATGGATGGATGGATGATGGATGGATGGATATAGCAATGACCAGGATAACCAGATAAAAGATGGATGGATGGATATAGCAATGACCAGGATAACCAGATAAAAGATGGATGGATGGATGTAGCAATGACCAGGATAACCAGATAAAAGATGGATGGATGGATGGATGGATGGATGGATATAACAATGACCAGGATAACCAGATATAAGTTGGATGGATGGATGGATGGATGGATATAACAATGACCAGGATAACCAGATAAAAGATGGATGGATGGATGGATATAACAATGACCAGGATAACCAGATAGAAGACAGATGGATGGATGGATGGATATAGCAATGACCAGGATAACCAGATAAAAGATGGATGGATGGATATAACAATGACCAGGATAACCAGATAGAAGACGGATGGATGGATAGATGGATATAGCAATGACCAGGATAACCAGATAGAAGACGGATGGATGGATGGATGGATATAGCAATGACCAGGATAACCAGACAGAAGATGGATGGATAGATGGACTGATTCGGCATTGAGTAAGAGGAGCCATGATTATTTGAAGGAGAACAGATCGAAACCCAGTGGTAGTGTTTTATTTTTGTATACTATTAGAAAACAATGGAATCCATTCCCAAACAGGTAAATCTTTGTTTCTGAAAAGGACACCTTGAGAAAACGGCCTAATCACTATGGAGGCATCACAGGCGTCACAGAACTGGAGGAGAAACTAAAGGACAGCAGCAGGCACATGCAGTGAAAATGGCTACCGCCTTAGCATGTAGCCAGGGAGAAAAAGCCAATACCCAGCAGGGGCGCTGGGGGCACATCTGAATCTCAAAGACTCACATCTGAGCATCTTCTCTCCGTCAACGCTCTCACTGATTGCATTTTTCCATCCTAAGAAATATCAATCAGAAGGTGGCAGCAGCTCTGCTGTCGTGGCTCTGCCATTTCCGTGCTGCTGTGGTGACGAAGCGCACCGTTTTAGCGTGACCTGTCACCAGTCACGAAGCTCACCGTTTTAGCGTGACCTGTCACCAGTCACGAAGCGCACCGTTTTAGCGTGACCTGTCACCAGTCACGAAGCTCACCGTTTTAGCGTGACCTGTCACCCGTAACCAAAGCTCACCGTTTTAGCGTGACCTGTCACCCGTAACCAAAGCTCACCGTTTTAGCGTGACCTGTCACCCGTCACCAAAGCTCACCGTTTTAGCGTGACCTGTCACCGGACACGAAGCTCACCGTTTTAGCGTGACCGGTAACCGAAGCTCACCGTTTTAGCGTGACCTGTCACCAGTCACCGAAGCTCACCGTTTTAGCGTGACCTGTCACCCGTCACCAAAGCTCACCGTTTTAGTGTGACCTGTCACCGGACACGAAGCTCACCGTTTTAGTGTGACCCGTAACCAAAGCTCACCGTTTTAGCGTGACCTGTCACCAGTCACCGAAGCTCACCATTTTAGCGTGACCTGTCACCAGTCACCGAAGCTCACCGTTTTAGCGTGACCTGTCACCGGTCATCGAAGCTCATCGTTTTAGCGTGACCTGTCACCAGGGAGCTTTTACGTATCCCTGGGCGTGACAACAAATTGCATCGTGGACACCGGTATTACAACTGCACAATAGAGAGCATTGAAACGCCTAACCCCACGCTCCCCCCAGCACACACACCCCACATACCTGCCTGTAAACACAAGAGAAGTAATCACTGCCAGAAAGAGCAGCACACCCTCCCCCACCACCAAAAATACCCTGGGCATCTGCTACCACATTGCATGGAGGCGCCTCATCCACAGGTGGAGGGGGACAGAGAGAGAGAGAGAGAAAGAGAGAGAGAGACAGCAGGCTGAATGGGGGCCTGGACTCAGCTCAATATACCCCACCCCCGACCCCGCATCAGCATCCACTGGTTTTTGACGTCAGTGCCTCTGAACCGGCCGCACTGCCATCACGCTGTGAGTCCGAGCCCAAGGACAACGTCGAGACATCACTGTGAACGTGATGAAGGGGAGACGGCCTCGCCGGCAGGTGACACGCGTGCTTTTATTCATTACTCCAGTGTTTCTATTGTTTTATATATGAGCTGGGACACCGATTAGTGGCTAAGTGTAGCTAAGCAGCCACACCGAAGACGGAGCTCTGGTTGCAGATGGAGAGCTTTGGCCATAAGGTCAGTGAGGTGCGATGCAGCCATCCTGGGCATCGGGACACTCATGACAGGCCTTTAGCAGCACCTCTCCTGCGTCTCCACGCTCATCCTGTAGGGGGCGACGTGGCAGGTTTACCCGCAATACCGGGGCCAGAGGTCGGGGCATTTGCTCGCCTCGCGGCGGTGACTGAAGTGGCCGGCTGACCATCTGCTATCAGCAGTCCCCCCTCCGAGGGAAAAGTCTGCTGTGGGGGGGGGGTCACTTCAGAGCCAACTGCTGCCCGGTGTTTAAACAAGCGAGACGGGCTGTACCGAGTCTCGCTGACGGAGAGGCATGGCATGCTTTAATTAAACGCGGCGGTGGGGGCGGGGCCGGCAGCCAGGTCCACAGGGAAGTGCCGCGGTGCCAAACTTTTCAAATGGGACACTCGGGGCGCTATCGATTCATTTTTAATATGCGCTGAAAATAAAACAAGAGCAATACCCCCCATCCCCAAAGGCTAAGATAACACACAAACAAACGCTCTCGCCATTCTGACTTTAACACGAAACAGAGAAGATAAAATGGGGGCAGATCTGAAGGAGGGTCGCCATCACCCCACCAAATAAAAAAACCATTTACAGCTGCATGACCCAGAAAGGGTCAGCAAATGCAGTTGTGAGGCGGCAGTGCGTGCGGGACCTGGCAATCAGGAGGTGGTAATGCAGCCCTGCGAGGCAGCTACTCTCCGGGGAGTGGGACACTCCGCAAGCCGGCTCTTTTCCCTCGCATCCTTACACTCATTCTGGGTGCCCTTGCCGGACCGGGAAAATCCGAGGAAGGAAGGCCGCAAACTCGCTTTTCTTTTTCATCTAATAAATCACCTGCCGACTCTGGTCAGATGAAGTGGCCCCCTGGGATTCACTGGCGAGGATGGATACTCATGCAGCATGCTGCTGTGACAGGGCCCTTCCACCAAGGGACCGGCGTAGGAGCCGCCTCTGCGGCGCCACCTCTCCCATATCAGCAGAACTGTGGTGCCAAGCCCAAAGCCAAAGTAGAGGCGGCCGCCGAAGCAGATCTGTGTACTTATTGACACATTTTCCAAAATATGTTTTCAATGCCATTGTTTTATCACAATCACATGTTATGTATTTTGTTTATTCTTTTTAATATTCCTAAACTTTCCTGACCTTGCTTCAGACTAATGTAGGTCATGAGACAATCCTTTAGGGGCCAGTCAAAGGAACAACACTCAGCACTGATCAGCAGGGGTGGGAAAAATATTGATTTTATGATTAATTATTCATATTGACTCAAATTGAATCGTTAGCTTGTGAACCGAAATTGAATCGAATCGGGGCATCTGTGCCGATAGCCAGCGCTGTTGATCAGTTCCGCTAACTGACATATAATGATGCGTGACTTTGAGCAGTCCCGTTCCTGCTCTATCTAAACATATAAATGGGCTCTGAAAATATGCGGCAATTAAGGGAGAATCGATGACACATGCATGGCTGTTTGAACCCTTCTAACTTTATTATAAATAAATAAATAAAATGATCATTTTAATTTTAAGTCTATCCCCTTGTGTTTGAATCCTACACCTTCTGGCGTGGGGGATGCAATTTTGCGATATGTGAGGGTTTTCTCCTCGTCAGCCATAAATCATGACACACAGACACATGACATTTACGTTACGGTACGCGACAGGACATTTTAATAAGCTGGTATGAAGGTATGATTAAATATCACATTTGTGTAGCTGAATCCTGCAGAGTGAGGAACACTTAAAAAGATACGACATGTGTGTCTGGATAAACACTACTAGGGAAAGAGTGACCACAACCAGCAGGGTACAGCAATGGTGTTAGCAGGCTTACGGAAAGTGCCGGGTGCAACAGCAGCCGTAATCAGGCCAGATCACACAGAAACTCTGTTTGACCACGGCGAACAGACCAGGCAAAGTCTGCAGAAGGATTAGTGTTTCACCAAATGCTAGTATAGTCAGTTAGTGCTTTACCTATTCCATAACAACAACAAAAACATAATAATAATAATAATAATAATAATAATAATAATAATACAACTACTTTTATTGTTATCAATTGCATGTTTACAATTTTTCCCATTTTAAAGAGTTAGGGAGTTTTTGTATTTAATTCAGATGAGAAATCCACATAAATCTGCCTTGGGCCGAAATAATATTCAGTGAAAATGATTATCATTATTAGACTGAAATGAAAATAAATGTGCCTTGTCTGATTCAATTTGGTGACTTTTAGAGCTTTTAAAGAGCTCTGTGTTTTACGGAGTAACATTCTGGGTGCTGCTAGGGTAGGCCTGTCCATTTCTCTGCAGAGGCACACGCTTCAGAGCCAGTGATGTGTATTAGGGTGATTTTCCGCTGGCTCCCTCTAACACTGCCACAGGCAGCCATAATGAGTGTCGGAGTTTTTTCGACCTCCCAATTAGACTTGAGAGTCTCATATTTTACAAAAAAATATTTATCAGATTCTAAAATTATGTTGGTAAAAGCACATTTTTCGACGTGAAGAAAGTGCAGAAAACAGGGTAGAAACCCGCAATTGTAAATCCTTAATATAAAGGGAAAAAAAATAGTGCTCAATATATTCCAAAATATTATATACATTTAATACATACCTTATTATATTCTCACTTTGAACGTTAAGGATAGTTCAAGTGTGAACAATTATACATCTGAATAATTTTAGAATGGAATAAAATAGTTTTGGAATGCAATTACAGCTATCGGAAAAAGATATACAGTTCAATTTGGTAATTACCGAAATTAAACCATTTACAATTAGTTTTAATTTGTTTTGTCCTCATTTGCATTCGGGTCCATAATTTGCCGAGAAGAGTGCTCGTACTGTGGTATGAAAGGACTCTCCTTAGACGCAGAAGCAGTTCACACATCATGAGACCTTTTAGGTGATGCCAGTGTGGTTGGCAAAGCTATTCTTCACACCAACCATTGTTTTGACAGCTGCCGTCTCGAAATAAATGAGGTTAGCATGGTGGCTGAGTATTAGCATCAGCCCTACCACTGCCGCCTTGGTCACAGCGACGTGATTATTCTACATTACACGTGGGCATGTCGGCATACACGCATTCACATGCATACCAGGCCACTAGCACTTACGTAACTCTGAGATCTTCAGCAATAATCCCTCACTGATAGGTGAAATATGAATTTAATATCTGCCACTATCACAGGACATACAGCTTATAATGACTCAATATGCTCAATAATTTAATGTTCTAACTTTCATCAAATGTCTCCTGTAGGCTGCAACCCATTGAGGAATCTGTAAAGTCTTGTCTAGAGCAGCACACAAGTTGTATATCAGGACCCAGAGACGGCTGAAAGCTTCTGTCACCTCCGTCGGCTCCCCGGCGTTAACTTATAGCTTTTAATGTACGACGGCGCACAACAATCCAATTTGAAACGGCCCCTCGCAAGAGGGATCCAGGGACTCAGGCCACAAACATCATTAGGGACAGTAATAAACGGATTGAGCACAATCGCGCGGTCAGATACGGGTTCGAGTGCAGCCGCAGAATGGAAAGGGAGCATGTCAAAAGGGCACAGTTGATTAACTTTACTAATGGGCACTATGTTGGTCATGCCTTATCTAATACACCATACGGATTTCGAGCCACCTAATGTCTACTACAAATGTGTTCAGCGCAGGCTAATGGTCAACCATTTACCCTGTAATTATGTAAACAACCATTTGCGATATATTAAAACCATAAAGACTCTTCTTGTCTAGGATTTGCATTAAGACTGTTCGAAATACATTACAGTGACAGCCGTTTCTGTTACAAACTGCTAGAACAGAAAACGTGAAGCGAAACCCCCAATCTTAAATAAAATAAACCACCAGAGCAAGAGTAAAGAAGAATCAACAAGTCTGTTATCTTCAGATGAGGTTAATCAAATAGCATTTAGCCTTTAGAGTGGAGATGCACTCTGCGGGTTGGTTTGGCTGACCTCTTTGCCTCATGGAGAATGAGAAAACGGAACCAGGCGACCCGCTTTGACGTCGCCCGTCACTTTACATGAGGTGACGGCCCAGCGATATGAGGATCTTCTCAGCAATCTGGGCTGGACAGATGGGCGGGCAGGCCGGGACAGGTCTCCTTCCATGTTAGTGTCGTAAGACATCAAAGGCAAGTTAATGGCCATGACCATCTAGAACAATAGGTGATGCATCAGGGGTGAGAATGGAAAATGAGGCAGGGTTAATACCAAGTCAGAAATGGGCACTACGGGAAAAAAGGTACAGGCACACAAATACAGATAGTAGGACCTCTGTATGGTGCAGAGTGAATTACTCGGTAAGCGAAACAACACGGCTCTCCAGCCGCAACTAACAAAAACACAGTTCTGGAGTAGGGCAAAAACATGTAGGATGCGACCATCAATCGAGACAGAACAAGGTCGCAGGGGATGTTTAATAGAAAGCCTGTCTTTTCAGGAAGGCGATGGGAACATTATGTTTACATTTTTAATTATCACACACTCAAAGGCAGCTGACGGTTTTTATAGCCGGATTTTTTACTGCAACGATTCAGATCAAACTACTTGTCCAAGGGTGCTGCTTCAGTGTAGGTGTGCTGTGACTCGATCCGCTGACCTTCAGGGTACAAGCACACATCCTTAACCGTGACGGCAAGGACCACTGCATTACAGAAATGACAGCATGGGCTTATGCCCGGTGAGTCAAGTGTTACTCAACTCTACTGAGGAACATGTGAGAGCAATCTCCCTTGCCAGTCTCTAGTGCTGATCCTTTTGTCCATCTCTGAAGAGGAACTTCATTTAAGAAAAAGAGGAACTTCTCTTAAAACTGCTGTTTAAGTCCATCTTCAAAGAGGAACCTCTCTTAAAATCACTGCCTATGTGCACCTTTAGAAAGAAACCTCTGTAAAGGTCATCACTCATAACCTGTCCAACTCTGATCCATTCATCCAACTGCCAACAGACTTGGGGGGAGGGGCCTGGAGCTTATTCCAGGCCCCATGGGGCAAAGAGCAGCAGAATCCGCTGCAGGGCACATACACATACATAACCATACACTATACGCCAGGGGTAGGCAAACCTGATCCAGGAGTCCCGGCTTCCAGCAGGCTTTCCATCCTACCTGATGAGTTACTGCCTGCCTGAGATCAGGTGTGGTTCACCAGAGACCGGAGAGGATGGAAAACCTGCTGGAAGCCGGGACTCCAGGATCAGGGTTGCCTACCCCTCCTATAGGCAATAAATGGATACCAATTAACTTAACTGCAGTGCCCAAAAGAAGTTGATGCAGCCCCCAAGATCAGCCATGTCTTTATAAAATCTTTACTGAGTATTTTGCTATTAAGCACCATTTTAGTGTTTTTATTGCAGCCTGAGAGCAGTCTTAACAAATTATACTGTGCTTTAAATTCCAGGATCAGATTATTATTACTATTAAAAAATGATAATTTTATGGTCTACTGCAAGCAGCTGTTTAACCTTGGACCCTGATAAATTCGGCAAAGTATTCCGGCAATCTTCCCCTGTGACTCATTTGAGCAGCACACAATGTCACAACACCAAACAAACTGCAATCTGTATTATTTTTGCAACGGCTATTTTTCCCCCGCTGTGCGTGGGCACTGTGTGGCAGTAATGAGGGAGGTCCAGTCAGTGAAGTAACCTGCGGATATCATTTTACTCTCCCCGGGCCACCTCACCACGGGCTAACAATGTGGCGCAGAGGGAACCAAGCCTTGATCACACATCAAAGACCCACTGGGCAGAGCACAATGCTCAAACTCTATTTATTGCTAGTACCTCTGACCAAAATCAGGACTTTACATTTTATTTATTTAGCAGACAGTTTTATCCAAATGTCATACATTTTGACAAAGCAACAGTGAAACCACCCCGCCAGCCTAGGGATTAGAGCCAGCAACCTTCTGATCACCCACACAGCATTCTAACCCACTGAACCACGCTGCACCCATAAATCCCAAGGAAAGAACAGACCATGACTTTTAGGTAAGTCTGCGATGCTGTGATACAGGACAGTAAAAATTAAGTGTGTCTTTCAGCCATACAAGGGATGACATAACTTCATTATTTTGCCAATTATGCAAAAATGCAAGTATGTGAAAACTAAGTATTTGTCCTGAAATTCCGTTTTTTTGCACGGTTAGGCAGGATCAGCAGGGGAGTTACCCAAAATAATAACTCTACAGGGAAAAGATTAATATAAATACATTTACATTCAGTGGAAGACAGAAAGCTGACATGGACACAATTGGGGTATGGGTCTTGGGACTGGTATCTCTGCTCGGGTGCATGTTATAGGAGGCTAAACTGGCAGGATATATCCGACTTACACACGCTGGGAACTGGGAATACAAGGACTACATTAATACTGACAATGGTGATCACCTGGTTCTCCTCCAGGAGAGATGCTTACACGATTTCCACGGATTCAGTTTTGCACAAAATCAGATGCCAAAAAAAAATAAAAATCACCAATTTACACAGAAAAGCTGGAAAAGAAGCCAGACGTAGCTGCAGTCTGGCATCACCTGCTGATTTATTGCTGTAAACAAAACCTTGAATACAATGCAAACAAGCACCTGGCTGGCTCTTATTGCAGTTTTCGTAGCTCTGTTAACAGCTCTGGACTAAGAGACAAATGAACGAAAAAACCAGGTTTCCACAGTCAGTCAATTATCCCGACTGGCATGACATGGCACTCTGAGAAAAGAATAAATTATTTGACATGTTGATTGAGTGCAGCACAATTCTGGGTGCGCTCCTGCCCTCCAGTCAGCGATACCTCCGTAACAGCAAAAAGGCAGGCGTCTCAAATTGATCCAATCGGCAGCTTTTAAAATTTATTTGTTTAATGCTGGGCTAACGGTTTTAGATACAGTGTTAGCCACAGCACTGAAAAGGAAGTGGATCATTTCTTTCCAACTGTGAACTCACGAACAGTCTCTGCGATGGTACGATATGCATCTCCTATACCGCTAGTCATATACTGCATCCATGGGTGTAAATTATCAGGGGGATGGGGGTATCAAAACCAGCCAATACAACCCCCTGGACCCCCTCAAATAGGTGGAGACCTCAACCCTCCAATGCTCAACCCAAAGCTATACCTTTAACTGCATCTATGTGACTTGAAATTACTTCAATATTCATCTGAACAACTTTGTGTTAAAAAAAATTACAATACAGCAAAAGACAACCCTAGTATGTTTTCTACGTGAAATTATACATACTAATTTATTTTTCACTGGTTCATGGTTTAAATAAATTGTTAACGCTGGTGTTAGCATATCCATGTATACAAATAAATCATTTCTGTTGCATATAATGTGCAATTTAATAGTCTGTATCTTACCGGATAATGAGGTCAAGCTATTCGATTAAATCCTAAACTGTAAAATAATTTTAGAATTATTTCAGAAACATACCAATGTGCTGAAAAGCAATTTAGTGAGGATGTCGTGAACCATACGGTAAATTTCCTGGGAACCCATGTGCACAAGAGGTGAGTGTTTCTGATACAGAGGGTTAGTCACGGAAAATTATTATTATTACTTGATCTAATTGTCTCAAATACTTTACTATCCCCTGCCATGTATAAAATATTCACATGAAGACGCCTCCGATGGTAGCTATTTCAGGTAGGGTTTCCCAACCTGTTTTTTTCTAAAGATGCTCTTTAAATGCTTAGCAAAAGGGATGACGCTTGAAAATATATAGATTTATTTTTGGAGCTCGATCCAGCCCCTCGCCAAACCCCCAATGTGCCTCTGCCTGGTGGGTTTCCCGAAACCCCTGATTTAAGGTGCTGTAGGTTCATTGAACTGGTGAAATTCCCCATTTTATCACTGACCTCCTGAATTTGAAGAGCCTAGACTATAAACAGTGCAGAACAGCATGCCAGTACTGACTACACCAGCCACTCTTGCAACCCTGTGTGACAAACAGAAGCTGAAACGGTCGCTCCTTAAGCAAATCATCTTGTGGAAGGTATCAGGGATACGGTAGTGTGTGTTACTGAAAGCAGGGGCATCAGAGGGGCACGGATACTCGGGCAGGCTCAGGGGCCCAGCACTTTATCATTATTTGTATTTAGGGGCCCCTAAAACTGATACATTCTGGGAAAAGTGTACCTCCATTCTTTATTTTCTACGGTGGGGGTTCCCCCCCAACTCAGCAAATATTATATACCATAGGGAACCCATATTTCATCAGATTGAAAATGACAAGCCTACCAGAAGGCCCAAGGTGACATTTTGTCAGGGGGCCCAGAATTTCTATCTGGGTGAGATGGAGCATCACACATACATACACACACACACACACACCCACACACTTCCCTCCTGCAATTCCTATCCAGAGCTCACACGCTTACAGCAGGAGACTTTATGCGTTCTCCATTGTTTATTTGAATCCTTTGTTTATTTCTTTGATATTTTTGAGCCTTTGACTGTTTTACCAATGTCAAACTGTGTCCAACTGCTTTAATTTCATTATGAGACCAAGTCAATACACCTTTCATCTGCTTCTGTGGACCACATGTGCTGAAGATTTTTCCAAACAAACTTACTATGTCTAATTATAAACACAGCTGCGGGGCCAGACACAGCTGTGCCAGACCAGTTAACAAGAAAACCTCGAGCACACTCACCATACTCACAATCCTGCTGTGAGTTATGGAGATTTGACCACGTTGAGCTTACTATTGACCCTGTTTTGAATGATTGTGGCCAATAAAATGTCTCCTGCTGTTAGGTAGTTAGTTATCTGGACCTTGCTATTGAACGGCGCCCCCTGTAGGCCAACATTACATGAAACATCTGGGTCTTCATATCTGGTATAATGGCAGGCATTTATCCTACCAATGCCCTACTAAAGTACTGAACGCAAACACCTGTGTCCATATTCATAATTAATTAGGCTTTTCCTTTGGGCATGGAGGTTGTGGCTGAGGGCCCTCAGCAGGTTCAGCTCCAGCTGCTTTGCTGCTTTCCACCTTCAGCAGCTGCAGTTCTTTCCCACTTTACACTGAGACCCCTGGAGTGGCAGGTGAGAAGGACACAGGCCCCCCAACCGCCATCATTGCCGCCGACGCTGTTCCTCCAAACTCCACTTAGGCACACAAAGACTGAAAGATCAGCGGGTGGTACTAACCACAGCGCAGTGCCACTGCCGACCAGCGGGGGGCGGCGCCAGAGTCAAACACACAGGTGAGTGGGACACATGCAGTACAGATACAGTCATACACACACACACTCAGAGATGCACAAATACACACACACACATTCAGAGACGCACAAATACACACACACACGAAGCGCTGCATGCCCTGCTGAGTTTTGCTTCAACAGGTCCTGCTAGATTAATAAACAAAATCATGATACACAATATTGCATTTCTGAGCAAAACTATTGTATGCATTACTGGATTTCAAAGCTGAAAGTGATAAGACATAAAAGCAAAATGAATATACATGCAGTATAATTATACATGGAGCCTTTCAATCCAGAACTCATGAAAACTAACTGGTGACTGTTTTCTGTATGTAATCTGTCTAAGATAACAAGGGGACAAATTCAATTTTCTCAGCAAAGAAGATGATTGTTGTCTAACAAAAGAGGGCATTAAATGGAAATACGAAACAGCTGCTTCCTAAATGCAATTATGGGGAAGCCACTTTGGGGTAATGTCTTCTGCAAGGTGAAAGTGAAACCTTTACCTGGCACCTTACTTTGCATCTTAAAAATCCATCCATCCATCCATCCATCCATCCATCCCTCTCTTTTCATCTTATCTTGGCAATGATTTGATTTGACAAGCTGTATTAATATCTCAGTTCTGCATCTGAGCACAAGGCCGTATGTGACATATAAAGAATCCCTTATTAAATGCTTATTAAAGCGTTGGCTGTCGTGCAGGGTGCAGTGTCACTCCATGTGCCTTGTCTGATGACGGATGGTGTCAGACCTCGCGGGCACAAAGCACAGACGTCCCTGCTCTCGCCCACCCCCATTACCTTCACCTGTTACCAGTGCTTCCCAGTTCTTCATCAAGATGTCATTACTGTTCAGCTTTGGCTGAGGAGGGGCTCCGAAGGCAACTAGTGAATCAGTCACACTCGGTGTCGCCGTGCCTTAAAAAGACAGTGACGTGATGGCCTACAGCAGCGAACATATACAGGGCTCTTCCTGGACGTTTAACGTGGGCGACAGACAGGAAGTTTAAGGCATGAATATTTCAGCTGAGGCTAAGCCATCGGCAGTCAGGCTGCTGTCAAGGACATCAAAGGACACAACAGGAAAAACGGGATTCTCTTAATTAGATGAGATTCAGAACAGTGTGATTTAATATGCTCGCTCTCTCTCTCTCTCTCT
>JAODLD010000040.1:3285759-3297820 GCA_026781065.1 Mormyrops boulengeri | reverse complement strand
CCCAAACCCCCACCCCCACTACCTTCTCCCCCTGGGAGACGGGACGCAGAGGTGGTAAGGGTCCCCCTCCCAAGAGACCAAGCATGGAGGTGGCGAAAGAAACCCACATTCCCTCCTTCCCTCACACACAAATGAGCAGTGCAGATGCTTTGATAAATATGTGGCGGTGGGGGGGAGGGGGAGGGGGCTGTGGGGTATACTACTATCAGGTCCCAAGGGTGACCGGCATCTCCCTACCTGTGAATTTCGATTTTCAGAATTGTCTTAAAGTGCAATATTTAAGATGAGTGTGTGTGTGTGTGTGTGTGTGGATTGGGTTTATATTACATTGTGGGGATTAAATGTTCCCCACAATGTAATAAAACCTGCTCTTTTGACGTTACAGGGACCATTTTTTTCAGGTCCCCTAAAGGATCTGTGACTGCAATCAAAAAACTAAAAATGGCAAAAGTCTTGTATTTTGTTTGTTTACTTGTGGTTAAGGTTAGGGCTGGGCAGAGGTTAAGCTCGTCATGTTGGGATTAGTTTTCCCCATAGAAATCAATGGAGTCCCCACAAAGATATAATAACAAACCTATGTGTGTGTGTGTGTGTCTGTGTGTGTCTGTATATATACACGGAAAGCCGGGGAATGTGGAGCAGAACCCAAAGGGCTGGCAGCGGCATGTCATTAAATGAAAATTGGGTGTTTTCAAAGAATTGCAGCTATCGATTCGCAGCCCAGCTAGCCAAAAAAACGTAAATAAAGTTTGGGGGGGGGGACACTGCCCATCAACTGCCCCTGCTTCAACCCCTCCACTAGACTTCAACCTTTCCTCTAGAGGGCGCCGTTGTTGGTTTATTTTTGTTGCTTCCACAAGAAATTGTATTTATGGAGCCTGTCGTTTCGCAGTTGCAGCTACGCTGGCATCCATGCCAGCCGATCGTGATGGATAGGACATGGAGGAGAGGGATGTGTGCGAGTCTGGGGATTTGGCTTTTGTGCCCAGGCTGGGCCGCACTCCCAAGGTCATTACCCGTATCTGTGAACGTGATGAACAGCATATTGACGCTCTCTGGTCCAACATTACCAACCAGTGCACATGAGGGGCCTTGTGGATGGCTGTTAGCATTCGGGAGGGGGCCACCGCAGCTTCAGACCTCGTTCATGAGTATCACACTCTTAAAATTTACCCAGAATGCATTACAAAGGAATAGGCTGGGGTCATGACCTGACCAATAGAACTCTCTTATTCTGTCTTCCCATCATCCTTACGTGATGTCACCACCCTCCCTAACACTTGCTTCTCTACCTCCCTGCTTCCACTCCACTTGATCCAGTTCTGCTAGCTCCAGATCACATCTGGACCCTTATTACGCAGTCAGAGCTACTCACACTTAACTTTTGCTATTTGAAGTTCTGGGGCATCATGGGAGTCACGCCAACCTCCTTCCTACCCCACCTTAGTCGTTCCCTTCTTTGGAATGACGAAAAACATCACGGAGCGCCGATACTGATCCAGCCGACAGCTTTCATTGTTTTCCCCCCAAAGGAAGCACTCTGGATCTCTAGAGGGCAATCTGGGGGAGGCGCACTGAATAAGCAATCAGACTTTTATTCGGGTTATTCGGGTGCCATGACCTCCTGCTTTTCTCCCCTTGATCTTTCTTCAGTTGAATGAGCTGTGTCGTTAGGATCTTGCTCAGCTCAGGTGATACCAAGTGATATCTTTGCCTGTACCATTTCGCTGGATAATCCGCTAATTATAGTCGACCCCATCCAGCTAATACTCTCAGCCAAAGCATTCTTTCCCCTTGGCGGCAAAGGTCTGCACTGCAGAAACGTGTGATGAAGTGCTTTCATGAAGAACGACTCCAGCGTCTCTCCTGTTCTCCACGTGATGAACCACCTGTGCACAGTTTCATAATTAATTTGCTAATCCATAACCAAATAAGGACAGGCCTTCTGAGCAGACAGAATGCACACAGGTAATTAACAGTACTCCTGTCTACCATGCGACATCACTTATCCTAGCAGAATTGAGCCCCAGACCCGGAGTATCTGTTGCCACTCTGCTCCGTACAGCAACGGTTTTATTGGCGGAGGATCTGGTGTCTGGAAGGTACTAACAAGGTGGTGACGGGGTTTGTCGTTTCGGAGGCCCCATTCAAAAAGTCACTTTGGCGCCCCCTACTGTTCCTGATTGTAAAGTGTGCTGTTTCCTCATCATTTAATTTCATTAACTGTGGTGAAGAAATTTAGACAAATTTTGTACTACTTTGTATCTTTGTTTTTTATTTCTTTTTGCGGTGCTGCTGGGATGCGATTGTTTCATGGTTTTATATAATGATAACATTATGTAGTGAAGTAGAGTCAGAAGATCATAGCTAGCTAGCCGGTTAGCAGCACATACTGCTTCAGCATCGCCTAACTAAGGTCAGGTCAGGTCAGGTTTGGCAGCATGTGCTGATGCAGCGTGTTGCCGCACCCCCCACACAGCAAAACTCGGGGATCCCGGCTGCCATCCCCAAGGCAGACGCACGGTCCAGTCCCACCCTCCGGAAATGGCCATCCATCTGCCGCAGCCAGGTGTTACGTGGGCGTCCCCTCCGCCTGGTCCAGCCACTTGGGTCCTCAGCAATGAGGATCCTGCGAGCCGGATCACCCTCAGGAAAACGCGTCACATGGCCGTAGTGCCGTAACTGTTTGACTTTGCGTAACTAAGGAATGTATTTAGAATTTAGGGTGGCGACTGACGCAAACGCGTTGTTTGAGTGGTGGTGAACAGCAGTGCTATCTGGCTGGAGCCAAGCCTGTAAGGAGCCTGCTGCTCTGTCAGTCTGCAGGGAGATGGGCAGGAGTTTCAAGGCATGAGGAGCACGAGGCAACATCTGCGATGGCGTGTATGGAGTGTCCGCAGCGAGCTGCAGGCGGTTCTCCCGCAGATTCAGTGACACCCTGTTAATTCTGAGAATTATTTTATGGACATCATTACATTAACTTCATAGGTCCAGATGGTGAAAACACACATTACCTGGGAACTTTGGGGGGACGTACAGCCGAAACAGGTTTCGATTATAGCAAATTAATCGACTTAGCCTACTAGATTATAATAAATTGCGCTATAAATTTGAGGTTTAAATCATTCTCCAGCCATGAGCCTGGAAGAGGCTTGATATTTAAATCCAGTGGTTGCAGAGAGCGATGGTGGTGGAAATATAAGAGTATTTGATTTAAAAAAAAATGCATCCATCATGTTTATTTACAATGGAAGAGGCCATTAGCATAGCAGGTTAAACTGAATATGGAGACACAGCATCCTGTGGACAGAGGTCAGGGTCCAAGTTACAACGCCTGCATGATACTATGAATAAATAAGCAAGGTTTAATATGAAATATGGCTTAGGGAAATGAAGCAAAAATTACTATTTACAAAAACGTGTATGCTCTGAGAGTCAGGGGTTATGTGGATTAACTAAATATTGATTTATGTCAGTGAAACACTATACTCACCACATGTGCCAATTTAGTTTTACCAATAGGTAATGAAAACTAGATTATGAAATTATTACATCTTTAGATGACCATTTTAATTTCAACAAAAAACAAAAAAAATTGCTTCAGGAAATACAGTCTGTGTGGCCAGCTCAAAGATAGCAAGAAAATTCCCATCACGACTCCCAGTTATTGGTAAAAATGGACTGTTATCAAGGGAGGGGCTTATTTGGGAGCCATTCTGTCTTGGTGTTGGGTCTGAGGGGGCAGCTGGAATAAGCCCATTGACCTTCAGGTCTGTGCTGAGGGGTGAAGAAGAAGCCGACGCATCCGTAGGGTTTGTCCGGAAGGGCTGGAGAACATGGCTGGGGTGACAATGAGCTTAAGGCTGGCCAAGGGGACTTCCTCTGAGGAGTTCTGGGAAGCGAGGCAGCGATCTTCTTGAGGAAAACTTTGTAGCGACGGCGCTGAACTCCCCAGGGCGGTGACAGCCCGCGGTGCGGGGCTCGGCTAATGGGAAGGTTGGAAAAACACTCAGCCGGTACCTCACAAAGGTTCTTTTAGCTCCACCTTTGTTTTCCATCTAGCCTGGAAGGGGGGTGCAGGGCCCCCAAGGACACCCCTCAGTGTCCCCATCTGCCGACTGCATCCATCATGCTCCCACACACATCTGCCGGAATGTGCGTGTGGCCACACAAACTGATGAACCCTCCTTTTCCCTCACATGAGACCTGAGTCTCGCTTACAGAAGAGATCCATTTCGAATGGCTGTCATTAATAACAGGGGTATTACGACTCTGGAGGGGCAGGGGGGTGGGTTCTAAGTTCTGTTGAGTGACATTTCCTTGGTCAGTGGACCTTTACAGTTTCAGCCAGATCTCTTTCTGGGTTCAGGGAGTTTGGAGTTTGCATGTTTTCTCCCAGTCACTCAGCTTTCCTCCAGCAGTCTGAAGATGGCCAGTTAGGCCAAATCGCAAACCATCGCATGTGAGTGTGAATATACCCTGCAATGAACTGCCAGCCCATCCCATCTATGTCCTGTGTTACCTGGGATTAGTAAGTAAGTTTCAAGACACCCAAAGCACTTTACAGTACCAGTGGGAAGCCACTTCAGTCACCACCACTGTGCAGCACCCAATTGGATAATGTATCGGCAGCCATTCTGCACAAGTACGTTCACCACAGTAGCTAAGGTGGTGAAGGGGCAGGAGAGAACTCACCAGTTAGATATAGGGGATGATTAGGAGGCCAGATTTGAAAGGGCTTTAGTGGGCAATATTTAGCCAGGGCATTGGGGTACGACCCCTACTCTTTCAGAAGACACCCAGACATGTTTTATGACCTCAGAGAGTCAGGACCTCGGCTCATGCAAAGGACGGCACCATTTCTACAGCACAGTGTCTCTGTCACTATAGTGGAGCATGGGGATCCACACAGGCCAAAGGATGGCCTACCCTGTTGGCCACAGCAACACCTCTTCCAGCAGTGAACCAGCTTTCCTAGATGGTCTCCCATCCAAGTACTGGCCAGACCTAAACCTGCTTACCTTCAGAGGGGATACCTAGTCTGATATGCAGATGGCATGGATGCTGAAGCATTAGGAAGCTGTAAAGTCATTCTAGGGAACATAATCCATAAACAAAAGAAAACAACCAACATAATCTTATACAGTCCATGCAAGATCTGTAGACGTGAGAGTTACACAGCATGAATAACCGATATATTTTTGTCTAATATTGCTGGGGCTGGCAGTGAAACTTGCCTGCGCTTATTAATGCAATAACATTACATCATTTTTTATTCTGTGGAAAATGAAAGATCGATCGCCTAGCCAGATTTAATAATAAACGTCACGTATTGTATACATTATATATAAATAAAATCCTGTGTCCCATTTTGATCATGATCAATCTCACTAATAACAAACAAATAAATAACAAAATGACTTGTTTATCCTCCATTGTTTTGGGGTGGCGGTGTAGTTTCGTAAGTTTAACCTACGAGCTTTCTGCGTCTCCCATGATTAGGTAATATAAAGTCCCAGGTCTTGTGCAGTGGGAAAGTGACACAGGAAAGTAGGCAGCAGTTACAAAAGTTTCTGGATGAGAAAGCCCAGGGACCTGGAACCATGTTCCTGGAGGGTGTTGCACAAAGCAGGATTTCTAAATTAGCTGGGTTAACTTAAGCTAGAAATAATGATTGTCCAATGAGAGTTTACGTAAGGAGCATTCCTATTGGACAATCATGAATTCTATCTTAAATTAATCCAGCTAATTCAGATATCCTGCTTTGTGGAACATCCCTGAACTATGGTTTTAAAGCACCCTTTGTTGCCATTCATTAACTCCTCCGTGGGACGTCTAATAAACAGCACAAATCTACAATCTCCTTCTCCCTGGGTTATCTTTCTCGGATGGGATTCTTTAGATGCACAGCCCTGGGATTGTCTCCTCGTTGGTTAGTGCATCCAACTGAGTAAAACCTATGCAGCATTTTGCTTAAACAATCATGATAATAATAAACACACATGACAATAAGTGGCAGGCAGTGGAACAGAGGCTTCTTTTGCCCTCCAGGTGGGCGGTGCTGTAAGCATATGAGGTCACTTGATAACTATGGATAACCTCAGATTATTTTTTTTGGCCCAGTCTGAACTTACTTAAATACCACAGGGAGTCTAACTTGCAGAGGCTGTTTCTGCTTTGCTCTGGTCCTGCGTGCACCTGGATGATGTTGTTTCAGATAAGTTAGCATGTTGGACATGTTTCCAGCAACATATCCGAGTTCAGTATAACAGAGCCGACAGACAGTATTGGTCTTATCAAATATTCTCTCTCCAGTGCTGGTGTAATTCATCAGGAAACCAAAATGTTCCCAAACAGCTGATTTACTGACTGTAACCAGCATTAGCTGTAACCAACTCACATCCATAATTAGCATAATGCTTTCCGTGTTGAATATCTGCTTGTGAATTTGGCTTTCGTCCACGTCAAAAATGCATTCACTTATTTTAGTGTGTTCCCATCCAAAAATTATGTAACCTGTGACAAATATGTGTACTATTGCAGTCCATTGGTTTACTTTAAATGTAGACCTGAATTGCTTTTTAGCCAAAACTATTAAACAATCGCAAAACATATCGAACTGGCAAACGAATATTGAGATTTGGGTCCTCTCCTCCATTGTCATCCAGCATTCTTTCTTTCTTTCATGCAGTGGCATGATGGAGGCCCGCCAGGTTTGCCTGAAGGTCTGCAGTGGGGCAGAGCTGGAATGAAGTGCCTGGGTGTTTATCTGGGTACTGCAGAATTCCAAGACAGGAATTAGGAGGGGTTGGTGGATAAAATGTGCAATAGGTTGTCTAAATGGACTTGGGTCCTGCCCCAGCTGTCCTATAGGGGGAGGGTCCTGGTTGCCAACAACCTGATTGCTTCCATGCTGTGACATGTCTTTATGGTACTGGAACTGCCAAAAACAATGCTGGTGGAAGTGTTGCAATGAAAATTGGTGGATTTTTTTTGGACTGGGGAGCACAAGCACTGTGATACGACAAGCATTTGTTTTTGCTTACCCTAGGAGTGATGGACATTTCTGCGACGGAACCTTTTTATCGATCAGTTTTAAGGGCGTGGTCTTCTGTTTTTAAGGTAACCGGGGATGTTCGGCAGTATTTTCCTGTTGATGAAGAGCCTCTTTTCTACAATCCCATGATTCCAGTTGGGATCCTCAAATCTCCAACTATGCAGGCCTGTTTCACGAGGGCGGGCCTGACGAGGCTGGGGTCCCTCAGGGTCGGTGGGTCCTGGAGGACGTTGGATGACCTGAGGGCTGTGACTGGGGTTCAGTCTGGCCGACTTCTTCAGAGAGCTTTGGAGGACATTGCCTGCGCGCTACCGGAGCCAGCTAAGAAAGCGCTTCCGTTGGGAGGGGGCAGGAGTCCCCGGTTTTTTTCCCCCTGATAAGGGTCTCTACTGCTGTAGAGGGTCATCGGGAGGAGGTGGGTTTGCTGCTCTCTTTCATGGCTCTTCAGCAGGTGGCTCTTAGGGATTTGTCTAAGAAAGTTCCGTGCCACACTGAGTGGACTGGCGGGTTCTAGGTGGTCAGGTTTGTTGGGGCCTGGATCTTCCCCAGTGAGGATGTTGGAGGTCCCTGTACAAGCCTCACTGAGAAGCGCACGGCGGATCTTCAGTGGCGCATTGTGCACGGGGCAAAGGCCACAAACAGACATGTGTTGCACATTGATTCCACATTTGGGAGGGGTTGCCCTTTTTGTTCTGCGGAGGAAACGATTTGTTTTAGAACCGAAGTACTACACTACCCAAAAGGCTAAGGCATGTCTGCTAAATTTCGTGCTGGGTCAGGCAAAGATGAGTATCTGGCTGACCCGGAGGAACAGGATGAAGGGGGCAGGATCGACGAATCCTACCGTCATGATGACGGGCTTGGTGGCAGCCCGTATTAAAATTGACCATGCTTTTTTCGGGGTGACCGTTTTTCATAACGTTTTCTGAGGTATGGGGCCATGGTGGGGTTATATGTGACTTGACCCATCAGGGGGAGTTAATCTTGAAGTTTTAGTGCTGTTCGTAGTTTGGCGTGGGGATGATGCGTTGTCCTGAAGATGGTGATCGGGTTTCTTAGCTAATTATATGTTACGTATTCTTGAGCCCATTGTATTGTTTTCTTTTTTCTTTCTTTGGTCTGTTTCTTATCTTTTATTGTATCTTTTTTTTGTTTTCTTGTTAGGTTTTTTGTTTTTGTTTAGGAATTTCTCTTTTTTTTGGGTGCTTGCTTGTTTGTTTCCTTCGGTTTTGTCGCGATGACCCGTCTTGCTAATTGCGGCTGGGTTTCTTTCTGTTGTCGATTGGATTATTAAAGGCTGGTGAAAAGCTAAGTCTTTCTTTCTTTCTTTCTTTCAACCACCATGAGGCAAAAGGTGCTCTATTACAATACATTTCATTGCACTGAATATTATATACTATGTCACAGAAGACTTTGATTTGCCTCGCGTGTAGTACATGTTGGCTAGTACCACCGATTGTTTCCAATGTGCAGGGCTTTCGGAGCGGCTGGACAGGAGTTTATGGTACAATTCACTGGTTTGTGTGCAGCCAGGTTTAAGCCCCTTGGATAAAGCTGGAAGCATGCGAAGGAAGCATGTGTTTGTATGAATTATTGCTCAGTGAGCTATATCAAATATTAATTTAAGCATATCTCAGGATTAGACATGTCGCTGGACCTGGGGAGAATCAGAAATGTGGCATGCCATCTGTGTATCATTAAGCTATCGTTAAACAACTTGAGCAGGATCATTTACTTTTCCCTGTTTCTTAAGTATTTCTTTAAAGAAGGTTAAGAGTATGTATGATTTTAGCAGACAGGCAAGTCCGCAAAAAGGTCACGTTTTAAAAGTAGAGATATTTACACACATAAGTCTCTAAAATTTTGCACTTATGCAGTAAGTCATTGATCGACTGCGGTGGGGCAGTGGCGATCCCTGATCCAGCACGCTTATATAACCAAATAATCTTGCTTCATAATCTTTATAAAGTCAGTGCCTGACACTACACAGTCTGCCTGACAGCCATAAAATGACCCATCTTAACTTGACATGGAGAAGCGCATTTAAGCCGCGTGTTCTGTCACAAAGCTTGTCCGCGGTGATTAGCGTCCCCGGCAGTGAGCTAATGCATCCTTCAGATCCTCATCTCTGCGTCCGGTCCTCCTTAATTAGTCACGGAGACGAGACCGAATGCAATGAAACCATCTCGGAGCTCTGCACTGCAGTCGAGTCACGTGTCCACTCTTCGCGTAGGTACCGCCCGGCCACGTGTCCACTCCTCGCGGAGGTACCGCCCGGCCACATGTCTGCTCCTCGCGCGGGTACCTCGCCCCCATTAGCGGCTCGTTCTATTATCCCAACGAGTAGGCCTACTTCACGCAATTAAACTGAAATGCGTATAAAAACGGAGATGGGATCGCCGTTTCGAAATACTTCCCATCAGCTAAGGTAAACAGGATTTATACCAAACCAATGAAATCTATATGATATAAATGTTTGATATGTATAAAATCACTGGTGTGTGTTTTATAAGGATGCGCATGCAGTTCTGCAGGTCTATCCAGTATGGTCTTACAGTACTTACATACCTTACCATCCACCTATCCCTCTCACTTCCACCTAATAATGATAAAATAAGATAGAATTGATCTCCGTGGGGAGATTTCATCGTCCGGTCAGTATCAAAAGCATAAAAATAACAAATGAAAGCTGTGCAAAACAATGCATCACTATGAAAATTTAGTGCATTTAAAATGGCATTTGTGCAATAGGAACAGGCCTACATACATTCCAGGGACCCCCCCCCCCCCCAGCAGGACCGTAGCACAAAACAGCCGTCTCGCAGCTCCAACTTTTGCTTCTCTTTCGGGAGTTTCTCCGACTAACGGTCTTTTTCACACACCTGGTGAAAACTCGTTATGGTCGAAATGTTGTTTTGCACGTCACAATAAAATAACACTTGGGAAACGCTGCTGGAAGTGTAGGGAGGTGTTTATTTTTATACCGGTGAGTCAAACCTTTCGCCGTGCACCTGTGAAATAACGTGCATGTGCGCATTATGCACTTCTCTGTGGGGGGTCTGCACGCACGGGTGGGCGCATACACAATCAAACACACACATTTCCTGCACCAGACACATCACGTTAGATTGACAAAATGTCTCGGCTGTCAGCATCTCGTTAATTTCGGTTGTGCATCCTTTTCGGTTTTTGTAAACAATATTTAAGCCAGCAATCATTTTTCACAATTAATTACACTTTTCAGAAAAATGCCGGCCTCCATTAAGAGACAATATAACTTGACAACCACTGACATAGTTTCTGAGCAAAGCACACATTTTCAAAGCTGTGTTTATGCAGATAATGTTAAAATTAGTTTATTTTATTACTTATTTCAACTTCTATCCAAGGAGAAGCCCTGCTGGGGTTTTACAAGTGACGGGGTGTTTCATATTCACCTAAAGAAGCTTTCATTTTCTTTATATTATGAAACCTGAATAAATAAAACATATCTGGGAATATGCCTTCATTTTCATATCAAACATATTAAAAATTCACTAGTTCTTGGATTTTTATTAGAAATTACATCAAATCTTTTGTTCAGCCCTAATTAGCTTTGGCTCCAATAATCTCTTAACATTATATATGTGGGTCCACAGTCAGTCAGACTGAAGCAAAAGACTTGCGGTTGCTGCCCCTGGTGATTTTATTTTTCTTGATATTTTAACATTTAGTTGTTCTGCAAAGAAAAGAAAACATATGAATAAAATATTCATAAATATTATACAGCAAATATAAAAAAACAAGCCAACCACCAGTATTTGTTGATCTTCCCGTGGGAAGAAAGCTGCCCATGGTTTTTGAATCAATCAATCAATCAATCAATCCATCCATCCATCCATCTCACAGTGACTCATCTGGCACAGAGCTAAAGAGAGCCCTCCATTTGTATCTAGAATGACTAAGAATACAAGAGTACAGTACAAATGTAAAAGAGTACATTACTATCACAGTAACAGCTGTTTCCTTAAAAAAATCTTTTTTGGGGTAAATGTTTAACTATGGGAATCGAAAGGTAAATGGGAGCATACACTCACTCTCACACTTTCTCAAACACATTCACATACTCTCACACTAATGTTCACACATACACTTATTCACACTGTGTCACACACATGCTCAAATGTTCATACCTGCTCTCTCACACATACTTACTCACACTTAATCATCCACTCACACTCTCTCACATACACGCTCACTCACAGTCATGCACACGCACAGCCACTCATACTTTTTCACACACGCTCACACGCACACTCAAATGCTCAATCACACTCACACTTTCACTTACATGCTCACTCACTCTCACGTGCACACTAACATTTTTTTAACATTTAGGAGGGCTAACTTTAATGGTATGAGACTGAAACTAGAAACTGTAAACTGGATGGAGTTACGCGTAAATAGCAAAACGGTTGAAGAGGCAGGGGAATTTTTTAAAAGCAAATTGTTGCAAGTACAAGAGGACCTCATACCTGTTTCCAGCAAAACTAAATCTAGGAAACTACAACCAAGGTGGTTTACTAAGGAAAATAATAATAAAGTCAGGAGGAAAAGGGCTCTGTTCCACAAATGGAAAATAACTAATGATGTCAAAATTAAGCAGGAGTATCTAAGTCTACAGGTTGAGTTAAAAAATAACATAGACTTGCCAAGAGGAATGAAGAAGGAAGATTGCATTGGAGACTAAGGATGACAATAAAAGATTCTTCCAATATTTTAACTCCAAAAGAGCTCTAAGAGCTGAAATCATTAATTTGCAGGATAGGAAGGGCCTTATAATTGAAAATTAAATTGATATAGTAAATGAGTTTAATAATTATTTTACACGGGTGCTCACAGTAGAGAACACGAGTAACTTACCACCATTTAGCACGAATACAGAATTGTCTATGACCAATATATGTATAACTGAGGCTGATGTGGTACTAAGTCTAGCTAAGCTCAAAATAAATAAATCGCAGG
>JAODLD010000040.1:3267114-3285659 GCA_026781065.1 Mormyrops boulengeri | reverse complement strand
CATGATCCAGGTATATAAGATTCTAACAGGTCGGGATGCTGTTCAGCCAAATGGCTATTTCAATATTAGTTTAAATAATAGAACTCGTGGCCATAAGTCGAAATTAGCAGGAGATTTTAAAATGAATTTGAGGAAGCACTTCTTTACACAGCGTGTAGTTAGAGTATGGAATAGTCTTCCTCCTAGTGTAGTTCTCCCCAAACGAGCTTGATGGGCCAAATGGCCTCCTCTCATTTGTAAATTTCTTATGTTCTTATGTTCTCCCACACACACACGCTCACATGCACACTGACACGGCATAGATATCACAAATGTTCCAACTATGGAGGAAATCCAGAAAAGAACATGCAATCTTCATACACAAAGAGCCAGAGTTACAGAACAAACCCACCACGCCGTGGATGCTGGGCCACAGTGGCAGCCGACGAGCCGCCACTTTTCCCAGTCCAAGATCACTCAAGTCCATGTTTATTTATATAGCACATTTAAAAACAGCCCCAGTTGACCGAAGTGCTGTACAATCTCACCAAATCAAAAAGCACTGTCATAGATATTTTCATTTTACACTGAAGATAGACAGCATTATTGCCTTAGTGGTGTGTAGCGAGGTGCTGTGGCTTTTTAAATGAATGTAATGTAAGTTTACATTACCAAGCCTGTCTTTGATGATGTGTTGTGTTCATTTTAATGGAGATTGCCATGTTTCTCCTTTTGAGGTCAGCCCTACTTGACGGATAATAAAAAAACACCATTCCCACCATGCCACTGCTGTTACCCATAATGCACGTGTGAGTCCTTAAACTTCACACTGCAGCTACCCAACATGCACTACACTGCAGAAGAGGCCATTTGTAATGCCTGCCAAACCAGTGCCAATTGCTCTGCATGCACTGGTTAAACATAGTTGGAGATCATCAGCCGTGGTCCGAGGGATTTCCCCTGGCCCGACGAACAGCTTTATGAAGATCTGTCCAAGCATACAAACATGGGCACCATCCCAGCACGAATGCGCCCTTTTCCACGATCGCTGGCCAGCAAACTCGACGGCACTCTGGCCTCTACGAGGCTCCCGGAGCTTCCAGCAGCTCCGCTTCAGAAGCCAGCACAGAATGTGGATTTCCTGATGCTGAAAGGCCTGCTGATAATCAAACCAAACCAAGTGTGCCTTATTATCATACCATACATATACAGATATAGAGTGTCACGAAACGACGTTCCCCCAGGACCATGGTGTGCGACTGACAGTGTGTGTGTGTTGGTCGCAGGTTGGGGGGGATTTGCAGTACTTAAAGTGCAAAACACAGGACAGTTTGAAAGAGGGGGGCTGGATACAGTGGTTTATATACACAGTACAATGTGCATGTAAACAATAAATACATGAGCATGAAAAGGGTAAAAAAAACATTGTGGCTTCAAAACAAACAATATACAGATAAATAATATTAAGTGAAAGTTAAACTTAATTGAATGGAGGGGAGATCATGCAGGCATTAATCATTCAGACCTGAACGCGCAGACTTAGCATGGCGCTGCAGGTAGCGCAGACTCGCCCTTCCCTGCGTGAGCCATGCAGTGCCTTCACATACAAATGGCCAGACCCCTCCTCCCAGCACACTGTGCTGCTACAAAGGAGGACAAACAGATTCATCACGGCGGGCCCCAGACTCGGCCCATACCATCTAAGGCCTGCACATCCCAAGCGGCACATATACCGCTGCACATGAAAAAACAAGAGCTGAGACACGTATACTCACACAACAGCGTGAAAACCTAATATGACAAAGGTCATACCGATTGACAAATCAGTCTCCTGTTTTATCAGCCTTAGAAACTCAGGTGGGTGGGGTTAAAATGTACATTCAGCACATAAAAGTTGAATTTTGAATGCTTGTATTTTTAGAAATTCTGCTGTACATTTCTATGAGTTACTAAAGTAACTAAACACAGTATAAAAACAGGCACGATAACCGTTCAGCTGCAGCTAAAGTTAAGTGTTATTTCTTGTTACTCTCCTATAGATTTTCCACAATTCGTCACATTGGGTGTTTGACAGTGATTATTACTGAATCTTCAGCCAAAACTGAATATAAAACTTTGATGTCATGCAGCCAGTGCCAGTCAAAGCATGTGTGGCACCCCAGGCAAGCTTCCCTGCTGGCGCCCCCTGTCTGCGACAAAGTGAAATCACCTGGCTAAGTCAGGGTCCCCTCAGAAGATGGTGCCCTAAATGGCTGCCTATGTCACCCAAGGCGTTGACCAGCACCGTATGTAATTAATAATGAAAAAAATCATACAGCGCCCCCGTGTGGCTTTACACTCACACCCTCATCCTGTCATTCTTTGTCACAATTTCTGCAACCAAACATGCTGACTTTCCACCAGTAATTGATCATCATTTAACAGCATTGTGAAACGAGGATCTGCTTCTCCACAGAGCAATTCATTTTAAGGGATGAACATTGGCGGCATTGAAAGCATGAACCCCTCAGTTCACATCTTGTCACAGCACCGCGGGGTTTAGGGCCGGATTTGGACTGGGGCAGCCCAAAGTTTAAATGTTCCTCTTCTCAGCCGTTTCCGACGTGTCCCGACCCAGCTACACATAAGCTTCACCTCATACATGACTGGCTTGACAAACTCCTACGGAGTTTTCCAGCACCGAGTGGAATTCACGGTTCCTACAACGCCAGTGGGTCGTGAAGGTCTTGATGCAGGAAGGCATCCACGATGACACCACCACCGCCTTGCCTAATGATCAGCCTCTTCCTCTGCGATGCAGCATGGCTCCCCATATAATAGGGTCCGTGTCACGCAACACATTCCCCTCTTGGTTGATTTTTCTGTGGAATGTTGCTCAGGTCTAGAATTGCTGTGGATTGTACAGGTGGTTCTTGGCGAGCTCGAAATGAACATTCCTGTTTTTTATAGTGCTCCTTGCCATGCTACTTTGCCACATATTCTATTTTTGGGACACTGCAGTGGATTGGTGAGCACAGATCTCTGGGGGGGTAAGCTAGGTCAGCAGAGTTCTGGGTGTTTCTAGGTGGTTCTTTGAGACTTCCTGGATTTAGTTGTTGTTTTTTTTTCAAATCAGGTTCACTACAGTCCGAAGCACCGGGCACATCTGGCCATCTTCCCAGCGGGCTGATGAGTTTGTTTCTCTCCTCCCATGCAGGAAAACCCACACAAGGTTTTACGCAAAGGTAGCAAAAAAAGGAAAATGGAAAAAAAAAACAGATTGCTCTACTAAATGCCTTTCTTGGGAAGGTTTGTATTATATTTTACCTAATTAGCAGTAATCTGAAGTAAAGAGAATTTCTGAGAGGCTGCGGGATGAGTCTGTATCCTCCGGCATCCTGCCTGGCACGATGGCTTCCAGAAGAAGCAATCCTATCTGTAAACCAGCACAGGTATAGCTACACAAGCATAACTGCATCCCATTGTTTGGTCCCTCAAATTATTGAAAGTTTGTCGAAAGTTCCTGTTTAGACGTGAGGGAAACAGCTTTTAAATAACAACTGCTAATCACAGTATTTATGCTGTTTATTGTGAACGTATCATTGTTTTGCGTGACACGGTGGGAATTTGTTTGCCCTTTTCTCTATTTTATTTCTTGTTGAAAAGAAAGCTGTATCTTAAAAAGACCCAGAAGTACTGGTGTGTTTGACATGAGCTGCAAGACAGATGCAATATCTCTTCTTATACAAACGGAAGCTTAGTCATTGCATCAGCTTCAGGCAGCTTTACTGTTAGAGGCAAGATCCATGCGTTTATGGCATGAGATACATAGTATATGGCCATATATACCCCAAATCTATATCTACATCATGTATTCAGATTCCCTTACAGTACTCATTATTATCTAGTCAAGTGACTCCCAATGTCCTGATTTACTCTATCAATTACTGTTTCCTGATGGTCTAATAAACTTGAACCTTTAGGTAACACATCACACTTGTCCCAGGACTTTTCTTATTTGCACATTTCTCCCACAAAAGAAAACCATACGAAATAAGGGTGCTTATAAACATCTAATCGTCTCACAGACAGGTCATGTGACAGGTCATGTGATCATATAACCCTAGATCTCCTTCAGCCACAGTCCTTCCACTTTGACCGTACAGCCGAAGACGGTCACAGTCTAATGAGAGACAGTGGACTGCCTGCTCACTCTCGACATCTCGATGGGTTTTCCAGAACACCCACGTCTAAATGCTAATAAGACAGAAAAATACACATGCACTGTGTCAACAAAGCTGCGCAGTGTGGTCCGCTTTGAAAGTCGGCGCGGAGGTGTTGAGAGAGCGCGCCGCTCTATTGCCGCTCCTGCTGGCACTTCAGCGGGCGCGAGCGACTCCGGGCCGCGTCAGCACTGCATGCAGAGGGCCCTCACTGAGACAATAACTTCAAAGGAAAAGCCCAGCGTGTGGGTAGCCAACAGTAGAATGGAGAGACCTCTCCCACCTGGGCTCACACTGCAGGTCATGCTGCTCTCCCAAATGGGGCTGAGCCAGATGGGGCCTGACAGGGACAAATACTGGAGGGGGGGGGGGCTGCTGAGCAGAGAGACTGCCAATCAGACGCACAGCCAGAAGGTTCCCTGCACTTAGTCTGCTCGGTTCTGGCGGCACGACCCCAATAAATGGAACCGCACTGGAAACCTCAACCTGACCTGATGTACGATAAATTTCATAAAATGCAGTGCAAATGTCTTGCCAGTGCTGTGCTGAATCCAGATACTGTGATTATATTTGTAAGGAAGTTCGTAGGAGGACTCCTAATCCCAAATATAAAGGCATACATTCAGAAACTAAGTGTACAGCACTTACGGGGGGGGGGGGACACCTGCCTGCAGAATTAATCCCAGCTCATTTCAAGCATGATTACACTTTTGAAAGCGCACATTGTTTTGTAGCGTGGATGAGTCAAAGGCAGCCCTCATTGGCCCACGCTGCCGAGTGGTTCACACGCGCCGGTCCCTGTACTGCAATGGCGTTTATACTTCTTATCATCTTTGAAAACGTCGTTTTGTTCTTTGAGGGATCTCAGCAGTACAGACAGGAGGGCTGGCCAGGGCTTCTCAAACCTAATTCTTACCAAAGGCCGTCATGAACTGGTGTGACAAGCTATCAAAACCATGTCACCCGCAATTTAATCCCCCTCATACAAGCCTGTCGTACCAACAGAGAAAACTGCCAGTCTCTCTCTCTCTCTCTCTCTCTCTCTCTCTCTCTCCGTTCCTGTATTCAGGGCTATTTATTTATTTGCTTGGTTATTTATTTATTTATTCTTTGCATTATTTTTTTTATCAGAAAATGCAGAATGAAATGTCCAGGTGCAGAAAAACACATAAAAGCACGTGATAAAATATCAGAAATGATAAGGTGAAGCTTGGGCTACCGGGAATATTTAGCCAAAACAGGATTTATCACGAGCATTTGATCATTAAGCCTCTTACATCCGAAAGCGACTTACGAATCATTACCCGTACAGCCTTAAGTGTATTTTCGGACAAAGGTCATTAGCGGTGACACACAGCCATGGTTGCCGTAAGGTGCCATGTTACGCTTCTTCGTATACGGAGTCATGCACCTTTTGCCCTCTACCAAATAATCCTGTTCATTTTTGCAGGTGTATTTAAGCTGTTCAGAGCTTCGACTGATTGCAGAATACATTTTCACAGGGTGTGTGCAGCAATGAACCCAGGAAAACAGGAAATGCAAACGCCAGTCCTGCTGCCACTTTATACCTTGTCTGCTACTGGGTATTTATTTGAACAAATATATTGTTGTGTTAGATGAACCCCTCCCCCTCCCCCTCCCCCGCCCACCCCATCCTAACAGCAGTCCGTCACTCTGTCCTTGCAGAAGTGTCAGCGACAGGGGGAGAGGGAAAAAAGCCCCCCCGAGAATGACAGTAATCCCTCACAGATTACCTTAAAACATAATTACAGTCCCAGCAGGAACCAGGCACATAGACAGAGAGTTTTTTCAAGTCTCTTAATATATGTATTTTTCCTGTCTTTTTTCATGCTGGGCACGCAAATGCCTTCATCAGTCATTCAGCAGGAATCACTACTCAAGCAGCCGAACACAAATAAAATGAAGTGCCTGATACTATCGGGACCAGATGCTCTTGAATCAATTCATATAACAATCGGCATTCTTTTAAAATCTTCAGAGAAATGGTCAGATTGCACGTCTCGGTGGCTGTGTGCGCTCATCGGCGCATTCAGGCCGTGGCGTCCGCAAGAAATCCCAGCGGCTCCATTTAATTTTCAGACACGACAGGATGTCGAAATCCCAAAGCGCCAACACCCCCAGCTCCAGCGTGGGAGAAGACTTTGCTTTTGAACGTTCGCCACAAGAGGAAGATTTAATAGATCGGCTCAGAGGTGAGGTGAAGGACAGCGATGTTATGGTTCGCGATATTTATGTGCGGCTCTGGGATGCGGCACCGCTGATGGGGTCGCCAAGGGAACCGCCTGAAGTCCAGGTGTCAAGGTGCTTCATGACAAAGATGCATTTGTCACGTGTGTCAAAGGCAGCTGAAATAACAGCTCTCATCAACAAGCTGCAGAAGGAAAGCATTTCACTTAGTGATGAATAACGGGCTTTGTGGTACGTCTATTCTGAATGACAGCGTGAAGGAAAGGGAGCTCAAATGCTAACAAACTGACAAATGATTTTTGTTGCTGAATGCATAATGAGTTCCCGTTTCTGCCAAAAGTGTTGTAAACATTTGAATGCGATTAAAAGAAAATGTGCAATGCCTAAAAACTCATTTCTTTGGTCGGATGTATGGCTCAGCATGAATAAAACACTAACTGTTACGGTACTAGACAGGTAACGCATTGTTCTTCGAATTTCTCCAATTGCAAATTTAATGTGGGTGAGAGAGGTCAGCAGAGCTTTAGAAGGCTCCAATCAGACAGATCGTTCCAAGACATTAAAAACCAAGCGAAGCAAGGAGACCAATCTCATTTGGAACACTACGAGAGAGACTTAAATATGCTTTAGATGCAATTTGCATTATGTATCAGTGAGAGGCTTAGCAAGAATTGTCCAGAAATGACAGGAACTTAGAAGCCCTAGATGGGTATCACAAGCCTCATGTTCACCAACGCGGTGCCGGTGCTGGTGCCAGACTTTTTCCCAATCCGGTGCTGGTTCTGGGCATTTCCACCACATAAAAATGGCACAAAAAAATAAACTCACTTACAGACACAGATGGGGGGCCTTTAAGGAGACAAAAGTGGATACAGGCAATAGCAACAAGGGGCACCGAGTCATACTCCGGAAACCTTTTTTTTGGTGCAGCAAAATGAATCCAAAAAACAAAATACAGATTACCCGCAGTTTTCACCTTCGTCACGTCAAATCGTGGAAGTTTCAGAAGAACGGAACAAAGGCCCCTGCCACGACCCCACAATCAAGTCCCCCAAAAAGCAGCGCCTTCTGAATGTTCTCACTTTGGGAACTTCCTTGTAGATCACAGACTTATCTCCCCTTATCTGTGTGTTTTCAATTCAAATCAATGTATTGTGATATAGCGCCTTTCACAACAGTCACCCCAAGGTACTTGGCAAGGTTGTGTGACAAGCCATTACTGAACATTTCTACAGTATGAGACAGCAAAACAGAAAGAAAGAAAGACAACAGAGGAGAGAGAACAAAAACAAAAAAAAAGTGAAAAATAACCTCTGAGGTCCAAGGGCACACTACCAATACACAGAGAATGAGCCCATCCATCCATCCAACCATCCATCCATTTTCTGTAGCTGCTTCTCCTATTCAGGGTTGTGGAGGGTGCAGAGCCTATCCTGGAGGCTACAGGCGCAAGGCAGGGAACAATCCAGGATGGGGCACTAACCCATAGCAGGGCACAGTCACATACCAGCCACTCACACAAGCACACCTACGGGCAATTTGGGAGGAAACCCCCCCAAAGACACAGAGAGAACACACACACTCCACACATAGAGCCATAGCAGAGACTCAAACCCTGATCCCCGAGGTCCTAGAGTGAAGACCACTGCATCACCCAAGAAGGACGAGCCAGCTATAACAAAAGCAGGGTGTAAGCTGTGGTCATAGGCACGTTTCAGGTGGGATTGTGCGGCGGTTTGGCTGCGACTCCCAGGACTGCCCCCTGGCTGCTGTGGGCGGAAGGTTAGGGGAGTCACCCTACATCTGAGATATAATCTCCCGCCGAGGCTGAGCCTCTGCTTAGCCAGTCATTCATTCAGCATCCTTACGGCCGATACCAACATGCCCCAGCAGCTCTCCATCCTCTCTAATCTGTCTGTCTCAGCCACAACATTCATTGCTTTTTTGCATAAATTCTAACAATGAAAAAATTGCATTATCACTTATCTTTGAAAAATCATGCAATGAAAAGTTCCCCTCTAAAAGTAGCAGGTAGCTTAGTGTTTAAGAACATGGAAATGAGTTTGATTCCCTGTAGAAGCTTTACTGTAAGACAGATTTTTATATAACTGCTTTATTTCCATATATATGTGCATGTTAGTCTACTCTGTACCCAGAGATTTAAAAATCACAAGAGTCAGACTTATGAAGCAATTAGAATATTGAGAATGTTAATATTTATTTTTACATTCACTTTACAATTGACAGTTGAAAGCATTTAGCTCATGCTAAATATGACTTTTCTTATAGCAATAGTAAGAATGGCAGTAATCTTCAGCTGTAGTTAAAATGTCGGTTTGAGGGATGCTTTGGGTCTTCGGAGTGTGTCAACTGTTACTGTGTCACAAGGTCGAGTTAAAGGGTAAAATCATGGCCGACCCTGGCAGGACTGAGATCGGAAGGCTTGTGCAGTGTGTGAGACGGGCCACTGTGAGCGAAGAGAGCGAGGGGCGGCTAGAGCGCTGACAGGGCTGCGCGGCTGAAATGGGAAACTGTCCAGGCATGAACGATCTCTCCAGCACCTGAGACATCCAGCCACTCTGCGATAGTGGCGAGATGACAGAGAGAGACTCTGAGATGCCTGAGAAAAGCCGGCAGTAAATCGTGCCGGGCGCAAGCCAGAAGCTACGTGACAGACCCTGAACCTGCTGGAAGATCTTGCGGTTTGATGGAAGCTGTTGAGCCCTTTGGCCCAAAAGTGAGGCACTATGTTTAGCACAGACCATACACAAGCCATCACCCAGGTAACAATACCATCGCAATTCTCACTCATGGCGACGGTGGCACCAAACTGTGGCACTGTATCTTAGCAGGCGGCCCGGGAAGCTTGTCAAGGTGTCAAGATGGACAGTGGTGAATAGAGGCAAAAAGTGGCAAGTGCTGGAGAAGAACCTGATCCAGTCACTGAGAGGCTAGCCTTAGGGCAAAGATATGTGTTCCAGCAGGACACTGACCAAAAGATTCAGTAAACATCTCCAGCAAATGGCTTAAAAGCAGGGCAGTACTCTGGAATGGCCATGTGTAGCGGAGCGCTGTTGACACACGTTATCATTCCAGACAAGTTTGCTGTCCTCGCCTCGTTATGGGTCCCTCGGGGGCGGCTGTATACTGTTGCAAACAGCCAGCTCTTCTTCTCAACTGTGACACTTCAGCCAGCTGTTTAAAAGTGCAGTGGAAGGTGGAAGCAGTGAGAGATATGGTAGGTCAGTGGGGGGGCAAAGGACTCAAGGGACTTGTCAATGGCAGAATGGGTCCTAGAGCACAAAGGGAAAAAAGCCTGCCACCCTGACCCTCCAATTGCTGGAGCGGATCCCAAAATGGGTGCTTGAGGAGGCCCCACCTCATGCCCACTGCAACCCTCCAATGGGTGAGCAGATCTTGGATAATGAGCCAATGAAGATTCTCTAGTGATATGGTTGGACATAACTCACAGATTTAATGTAAGTGGTGTAATAGTTCACAAGATTCACCATTCGGTAGTAACCTTACTTTCGAGTTCATGGCTCGGTGCAATTTTAGTACAATATCCCTAATCTTACGCAACACAGCTAGAAACCAAACAAAAGCCAGTTTGTCTGTGGATGTGTCTGAATAACAAAACCTAACTCATTTGCACACTAAAAATAAATATATAAGATAAATAAAAATTCAAAAGTAAGACTGCATCATAATCATAATGCACTAAATCCTGTGTTCTCTATAATCGGTTGCATATCTGTAGAAATAAACAGCCCAACAGCTATAATAATTTTTTTTAGCCTGGCCCGCATTTCCTGGCTATAGCACCTTAAATTTCATGGGGAGGCTAATTTGCAGAGGCTGCTTCGGCCTTGCTTGGGTCGTACACACGCGGATGACGTCATCTGACTTAGCATTATGGATGTGTGACATTTACAGAATAATGGAGTCAACAGACAGGTTTGGTCTTATCAACCACTCTCTCTCCAGTGCTGTTGCAATTTATTGTGAAACCAAAATGTTCCCAAACTGCCGATTGTGACTGACTGTAACCAGCATTAACCATAACCAACCCACAATTAGCATAATATTTTGTGTTCCAAACATATACTTCTGAATTTAGGTTTTGTTTGTGTGACAAAAAAGTGCATTCATTCATTTCATTGTGTGTTCCGAACTGAAAATGATGTAACTGAATGGCACTCACCGAATATGTTTACCATTACAGTCCAAAACAACACTCGATATGGCCGCCGACATATACAACATGTAACTGATCATTCATACAACACAGCTAAAGCCTGACAGACACAAAAAGACAAAAGGGAACCCAGGCAGCAGTGAAGCCACAGGGTATGATGCTAGAGTGCCCGCCCACTGATCCTCAAGCTATCCCAGCTCAACAAAACTGAGAAGAGCTGTCCAAGGTTGAATCCATCGCTGTATTTACAATGATATTAATGAAACAATCTTGTTTGGACATAGTTATTATTATGTTTGAAGACCAGGACACACTGCCAGCAACACCCAAAGGGACGGGACACCCCCAGGTCCTGCTGACCAGTAAACCCAAACCAGAAGTGGCAGATATTCTTCTGTTGGTATTAATCTACTTAGTAGCAAGGGTGGATGTTTGCTATCGTCCTTGGGCAGATGATAATATCTCACTATGTTAAAAAGTACAATGTGACCAGAAGGATGCTGGTTCGTATCCCAAGGTGGAATCCACACTTTACAGCTCATAAGGATGATATGTTTATGAGCATTTATAACTAAGCAGTTTATGTGATACACAGTTCGGCAGAAGAATATATATCTTTGACTCTCTTTGAGGCTGGGCTGAGGTTCTGTATATATATATAATTATATGATAGAGCGTCGCTGCCTATTTTGATTTAGCATCACCTATTTAAACAGACCAGTTTTACACAAGAGGGTGCATTAATCTAATTATGAGACATTTTTTGTTATGCATAGAGAACCAGTTTTCCCTCTGTGAAGAGGCTTCACAATTTGAAAGCTGGAGAGTCGGACTGCATGGAAATGTAGAGTCCATGTTTTAAACATTACATTTTGATTGGCATGCCGCTAAGTTCATTCAGGTGACATTTAAATTAACCTTATCAGACCCAAACATTTGATTGCTGCCATAATTCTAATGACAATGACACCATAATAAATGTTAACAAATAACTGGGGCTCAACCATCAGCTCTAATCAAACCATTTTAGCTCGTTACTTGAAAATGCATTAAACTACACTCTTCAGTACATTTGGTGTATATTTATTGAGGCATTTGAGCTTTTTCAAAGCAGAAATCATGCAGTATAACTCTAACAAGAATCCATTATATAAACATACTCTAAAGTAGGTAGTGGAGAATTACTTTTTCTGGTAACTTTTTTTGAGAAACTATTATTTCTTACCCTGGAGTAATACTGCATTAGTCTAAGGTGCTGTTGGTGCAGGGTGGTCTTTGGTACAATACTCATTAAGTGGTTATGACAAGCAATTACCCAGAATTCTCTCCTGTACTGTCCCAAAAGTACACAAATCTATTTCCTGCCATGCTTGTGCAATAGATGATGTATAAAGGAAAAACATTCTCTTAAATAATTTCCATAGCATTTTAAGAGCTTTGGCACCTAACAGACAATTTATCAGTTATGTTTATACACGCTTTTTTATTCAGATAATGTAAGAAAATGTAATAGACAAGAACGAGCTGAAAATGACAGATATTGGACCTGGCAAATAAAATGACACAGTGAGAAGGAAAGCCAAGGAAGGGAATGGAGTGTGATCATTTTGCAAAGTATGCAGACCCCTGCCCCGTGCAATCCTGTCATGCATCATTAATCCTGGGTATGTATGCTGGCTCACCCTCAAATAGGGCTGCGTGCGGGGGGGTATGTTATATATGCGGGATGGATTAGCGGAGCCCTGTACAGGATGCTATTAACACCTGGCAGAATTTATTTACAGGTCCAAAGGTGAAAGAAACAAAGGACATGGACTGCTGAAAGCATACTGAGATGACGCAACGTACTCCGTCGAGTCGACAGATAGCCCACACACACAGGGCCACCCGGCTCGGTCAGACAAGGGCACCGGCTGATCTTTCATCTTTATTTCAGCTGTGATCTAGCAGTTAAACACAGAGTCAGTTACAGTAAGAACTGCAATTTCGTGTTTTCTGCTCAGTTTTTTTTTAGATCACGTTCCGCAATACAAACATTCCGAGTTACAGCCCACAGCACCTCAAGTGGACAGAAGGCAGAAGGTACAGTAAGTCCACAACGTGGGATATTTATGAGCCTGAAAAACAGAACCGTAATAACACTGCAATAATTCTGTTCTTCAGTGTACAGAAAAAAGGACAATGAAGCCATTTTCATGCGATGTGATGGAGACAGACTATTCATGATAATTATAGCAAAAAAAATTCTCTTCAGGGACAATGTATGTTATAAAGGTAGACAGGAGTTTACATTATATGCAATGTTTCAAATTGTATAAATAGTTCATTTTCTCATAAATGTTTGCCAGTATAGAAATATTTTTATAAACTTCACTCGAGTACCTTCCTGCATCCTGTCTTGACAGTTAATAAGTCACACTAATTCCCTCTTTTGGATTCTGAGATTGGGAAATACTGACGGTTTTCTTTTTAATTAGAGAATTTGAACAGGAAAGGCTTCTGGGCAAAAGGAACGTTTTTATTAACAGTATTCAGCCAGTAAGAAAAATCTTAAATTACTTTAAAATGACTTATCAACCCCGGATATACAAAACAGGCCTTTCCATGCATATACATATAGGGGAATCTAATACAAGTTCACATTAACAGCTAATACATAAATGAACATAATACAGTCTAGTTTTCCCACGGCATTTATACGGCTGTTCTCTTATGCATAATAGCCTATGTTTACTAAAGAGGTACACCTACTGTTTACGTGTTAGCGCTTTAAAGGATGGCCGAGATGTGTTCCCAGTTTCATAGCGTCAAACAATATTGTGTTAGTCACACATTGCTGGGCTCCCCGGAGGAACGCCTGCATACTGTCTTAGCGGCGCGGAGGGACATCACACCACCATGATAATAATGCTACTGTAATAGTAACGTGGGCACACAGCAAGCGCTTATGGACACACTAGTTCTTTACGCGTAGCTGATGAGATTGTACTGGTGTGCATGAAGGCTATGATTACATGCCATGATATGGGAATATGTAGCCATTAAAGGGTTAATGGAAACCCGTTATGGGTCTGACAGACATACATGAGTCCTACATGTGACCTTCCAGTAACTGGAAACCAAAGGCCTCGGTTTTCTATCTTCATCTTATCCATCTATCCATCCATCCATCCTGCAAGCTATTATCTATTACAGGGTCAGAGGGCTGCATGAAGCTTATCTCAGGCAGCGTAGGACCCAAAGAAGGGGAACACCCTGAATGAGATGCCAGTCATCGTCATATCCTAGGACCAGATGTTCAAAACTGCACCTCCATTACTGATCGTTCCCCTCGACCCGAAAGAGAGTAATGAATATTCAGGAGGAGGGGAAATGGTGCCCCATATGCTTCATAAAGGAAACATTAAACACCTCTAATTAAATTTCTATTTCCATGCCCCCGCTGTGAACATGGAATCAGCGACCTGATTGGTTTCTGTGCAGTCAGATGTAACTAGCTTATCCACAATTTGTTAAGGTTATACAACAAACAAAGCAATGAAGAAGAAAAAAAAAAACGATTCAGTTAAATGGCAGTGTTCCAACAATGCACTCCGTTCTGGCCGAATGATTTGATTTAAATGCATTGAATATTAAATTATGTTCTCGTGAAGCCTTGTCACAAGCTCTCCCTAATCTTACGCAATGACGTTCTTTGGATGCCAATTGGTTGATAAATGACACACGCAACTCCAGTGCTTGAAAATAAGTAGCATTACTCAGCACTAGGTGAATAAATATTTAACATTAACTTCTTGCATTTCATTATTTAGGCAAAATATGCACCCTCTGTCATTCGAACAAATGGAGTTTGGGGTATTAACAATGGAGACTGCAGACACACCGGAACAGTGTGTTCCTTCATCAGAAGTCTGTGAGGTAGGCAGCAGTCTCATCGGCATTTGACGGCTCGCAGGAGTTTAATGTGCTGATAAGACCTGGACACTACACAGGGGTGCATCTCAATGGAGGTCTAGACTGGACACAAAGCTAGAGCCCTCATCTTACAGTCCAAATCCAGAATTTACAGCACTTCAAGGACGTCATTCAAAAAACAGGGGCAAAGATCAGTTCTAACCTGGTGAAGAAGCCAACAGCTATATCGCATGAAGTGTTTGAAATCCCAGCACTGGCAGACTGATACAGCTGTTGCCCCCGCCCCCCACCTCCCTTAACGTCCCCCGAAATGCTCCAGGGGGTGCCAGATAAATGGTTTACCCTGTGCTCAGACCCCAAGCTTTGCTCTTAACCGTTTGTCTGTCTGTCTCAAAGAAGAGTATGATGGGATGTATGACAACTAATGTACCTGTATTCACACAATGTCCTTGAAAGATATTGTAGCTGTGAGGCAGCGATATACCTTAAAACAGTCAATAACAATCTCTCTCCGAAGGTTAGCATGAGAGACTCCAGACAGGAAGGGTATGGTCCTGAATGGTACAACACAGTGATGCAAGCAGTGATGGATTTGCACCTGAAATTTCTGTACTTGTGGCCTTGCTGTTAGCTTTAACGAGTTTGTTCATCCTCCTCTGACCTCTCCCATTAGCAAGGTGTTTCTGCTCACAGAAATGCCCCCGACTGGATGTTTTGTGTTCATCACACCATGCTCTGTAAAAGTTGGACACTGCAGCGTGTGAAAGTCCCAGGAGGGAGGCTGTTTCTGAGAGGCTGGAGCCACCACGTCTGGCACCAGCAATCACACTATAGTTATACTGGCCATGTTTAATGCTCATCAACAGAGTAGCTGAACCCTGCATGTTAGCTCTAAGATGCAGCCGTGTGATTGGCTATTTGGCGGAGCAGGCTGTCTGCATTAACGAGCAGACGTGCCTAATAAAGTGACCTCTCCCTAGTGTACCGGAAATGTTACATGGAATCATGCTCACTTTTATACATGTATTTCATATGAAACTACCTGAAATCGGACGGTTATCCTGAGAGAGACCAGTATAGAAACTGTGAAATCGTAGACAGCAAAGTCATTGTCACTTGTCCCATTTGCATGCTGCAGCGGTTTGTCAGAGGTGTCGAACGCGACACATAGGCGGTGTCCTGTGAGACTAACTCAGTACGTTTACATGTGCAGCTAAGTCAAGCTACGGTCCTAGCTTGACTACGCCATTTAATCGGACTACTGTCCTTGTCCCAGTATACATGCATGGGAGTGGAATCAATTTAATGACCTGACTCCGCTACAATAGGTGGCGATATGGCTCCTTTCAGCTTGTTAGTATTGCCATTTTTGGAATTCAGTACAAAATACCCTGCTTTGCGTCGTCATTTGGCACGGTACCAGTTTTACGGCAGTGTAAAACCAACACCTTGAAGTAGCGTAGTTTTGGTACTTTCTTAAAGTCCTAAAAGTATGGAACCTGGTGCAGTGGAAAGGCGCACTTTAGTTGAGCAGTGAATTGGTAAACTTTACAGTGCTGTACATGTCATACGTGCTGTATGTTCTCTGCTATGCTCCACGCTTCTGTGTACCAGCTTCTTCTATAACTTCCGAGTCAAAGCTTTGGGGTGGGGGGACTGTGAAGCATGAACAGAGCGCCTAGGCCAGTCTGAGCCCGATTGAATGTATACATGCAGGAGTAAATTCACTCCAAATTGCATTATCTGGGTGTCCGTCTGTCTGACGTAGAGAAATTCGATTTACTGCTGTCATGCCCAGCCCATATTGCCCTCATGTGGACCACGCCTCCTCGTTAACCTTGTGTGAATCAGCTGTTTCCTGTTTGATCGCGTTCGTCCTGTGTATTTCACTCTGTGTTCTAGTTCATTCCCCAGATCTGTCGTTGTAGTTACATGCTGTGGTTCCGTTTTGTTCCCTTTCTCCCTGAATAAACCCCGTTCATCTGTATTCACGGCTCATTCGCCTGCTTCCGCGATCGGACGTGACATAATGACAGATCTCCCCGAAGACGCACCGCGGCAGACCAAGAGCCAGCGTCTCAGTCTGCTGCAAGAGGTGTTGTATTGGCTAAATCTACCCGAGGTCCAGGAGGACCCCATGGCCATGGATTTAGCCAGCCGGAGCAGGACCCTCCTTGGAGAACTGTCTCGGCCCGGAAATGCACACATCCTCGCGGAAGTGCGTGAAAACCTCCGGCAGTTGGTGGAACGGGTAACGGAGAGAAGGCTCCAGCTACTATCGCTCTGCAGCGAGCAGGGCTCAGAGCCGCTGGCTCCCTCCCGGGTGACCCAACCCCCACTGTCCACCACAAGCCAGAGAGAGAGGAAGAGGCGCAAGAAGAGGCCAGTGGAGGCACCGACGATCTGCCTGGGAGCCGTCTCGGTCTCCGCTGCGTCATCCCTCGCCTCTGCCAGCCCTGCTGCCTATCGGGAGGAACCCCTCCCGAGTGTGAAACCGGCAGATCTTGCGCCAGAGAGTGCTGCACACCCCTTTGCTGAGACTCGCCTGGCTCTTAATGGGGCCAGGTCTGTTTGGGATACCATCCCACGGGTCCCACGGATGCTTAAAGGGGCAACGTCAGTGCCTGCAGCGGCGCCCCCAGTGGTCCCAGTGCCCGCTGAGGTTCCAGACCGGCACCCAGCCCGGCTCGCCCGTCTTGCCTGTCCAGCCCGGCTCGCCCGTCCTGCCTGTCTTGCCCGTCTTACCGGCCCCGCCTGCCCCAGCGGTTGATGCTCCGCCCACTGCTTTGCTCGAGGTCCCGGCGCCACCCTTTCCTGCGCCCGAGGTCCCTGCTGTGCCTCCTGCTGCGCCCGAGGCCCATGCTTTGCCTCCAGGTGCGCCTGAGGTCCCTGCTGTGCCTCCTGCTGCACCCGAGGCCCTTGCTGTGCCTCCTACAGCTCCTGCTGCAGCCGCTAAGCCCGAGGCCCCGCCTCAGCCTGCTGCGGCCACTATGCCCGAGGCCCAGCCTCGGCCTGCTGCTGCCGCTACGCCCACGGCCCGCCTGCCTGACTCGTCCTGCCTGTCCAACCTAGTTCTCCTGACCTGTCTGTCTCGCCCGCGGCTCCGTCGCCGCCCTCCAAGGCTCCTGCTACGGCACCGCCTCCTGCTCCGCCCGAGGCTCCTAGACCTCCACCTTCTGCTCCACCCGAGGCTCCTAGGCCTCCGCCTGACGTCCCTGCGGCTCCGCCCGTGCCTGCTCCGCCCTTAGAGGCTCCACCAGTCCCTGTTTTGCCCGTCCCGGCTCCGCCCGTCCTCGCTGCACCCCAGAAGGGTCGATCTTGACCTGACTCCCGCTTGTCGGTGTCCTGGAAGGGAAGAGGACACATGCGCAGGGGTCAGGTCCCGCCCACCTGCAGTCCCCCGGGCTCCCGCTCGGCTGTCGCTCGAGGATCCCCTGCCGTTGCTTCGTCGCTCGCCTGCGGTCCCGCCTCCAACGCCTCGTCGCTCGCCTGCGGGTCCACCCGCTCCAACTCATCGCTTGCCTGCGGGTCCCCCCATTCCAGCTCGTCGGTGGACGGTGCCTTCGCCTGCTATGGCTGCGCCGTAGCCTGCTGAGGCTCCCCCTCTCTCCTCGCCTCCACTGGTGTCCCCTTCAGCTCCCTCCTCAGCCCCTCCGTTGGTCCCTCCTGCTCCCTCCTCGGCCCCTTCCGGCTCCTGCCTCACGGACACCCAGGGTCCCTCCGGCCTCAGCCTCTCGGTCACCCGCGGCCCCTCCGGCTGCTGCCTTTCGCCTGCTGGGGTTCCCTTGGGCTCCCCTTGTTCCTCCGCCCTTTATGTTCCCGTCTCCTCTGTTCCCTCTTGGTCCCTCTGTTCCTCCTGTTTTTGCTCCTCGTCCCTCTGTGTCTCTTCCGTTCCCTCCTGGTCCCTTTGTCCCTCCTGTCTCTGCTCCTCATCCCTCTATGCCTCCTGTGTTCATTCCTGGCCCTTTCGTTCCTCCGTTCTCTGTTCCCCCTGTGTCTCCGTTCTTGTTCTGCCTGTCCGCGTTCCCTGTCCTTTGTCGGGT
>JAODLD010000040.1:3251682-3262298 GCA_026781065.1 Mormyrops boulengeri | reverse complement strand
GTTTTGCCCGTCCTGGCTGCACCCCACAAGGGTCGATCTTGACCTGACTCCCGCTTGTCGGTGTCGTGGAGGGGGAAAGTACACCAGCGCAAGGGTCAGGTCCCGCCCACCGCCAGTCCCCCGGGCTCCCGCTCGGCTGTCGCTCGAGGGTCCCCTGCCGTTGCTTCGTCGCTCGCCTGCGGTCCCGCCTCCAACGTCTCGTCGCTCGCCTGCGGGTTCACCCGCTCCAACTCATCGCTTGCCTGCGGGTCCCCCCATTCCAGCTCGTCGGTGGACGGTGCCTCCGCCTGCTATGGCTGCGCCATAGCCTGCTGAGGCTCCCCCTCTCTCCTCGCCTCCACTGGTGTCCCCTTCAGCTCCCTCCTGGTCAGTCTCCGTTCTTGGTCTGCCTGTCCGCGTTCCCTGTCCTTTGTCGGGTTGTGTCGTGGCTTTTGCCCCTGTGTGTGTTCTGTGTTTTCGTCCTGTTCCCTGTGCCCCGGAGATGCCTTTGTTTTGTTTTCCAGGTCTTGTTCTCCCGGTCCCATCTCGTCCGCCTCTTCCCTGAGGTGCGCCCGGAGTTCGCGCCTTCTGGGGGGGGGTCTGTCACGCCCAGCCTATATAGCCCTCATGTGAACCACACCTCCTCGTTAACCTCGTGTGAATCCCGCTTGTTACCAGCTGTTTCCTGTTTGATTGCGTTCGTCCTGTGTATTTCAGTCTGTGTTCTAGTTCGTTCCCCAGATCTGTCATTGTTGTCGTTACGTGCTGTGGTTCCGTTTTGTTCCCTTTCTCCCTGAATAAACCCCGTTCATCCACATTCACAGCTCCATTCACCTGCTTCCACGATCGGACGTGACAAGTGCCATGTGTAAAGGTGGTGGAGGAGGTTCTCAAGCATTTTACTTAAGTAAAACCAGAAATAAACAGCCAAAAACGTAAACTGCAAAAATTGAAGTACCCCATTAGCCTTTCTACTTAAGTAAAAGTAAGTAAGTACTTGGTTTTAAATATATTTAAAGTATTAAATTGAAAGTACTTGAACTAGTCCCTGATGTAAATGTTTAACATGGATTTGTGTGTCTACTGCACATATATTTTGTTAAATACAAAAGTTCAGACATGATAGTCCAATCTAAACATTAAAACATAAAATGCTAGTTTATAATAAGACCTTCAGAAATATCATATTCCATTGTGACTGAAGTAAGAGTTCTACATGATTAACCAGCTACAATGATTAATTCTGATAAGCACATATAAGCTGAGCACATGCTCTCAGACACACAGTTCAACAATAGTTCAAGTACTGATATATGTGTGTAGGACTGTGTGATATGACGATATGCAGCTCTGGAAAAAATTAAGAGACCATTCTATATTTTTTTAAATCTGCATTTTTAAATCTGGGTTTAATCCTGGTTCTGCTGGCAGAAAGCTACACTGCGCAGCAGGCTGCTTCCAGGATCAAAGTTTCTAAGACAGCAGTACACAAGAACAAGGTGGAGCAGGAGACACTGGCAGTAACCAAAAACCAGCCTGGTAGAGGGCAGAAGTGACTTTTTAATGCCAGAGATCAGCTTATCCGGCAGTGCCTCATAAATCGGAGGATGACCACAAGTCACCGTCAAACAGAATGGGAAACATTAAGTTTCTAACAGGATCCTAGAAGCAGGACTGAAGAGCCAGGACGGAAGAGCCAGGCTGGAGTTTGCAAAAAAATGTATATTTCATACAAGCGCACACCCATAAATTGAGAAATGAGTGAAACTGAAAATTTTGCTGTGGTCTGTTAATTTTTTTCAGAACTCTATATCATATGACGATAGAAAAATCGTCTCATATTATATCCATAATTTTTTCTGTTGTATCGCTAATCACACTGTTATACACAGCACGGATTTGTGTGAAGACCCCAGTTGTCACTGCCGGACCTGCAGCCACCTGCACACTTCTCGGTTTTCTATTGACGTTTTTATATTTTATACATTAATATCTTACAGTATGTTTGTTACGTGCTTAATTGGAAATTTGCCCAAAGGTTCTAAATAAAAGGAAAAATAATGACATATGAACAAGTACCTTTTATTTGTCAAGTAGATGATTCAAACTGTAGTAAGAAATAGGTCTTTCCGTGTGGTCATTTTATATAAAGCATCGTATTAATAGAATTTGCTGAAAATGTACTATATCAAGATATGTATCATTATCAGGATATTATAGTTTGGTCATATCGCAAAGCTCTATATGTCTGTGTAATTAAATAAAACTTACCAGATAATGGCCACAGGATGCAGATTTTACACTTTTGTCATGACATTATCAATGTGCTACTCACAATTAACCAGTAAGTTAACCTGATCACAAACATCCACGGGTCACCTCTTGCCATTTCCAGAGCCACTCTCCATAATGAATCAAAAGGTGCTGTATGTAGTACAAACTGTATAGTACCCAACTGGAAAAAACCACAACACCCAAAGGCTTCATCTTGCCCTTATAAATGTTTCTAAGAGCTGCCGGAATTCGAAACCTCTAATGGCTACTCTCCACTTCAAGTTGTTAGGCTTTAGTTTGATGAGAAAAGCTCCAAAACAGTAATGAAGTAATTGTACTTCATTACTTCCCACTACTGGTGAACAAGGTCACGCCTCATGCTTTCCAGCGCATATGTAGGTGTTGACGGGGAGCCACTGTTTAATGCGTATGCGGTATTTAAGTAAGGTTACCAACAAGAGGGGACCCACAGGTTAATGTGTAACTGATCTGCCCCAAAGAGGGTGCAAATTCACAAATCCCCAAAGTTGCATAACATACCCTCAAGCAGAAGGCTGAGCCAACGTTAGGGCTGACTCTCGACGACAGAAGCAGACGCCACTTGGAAAGAGGCTGAAGTAACCAAGGTAACCAGAGGAGACCACCTCACTGGCACTAATTTATAGGTACTTTTCCTAAAGCTGTAAAAACAAAGCCGTTTATAAAGTTTTCACTTTTAGGAATAACCTTTTTCAATGACACACCACATTAACGATCCGATTATAGGGATATGCAGGTGTGGTCACCATCAGCCCCTGACATTTGGTGTCAGGTGGGCTGAATCCAGCTTTATGATTGGCCAGCAGACGCAGTAAGGCAAGCACCAAGTTGACACCCACACAGCGACCTGCCAGCCTGTGGCCTGTCTCCAAGCTCTCCGGCGCTGCACATATGATGCCAGAAACGTCTGCAGAACACCACAATTTAGCAACTGGGTCTCAGAAACAATTTCTTGGCATTTTTTAAAGACTCAATATCCCGGTGTAAGAAATAGATGACAGGAGAACAAAGAAAGAGTTAGTTTCTAGAGCCACTTCATGCGATAGCCGTCCACAGCAGTGATAAATAAAATGGTGAATGTGGTGACAAGCAAAGCACACACAACATTCATCCTGATAATAACACACCAGGGAACATTAAACTATTTATCTTTTTCACCAGCGACAACCATGTTTACTGCAAAAACAGCTCAGTAGTGTATACAGCTGAGATATTTTGAACATGCTGCAATATCTGTTTGATTTCCAGTTTGTACTTAAATTCCTCCCATTCATCCGTCTAGAACAGGGTCTCAGGGATTCCTATTCCGGATATGTCATCACTCTCAGCAGATATCGCCCACTCACTGTGAATTCAGTGATTCAGTCGATTAGCAGCATCGGTCACGCGTGCCAGATCATTAGCCGTCACCAACAGCCACTTTGAGGTGGTGGCGTCTTGACTACTTCCCGGCGACGCCCTACAGGGGGCGCCGACGGGCTGATGCTCGCTGGGTGCCAGTCTCATTCAATTCCGCTTCTCTGCTAATATCTGCCTTGCCGACAGCTATCGGATAATTAGGTGTAAAATAGGCGGAGCCCCCGCTGAGCAGCGCAGTGGCGGTGGTGTTAATCTCACGGTCGGCGTTATCGTCTCTGTCGGGCATGTCCACCATGGCTTACCCGTCATCCTTCAGCCAATCAGGCTCCATGTAACATCACACACTTTTCAAATCATGCTGTCAGGAAGGCTTTTCATGTGACGTGAAAGACCTGAACAGCTAAATTGCTGCCGTCTTTTTAGCAGGAAGGATGCTGTGGATGACACCTGGAAAACGAAACATAATGGTCAGCATGACCTGCTTTGCATTTGTCCTTCCTCTGTCCATCAGACTTCTCACACAGTCAGTTTGTGCTGCCATTAGCTCTGCTACCATGGTAATCCAACCTGAGGACAAGCAGGCCTTCTGTCTCACACCGCCATTAGCGTTAGCGTTGCTGCCGTGCTAATCCAACCTGAGGACAGGCAGGCCTTCTGTCTCACACCGCCATTAGCGTTAGCATGGCCGCCATGATAATTCAACCAGAGGACAGACAGGCCTTCTGTCTCGTGCTGCCATTAGCATTAGAGAGGCCGGTAATCATGGTAATTGAACATGTGGCTGGATGGGTCTTCTGCCTCATGCCGCTAACAGCATTAGTGTGGCTGCCATGACAATCCAACCTGTGGTCAGGTGGATTTTCTGTCTCATGCTGCCATTAGTGTTGGCGAGGCGTCCTAAAAGACAAGAAGAGAGTTGCCCTCTTATGGACATCAAATCTGAAAAACCCATGTTCATGAGGACGTAAAAGAGTCATGCAGACATCATGCTGGTTCAGAGTACAGAGAACTGAAAAGTACTCATTGACTTCATAGGGAACACTCCGCCGATGTTCCTATATATTATTTTATTGTAGAGAGATCTTATCCTGCCCTGATAATCTTCCGTTTAATCTTCCGTATTATAAAATGCAGGAGCAACACGGCATTGGATTTAGGCCTTTTACAATCCTCACCGCATCCGTGCATAGCATCTGTCACTAGGAGTGTATTACCGGGATATATATTCCAGGATATCACTGTTGACTCTTACCTCTGCAACCTCTAAGAATAGAACAGACCCGACTTCTTCCGATGTACATGTAAATTAGAGCATCCTAATTATCATCAAATTAATCAACCCATTTTCTGAAAATTTCCAGTTCCAGAATGTTTGAAAATACAGCGCATTATGTAAGGAGGGCATGTAGCTATTAGCACAGATGCTGGTCGATGCCGAGAGACCAGGGACAGAAGAATAGAGTCCACCGCGCTACACTCTGTCGCAACAAATCTCAGCATCGTCGCATGTCGCCATTAACAAAGCAGCGCTTCATTCTTTTGGCTCCACCCAGCATATTCAAAAGAACAAGATGAAGTTCCTCCATCCTGAGAGTCTCCAAATGGAGATGAAACAGAGACTGGGTTCTGCAGGCTGATCTCCCAGCAAGCCTTAATCCACAGACCTACTCGTAAATTGTCACCAGCAGAGGGGAAAAACAGGAACAACAGAACAAGTTCTCAGAATTATTACACACCCACTGCATTACATCATCGCCAAAAACGCCTGGAGAAAAATGCTTGGTTCTTCCTAACAGTATGAGAAAAATTCATGAGGTGTTTTGGAGGAAGGGAAAGGGAGATTTACTGGCTATGCTCATGGTGCAATGGGCTGGTGTACCAGAAAAGTTACAAATCCACAGCTTGCTCTCTAATTCAGAACAAACACTGCCCGCCCCCCAGGCCTGACGAATCCTAACCTGCCCTTTCCAAGTCTGACATTCTGCATTGGTGACCATCTGAGGTCCTTTTTGTTAGACAGCCAGCGTCCTACAGCTCAGGCATCGAAGCGGATCAAAACACTAAGGTCTGCCTTTGTGTTTGATGGTAAGCTAAAATCTCAGTGGTCAAATACGAACTACCTTTTAAATTTTAGTATAGGGGATTATGGAAAAACTAAAATGTGACATTGCTTTGCCAGTTATCATATTGAGCAGGAATGAAAATGCTTATTAAACACACATTACATAAATTCCAAACATAATCCAACATAAAGACACAAACAAACGCAGCACTAAGTACATATGACATGATATTCTTCACTCCGGAGTCACAAGCCTAAGCTATACGACGGCCAACAATACCATCCGGAAAATACAAAATGACTATGCTTGTCACTCTTCCGCAAAAGTGTAATGCAGATTTACAAATGAAACGGACACATTAAAAGCTACGCCTTCACATCTGATTATTTTATTATTCTGTTTAGTAGCTGGCAGAGGAACCATAGTTAGTTACATTTGTTGAGATTTATATTTTGGTAAGGTAGTTCAGTTTGGGTCTGCCGCCTCAAGGGAGAGCAGAAACCTCCCAAAACAACACAGTTTGTGAGATGCCTGTACTTAATATATAATGTTTGCCAAACAGGGGGGCAAGCACAATATTACATAAAGAATAAAAGTTCCTTGGATTCAGAGGCAACACACTGCAGTTTATCAGAGCCACAGTAGGGTCACGGGAAATGAATAACTCACCTGGATGGCAATGCACAGCCTGGAAAGAGCCACATACAGTATCACCCCTCACTGAGTACTCCCTCCCTCCATCCATCCATCCATCCATCCATCCATCAAAAATAAATAAGGTACCCAGACGTCACTAACTCCTATGAGACCAAACTGTATGTGTGTCATGTTTTTTCCCTCTCCGATGTGAAAGTCTTCAGGAAGTAGCTTGCATTCAACACTTTGTCTGTCACACACAGTTATACTGGTAAAACTGAAACGTAAGTCTGTCATGCTCCCAAGACAATGCAAAAAGACTATAGATAAATACAAAGTTACACTAAATTAAGTTGAAAAGGCAGAGGAGTAGTAGGCTAAAAATCAAAGGCAAAATAGAAGATAAAGAAAAAGGTTGCGTGTAAAAATACTATTGAGTGTATAAGTGTGCGAATGGCAGTAAATACAGTGTGCGTGGTACGTATTGTGCGAACAGCAGTTTGTAAAGTGTGTGTGGTAGGCAGTGTGCGAATGGCAGTATATACAGTGTGCGTGGTAGGCAGTGTGAGAACAGCAGTATATACAATGTGCGTGGTATGCAGTGTGCGAACCCCATTATATACAGTGTGCGTGGTAGGCAGTATATACAGTGTGCGTGGCACGCAGTGTGCAAACGGCAGTATATACAGTGTGTGTGGTAGGCAGTAATCCCCAGTCACAAAGTTTAGCATCTTCACGTATCGGAGTGGGGAATCAGTTCTTTCATGGGTCTATACTGGATCCATTAAATCCCAGACCCGCAAACTCCCACCACATACTTGACTTCAGCTGACACCAGAAGAGCAGACACACTGAATAACGTCATGTTCTGTAAGGAGTATTTAGGGTTGGGAGGAAATTGCAGGATTGCAGAGTGTGATGGCAGTATGAGGATAAGGGCTCTTTTTAAATGCGCATTACCATGGAAAGCTTACACTTGGTTGACTGATGGTATGAAAGCATTCTCATACAAGGCTGTTTGAATATAATCTTGGGGTTTTTGTGTGTGCGCGCTTTTTAAAACGTCTCTTGTAATATCCCACGAAGCAGTTCAGTGAAGGCAATTTGGACGAAATGTGTCACTCTCTCTCACTCTTGCTATAATTCTCCAGTCACGCAGGTTTAAGCTACCTGGTACTTCAAGGCAGTGTCAAAAAAATTGAACAGTTTACCTGAAGCACACAATAAGTCTACTCAAAAAAAATTAATTATATATACTGCATTCTTTGACAGTAGAATAAGGATGCAGTGTCAGGAAAGGCAGTACTGAGCCACTGGCAGCCCTTCTGCTACAGGGTGTTGTGTCATGTTAGGTATCATACCAGCTTTCAATCCGACAAAGTCACTCCATCTTCTCTCTCTGCTCTGTTATGGAAGTCCAGCCCAGGTCTCATCTACCACTCCACGTTGCCGTCCAGAAGTGAATATAAACAGCCTTCAGATGGAAACACACCATTTGTGCCACATACCTACCGTATTTACTGACTGTCCAGGATTTGACATTGGACTGTTTGATAGATTATGACTGTTCTTGCCCCATCAGTTTTGCTTGTGCATTTGACTCTTGACTACTGTCACTCTTTCCCTTTTGTTTGGTCACTCATTTGTATCTTTTTGTGAACGTGCATCGCTTTTAGGGATTAACTGCCACTTTTTCTGTTGAGTTCTTTTTTTGTCTTGTTACTTAATTGTGTTTGTTTAGAGAGGCAGGTGAGTTAGTTTGTTTTTTTGTTGTAATATCAGTGAAACATAAATTTCCTTTTATCAGTGACTTGCATCTGGCATTTCTTATTTGTTGGTCTGTCATAGGTCTTTTTCGATCCTGACACTGGTGAACTGAAAACCCCTTAAATATACACTGATCCGTTCCTTTTATATACCTTGTGGTCTCATTTTTCCCCTTTCCCCACCCTTGCCCCTGCCTAGTGTGTAAAATGTTGATATTTCATATGTTTTATACAGTTAAACTAGTCAACGGTGAAACAGACCCCTAGGAAAAAATGGTGCGTACTAAATGTGTAGAGGACATGAAAAACAAATTGTGAGGTATAGGGCATGGTAGGCAGTGGGAAAGGGGGAAGAAATGTTTTGTTTTTTTCTTTGTTTTTGTCATTTCCATGATGTGGGTGCAGTGTGTTTTTGTCTTTGCATTTTTGAAATTTGTAACAAATCACATGTGTTACTAACTAATGGATTTATTTACTAATTTATTTTGGGAGGGGCATGGCATAAGAAAGTGCTTGTTGGGAGGGGACACAGCGGGAATGGATGGAGTGATGGATGGAGTGATGGATGGAGTGATGGGAATATTTATCTTGTTTTGTGTGTTTGCCGGTGTAACCAGTGGAAGGTCGGGTATTTAGTTCTGTGTCACTCTTTCTTGCTGGCTTCTTTTTAGCTCCTGATGGGCGACGCGCACCGAGGAGTGGCCGGGCTGGTATTTGTTTTTGCTTCAATTTGGGATTTAATAAATTTGTTGAAAGTTAACGTGATCTGTGGTCCATACCTGGCATTTTAGGACCTGGATAGTAAGGCGTATTTGACCGGCACAGGCTGTTTCTCTGACGACGGAAAAATAGGTTGTGATTTAACATGAAGCAAAAAAATGACAATCATTTATTCAGAGACATTACACATGGACTGGGGGTCAAACCGACTCCAAGGCTAACAGGCTCCAAGGCTTCAAGGTTAACCCCTAACCCTAATATAGTCTACTTCCTGTAATTTAGTGATGCATAGTTTCATTTATCATTTATGTACAGTAAAAGTAGGGCGAGTGCTAAAGAGTTAAAGTTCAAGATCAACTGGGCAGCTGGGTGATCAATCGAGCGCTTCCACAAGAGCCTGTAAAGGGAAGAGAAAGTAGGGTAATATTACATATGATCTGGAAATAACGGGGGAATAGGCTCTAATTAAGCTGAAGGCAACCGGCTGAAATGGTCCGAATTGTGTGTGGCTGGATAAAGAAATCAAAAGTGTTCCAGCACCTTACAGGTTAAAAGTGGAGGGTGTGCATTATGCAACGATTGGTTTATCCACCTTGTCAGACATGCAGTTATCTATCTCTACAAATATCCCATACAGTGCATTTCTAACAACATAGGCTGCTGAAGATGCCCTAAATACCGTTTAGATTATTAAAAAAATACCCGTAAAGCTTATTGTACTAAGTTTCCGATTAAAAAAAAACAAAGTAAACATGCATTAAACATTTTGGGAGACTCAATAAGTACTTTAGTGTTTGGGGAATTAACATATCGTTTCAACTGAAGTGTATTAAAGGCAGAACGGGAAAGCAGTTTTATGGCCCGTATTCAGACTTATTTCCTTGGTGTTTCACACATTATCGCACATATTTAAACCAACCACGTATATCTGTTAAAGCAATGATATATTAACTTATTTCTAAGTCATAAACACGGTCTGGGATTGAAGCCTAACCAGTGACAGGTTTCCCTAATTAACCTGCCTGACCTAACATGTTTTTAGAGGTGTATACTGCCTTCCCACAGATTTTTAGCTCGGCCAGTTTGACTTCAGCCAGCTCGTTGGACTCTAAGAGATATTTTAGGAATAAAATCGTCAAATATCACACGGGAATACCAGCTAATCTGTATATATATAGTCAATCCACCGTAGAAAATGTCTAAATTGCGGTCATGGAGACAGACTTACCGGGTAAGGAACAGCACTCATTGGCAAAACAGCTTACCAGATGTTTATATATAATGTACGTATTGCCGGTGCTACTAATGTACAGTTGGTGAGTTACTTATTTCACCGTTTTCTGTATAGACAAATATACAAGCGCCGGGCACAGCAGTTGCATAGCATTTTAAAATAGTACAGGTGATTTTTGAATATCTTTTTTTGGTCCATTTCCAGACTAAAACCAGCACCATGCTAATGTTATGCGTTCTGTATGTCATGGGTAGCTGTTAGCCAGGAGGACAGAGGTCTAGATTATCCTTCAAACGCAAAACAACAAGTGCGCATTAATCATGAAATTGTCATTTGACCACAGGCATTAATCCTACCGCTTTTTCTGAATTGCTAAAGCACTTCCTTTATTCATTTCCTGAAACATTTCATCCATTTCTCAAAACCCTATTTTCAAACTATTTTTGCTGAAAACCAAACACGTACTACTTTCAGCTCGCACACAAAGCCGGACAGTACTTAAACAGTACTGAACAGTCATTACATGCTACAGCAAAAACCTTAAAA
>JAODLD010000040.1:3214420-3241592 GCA_026781065.1 Mormyrops boulengeri | reverse complement strand
GCTGTTCGTCACCCGAATTAAACCCCGTTTTCCCCGTAACCTGGGTTCGCTCGCCTCCTTCCCCGCTCGCCTCCGCCCGATCGTGACAATGATCATAGATACTTTTAATTATGTGTCTTTCTTCAGTTGAGCCAAAAGCATATGAAAATGAATAATTAGTGTACATTATGTTCTGCAGAAATGCAGCTGATTCCTGGTGTTGGAGGATGCAGACTATCCAACCAGCCAATATTACTTGTGTGCTCCCTCCAGGCCAGCCTAGAGGTAAGTTACCCAGCTGTATGCAGCTGTTAAGAGCTGACATGTCTGTGCACTTCTCCTCTTTACTCTGCATGCTAGCATTTTCCATCTTTGTAATTTTATTTGCTAAAACACAAGGCAGGCAGACTGGCAAATGCGCCGCAGCTCAACCTTACGGGATGCATTTTGATGTGGTAACTTCTCACTCCTGTGATGTTCACATAGTAGGATAGCCCGGGATGTGGAACAGTCTCCTCTATAAGCATTGCATCGAGCTGCCCACCAGACATGTGACTTATAAATGTGCAAAATGTTAAAACTGAACAAAGAGCATTGTTTTTTTTCCTTTTTTTCCCCCAGTGGAAGAACATCACTCCTCTTTCCCACACTGTTAGAAAAAAGTACCAGTTTGTACCTTTTGAGGGTACAATTACTTGTCAATGAGGCTGTATCCTCAAGGGTCTGCCAATTGTACCCTACAACTGTATGAAAATACCTTTTACCTTTTAATTTAAGGCACAGCATTGGACTTTGAGGAATGTTTTTGTACCATTGGGGATGCATTAATGTTGTTTGTACCTTGGGGTACAAAACTGTACCATTTTTTTCTGACAGTGCATGGATATGTCTGTTTGGTTAGGATTTCCAAATTCTTAGTTTCATCCATTGCAGCATACTACATAGTCTCAGTGTAAGTGTGTCCAAAGGTACACCAACAGGCCTGGCTCTTTGTTCCAGTTCTGTTTGACTGTTACTGCCAGTTCTTACTGACTGTTAGACCCAGTTAACGTTGGGTCGGGATCCTTCTGCCCTTACGGCTTCCTCCAGATTTTTAGCCAGACCAACATGCAGGCCCTGAGGAAGAAGTCTGTCCTTCTGACGGGATACCTGGAATACCTCCTGAAGCGGAACTTCGGCCACGAGGACGCCAACCCACGCAAGGCCCACGTGCACATCGTGACGCCCTCGGATCCGGCCCAGCGTGGCTGCCAGCTCTCACTCTCCTTCTCTGTGCCCGTCGCCAATATCTTCAAGGAGCTGGAGAGGCGGGCCGTCGCTGTGAGTATCCTCTCCATCCTCCACCCTGTCCTGGAAATTTCTGCGCGTTGTCAGAACGGGAAGCTGCGTCTAAGTCTAAGTTCACAATATGCGACTTTCCAAGTGATCAGATCTTTCACACTACACGACTTGTCGTCTTGTAATCGGGAATATTGAAGTCGTTGTGGTTTACACACTACACGACAGGGGGTCATTCACTACAAGATTCTGACTACAAGAGTCTGTCTGGTCTCCAAACTACATTCTGTCACCAAAAAAACACACGAGAAGTGACACGAGGAAATGACAATTGTCCAATTAGTGTCAATGTGCTACAAATTATTAAACACTTTAATCAAATGACAGCATATGAGCTACATTTACAAACAAGCGAAGTGAATGTTTTACACCTTTTTAAATTCCTCCCCCGGGTTACGCCTCACCGCATGTCTTGAGCTCTCATTGGCTATAGCTCTTCTCATTTCCAGTTGCAACACTTTTCACACTGCAGGATTTGGAGTCACAGGCAGGTGCAGATACTTAGCATGCTAGATAACTGGTGCGCGTCTACAACACATCGGCGACACTGTCGGGTCTTTAAACAGTTCACACATAGCGATCAAGTGCAGATTTGAGAGGCCCCATCCGAACACTGATGTGCCTCTGATCTGAGGGTTCTGTCCTTGATCTCCAAAAACTGTTGGCGAGTGTAAAATGGTAGCTAAAATCCTGTAGTGTGAACTTGTGTGAGCGAATGCCAGCTCATCCTCAGTCTGCTTTGACCTGCTCCACACACTGTGGAGTAATTATAATTTTTAGTCAGCGAGATACCTTCTGCAAGACATGAGAACAGAATAAAAAAGTGTTAAATTAATACACTGAAAGATGGAGGAAAGTTAACATTTTAGTTAGACAAATGTTTTAGTTTTAGCTGCAGTATCACTAAGCTTTTAAGTAAACATGTCACCTTTTAGTTTTTCTAACTGAAGTGGTGTTCCCGTGTGTTTGGTAGATCAATCCAGTGAGTTCCGTGTCTTTGCCATGCCGGAGATTAAACTCCCACTCACGTTAGCTACAAATCAAGAAGCACTCCTTTTTGCTCTAAGCAGGTGTTATCACCCTGCAGGCTGATGTACCAAGGCGTAAAAGTCAGAGATTCGCACAGCATGTTCTACTAACCAGCTAGCTAGCTATGATCATCTGACTCTACTCGCTGTAGCTAGCAAAGTGGTTTTTTTGACTAGGGCCAGAGAAATGGAAAATGGTGGGATGTCGAGAGAGATGTACAGTTACCCAAAAGGATCGCATCACACATGAGCAACAAATATGGACACTTAGGGTGATTCTCAGTACCAAGAATGTAGAGATGGTACTTGTGGTCTTGGCATGATTTGTTGTGCTAACTTGCCTCCTAAGAACGAACTTGATGCGCAATGAATCATGGGATTGGTCTTCGTTTGGCGAATGATGTACCCTTGATATTTGGGGCGGAGCAAGAACGACATCGGGGGATTTTTACTGTCCTCCGTACTTCTGTTCTTAGTATCGGGCCTGGTCTTCGGGAATGGAAGATGATGTAAAACGGGTACATGAGAACAGAAGTACAGTCAGGAACGGATATTGAGAAACACCCTCACTTTCTATTTTTGTGATTGCTTAGACCTCTGTCTGTGGTGTACAGTGTGTGGTCTGTAACAGTTGTGTGGGGCTGGGAGTCTGTATGTGACAGCATTGGAAGTGTCATTCGGGATGCAGCACCATGGGTCACGCATTTCGGTCACCAACGGCAGTATCACTAAATAAATCGATATACAGGAGCACACCTGCAGCCCCTGCCGGCTTATGAACCCGTCTGCGTCCGTGTCCTCTGGGGACGACCTCCGTGCTCTGTGGCCTTATAGGTGTCCTTTCTGTTGGCATGAAATAAGGTTTATTATTGTTTTGTCCTACAGAGAAGGATTTAGAATCTGAATATATCTAGCCATGTTTGACAAGGTCAGACAGCTAGGTATAGACTAAAGGGAAACCAATAAAAACAACATATCTAGAAAAAATGACGGTAACACTTTATTTAAAGCTGTCATCTATAATGCGTTATTGATACCTTCATAATGCATTATAATGGTCAGTATAAGAATTAATAAAGCCTTACAGCATCTTCTATTGACAGTCATAAGGCATTATAGTGTTGATTATAATAAAAAAATTCTAATTGCACGCTGAGCAGGGAATAGATGCGAAATAAATACAGCTGTAAATTCAGCGGAAAATAAATGCAAATATTGAGTACAATGCACACTTTCTACAGTGTGAATCTGCCAGACGGGCTGTGCTTTTTGGGTGGGTGAGAGTGTCAGCAATTTGACTTTCTTGGGAACTTGCTGGTTCTGCTGCACATGGTGAGTGTTCAGTGAGGAGGCCTGTTTTCTCTTCCTTTACTGCCTAAAGTTACCTAGATGATAGTTAGAACTGAGAATGATTCAGGCACCCACTGTAATTCATACTCTTGCTGCCTTTACTAGCTTACTTGCATGCAGTCCGAAGCGGTTTGTACCCTACAGCTGGTTCTCTCACCTTTATTTAAATGTCTCCATGTTTATTTATTAATGGCACATTATTTTTCCTTTTATCTCTTTTATTTTCATGCGATTTATGCTTTTTGAACATTTTATCGTGCCAGTGTATTTGATTGTATGCTTCACACCTGCACCAGTACAGATTCCCTGTACTGTCTGTACTTAGCAGTGAATCACTGCAGTCTGATCCTGGTGAAACTTGCGATGATAGTGATGCTCCTCTGGTAACACTCCTCTTCCAGTGTGACATGAGGGAGCCCAACGTCCTGAGGGTCGCCCCAGTTCCGCTCTACAACTCCTTCCGCGACGTGCATCGCTTCGTCTGCATTCTGGGGGAGGCCCTAGCTGGTAGCCATGGTCATCCACAGGGGGCGCTGTTGTGATGGAACGAGCTGTCACCCTCCCTTTCCGGACCAAGCCACATCTGTGTGCGTGGCCACCCGGTACACTGATCTGAATGTAACAATAATAATAATAAAAATTATTAAGTGGACCGTGTGAGCGGTTCTGCTGTGTCCTGAAGACAAAGTCCAGATGTGTTAATGTCACTGTTAAAATTCCTCTGTAGGAAAACAGATGATTTTCAGAATGAGAATTATTAAAATGGCAGCTTTCTTTCAAAGCGCACATTTGTGTGGACGCCTGCTGCCGGCACGGGCTGTCCAGGGAATTGTTACTCATGCATAGTCAACGCTGCAGACCTCGTCGGCAGACAATACCCCGGTGTCAAATTGCCACTGTTCAGCTGAAATCAGACCCATTCTTCAAATTAAAAACATCTAGAAAAATAAAAACCCAGCTTTCCAGAAACTGTGGTGAACCAGCTGCTGTTGACAAATAATGATGATAATTGTCAGTGTTTTCCAATTTTTTTTTTTCTTCCGTCAACCTCTGTGCAAGAAAATTTCAGATTTGACTTGATTGTCCGTATGATTGGCCCTTGATTGTATCTACCGTGTATAATGACATCAGTCACGTTTGATATAACTCCTATTCTTATAGGTTTTAAAAAAGACCATCAGTGATAACTTGTAGAAATATGCAGCTGTTATTGGCCACTTTCTACACTCACCAAAATGTTCTGTCCACTCACTGGAGTTGTATTTTGCGCAACGAAAATTGCACTTAAAAAGAGCAAAATTTGATGGCGAAAACTGAACTATATTCCACTTTAAGGTGCTTCCATTTTACAAATGGGAACGGACTTGTCTGACACCGGTGATGTTATTGTGAAAGTTAGCTGCTGTCAGTCTCCGTTTCCCTGACGTCAAATGGGTGTCAGTGTGCAACTCCTCTTTTGCTCACTGCTTACTGCTGAGTGGTTGGTAACAGTGAGAGTTTTCCATCTTTAAGCCGATATATATCTCTGAGCGTTCCCGGCGTTCCATAGGTGGGACCTGCCACATACATCACCAGATCGTTCGAGCCGCTTTGGCTGATGGATGGCGGCTTGTCAGAAATGATCTTCCCTGTCAAACTCCACGAAACACTTTTGCCCTGTCAGTCTTGAAAGCAGAGCTTGCTGAAATGCTCTTGATTTGCTGGGGGCTCTTAGGGGAAGGTGCTGAGTTTGGCCTCTCTCTCGCCATGAAAACTCACTATGGAGACGCCATTCAGTTAATTTCCATCTTCCTGTGTGGCACTGTTTTGTCAAATCACTTTCTCATAACAATGATTGATACTGACACAACATGCAGAATCTAGAAAAAAATATATATTTTAGGCATTTATCTTTCACTGTTGGTATTTCGGTATGATTTTGAATGCCATTTCCCAGAGCTATGGTGCCTCTAATTTGAACAGTATCTCCTGTGCCCAGTTGTTCAAAAACTTTATGGTTTATGGTTTGCTATCCAGGATCAGGTAATCCATCTTACTTTTTACACCGTTTTTTTTCAAGGCAACATTGGATTGGATTACCCAGATCCAGATATTACCAAATCTGGATTACCAGTGATCTAAAAAGGACTACATATCGCAATGTAAGCTACTAGCTATGTAAAGAACAACAGGTAGAATAGCCATTGTGGGATCATTTTAAGTGTCGTTATTCGACAATAGGACAATCGCACAATTAAATTATACAAAACCTGCCTTTTTTTTCAATTTCTTTTAGACAGTCAGATCCCTCATCTGACCAACAAAAAACAAATATATATTATTCACAAATACACTGTGAACATGGTGAACATGTGTTTTAAATGATACAAAGGCTAAATGTCCAATAGTTACCAGTAAGAAGGGCAGTAATCATTAGACACTGCCTTTGATTTGTATCTGATGATTATGTCATTATAATTAATATATTGATGAATGACAAAATTAATTTTGTTAGTTTTGTTTGATATTGATGTTTTGGAGATTATCCTAGGGGGACAAAATCCATTTTTTTTTTACTTTAGTGGACTGAAAGTGGGTTTAATACAAGTTGTTTAATAAGTAGCTTCATATCCATTTTATCATTGTAATGGTTCAAGTCTAAAATATAAATAAATGTGCAGCTTTGGAAAAAATTAAGAGACCACAATAAAATGTAAGGTTCCCTCATTTCTCAATTTATGGGTATGCGTCTGCGTAAAACATACATTTTTAACAAACGGCATCCTGGCTCTTCCCTGCTTCTCACTGATGAAGAGCTTCTTCTTTGCTTTATGGGTCTTCAGTCCTGCTTCCTGCTTTAGGAGCCTGTTATGAATTGTCCTAGCAGTGATCTTCAGACCTACGCTTAATGTCCATTCTTTTTGAAGGTCACTTGAGGCCATCCTCCGATTTATGAGGCACTGCCGGATCAGTCGACGGTCATCTCAGGTATTAGAAAGTCGCTTCCGCCCTCTACCTGGCTGGTTTTTGGTATCACCAGTGTCTCCTGCTTCACCTTGATATTCTGTACTGCTGTCTTAGGAACCTTAAGCCTGGAAGCAGACTGCCTTGCAGTGTAGCCTTCTGCCAGCAGAACCAGGATTAAACTATGATTTAAAAATGCAGATTTTTTAAAAATATAGAGTGGTCTCTTAATTTTTTCAGCTCCTTCTCCTCCAGAAGGAGAGCAATCATTAGAAGCTATGCTAGAGAATCACAAAGGCTGACTTGGCAGCAGGAGTCCCGGAAATTGCGCATATTATATGACACAAATGTTGTATTGTTTTAACCAATTTTAAAGTTGTATTACATTTTGTACCTGAAATCCACCCTGAACCCAGCCTTCTGCTGGGATCAGGGTAATCCTGATTTCTTTGATCGAAGGTATTCAAATTCTACTATAAATTTTTGAACAAGACATACTTGAGATTTGATCCCAATCAAAACCAAGACCAGATTAAGTGATCTAATCCAATTTCAGAATCCTATTTTTCTTATGACCAACCCATTCTCAAGAGTTGATCAAATTCGATATCTGAAATCCGATCAAATTACTCCTGAGCAACCAGGCCCAGAACACTGACAGAAATCATCAGACTAACTAGGAAACAGTTAATGGTAAAAAGTTGACTCATAAGCGTAATAGCCAACCTAGGGACTGAAACCAGCTTTTTCAAGATGAGAGAATGCTACCTTAAAAACAGTTCATCTCACCTGTAAAATGGACCATAAAAGGTCATCTCTTTTGCCAGGTCAGTATGTCCAGTATGATCAGTGTTGATCAAAACTTAAATTAGATGGAAATCCCCAAGCCATTGATAAAGAAGAACAGGCTATACATACAGCAAAGAGTTTTTAAAGGAGCAGGTCACCCCAAATCTGGAAAAATGCATGTTTTAGATGGGCTTTAGTGCTACAGTATCTACCCATCTAGGTTGTAGTTTTGGAGATATCGACCAAAAGATCACCGGGCTTTTATCGAATAAAATTAAAGTGAATAACATTCTTTCTGTGGTGATTAAAGCGGCAAAAAATATATTTGAAACATACAACAGTGACGTCTCTTACCAGAAATCATGACCACACACCAATCGTATCACTGCACAGAAGATATGACCACGAGGACCTGTCTTCTTCTGCGCAGTGATACGATTGGTGTGTGGAGTTCAGTAGAACAAAAGATAGTCCCTACATTAAACTGCTCACTATAAAGTCTGTGGATAATATTCAGTAACCAGGTCATGATTTCTGGTAAGAGACATTGCAGCTGGATTTTTCAAATGTATTTTCAGGTGCTTTAATCAGCACATAAAGCAAACCATTCAGTCCCATTGTATTCAAGAGAAGCCCGACATTTCTACGGCCGATATCGCCAAAACGAGGCGACTCCCAGCGGAACAATCTAGACCTAGACGGATAGACAGAACTAAAGCCCCACTATAACCTATTTCCTTTTCACCGGTATCTTTTTCCAGTTTTGGGGTGAACTGCCCTGTTAATGGCTATCAGTGGTATTTATTAGTATTTTGTCAGGCAGGTCTGTGATGAACCTGCTTGTAATGTTACACTCTTTCTCTGGTGGGCTTCCCAGAGCTGTTTGTCCTACAGAGCTTCCCGCTGGAGCCAGATGTGATGTTAGCGGTCTGTGCGTCGCTCAGGCATGGATACCTCAGATCGAAGCGAACTTACCTTTAGCATCAGAATGATGCTGTCAATGCAAAGTTGGAGTCAGATATAAAATACAGTGAAAAGTGAAATCTTATTGTTTAAATAGGCAGCTTGTCCCAGTACACACTACAGGAACTCTCTCAGCTGTCTCTAAGTACCTTATTATTTTGAAAAATCTTTCTAGTAGAATACTGCAGCTCTTTATTATTATTATTATTATTCTTTTTATTATCATTATTATTTCACCCCTCACCACCACCACCCCTCCAACTAGAGACAGCCGTGATGTCATATCCTGTTTTAAGCTCCTTTCTCAAGCCTTCGCCTGATGTATTGCAAAATCCTTGTCATTTCCTTGATGACGATTAAGTGGAATACAAATGTCAGACACATAGTATCTGCTGTACTTATCGCCTTCTCCCCTCCCTTTAGATCTTTTATAAAGAAGGCCGTTAAGCAAAATGTTTGCGTAAACTGCCTATTGTGCCTTTATTTAAAAGGGACTTTCATCCAGATTAATGTACGAGTGAGGCAAATACTGTAGCACATTACAAGCATTCATGCTGTCAGGGAGTCGTCTAGGTGTGAGTGCGGCTAGGCTGAGCTTCCAGCGAAGGCCCGGGTATGAGTGTAAGCCGGATAGCAGCAGGAGCTACACAGCGTCTTCCAAACAAAGCAAGAGCCCCATCAGACAGCTATTCAAATGCGACGTTAAGAGCATTCAGTGAACAAGGAGTAGTGTGGCCTAGTAGTGATTGTTGCTGGACTTTTAGAGTTTTGAAATGAATGATTACTAAAAACAGACTCAAAAAGAGAAGTAGCTGCCCAACTGCTTTCATCCATCTGGCCCAGCCTCCTGTTTTTCAGTATAGATGTTTTCTGACTTCTTATTTTGAGTGGAACTGAGTGCTATTGATTATTTCTAAAGTTTGCTGTGATGGATTTCAATAGCGGCATAGTTGTGCTATTTCTGTACAAGCTGTGCGTTTCCAGGAAGTGGTGAGGCTGCAGGTTTGAAACATGAAAACACACATTTTGCAGCAGTGCGCGCTGCATAAGGCAGTGCCTGAAGACACCATGTGACAGCACTCACTTCCTGTCTTGGGGAAGCTTTTTTTCTTTCAAGATTGCCGTCAGATTAATTGACAAGACGAATGGCGAGCACTAGGTAAGGATTCTTACATACCCTATATCTCTCAAAGGTTTGGCTGCAAGCGGCATGAACTATGAGCTTTAAGGCAGAGTTGGGCATCATGTGTGCATATGTCCTGGGGTTCATTGAGTTTGCTGTTGTTTGAAAAAGCGTGAGATGAAACGACATCATGGGAAATACCCACAGGATGTCCTGTATTGACAAAGTCGGCCCTAGACCTAGCTGGCATATTAAAACCAGAAACAGACTTATGCCTTCAAGCTTTTTACTGAAAATAATTTCAGCAGTCATCATGCACTGTTTTAGATCTGTAATTTATAATCGCTAATAGATTGTCTGTGAATAGCACATTTTGCTACATTGTATAGGGAAAAAATGTAAGGGCAGCAGAAATAATTCCGTTATTTGACTTTCGTTTACTCTCGACAGCTCTTTTTCAGACGCGCTTATGTGACTTTAATGTATCTCTCTTTCTGTGGTTGACTTGTCTTCCTCTTGCACAAGAACTGTTTCGCTGTAGTTTTTTCAGAGGCTCTGAAAATGTTGGTATGCAAGGGTTGCATTGAATCGAGGCATAACGGTGTGTTTATTGGGGGAGATGCATTTTTTTTTTGTAAAGTCTGGATCCTCATGTCCTGCCATCCATTCTCAATATCGGTGATGCTTACGAAAGGTGAATTATGGAAGTTCGTGGCTGTGGATTTGTAGCCAAAGCCAGTGCCCTCGTGTGGCAGCTTTATGCACTGCAGCATGTGATATGACATCACAACCCAGCATTATGACCAGCCTCAGCTCTGCGTTTCACACTCTACATGTGAGGCTCACTGTGCAGGAACAACAGGCCAACGGTTTGCCGTCCATCGCGTCCCAGCAAATGCTTGTCTGCCACCCCCTCCCCCCAGTGGTAGTGCACTCATGCAACTGTTATGCATCTAACTGCACTTCAAATGGAGATTTTTCTGCATTTTTTTTATTTAAAACCAAAACCACACTCAAAACTGACTGCAGCTCTTCAGTGTACGTATTTATATGCCCCGGAGCACATTATCTGACACTTTAAGAGTGTGATATAAATGAATACGTGTTAATGTAAATATGAAAGTACTCATTCTGTGTATTCAACATCCATATAGAAGAAGGGCAAGAACTTTCCACCAACTCGGTTGATATGAGTTGTTGCCCAGTGTGCCAGCTGTTCTTCGTCTGTGTGCTGTCCAGCGGCATTGCCTGAGAAAGGCTCAGTATGGCTGGGAAGGCGGCTCTTCCGGGACTCCTGCTGCCAAGTCAGCCTTTGTGATTTTCTAGCATGGCTTCTAATGATTGCTCTGCTTCTGGAGGAGAAGGAGCGGATGAGAATGGTCGGCAATGGTTTAATATTAAATAGTTTGGAACGTCATGAGCGTTCGACATTCATGAGCGTTAACGATAAAACCAGCCAGCTAATTAGCCACTAAAAGTTGATTAGCGCCATGCTATCCGTCACCTAATACACAGGCTTTTTTGATGTTTGCTAAAATACCCAAGAAGCTGCAGGAAACATTAGCATCACAACTTAAAAAAAATGCATAATTCTCTTTAAAAAAAAATTGTTTTCACATTAGGCAAAACAGCAAAAATGATGGATCAAATCTAATTTCATTACTCCCTTGGAATGAACAGCTTATAACAAATTCCAAGAACACTCCAATATAGAAATTCTGGTGCTTACACATGAAATAACCCAAAAAATATTGGTTAAAAGTGCCATGAAATGCACAAGATGCATGCATTTATATAACTGCAGATTTATCACCCTCTGCTGGGGAATATTGAGAATTTCCAGCTATTGGATAACCCATGCTTTCTTTAAACTTAATTTTGAATGCTTAAAATATGTTTCACACTTAAAACAGTGATGCATCATGCTTATCTATATTATATTCCAGTGTGTTACTCTTACTATGAATTAAGGTTGCAAATTCTTTATATGCATTGCCGTCAGATTGTGCTGTGTCATCACCGAATTGCCCATGAGCTGTATGAGAAATCAAAGATGTTAGCATACCAAAGCTATTCTGGATCTGAATCTATTTACTCTGTCTGTTCCCTAAACAGAATAACGAACATCCAAAATCTCCCAAAGAAACCCATGGTGCCCCCCCCTGCCCAGCACCCCGGGCAGGTCCAGATGAGGATTAAAAGCTCAGCAAACACTGGAGAGCGACTCAGCCAGACCAAGTCAATGGTCATGCCAGAGCCTGCAGCACCCCAGAATCCTGTAAGTACCTCAGGCTTGCAAAGCGTGATGTGACCATACTCCAGGTGCCTGTGGTTCCTCTTGCTTCTATTTGGACTAAGGTGCACTGGAACCTCGGCTCAGGTCAGGGGGACAGAGGCTTACGATCAGAGGGTCAAATGGATTTATACGCTGGTTCAAGTCAAAGTCAAAGGGTTATGACGTTTTGAAAGTACCGAAAGTGATCTTTTATGTAACTGAGCTCGTGAAGCAAATTAATGAGAAATAATAATGAATTAAGGGTGAGCATATCTCAGATCTCACTGATGAGAATGAGCGGAGGAATATGAATTCTCTTGAATTTAGGTCATGACGATTTTACCCTCAAGTCTCTCAGGTGGCTTCTCAGCATCATATCCTGTCATTCATGCAGTCTGTCTCACACATCTCTTTGAGATACTCGAAATGATGATGACGGTAATATCTACAGATATCCATGGACACATCTACAGGTTGTGAGATTTAAATGACATAGCTGATGTTGAAGGTAGCTGCGGGAGAATAGTGTGTGTTCCTGGCTACGGAAGTCTGAGCGGTTGCTGAGATGTGCGGGCACACACACACACGCGCGCACACACACACATGCACACTCAGTCCCCGTCCTATTTTGGGAGAAGCTTGAAAACATCCCAGCGTGAGACCACAGATGGAATTACCGAGAAGAATTGCAAGTGATCCATCAGCCCTCAGTATTATACACCTCAGTGGCCTGAACCACTCAGATACCAATTAACACCTATTCCGTTACATGTAGGGATGGTCCTAATGCTTCGGCGTGCGTGTATGCACTGTTACCTTGACAGATGCCTCTTTGGCAATTAGGTGTAATTGGCATATCAATATGCGAAAGCTAAATGGATTAACCTCCCTTAAAACTAATGAGCAGGCCCTGGCCCAGCTGCTGGAGCACTGCGCGATTTACATGTGTGTGTGCGTCTGTGTCTGTTTTTATTTCTGACTGAACAGATATACTGCAACAAAGGAGGGCGTGCGAGGCAGACTCTTCATGTTGTTTTTTCTGTCTAAATTCAGACAAGTTCTGACTTTGATTTTTTGTTTATTGTGCATAAGTCAAGTGCGTTCGAGTTCCAGCAGTGTAAACAGCAGTGTAAAATTACAATCCCCGCATCACTTAGTGGCCAAGTCTATCGACGTTCGTTTCATTTCATTTTCTTGGTCGCGATGCTTCATCACAGTGAAAGAAAAAGTAACACGAAACACAGAAGGCAGACCTGTGTGTCACTGCACCGACCCATGTTGCCATTTGGTTTAAGCCTAATAAACACATAACGAAATGAGGAATTCTGGGATACACCGGAATCGTTTTTTCTTGGAGTCGGAATCCGGCTGAGCTGGCTGACTTTACACTCTAGGAAGCACTGAGGAAGGGAAAATGGAAAAAAAAACTAAAAATGACATCAGTCGACCCCAGCGCCTTTTCCACACTCGTCTTCTGCAGCGAGCTCCTAATCGTTAATTGGTGTCCCGGGGTTAACTGGTTTGTACGCGGGCAGCGGGCCGCATCCGTGGGTGTTTTCAGAGTGTATCGATCGGTGAGGCATGCCAGGTCGCTATACCGCAGGCGTCTCCACATTCAGGGCCCAAGTGCTGTGCTTGGCCTTTGACACCGGCGAGGCCGAACCGCCGTGGGTCGGTCTGTGCCATCTTTCCGAACGAGATTACAAACGGATCTCAAAAGCAGCCGCGCTTGGTGCCAGATACATCCCTCATTTCCGTGCCCTAGGGTACCAGGCTCGTTTCGGCGATATCAAACTGCCGTGTGCACGTTATGTCCAGAGTAGGATGTAACGCAGACATCTCCCTGTCCTGGACTCCTGAACACTCCTGAATTAGCAGTGGCTAAATTGCACTAAGCACCTTTGCCTTTGAGCTTATCTCACACCTTCCTGTTTGACAGTCGCCAAAGATACTAGAGGACAAAGTCAAAGGGCCTTTCAGACAACCTCAGTCATTCATAAACAAACTTTGCCATGGCAACTGGGCACCTCAGCCCCTAGCTTTCGATATCACGTTTATACCACTTTCTTGTAAAACCTTGTAGCATATTCAGTCTCCCCCAAGCACAGTATTTTTGATATAAATTGTGTTAATTAGTTTTATTTTTCTGTCCAAAAGTGAACTTCTTATCCTTAAATGAACAAACACACAAATGCAAGAACATGTTAAACAGAAAAATATGTGAGTTAAAATAGGAGTCTTATATTGTTGTTTGTTGAGTTATAAGGCGTAAGACAGCAGGCTTCTTTCAGAAGAAAAAATTGTTTGGAAATATGCAACGTGTCACCAGAAGATTTGACAGTGCTTAGGAAAGTGTGTGTATATTTTTAATGGTTCAGCACAGATATCCAGATTCTTTGGAGCAGGAAACTGCTTGTCCCATTTTAGAAGATGTGGACGGCGATTCCGCTTATCAAAGAGCTCCATCAAAAGCCTGGCTAATCTTTCTAAGATGTGGATAAAAGTCATTTATGCCAGACTAGCTTTTTGTTATGGATGGTCCTCATGAGTCATGAAAGGAAGAAGAATTTAAGTTTAATGTGGTATGTGTGTGTAGCAAAATGGGAAATTAAAATGTGAAACTAAAATAAGTTCTTACCAAAAAGAATACCACTTTCATGCAGTCAAAGGCTCACAGTCTTACAGCAGATACACCAACCTTGTTAGCATCTGGGCTGATTTTCATATGAACCCCCACCCCAAACCTTCAAAGTGATGAATAATCGTTAGATTAAACGTTGTGTCGTCATCGTTAAACGCAGCTAAAGTTTGCTCTATTGTTTTCAGAGTAATTAAGTACATGACCCATTTGTCACAGTCCCATTCTTATTGTTTATGCATCTCCAGAGTCGACCAAACAAACTGTGCTCAACAACCTGTAAGAGACTGTACTGTACTCAACGACTGTACTCAACAACCTGTAGAGACTGTACTGTACTCAACGACTGTACTCAGTGACCTGTAAGAGACTGTACCGTACTTAATGGACTATACTGAATGACTGTACTCAACAACCTGTAAGAGAATGTACTGTACTCAATGGATTGTACTCAATCACTGTGCTCAGTGACCTGTAAATTCTGTCCGGTTCAGGTGACGTCCATCGAAAAGACGCTTGGATCATGGGCTCTGTAACATAAACCTGGATCACACACACAAACACACACACACACACACACACACACACACACACACACGTGCAAATGTTCATTCAAATAGATTTCTTAACAGAGGAAAAGCATTTGTTCTACATTTACAGTGCCAACTAGCATGTGTGTGAAGTCAACAGGACTTTCCTTCCCACACCATGAAACACATCCCTCCTCCTGAATGACAAGTATGGCAGTCTTATCCAAAAAGCCCACGGCTGTTTGCAGCATCAGTTCAAATGCATTATACAAAGGCATTTTGGCTCTGCTGATTTGAAGTTCTGAAGTATATCCGTTTGGGGTGAACAGTGCCCTGACATAACATGCCATTGACCATACAAACAAACTTAGCAAACAGATTAAAAATCAGAAAAGTTTAGGATCAATTGGATCAGTGGGAAACACAAACGTAAACTGTATATATAGGCTAGTTCATCTACTTGGACTCGGCACACGTGTCAGATGGACAGTTCTCTCTAAGGTCTGTTTACCTTGCCAGGAGTAAGGATGATCTCGCTAATGAGAAATGACAGATCTGCCACTCTCCTGATTCACGGTGGCATGGCAGAGGATTCATGTGGCATTTGCGGGATGCTGGGAGTTCGTTGGGGGGGGGGGGGGTGTGCTCTGACAGTCGGTGCACGTTAAGGTCTGGGTGTCCCGGAGACACTGTCAGCCAGGATTGATGTCTACTTTCCCGATTTATGTAAGCGTCGGTGTAATGCAGCTAACCCTGAGTGGTGTTACCTTGTCATTTCGAGATACGGCTCAGAGGAAAGACAAGCTCGAAATAGCTGGACTCTGACCTTGAACTCGCTGCCAAAGTGAGAGATGACAGAATCCATGTCGTGAAAATGTAAAGCGGGATCTGGGGGCCGGCTGGGTGGCGCTTTCTCAGCTGAGACAGTAGAGGGCAGGGTAACACTGTGCTAAGGAGCAACTCTGTCCCGGCAAACCCAGCACAGATAAATCATAAAACGTGAGACAACCATAAGCTTTCTGTACGCCCAAATGCAGCGATGGTCTCATAATAAAATCCGCATTAGCAGAACATCTGGCGTTTTCATGAACAAAACAAGCGTAACCCACCACGAAGAAAGTTTTACACAAAAAGCTTCTATGATTTGATTTAAAGAAAGCATACGTGTCTATCTGCATTTTTCTGTCAACATAATCAAAATGAGGATTCCTTTAAATCAGAAAAATTGCTGCTAATGATTATCCTTAAAATAATAGACGGAAGAGAAATATTTGCTCTGTATACGATGTTCACATCAAAGCTTTTTTTTCCTGAATTACGTGCATGCTTATTTCAAATGATAATGATAATAATAGACACAGGGCTGTAATTGCGGTTGGGCAATTTGATCAAGCTGCATATTCTGTACACCACACTACACCGTCACACTCTCTAACATGGAAATAACTACGATGTATTTTATCATAGAGGAATCACACACAGCGACTGCAAGTAGAACATGAGACAGCACGCCTGCCACAGTCCGTATTTCCCGTCCTGCCATATAGGCTCGCTCGGATCGAGGCTCGACCCCATTGCGTCCGCGCGTCAGGGCACTGTCAATTCCCGGCTCTCCCACACTTGGGAATCGGCTCATGACCGAGCCCTCGGGGATACGGAGGCCAGCCGAGGGCTCCTCCGTAGGCTGCTGGGACACTAGGGCTTGGGTCCAACAGCCTCCGCAACAAAAACGAAAGGCGGGCGGATGATTGCTTAGAGAAAAAAATCAGAGCCTTTTGTGTTTTTGGTTAATTACCCCCAAAAAATAGGTGTTTGATTTTTTTTTTTACCAAGTTATTAAGTGCTAAATATATTACTGCGTTTTTGGAATTTTTCAGAATGGCATTAAATCTCATTTTGTACAGATGGTGGATCATTACATCAATATGAGGCACTATTATTTTGTACTTTTATCTTGGCAAGTAGGTTTATTATTTAATTAAAACACATACAATAGATTCAGATTGTTTTTAACATCGTTTTAATTCGTTAAGGGAGTCTGTAGTTCTGTAAGAGACCGATGCTCTGTGTTTCCTGGCCACCGGTGGACGTCAGACCAGCTGTTCCTGTTTTCTTATTTCACGTTGAAGCTCGTCTCATCGGGCGGTGTCCGTTTAATCACATTTAACAAACGAGAAAAGACATGCGACGGATCGACGAGTTTGTGACAGAGTGCAATTTGAAGATTGAACAGCCGTTTTTGTGCATACTGTTAGGGTGCCCCCTTTATGTCTGCTCTCACTTTCAGAGATCGAAAACCAGCATTTTTGTGGCCCCTATGTTATTGTTCAGTATTTTCAATATTCTTCAAACAGGGGCCACTAAGGGTTTTGCCGGGGACCTCATAAATAATGCAAGGTGGAGTTTCGCTGGAGATGCAGTGTAAAGGTTCACATGCGATTTTCTCTGCGGCTGAAGACCTGTCGCGATTTGCGGAGTTTCCCGGAGATCAAACGAGGGAAAGGGAGACATTTCAAGGCGTTGAATGCGTGTGCCTTAATAACAGTACGGAGTGACCCGAACCCGAGCTCACAGCACACTGCGTTTCCATGCACGGTTTGTGTTTCAGTCATTTTTCAGTCCTGCTGCATATAAATAACGTGCCTATATAAACATGAAACTAGTACACTGTGTAATTTATTGATATTATTATTATTTTTTTTTATTTAAATAAAGCAACTTTATGGTATAATTTATGACGCGCGTCTTTATAAAATACTTATAAATGTGACAATCTGAGTATAACTAGATCTTTTACATTTTAAAATCTGTTTAAGTCTACTTTCAGGCTCATTTGTGCACATGGCCGGTCAGTTTGCCATTTGTGTTTATGCACTTGATATTGCAAGCGTGTGATAATTGAATTCTCTGTAAGGTGAGGCCAAGGGGCCAATGCGCTGCGTCGCACCCTGAGCCACAGATTCTGGCCGCTGAGGTAGACTTGTTACGGATCTGTCCTCCCCCCAGACAGGTGCCCCCCCCGTGACCCCTTCTAGCCCAGCACACTGCATAAGGAGCCTTTGCCAGCCTAGCAGTGTTCACAAAGTACACAAAGATACTCGTACGTGGGAAGGTGGGCAGTGGAAGCAGGTCTTCCCCATTACCCACCCACACTCACTCCCCTGTCCTATTTCAGAAAGGTGGATGCCCCATTAATGGTAGCTGACACAAGTGCTTCCCTCCTTAATCCTGGACATCTTGGCTAAAAGAGCGTTCCTGGAGAGTGCTGCAGTTTATGGCATGTACTCCTTGAGGGGAGGGCCGGCTGTCAGAGCGCATTTCTCGGCACTCCCGCGGAGCGCGCTGCGGCTTTAGGTAACCCGGGACGGCTTCACAAGGAATCCCACCTGGAGCACTCTGGGAATTACACGACACGTCTTTTTCCTTTTCCGTCCTGTCGCCTTTTGCTAAAACTCCCCGGGAAATGGAATGAAGAGGAGCCTGAAGGAGCCCCGCAAAGGAGGGAGGGAGGCCAGGCTGCCCGGGTCTGCACGGCAGCATCGGCAAGCTGACCACATCGCTCGGGTTACTGCCTCATGGCGAAGACGAAATGTGCAATTACATGCGCTCGTTAGTGGAGGGGACGTTTCTGAGACTTAGACTGCAAGTGGTTTCACCTGTTGTGCTGTGCTTATTTCACGGTCAGGCATTTTCCAGTGTGTAAAAACATATTTGTGTTCATTAGTGCGTTAAGATAAAGGGGAAAAATAATCCTGCTTTACTCGTCTTTCATTATAATATTATTAATAAAGTTCTTTCAAATTTCTAAATATGAAAACGCTATCACACTGACCATGGACGTATACAAGGTTCATCACTGCGGCGGAGTGAATCGGTGTGGTTTTCGGTATTTAAGCTAGAGGTGACAATGCTCTTCCCTCTGCTCCGCCTTATATGCAAATTAGACAGCAAATATTTCCCTGTACCTCTCCAGATACTTGTTTTCCTTAGCATTACATTTCTCCAGTGAATTAAAGACGCAGATTCCAGATGAACGATATACACATCTGCCTTTGATATGGTAAAAATGCTATATTAAAATAAAATGTGGCTCAGAACATTCCCTGCCACTGTGTATGCAAGTAAAACGAATTCATAGATAGAAGCAAATTATTAAACCCAAGTCAATTATTTCCTACCTGATACGAAGTGTAAAAGTACCTTCATGAGTCTTAATGCTATTTGTAATTGCGTTTAGTGAAATGTTTTGCACTGTTGTGCCGTTAACCTCAGCATGTTTTTGTACTGAGTGATGGTGGAGACTGAAACCCTCGTGTCCCAGAGGTGTGAGGCAGCAGTGATAACCACTGCACCACCATGCTGGCCTGCGTTGCATGTGTACTCGAGGCATAATCATCACATTATTGACAGCAGAGGCATCAGAAAGCTCTTGCAATGACACAAAGGCCCTGTTTACTCTTGGTTTTAAAACACAGATTGCTGTTTACACCTCTGTCTTTCATGCATCTGCAAAGCATCCAGCTGACCACTTTTATCCAGATCTTGTTACTATCCCGCGCACGGTTATTGTAACGTCCTTGTAGGGACTCTACCAGGATGCGTTAACATTTACACTATATAAGATATGTTGTCAAATGTGTCCCAGACCATCTCGGCAAGCGGCTTGAGTTATCGGATCGCAATGCGTTTTAGTGGTCGCTTGCACTTACATTTAGCAATGTCTATGTGCGAACCGACTGCCCAAAATGTATTTTAAAGCCACGTGTAAACAAGAGATGAGAAGAACATGCAGGAGATGATGATGAAACGAGGCAGATAAAATGGCCTGGTAAAGAGCAGGCCCCTGAACACACGCACGCAGCTGTGTGGCCGTAATGTGCCCTGTAATGAAGAGGCCTCATGAATACGACTGTCAGCTACAAGCAGATATTTGATTAAATAAGGAAGTGAATTTTTCTTGATCTGCCTCTCTTCCCCAATACAGATATCTCGCCATCGGAGGAATCAGTCTCAGCATAGCCTGGCTGACATCAGTGCTACAGGACTTCCTGTGAGTATGGCCGTCTGCTATAATGAAGCGTGACATCACACCAATGGGGATGCTTCCCCGCCGCAGCCCGCGAGCGACAGAGCGAGAAAAACAGAAGTGAAAAAAAAAACAATAACACTGAATTTGAAGAAAAACACTTCATCAGAAGACATCTACTCATGCAATCACTTGGTCGAGAAACGGGTTTGTCTGTACAGGTATCTCAAACGGCCATGCCACATGTAACGGTCAAGCCACCTAATTACAGTGCTAAGTTTGCAGACTGGCTAATGAGTGCATGCTCACACTAGCTTGGCACTAGTTTGCCGGAATCAGCCAACGATTCACACCTGCGTGCCGTCCAGAATCGCCAAGATGAAAGGACCCGCTGCCTTTATTACGCGTCGCGTGTCGCGGGCCCAGTTGGACACCTTTGCTGCTCTGTTTATTAGTGGCCGGTGTGGAGCAACAAAATGAATATGTGAGGCCTAGGTGGCAGGAAGGCCTGTGACCCCCATTTGCAAAGCGAGTTTCAGCGATAATCAGGTTACCAGGGGAGTGTAAATGTGAAATGCTTCAGGGGTCCATACCTATAGTGTGGGCGTGAAACGCTTAGATAATGTCCTGGTATTTCGTGGAAAAGACAAAGAACATACGTCAGTTTTTTTTCCTTTCACTTTGTGGAGGTATTAACTAGCCTATAAAGGGGGATTTAAAAAAAAGAAAAATAATGTGAGATTCCTGCTGTATTCTCATGGTACCTCTTTGAATCGTAAAAATGTATAATTAGGGGTCAGTATGCCCAGTGCTCAGACTAATCACATGTCAGGACATGTAATAATATTTCTGTGGGACATTTTTTCTCATTATCATGAAAAGCACATTATGCGGACCGTTTAAAGGCTCTGGGAGTTGGCCGTTCGCTGTCAGAAATTGCTGCACGCGTGTTACGTTTGTGTATTTATTTCAGAACAAGGTGCTCCTTTGTTTGTGTAACAACACTTTCTGTATGGAGACCTTTTAGCATTTAGCAAATGTTAATGACTGACCGTCTATTTTCCGAGCCTCTTTGAAAATGCCAGTTTAATTGCTTGTCTTTTCATGATAAAAGGTGCATTATGGTTTCCTAGCAGAAAAGGAACCGTATCTTTGAATAATAATATGATAATAATAATTGTGAAAAATAATGTGAGAAAATAAGAGTAGTAGCGTGACACAGACACAGTGAGGCTCTCTCGGTAGTAAACATTAGACCTGTTTTTGCTTTGCTTCCTTTCATGGTCATGCTTGCGATTTAACTTTACAGAGAATCATTTATATAGACCATGTAGGTTTTGAACTCCTACTCAGGGTTTGTGGCAAAATCTCCAGAGACCGGAGCTGAGTCTGGGGGCCTGTGATCAGGTGTGAGAGCCTAAACCCTGCTGGTTATGATACATATGCATGCTGTGTTCTAGACCTGGTCTGATGCTCTAATCACATTTCACATTCACAACCTCAGTTATGCATGTTTAGCAGAGTATTGCAAGTGATTGAAAATGTTTCTTGTGATTTATGGCTGAACACCAGAAGCATGTGCTCTGACTACGCTATGGTGCTATCAGCCTCCTGATCTAACCTAGTGACCCGCATGTACCTCCCATTCCCGATCAACTTACCAAGGCCCACTTCTTCCTCACTCTGTCACCAACACAGGTTATGCTACGATGCAATAATATCAATTTTAACAAATGATTGAAATCTAGTAATATTCATTGTAATATACAGTAAAAACGCAATTACCATAAGCTATCACAATAATGGAGCATATGTGTGCTTTTCATGCAGAATTCCCTGAAAGGTGAATATCTGAACAAAGCCAAGATAGCCGATGGAGGAAAAAAACTGAGGTAATACAGCAAGCCACCGCCTGCCTGTCATGAGGGGTGTGTTGAAGTAGCGGCTGGGTGGGGTCAGGTGGTGGGTGAGATTGGGTGGGCACCGCGGCAACAACAAAATCAAACAGATGTGAAACATATTTCCCCAGTCATTCAGTGGATATCCACCCCCCCCGAGCCCGATAAGGCTGATGGTGCCCTTCTGTACTCTATCCGGCAAAAGCTCCATCTTAAAGACTCAACATTGTCCACAATCAAATGTTCTATTAACCTTCAGCTGGGGAACCTAAATGAGACCCACTGTAGTTCAATGCATCATCTTGACAGCTCTGCCTATTTTTATAATCCATATTTATTGTTTTTTTTTCCCTCTTATTCGAGCCTCTCAGATAGTTGGATTGATGACACAAAACCTTTAAGAACTTCAAAGCCAACTTTAATAGACAGAGGAATGAGATTATTCTGGTGTGTATGCAGGATACAATAGCAGCTGATACCTTACATTATCTATTCTGTCGATTATATCCCATCCTGTTCCTATTTGTTAAAAATTGAAATCAGAGGTTTCTCTTTTGGGATTTATCAGTATAATCTTCAGCACTGCACTTTCATAAGGAATATCCTCTTTAGAAAGTATTTTCCATATGATGGATTTCACAGTGCACCCTTCCGCTGTGAATATAACTTAAGCACATTTGGGGAATCTGTCTGATGCTGTGTATTGGTATTTTTGTTTTGAAGAGCATATGCATTAATTAAGTAGATTTTTTCTGCATTTGTGACCATAATGCCCATATTATCTTGCTGGGGGATTAAAACGCCATAATCTGCCCCCAGTAGCCTTTAGTCCTGACGAGGACGGCCTGCGTCTTGCTTATCTTGGAAGTGTTAACTTTTGTTAATGTCTAATCCTGCTCCCTGGCTCTCAGAGGTCACAGCTTTCACATGTACCAATACCAAAGCAGTGTTTATGGGGGTTAATTTAGAATTAATACCACAACAGTTTGAACACAAAAGACGGGTATGAACTGCCATCCAAATACTTCATGTAGTGCTGCAGTATTTCTTTCTGGAGTCTATTCCTGTGTGCCCGTTTTTTGCATGTCTGGGTGAGTTTCTTCTTGGAACAATCGCGTCCACCCGTCGTCCAAAAACGCGGTGAAATCGTGACTCTACATTGTGTGTCACTGTGTGTCAGCCTGCGACGGAGTGAGATCCTGCCCACGGTATCCGCTTCCTCAAGCCCCGTGCTTCCTGGGATAGGCTCCAAGCCCACTGTGATCCCATCCCAGATCGGCAAGACGGGTGAATGCCCCTCCCTTTAATTCCCTGTAATCTCCCCGCAGGAAGAACTGGACCTCCACCTGGGTTGTCCTAGAGGATAATCGGCTGTTTTTCTACAAGGAGAGCAAGCAGGAGGCGCTGCCTAGTTTGGTAAGCATATCAGTCTTTTTTGCACAAGAATGAGCTAGCTGGTTTCAAAGTGGTGTGAGTGCTGTAGGTTTATGGGAAATTCTAGAACCTTCTCCCCGTCATCAGGAAGAACGACCTCATACATGTTATATGGAGCTGCACACGATGTTCTTTGGCCAAAAGCAGGCTCCTTAGTGTGGTGTCATCATAGCCAGGCCACAAGCTGCCGACACATGGGGCCCTCTCGCTGGATACGTGCGGAGCGGGTGGCCGGGCACGAAGCCCCCAGGAGCACCGAGTACGGTGGTCATTTTTCTAGTGGCTGCCTGACAGGCCGGGCCATGGGAAGCTCAGGAGGATGGAGGGAGCAGGGCAGGAAGCTGCAGCTTTTATCAGGGGAAATTATCCGCATGAGGGAGATAAGGACAGGACAGATTTTATCAGCCTGGATTGGATTTAGTCATTTCCTTGGCGAGATGAATGAGTCACGATACGGGGCTTATTGTCCATAACCCTTCGCAGACCTTGCCGCTTATTACTCATGATCCGTTTACGAGTCAGGGCTGGCTTTGACATATGTTCGCTGCCCGCTGCAAAGCCGGTGAGGCCCACCTTGTGCCGCTCAGCTGCCCTTCGCAGTGCCTGAACCCATGTATTAACATGACTGGTACAGCCTGCCCTCCCCCACCCTCCTGTGTCAGGTAATTTCACACTTGTTCAGCAGCACAGTGATGTGCCTGGGGGCTTGAGCTAATTCATCACCTGTGCTGGGAGAACCTTCCGGAAACACCCATGTTAAGCTCTTTAGGACTTTTGTCACCTAAATGGCACAGTGGAGATGGTGCCTATGGTGAGATTATTCATCCTGCCCCCAGGGGCCACTCACATTCCCCATTTCAAACAGACGCTAAGCTGGGGAGGCAGCATGGCCACCTTGCAGCGCCCTCCACTGGGGGGGAGCATGCCGTCAAGCTGTCTGAAATGACATGGAATGACGCATTCGAGGGCAGCCGGGGGAGGGGGTGCCACTGTCTGACAACAAGACCCCCCCCCCCCATGTGGAAGCTGTCAGACTTGGTCCTGCCAACCATGACAGGTGACGGGGAAGGTACACAGCAAGATTGTGTCACCATGTATAACCCCTGGGGGGAGTCCTTTTATGGCCCCTGTCATGTCTCTCTTGGGGGAGGAGTCAACATCGCCGACTGCCGCTAGCATGTGTCGAAGGTGATGCTGGGACCTCCGCCGCATCCCGAGGTTAACTCCGCGGGAGTAGGGAGGGCCGTCGACAGCTTTTACCCGCCAAGAAAACTCCATAAAACAGACAGAGAGGCGTCCATCGGGGGAGGGGTGGCCGTGTGTCTGCCAGGAAGTGTTTGGAGGGGAGGGTGTGCGCTCGCTGCGTGTTTCTGGTCGATAGGCTCTCTGTGAGATCCATTACAATTAGCCAGCGATTTCCAGAAAGTGAGAAAAGCTGGCGGGCGGCTGATGCGTGTCGCCCGGTGTTCCTGGCACCCCTCTGTCATCCGGACTCGTAAACAGGACCAGGGACGGTCCGGCCCGCTTCCTTCCTCAGAAAGTGGGAAGAGTCTTTGCTTGCCAGCTGCAGATCAATTTGCGACATTCGCTAACGATAATGCCGCGAAAATGATTTAGCTAGTATTGTTCAGGTGGGAAACACATGTCAGGAAGTACAGTGTCACATTATAAAGAGTTATGCTAACAGCACCATCAAATATGCTTTGGATACTTTCACTTATTGGAGTTTTCTGGTATTTTATTAGAGCATCAGTATTGATCTGTTTGTTTTCAGTCATTTTATCATTAGCATCATTTCATTTAGCATGTTTTGATGTCCCAGCTACCCTGAACAGGGTAAGCAGTTGGAGGATGGGATAATTTCATGTGTTTTTACATGTAAGATTTAAATTTTCGGCTGAAATGTAACAATCGTTTGACATAACTGTGAGAAAAAACACGTCTGCGGAGCCAGCTTGGTAGCGTTCTCCGGCAAATGGCGGCGACAGATGAAAGCATCGCCCTTTTCTGCCGACCGCCGTATCCGGGACCGGAAAGTGATCCAGCTTCTAGAGAGAGAGGGGCAGGAAGGAGCCAGACTGTTTACCAGCACGGGCGGTTATTTAACCATCGCCTGTAATCCCCCCCCCCACCCCGCACCTAGGGCATGACTCTGTCAGGAATGAAGAGTCCCCGGGAACGTCCTGGGCCGCTTTTAATGAAGTACAGGACAGCCATCAAAGGCCCTCCATGCTGGAACATAATGAGGGCTCCGCCAGGCAGATGTTTTAAGTCTCTCTTAGCCATTTTCATCATAGAGCCGTGCAGCATGAAACGCGCATTGGCCCCAAATACTCTCCCACTCATTTGGAGTGGTTGCGAGGCCCCCCAGCGAGACAAGCTGCACTTTATGTTTATCAAGTGGCAGCCAGATAAGCCTGAGAATGACCCCCTCACCACCGGCTGTTCCCCTACGTGCTGAAACACACCCGTGATGCCGACTGTGCCCTCAATGGCCCCTACACACACTCCTACTATGGGAAGAATATAACTGCTTTTGAGGTTCTGTTAATTATATCTTCAGGAGAGAGGATTACGCTGCCCTCAAGAGCGTGTGTTAGTATGTATGGGGTGGGGTGGGCGGGGGGGGGGATCACTAGGAACTGCAAAAATAAAAGGGTTTTCTTGTAATGTTTTCCATTTCATAATACCAAATATTTTGTCCTTCACCCTAATTGGGACTCTGCTGCAGGTGGACAGGAGGTTGGGTCCTGGTTTGGACCGGGGGGGGACAAGAGGGAGTTAGACGTGGGCAGAAAAAAGTGAAGCTTCTAAAAGGCAGCTTTCTGTGGTTAAAAGCATGATGAGGTATCGGCTTGTTTAGGTGAATCAAAGGCACCGTGTTTTATTGTCAAACTATCAATACATTTTAAAAGCTGTGTGTGGTATGTAAAAGGCATCTGATACCCTGTCAGCTTCCCACATGCCATCACACACGTGTATCGCAGCACACGCACATGTGTCTCCTGCATCAGTCCTCTGCAACCCGCACCGATGTGGATTTATGAAGCGCGTCCCTGAGTTATTGCCCGGAAGAGCGCACGGAATCCGGCTCCTCTTTCCCGCCGGGATTACCATGGCCTGGCGGTGCCGTTGATTGGTGGCTTTTGAATACCTCCACAAGCTGCCATGAAATGCCCTCCAAATGGACGGCTTCCATGGGCTCCTCGTATGACACAGAGCCGTCACTGAAGGGGCCACCGTCACAGAATATGTCACACGCCTCCGTCAGACACGGCATGCTTCTGTTCTGAACGTCCGAAAGCATTCAGGTTTGCTTAATGTCCTCCCCCCATGTCACAACAGCTCCCTCCAGTCGGTGATCCACAAGGCCTCAGAAGTGGAAATTCGCCACTATCCTGTTGCTGGTGATCAAGCGAAGCATGCTATCACAGATTCTGCTCAAATTTAAACTATTTAACACTAGGAGAGTCCATCCAGTTTATCCTGAGTTTTTTTCCCCTTGTAATTGGTTTGGTCTACAGCTTGACCTCGGATCACACATTTTTATTTCAACAACTTTCAAACATATTATTTACATTTTATCTTATGTTATTTTTCACAGATCTTACACTTGAAAAGGTGCCATGTGTGAGAGAATCACAAGTAAACACTTGTTGTTTCATAATAAAATTTTGACTTTAATAGTAAAGATAGTGTTGTGCTTTATTTTTGTGGTTTTTTTCTTTTCTTTAGGATTCCCCCCCAGCTGCCCTCTGTGCCTCTGTTAATCGCGTTCAGGACCTCTCCACTCTGTTCTTTTTCTGAGTATAGGGATGTTAATGTTTTTTATTCTATTGCCCTGAATAGTCATGCAAA
>JAODLD010000040.1:3165876-3191828 GCA_026781065.1 Mormyrops boulengeri | reverse complement strand
CCCCCCCCCCCGCCCCCCCCCCCCCCCCCCCCCCCCCCCCCCCCGCCCCCCCGCGCCCCCCCCGGGCGGCCTGACACAGCTGCACCTGGCGCCGCGCGTTGCTGTGCCACACTTAATGATATCGGATGATATCATTAGGCAGAGTGTTCATAAACAGATGTTAACCCAGCGCCTAAATAGTGTCAGCTGATCCCACGTGTCCTGAAACAGTATTATTTATATACAGCGTTTAAGTTTGTCATGTTAATAACCCTGCTATTAGCACCGTGGCGGCACGAATACAAATGGCAGCGGCGGCAGCGGCACCCGGGCCCTGCCAGGATCCGCACACAAGCCGACTTAAGTGCATCCTTCGGGTCTCGAGAAGTGGCAGGATAGCGCCACTGAGCCGAGGACGTTTTGTTCCGCTGGCGTGCTCTCCACCCGAGCCTGTCGCCGCCAGGTGACATCTGCAGGCAGAGCATGTGGGGCGCTCGTGGGAGGGGCTTCACCTGCAGTTACACCCCCCCCCCCCGCCTTTCTCGCCGGTCTGTGAAGCCCATTGCAGAGCCCGCTTTTCTCCACTCACTTCCCCCGCCATGATAGATGACAGCATGCGGAGGTAAAGAGCGAGGGATAACAAAACACGAGGGAAGCAGAAGGTGTGGCGTGACATTTCACCATGAACATATGCGCCCATTTACGGGAATCATGGGAACGCAGGGACCTTTCGCCTCGGCACTGCGATACGGAGTGCAGCCGCCACACGCTACATGTGTGCTTGTCTGTTTAGAAACACGTGTGTCCTTAAATAATGACGAGCAGGTGGAGATCCACCTCACCGTAACAGTTCATATTTGACCCAGCCTGTTAAAATACAAAATTAATAAAAATGAAGCGCATTGCTGTTTTAATGTAATATATATTTAGTAAAAATATTAAAGCATTTAACCACACAACAAATGAGTGGTTAACAGTCACAGAATAAATTATATTATTATTGTTAATATGGATGATAATAATAATAATACTATTACTACTACTAGTAATAATAATACCAATTTAAGTTAAGCTAATGAGAAGCGAATGGCACTCCCCGAAATAGCCACAGGCGGCCAGGCAGGCAGACCCCCGCGGTGAGATCAGTCTTCGGGAAAGCTTCCATTTTCACTGGCCCTAATATGTGTGTTAACCGATTTATGCAAAGTTGAGGCCTCGCACTATTCCGCAAACTGCCATTCTATCCCCCTGAAAGGAAGAGCCGCCCATTTCACTGCCACTATTATGCTTATTTGCCCTGTCAGGGCTGTCAGGCTGCCTGACTCTCCCCCCGAAACGGCCATTAGGTACCATTCTGTCATGTGACAGGAGGCATTCTGCTGCTCCTAAAAACCTCTAATTATTTCCTTCGCCTGAGATGGCGGCGGGTGGGAAGGTAATTTTTAACCTTTCGCGTGCACCTGGGGAGAGCTGCTCCGGGGAGCCAAGGTGCCCGTGTGCCATTCCGGCATCAAAATATGACCTTTCATGGCGGCTCGGAGAGGCCCTGGCACCGCCGCCGCGCTAATGCTAATGCTGATGACTAATTTATTCGTCAGTCCGCCACATCTGATGCACTCCGGGTGGCGCCACGGCCGGAACAGCGCGGAGTGTGAGAGAGACGGGGAGGCGCAGGGATGGCCGCGGGGTTAAAGGTACCCCGCCGAAGACGCTCTCTGTCCGGTTTCCCGACCGCGCGCCAGCGACTGTGAGATTCCAGGAGCTAATTATGTCGCTCGGATGCATTCAGCATCAGTGCTCAGGCACGGGCTCACTAACGCGCTTGACCTTTATGTTTCTTTACCCAAATTGGTGGCAATTGGGAAGCATGCAAAAGGCATGCATATTCCATAGTGGCATTTTTTGGGGGTGGGGGGGGGGGCATTACTTAGTTGGATTTTTATTTTGTGATTTAATGAAAAAAAAGGGGGGAAGCAGGTATGAAGCAGTAATTTTTGATTGGCTTGTTCGTGCACATGGTCAAACAGCTGGCTATGAATAATGTTGGATTTAATGAACCATTTTTAGAAGATACCCTTTTGGCTTCTCTGATCCCCCATTACAGCACCACCAGTAAACAAAAAAAACATTGTGTTCAATTCAAAACAATTAACATGTCCTATTATAAACAAAAATAAGCCGCACGATTTATGTTGCAAGATTTTTTGTTTTAGCTTGTTCCCCTTTTTACATTGATATGTAATTTCATTATTTCTGAGGTTTAAAAAGATCTCAGAAGCCACCGGCCCTGTATAAAAATAGGAAGGAATCAAGGACATTGAAGGTTTTAAAATTCTCTCCATTGCAATTTTTAAACCTTATCGTCAAATAATTTGAAATGGAGGGGAGAGAAATTCCATTCTGACAATAAAAATTAAGAATTAAAAACACGTGAGATGTGTGTTACATGGACAAAAAGTTGAGCTGATGTCGCTTGAACACGAGGTGAGGTTCCAGTGCTGTGTACCGCCGATCGCCGGCCCCTGGGCTAATGAAGGATCCCTTTTGTGGGCCTGTAATCACTTGCTACCTTAATGCTGAAGCTTCGGAGGCATAAGGAAAATTTATGGTGGGTGGGATAAGTTTTGAAAAGACGGGACTTTGCCTTGGACATGGCTGTGTCGTTGCCAAAAATATGTCTGCCGTCCCCAGATTCCTTTTGTGTCATATTTTATTAATAACACAGCTTTGCTGTGGATACTGTCTGCCAAACCGAGAAATGCTTTAAAGATAAAAATTTAAATTAAAAACACTACAGCTTATCAATAGTTAGAGAAAGTGAGGCCTCAAATCTGCAAACAGGGGCCTAGTAGCATTTTCAGCTGGGAGTTGCAGAAAGAGGAGTTTTCTAGATTAACATTAGTAAATTAAAATTAGTAAATTATTAATTGGAAGGTTATGTAACTTGGCATTTTTTTGTGAGGAAGAACAAACAAACAGGAAGGGTTAAACAGGTGAAGTGGTTACAATTACTGACATCTTGTGAAAGAGGAAAGTGTGCAAACACTCTGAAAATAGTGACCGCAAAAGAGGGCACATTAAATATTTAACGCTTTACTTCCACAAGCCATAAAAAGCATGCTGCTTGCCATTGTGATTCCCATTAGATATGAACATGCTCTGAGCACGCTCATCTTTTTTTAATAGATATAAAATTTGTAATTTATATGTATATTCTATCTTCATTTAGGACACTGTAATCGAATAACACTGAAATATATAATGCAGGTGCCAATGTTATTACATAGTTTGACATAGTTTGTTTTTTGGTATGTCTGTTTGTTATATGACTACTTTGATCATTTAGAAATTGCATGAACACTATTCCTGTAAATGTAATTTTATCAATGAATAGCTCTGCTTTTCAGTCGAAACCAGTGTGCTGTGTTTACGCAGCGGCAGTCTGACACAGTACGGCCGAGGACGATAACCCTTAACACCACACACTCCCACGCTGTCTCTCATTTTCCCTCTAAATCAGACACTCAGACACACACACACACCCGCACATACTCTTACACACACATGGTCCCCTGTAACAGCGGTACATCACACCACGGGGTCTTGGGCCTTTATTCATGGGTTATTCCCCGTATCTTCGACATCCCGTCACCGTGAATATGCGATGTGATCACATGATACACGTTTTGACGAGTCGCCAGTGGCCGTTTCCGAGACATCGAGACCCAGCGCTGCCCTTAGGTAAACGTAACATCTGCGTGGATCGAGAAGGCCGCCTCCAGCCTAACTTACTTAAACATTTCCATCTCAGCGGCATTTGCCAACAGAGTGAACTAAAAGTGTGTGTGTTTTTTTCTTAAGACGACGTGTGAAATGCTGAAAATCTGGAGTGCATTTTCCATCCGCGGTAGGTTATGTGCACATATTCTTTGTCTTTCATTTATTAAGGGAAATAAATAGGGGGAAAAACGGGGATAAGAAAAAAAAAAACTTTGCTACATATGGACTGTTTCTTCCAACTAATCAGCAGACTGATGGTGATTGGCTGGCGGTGCAGTGTTGGCCGGGCCCAGAATTAGCACAGCGCCCAGGTCTTTGCTACAGGCTGCACAGGTTGGCCGGGACTCTGCCGGGGAGCAGATGGCCAGCCAAAGCTCGCAGTCACACTTACCTTCCCCACTAAATCCCTAATCCCTCTGTGGACACTCCTCCAAGGCAGGTTTTGGAGGCAGAAATGGGGGTTACAATCTGGACTCGTACGTCGCTTGCCAACACGCACAGAACACAGAAATGCAAATCGACTTATTTGCGTTGTCTGGCGGCCAAAGGAGCGCTTCTTGAGAGTAATTAAGATACCTAGGAAAATATTTGTAAAGGATCAATAATAAGAAATAAACAACTTATCATGATAATGATTGATGACCTCACTAATGGGCACGGGTAGCAATTCCTTTAGAAAATGTGTCTCGATACTACAGCTAACCACGCAAAATACCGTTATTTTACATTGTCTTCGGCAGGGTAAATCACGGCTCTAAGGTTCGGTCTTCTCGGGACCGGCACATGTCAGAGGCGGGTGCGCGGATTTGCACTGATGCCGTTCCGTTTAAAGAGAACAGCTTGAAGCTGAATAAAGAATCAAATAATTAACCGTTAGGAGAGGCCCGGCAACCTGTGAGCCGGCGCTGAGCCGTGCGAGGTAGCTGGGACTCGGCACGCGGCAGACGCCGTTATTTGGCGAGCGTTAGTGCAGAAACAGCGTGCAGATGTTAGCAGACAAACAGACGCAGTGTCTCATACGTCCGATAGCTAATGTGTCTGTCCAAAACGCACGGAGTTAAGCGTTCCCAAACATCAAGTCAGTGCACGACACGTGGAGCAAAACGACACAGCAGATCTGGGACGTGCACTTGGGCCAGGCTGTCTCTCCACCTTATGTCACCCGTCTCACAAACAGTCTGCGTTGTTTTTATTTTCTATGCCCTTCTGGAAATTTTTCAGCTGTGGCAATAAATCAGCTTTATTCGCTATTTATTGTAGCAGAATACACCATAATCATAACCGATTCTATTCTGAGAGCTGTTCCGATCAGCGATGACTGATTTAACTGTTTTTAAGATTAATTTTGAACATGTCCCTTGCAGGACAGGACATTGTGTGTACATTCTTCTCCTGGCCCACATCGAATTTATGAGGTTTCTGGCGGATTCGGCTAGTGTAAGTCACATTTTGTCCTCCCGGACAAGAGATGGACACAAGGGCAGCTTCTTCCCAGACCAGATGTCCTCCATGTCAAAGCTCAGATGGTGACACTATGGGCTGGGAGAAAGGTCATGTACATACAGCAGGTTAAATTAGGTGCCTGTAAAATCTGGTCGGGGTCTTGGGGGTTACGATGGCCTGCAACATGTGGTAATTAAAGGTCACGCTGCGCGCATTGGAACACAATACATTATTAACGGGGTAATCCCAGTTCACCCAGTGCAGGGTAGCCTCTCCCAGCACAGCATACACAGCATACTGTAGCAAGCACAAGAAACCTGAAGCGGCTGCTGCGTCGCTTTTTGTAGGAGCGGAAATGAATCTGACAAGAATGAAAAAGTGTAAGTTTGCTTTTATATTAGCAGCAGAGAAACTGAGCCGTAAAGGAAGGCTGCTGATTGTCTGGGCATCAAAAATAAAACGCGGTGGGAAGACATTATCCCAAGGGCCCCAACCTGGCAAATAACCATTGACATTTAAGACTGTGAACAGATATGGAATTGCTTAAGTTTTTACTATAAAAAAATAAATAAATAAAATAATTGGCCAAATACGTAGATTCGTGATAAGCAGTCAAACAAACCAGAAAAGTTCGGCCAGCTTAAGGTGTGAATTTTGATAAATAAAAATGCATAATTTAAAAAGATTAAAAAAACCATAAATTATGAATGAAAATAAAACCAATATATTTTCAGCACACCCCCAAGATAACATTGACACTATCATCTATTTTCCACATTTCATATGAAATAGTGTGGAATCAGAGCTGCCTTTCTGATAGCGTCTCGCATACATGCAGATCTGTGGCGTCCACTAAGCTAATGTTACACGTATTTTAAAATCAAATGCAATCTGACAAAGGCTACGTGGCCACAGCGGGTTACCCGCGTCCCGAGGGCGCGCGGACGCACAGGAAATGTGAATCGCGGCGGGTCCACCCCTTCACCACTAGTACTTTGGCATTTGCCGGTCATGAATAATCTCAGGGCTCGTCCGTGTCCTTAGAATTCACGACGGGTGAGCTGCAGTCAGGTCTGGCATTTCACCTGTGGGCCTTTGCATCGATTGAGATTCATCACGGAGACGGTGTGAGCGGCAAGGGGGGTACGTAATTGGCCCAGGGGTATGGCTAATTCCTGCACTTCTATGAGACCTACATGTTAAGGCAACATCAATCAATTAATGGGCCTGTAATGTGTTTCGTGATGGCGGTGGGGGGATCTTGCTTCCTGAAATTCGCAGATCAGCTGCTCAGGCCTGTGTCTTCGCAGCCATCCCATAAACGAACGAGCATACACATGCGCACACACACACACACACACACACACGGATTCATAACCAGCACCCTTGCTCCTAATTAGTTGTACCAACTTCACTAACAAGTTATGTTCAGATTTAAAATATTAAACATTTTCACCAGTGAAGTGGGTTTACATATAAAAAATGAAACTGGATGCTGAATTGTGAGTATTCAAGCTCAGGACATTAAAAGAGCAAAAGAGAGTGGAGGAAGCCTGGCAAAGAATTACTTGTGAACTGCAGAGAAGTCCAAGTGGACTATACAGTGCTCACAGAAAGTCTGGGGACGCTTGGTCAATTCGGAAAAATATCGCTAATTTGTTGATTTTATCACGAAACATGTCTCTATTTACTTGTTTTCAAAAATATATACCACATTATAAACAACTAGTAGTTTTAAGTGAAAAATTAATTTCAAGTAGTAATAAAATGAGACCCAAATTATAGTTCTAAAAGAGCTGTTATAAAATAAAATAGTTCATTGACAAGCAGTCTCGTTGGGTGCTTTTTAATTAGTAACACCTTCGCAATAACATAAAATGCCAAACATTTGTGCTAAGTATCTCTTTATGGGCCAATGATTACAATTGCATTTAATAGCAAAATGGCAAGAAAATAATTGAATGAGTCAGTCAAAAAATTATGACACTTCATAAAAATGAAATGTCTGCGCCGACGATATGTGCAGATATGTTTGTTAAACATCGCTTGTCAATGGATGTTTGTTATGAAACCAATAAATCTGAAACATTTTTATTGAATCAAACAAGCGCCCCAAGACTGTGAGCAGGTATATGATAGTGTGAACAGCGTATGTGTGGCGGGGGTCATTTAAAACCTGCCTTCAGACTGGGGGAGGGACTGAATCAAAGACACACAGCCCAGTTGAATCTGCTTGACAGGGATTCGCGTCACTGATTGGCTGATTGGCTTTGTAGTCTTTAGCGGAGATAACAGTGAAGTTCACCCCCGATTGTCCGACATCTAGCCCGTTCTAGCCGTAGCTAAACTCCACTCCCCCCATTTTGCTGTCAGTGGTATGTTTAATATTTGCAGTTAAAGGGGCAGATATCCTGCTTTTTGTCTCCACCTGTGATTAAACTAGAGCCAGCAGCAGTATTCAGAGGATATTAACTATTTACAAATCAACGGAGGAAAAGCAACGAAATAAGCTCATGTGCTGTAATTCTTCATCCCCCCCAGACACAAACGACCCGAGCGCCATACTTTACACTCCCCAACGCAGCGCATTAAAATTTATTCGCAATTTAAGCAAGAGGCACTTTCTGCCCCCTCACGCACAGGGATGAATTTGTCCCCACATCAGCCACGCATGGCTGCCGGCCGTCCCAGATTAATGGAGGGGGGGGGCTTGCGGGTTTCTGGAATAATACCTGTTAGCGGCAGCCTAAACCCGGAAAAGAAGGCATGCTCTCTGGCCCACGCCGCCATCTGTCCCTGCACGTTACCACCTGATCGCCCCTAACAGGTCTCATGGGATTCGACCTGGCGCCCTGCCGGGATCTGGCCTCATCATCTAGGGGGTGGGGCATAACCTCGAGGCCGTGTATTTAATTAGTGCCCAGTGGATGAAGATAGAGTCACATACCCCATCACTTGCTTTCCCCGCTCACACATGCCTGTCCGTCCCTGTCTCTTCCCTCTGATTTACATGTTTTTTTTTAATTTATAACCACCTCAGTGAAAGCCCAGATCAAAATGTTGCCTCTTCTTATTGGTCAGCTGATCCTTGGGCCAGATCAGAATGTTCCCTCCTTTTACTGGTTAGCTGATCCTTGGTACAATATAAATATTCTTGTTAAATATTCTCTTCATTAGCAGACATATATTTTTCATATCAGCCTTGACTAGTCGATGTTTTTTTTTTTTGTGTTTGTGATTCCGGGCCCACATGACCTGTAATTGGTTAGTATAGCAGCCTGGTTTGCAGGCACCATTCACACCACTGCTAGAGCACTGTAAAAAATGCACTTCCTCAGTTTGCGAAACTGACAAGTTCTTATGCTAATGAGTCCTTTTCTTGCTTTCTTTCTTTCTTTCTTTCTTTCTTTCTTCTTTCTTTCTTTCTTTCTTTCTTCGCAAGTGGCTGGTACGGGAGACCTTCCACGGGACCCCTGGATGGCCACTGACAGACAGTTTGGCCTCACTCCCCATTTTGTGTTAGCGGCGAGATGAATCGCGGTTCCTCATGCCGTCCCTGGGTCCCGACGGCTGGTTTTGATTTCAGCTCGGATTGGGGGGAAAGCTTGGGATGTCACTCTGAATAAGTTCAGGTTGTCCGTGGGCCTGGCCGCCTGTGTAAAGCGCACGGATAAATTGTCCATAAGAAAAAAAAACGTAGGCTAAGGCAGAATTAGGAGGCAGGACAAAGCAGATCTCCCATACATAAATCCCGCTGTGGGCTCTCTGAAGCAGGTGCTCATTGCCTAGACCTGCATTTAGCAGCATGCAGCATGCTCAGAGAGAATCCGTTCTGGTTGCAATCTCTCCTTATGTGTGACGTTCATCATCTTCTCCACACTCTGAAGGTGAGCATTCCTGAAGCTCACGAGCTCCACCCAATTAAACGGGCGCTCCAAAGCGGCCACTTTAAGGCAGAAGTTGGGCCTAGAGCAACTGCACCCACAATGCAGTGGGGATGCAGTAATGACACAAGGAGCGTCATGTTATTCTCGGCCCTGTGGAACGTTCCCTCACTGCTGGAACTAATGATCTCCGGGTTTTACTTCAAACCAAAGCTACATAGTAATCTGTTTTTGATTTTCTTCTTCTGAGTCTGCAGCGTGCCAACGTCCCTGAAATACTCGGTGACATATTCAGGACGCTGCTCTGTGTGTGTGTGTGTGTGTGTGCATTTGCCCCTTTACATCAGGTACTTGTGTGATCTGTGGGACGACATAATCCCCACTGGGACCTATGATGTACACAGGAAGCTTTACTCTCCTTGGCTTATTTAAAAAAAAAAAAAAAGTCAGTGATATTAAAAGGTTTGATATATCTTTGTAGAAATGTTGTTGCTAATTGGAAATAATTAACTCTGCCATATTGAAATCTTCAAAGTTATATTGTCCCCTCGTGCGTCTGCGTAATTAATGTTTAATTTAACAGTAAAATGCAAATGTTCAGCCGCAAATATTATTCATCTTTCTTGCACTCCGTGTACTTAAATATTAATAGCTACAATTAAAATAAGGTTTAGACATTTAACATACACTTTACTATATAGTGTGAGGAAATATGGCCCCTTTCCCTCGCTTTTTGCCATGTCCTTACAGAGATTACACAGCTGCGGTTTCATTCACTTGGCTCTCAGTTATTAAAACAGACTCCCTCCACTGTCCGAGCGCTTTGTTATAGGCTCAGGCCATAAAAAAACATGTTTGCAGGGAGTGTTAAACCTGCCGTTAAAGGGCATTGCTAAAGATTTCATCATTTATTTTCACTTGGGTTCTCTGCTTCGGGAACAAAATGTAAACATCTAACCAAGTGTTTCTCCATAAATTGGTATCTGGCTGCACCGCTGGCCTCCGTTTGATGACTGACTGGTACAAAGTGACACTGACGCCCACAATACGGCCAGACGGGGAAGGCAAGCATGTACTGTATGAGCTGTTTTTATTTCTCGCTTTCTTTAGATTCACATTTTCTCATCGTACTATTGTACAAAGAACATTTAATTCATTACTCTATTTAACCATGTTGTATTTACTGTAGTTCCATTCAACAAAATGGCACAAGTGTGGCTTCTCTTACTGTAGTAGCGTTGCACCTCCATGGTTAGATATGTAGATATACTGAAGAAACACACATGCATTTTATAACTCGCCGAAAGACGTTGGTGTTTTTGGATGTAATCTTTTATAAAACTTTATAAATGACATATATCATATATAAATATGGTTATTAACATGTGTTATTTATTAATTATTAATATATGGAGAAACAGTCTTTGTTTTTGAAACAAAAATGTTTTTTTTTTTATTTGCAGTGACAGTGTAATTTACAACTTAAATGTAAATGTTGCATGAAGATGTAAAGGCCCGACTTCTTAAGTTTTCATTGTATCTGAAAAAGAAAAACATCAGAAATGTAACCAAGATGAAAAAGTATCTGAAGTGATAAATGCCTGCAGTGCCAGAGTGACTATAGCATGTAGCCCTATTTAAAAACCGTCATTGTGAACTGAGAGTTTGAATCCTTCCCCCTGGGACCGAGGTTGCCAGGCTTGTCAAATGAGAGGCTGTGTTCAGGGTTGCCAGATTGGCAGGCCGAGGATGGAGGGTTTTTGGTTCTCATTACAGCTGTCTGTTGGTCTTCATTGACAAAGAGTGACTTAAAACAGCCCTGAGATTTACTAAGATCTGAATTCCCGCCTGTAGTGTTTTCATTGCTGTGGATTCCTGGATTGTTTTAATATGTGCTCATTATCATATTATTTTCAAACAGTAAATGGTACCAAATTTCAGGACCAGTGTGTATAATCAATACATTTAAATGAATCACGTTACATTTTCTCTAGTGTTGTTATTAAAGGCATTGAAAATAATTTGATATGTAGGTATTTTTATCTATAGTAGTCCTCAATCCATAAAATCTGTTCATCCAAGTGAGAGGTTGACTGTGAAACACTGTGTCTTTGAGAAGTGCTCATGAATGTAATATAATTAGTGCCAGGCTGCCAGCGGTGTGGAACAGGCTCTCTTAAAAAGCAGTAAAGGGAAGGTGGGACAGGTGGAGGGAAAGCAGGCCAGGGTGGCGCAGTAGGTATCAGCACAGGCCGCGCTTCCATGTGACCTCAGTGCAGCCAATCACAGCCCGAGAAGAGGGCCACCAAGTGACACCAAGGGCAGGTGGGGATGCGTATGTCATCTCTCTTAGCGGGACGGAAGAGAAGCGCACGCAGGTGGGCAGACTGGAAGGATCGAACAGCGGGACCCTTCACACTCTCACACACGCGTGGGCTCATCAGAGCCGGCGTTCCCGGAAATCACAGCGGAAATGAGGGCGGGGCTCCCTCGGGGTGATCTGGTGCCTGACAGAGAGGAACCATGACGATGGCAGGTGCTGGCATGGCGGTAAAAGGCTGAGAAAAAAGCAACACACACACACACACGCGCGCGCGCACTTACGCACACACTGTGAGTGTGTCTTTCTGCCACCTGACACAATAACCGCCCAGGTGCGGCCCAGATAGGGTTACAGCGTGTGAATTCGCAGCGTGGAAATAACTGTGCCAGCTGCCCAAATCTTTTACAAATATGAAACCATTTTGGACTCGATAATGAACAGAAGGACTCGACATGCAAGACTGAAACAAACTCATTTTTGTGTCTTTGTACATCAGTAAAATTAGTGACTCCGCTTTGCGCTGTGTGAAAAAGCAGAAATGAATAAAGTAAGTCTTGTGTTGGCAGAAAGGCAAATAAATGTATTATGGACCAGTACACCCAAGTACAAATGTATTGTTTTTTGAGTTCCATAAGAAAAAAAACAATAGCAACTATTTTATTCCTGTTCTAGGCTATTTCGAGTTTTAAATTGGTCAGTCCTGGGAACGACTTGTAGATCCTGATAGATGGAAAACTGTATTCATTCACCACTAAGCCCTCAGAGTCTATTTCCCCGACAGGTGTCCTCTGAATGCCTGGCCCTTGTGATTTACTGCGCTAATGCCGCTGACCCACCCAGCAGCGATCCTGTTCACTCTGTCCATGTGTGTCTGAAAAAGACATTGTGTCAGGTGCCTAAATATCCATACCGGATTTTCTTTTCTATTTTCACACGCCCACCTCGAACCCACACACACGTGTGCGCAGTTATACACACGGACATTTATGTTTTTTTATGCATATTTTTGTGTGTTTTAAACGTTTCCCTGTATCGGTGAGTTTTATATGATACAGGCGTCATGATCGACAAACGAATGCGTGCATACTGCAGTGCTTGTACTGTAATGCATGTATTGAGGACGGAGCGGCTTTTTGTATGAAGTTCATTTGGCAGTCCGTCCCATCTGAATTCATCCGCTATAAAGTACTTTCCCTGTAACTCAAACACAATGATGAGGAGCACATAAGACCGTGGACGGGATCAGATTATGTGTCACTCGCAAAGCCGAGATGCGATAGACGAATCTGCATATCTGATTGACAATTTTTTACTTTCTTCCTGTGGACTGCACTTTAATATGATACTCCCAATCTGATTATGCTGGAGGGAACAAAGAGAAAAGGGAGATTTAAAGGGAAGGGAAAGAAAGAGAAAAAACAGGCATAGTAATTTAGAAAGTGGTTTTGGATGTGGAACTTCGAGATAAGTGCTGTACTGCTTTTCTGAATTCATATCCCTTTTTCCGTAAAACAGGATCACTAAGACTCATCATTTGAAGTATATACAGTTACTGGACATGTATATTAACACAAAAAGCGCAAAAAGCATGCACATGCATAAGTGAAGCAATGCGTTCATTTATTTAAAATGACCAATCGAAGTCCAGCATTAATTAAATGGCATTAATAGAAACGGCGGTGTCTGATTTTTTCTTTTTTTTAGCGTAATTTAAGTCCCTGATGTGCGCCTCCAGATCCGAAACCCCTGAAATCTCTACCCACAGCAGCAGCCAGATTTTGCCAAATATCATCTCCCTCGATTATCCATCACTAAATGCACGGTTACCTCGCCTGTCTGATTTTTTGAGGTTTAGCGCCATGCAAACATCACCAAAATTATCGATCTAATTTAAGCGGCAAATGGACAGTCGTGCCAGTGAGTTTTAGAGACGAAAATAAAGCGTGACCGTCATTTTACGATCAGTCACTCCATATACATTCGACATAATACATTTCCCAACAAATAACCTACATTAGCCTACATTTATCAATATGTTTTGGATTTTTTAACATTAATATTTAAAAAAAAGTATTTATGTCACATTAATAATAGGCTAGTAAAATTATTATTACTATTAGCATAATCGTTAATAATAACAACAATAATAATCATCATAATAATAATGATTAATACCGAACTTCCCCTTATCTATCTATCTATCTATCTATCTATCTATCTCTCTCTGTCCGCCTGTCAATCAATCATTTAATCTAACGCAATAATAGTAATAAGCGTTTAAACTACAGCTGTAAGACGCAGACGTATGCTCAGTCCTTCGGATGGGCTCGTTAAAAGCCGACGGTAATATGAATCCAGGGACCGTCAGTGGAGCGGTCGTCGCTGCTTTTGCAAGTCGTTCCGCGGAGTAGTATCGAGTGACAGGCTAAGGGGACGTGAGCCCCCCCGGCCTCGAAGGGCACCCCAGGAAAAACTTCACCCCAGAACAAACGCGTTGGTTTGAACGTCACGCTTAAAATATAAAATATAATGCAGGGCTGGCAGACGCGCCTGGACTGGAGCCGCTCCTCCTGTTTATGCGAGAAATTAGCAGCTAATGACGTCCCGCAAACTAAATAAGCAAATTCTGTTACTTTGCACAACTATGGCTGGAAGGAAAGTATCAGCTACAGACAGAGATGATAGGTTCGTATAAAAGAACAGGAACAAAAATAAATACATATGAAAAAATTAGAACGGTTGACCTTGTGGAGATAAAGACAGCCCAAAATCCTGACTGCAGCTTGGGTAGGATTTTGCTGGCAAGGAAGAGCCTTAAACTAAGTAGACATGGAGTGAGTGAGGAGGCGTCCCTGCCGTGTTAATGAACATACACACGGGGTGACGCTGTAAAGCGCGTCGGAGAAAGTTAGGGCCCCCCCCCCGAGTTTGTAGGTGATAACCTTCTGCCACGTCGCTGTGAATTATTCCCGGATCTTGCCGAAAGGGCACCTTTACATGAAATTTGCAAATAAAGTGCCATATGTCACGGCTCACGCCGCTTCGCAAATGTAGCAAGAGTCTGAGGAGCTCCGTTGCTGTCGGGGGTAGGGGCGCGGACCGCGCGCACGCCGGGCTGCCCCGGCCAGCAGCGGCTCTGCCTGGCGGCCTCTCTGAAGAGCAGACGCGTTTGTGACAAAGATTCCCCTCCCGGGAAAGTGGCAGTGAGGCAGGCTTGGCTTCGGCTGGCAGCCTGAAAAAAGGACACCGAGTGTGGAGCCTTGTAAGGGTTAGGGATACTGAGGATTGTTTAAGAATGAATTCAACATGAAAAATGCATCATTACGAGAGATAAATTATTCTGTTAAGATCATTTGCCCTGGAGTTCCTAAGCTTAGGCCTGTAACTTTTTCCTTCCGTACATTTAGTGACTTTGGATTCTCGATAATTAAAGTTTTTCCCCAGTGGTATTGACATTAATGATCCGAAGTACAATTATGGTTTCGAAATCCTGTCCAAGCCATATATACCAAGCAGGAAGTACGCGGGTCTCAGCCAATGGCGGCTCTTCAAGTGAGATTTACAAGCTGGGGCCCTCGACTGGAGCAGAACCACCGCGTTCTGCTGATTCCTGCAAACGAGGAGGAGAGGGATGGAGACAGAGGCCCAGAGAGAGAGAGAGAGAGAGAGAGGGAGGGAGGGAGGAAAAGGAATGTGAAAACGGAGAAGACACTTTTAAACTGTAGGGAGCAGCAACAGTCTTCCAAAGGAGGCTTCTGGCTGCAGCGAGGCGGCAGGAGAGAGGGGGCTGTTAACCGGGGGACCTCGTTGTCAACTGGGGCTTCCTGCCAAACGGGAGAGCGGCGCGGGGCTGAGAGGGCGGCGGTGCTGAGCGGCAGAGTGGCCGTGAGATTCACTGCAGATTAAAGGCATAAGTAACTAACAGAGTCTGACATGTCTGACAGGACAGAAGGTGATGTAAAATTTAATCACATGACAGGTTGGGATCAAATACCTTTTATTCATTGGTGATTTGAATTTTTATGTTCTTTTGGTTTATATATGTGTGTATACACACACACACACACACACACACACAGGTTTGTGATGATATCAACATGATGACCTTAACTCCGACCCAGGCCTATCCTTAACCACAAGTAACCAAACAAAACAGAGACCTTTGGCATTTTTAGTTTTTGATTTCAGTCACAGATTTTCATAAAATTGAGTTTCCTCTTGTGGGGACTGAAAAAAATGCTCCCCACAATGTCAAAATGACAGGTTTTTATCACGTTTTGGGGACATTTGGTCCCCGCAATGTAATATATAAATGACTCACACACATATAAATAAGAAAAAGTTCGGAGATTTATCAGTCGTTTAATATTTTTGATTTTGTCAGATTGCCTTTGACGAGGCACCGAAAAGACCCAATTATTAATTGTATCCATATATAATTATAATAGTATAATTATGAAGACACAGAATGGTGTTTAAATATTGCAGATCAATTTGTACTTTGCTAAAAATAAAGCTGAAAAAGTTGAATCAGCCTGTAGGACAGCATGCTGTCAAAAACGTCCCCGTCATCCGCATCACGCGGTGCCTGGCGCGGGGCCCGCTGCCGTCAGTCGCTAATGACGACATGACAGGCCAGCGCGTCGCCGTAGCTACTCGCGGTCCTGTGTGCAGGCCAGCTCCTTCCTTTGTTAACAAAGAGAACAGCTCTGACCTCATTAAAACCCACGTTCATATTTATTTACATTAACAGATTACAACCAGCTGTGGACAAGAGTTCCTGCTCCAGGGTGACAATTATCCAACAATATGCAAATGGCACGATGCCATTAAAAAAACAGCAGAAGCACTGGTATGTTCTCGAAAATCCAGCCCCTGTTGACTTATTATTCTAAATTTTCCTTTCTCAAAAGAAGATTATACCTCTCCTGTTGCATTTGTTTTGTCTTAATCAGATTTACATTATGCTTCATGTAATGTATGCTTTTTGAAATAATAAATATTCTCTTTCCCTGTAACATATAGATAAGTGATGCAACTTTTGTTTTTCAAGTCAAAGGTGCCAGGAGGGAAATCCACTCTCCGGAAATCGAACAGCACTGAATTCCTGTACAGACGTGTAGAGTCTCCCGTTACGAAGGAAGTTCGGCCAGAAAATCGGCGGTCGCTCAGTAAGTCCGCTCTTCTCAACCAACCAACCAACCAACCATCCAATTAATCAGTTAAAGTTTTCTTTGTCACAAACACAGTTATACTCAGAGCACTGTTTACTGAAATGCCTGTTTTCCTATGGCTCCAAGACTGTGCAACAGGGCACATAGGTATAATGAGACAAAACATTAAGCAACAATCATAAATATCTATAAATATTGTGCAATTTACAGTAATATGACAGGTGGCAGAGTAAAGAGCCTAAAGGATGAATAAGGGAGTTTTTCCATATGTAAGTGCCACATACACTTTATATGTGCAGTCGGCGCACAGTATCTTCTCCCAGAGTCTTCACTTATTTCCTCACGTCTTTCCAATTTTCCTGGAAAACATGCCTCCAGTGGACTTTGGACATGTTAGCACAGGGCCAAAATCACTAGACCATCTCATACGATGGTGGAAATGAGAAGATCCTCCTCTGCACCCAGTGTGAGCTTGCAGATGGCTGGTGCTTGTCGCTGGCGTTTATCTGCCCCTTGCGCTTTGAGATGAGCTATCCTCAGGTTTCACATACCGCCGTCACTGCTGTGACCCCCTGCCACAATTCACATCCTGATGCCTTTTAACTTATGACACCATCACCATAGTTACCTAAAAGGACATTTTAGGGCACAATGTCACAGTGCAAGAGATTTCATTATGTACTGGAGTTGCACAGAGTTTTAAGGACTAATATTTTAAAATAAAATGTATAATTTTCAACAACTTTATTATGATCACTTTTATTATGTTTGAGTGCTCTTTCAGTTAAGTGTCAAACTCATTCTGATGGACAGATTCTACAAGCTGTAAAAATCCTTTTTCAATTTACAGTCCTAATGTAGGTATTTTACTAAGGTTTGCCGGGTTATCTTAAATATAATGGTGTCATGGCACTGATTAGTATAAAAATACTTTACAATAATTATTTATTTTTAATACTGTAAAGTTGGTAATTCTTCAAATATTAAAAAAATAAACAATGTCAAATCACGTTTTAACCTAATTAAAAACGTGCTACGTTAAAATGTGTTCTAGCTACTATTGTGTATAATAAAATATGGCACATCTTCTGCATATTCACTTACATTCTGCTTTTGGCATTTATTCGGCTTCTTAACGCGTACAGTAGCACATGTAGAGGAATGGTTTACTGCCAGTGCAAAATTGATTGGATGTGAAATGAAAGAGATAATGTGAAAACGCAATATCTTGGCGTGCGAGCGGTATTCCGGAAAACACGTCTGAGGGCTGAACGGTGTATAATGAAGGTGCGCATGTAACACCGGCCCAACCACATCACACGAAAGACCATAAAGATTTCCCTAGTTTTGGAGAGAAAAAATATTGGACATGTTACCTGATAACATATGCGCTTTAAATAAAATGTTCAGTACAGCTTATCCTCAGATATAAATTATTCATATGTCTTCCGTGGCTAAATAAGAAAAATTGGATTTTGAGCCATTCACGTTGTCCACATTAAAAGCGACCCATAAATCCCATTCATCACATCCAACAGATAAGGGCCACATGGTTTGCCGTCTTTCTCTGCCCGTACAATATAATAAAGATGTCTTCCATCTTCTCAGAGGAGCTAAAGATATATTTCCTTGAAGTCAATGCCACCATTGGGGAAATTATCACATTCAGATGAATATGTAGGGAAACATTCTTGGACACGTAATTTGCCGTGAAGTGTACTGTGTAAAATTCTCAAGTTTGCAAAAACCGTGGCAGTGTTTTGGGATGGTACAAATAAGTCACACCTTTAATGGTATCAGTCAGCTTCAGGTAACATCAATAGCTGAGAAGTAATAGATAGTAGTCACTCGTTGTCGCAAGAGTTAGTCGGTTTGTTATTTGTGTCAGTGTCGTTTAGCGCGGCAGGTGGAAACATCTAGAAGCGTCTTGAAGTTAAGCAGTAATTAATGCATTTGGGTCACTTGGCTGTTTCCTTTGGGTGCTACATTTACTTTTCGGAATCTTGATCACATGCTCACCCTCTCCAGCGGCGGCAGTAAGGAGCAGAGCAAAGGTCTTCTGAGCAGGGATCAGACCGTGTCTGTCCTCTGTGTGTGGAAATTTCTGCGAGCAACAGCTTGCCTGGGAACTGCCCGCAGTTTTTCACTGCTATAAAGCCAACACTTAATGCATGGTAAATTAACTGGAGAAGTAGTGTATGTAAATCCTTTCTAAAACCTTCTATATGATAGAAATGATCATATGGCACGATTTTAAATAGATATCTAAAAGTCAAATATGCATAACAATTTCCAGGTGAATCTAGGGTATTACTCCGGTATGTCATTGGACTTCACCCTTTTTAGTGTAAAATATCCTGTTGACTTGTTGATGGATTCCGGGCTTAATGGTGGCGTTTGTCCAGTCACTCTTCCTGTTATCTTGAAAGGGCTTTAATAGCTGACCAGCTTAACCACGGTGATTATTGCGATGCACTTTTTAAAGCTCACAGTCTCTCCCCCTGCTGGAGGAGAAATATATCACAACTGTTTACACACATCAGAAACAAAAACAAATGCCGCTAAGAATCATGGAAGTTCACTCACTAATAGTGGAAGTCAACGCACTGTAGTGACTAACCTCAAACCAGCGTTTTCACTCTGTGAGAGCTAATCAGATGTCAAAATACTTTACCTCCTGTGCAGTGTTTCTGGAATCCCTATTATTTTAAAGATACAGGAATGCATAGCTATAAACACATAACTGCTGGAGCCGGCAAATATCACCGAGGAGCTGTGTTCTTCATCCATGACTGACCTGTACTCTGAACACTATGGTCTAAGCAGTTTGTTGATGCTGAGATCTCATTTAGTTCATGTTGAACAGAATAATAATGCAAGCTGTTGACGGTGGCTAACAAAATCAGCAGAAGGCAGAGAAATGCCGGTTAATGAAGTTACATAAATACTCCATAATTGTATTTTTGCAGATGTATGTATACCGTTCCGCTTTCGAGCTGTCTACCTGTTCGCACTGTGAAGTCGCTATGAAGGCCACTCTTTTGGTTTGGTGCATGATAAGCACAGAACACGCAATATCCACGTACGGTGACCGGCTTCCCGTGTAAGGATGAGATGTCGGTTTTGAAGTCGGCTAGGCGCCAGTGGACGACATGGATGGAGGAGACTGAGGAGCAGCACCGTGATGATTCATCTTCCATTTCATTGTCCCCTTCACCTGCTCAGCACTCAGCGGTGAAATGAAAGAAAGTCCCAGAGCATCGATGCAGTCACCCGTAGCCACTTAAGTCATAAACTAATGGCTGATGACAAAACTTACCAGGAAAATGTATGGAGCTGCCCATCTCCAAAGTCATGTTTTAGCTTAATCTTTTAGTATGGCATTCCCGTGTGAATGCTATCGCGTGCCCTGTTAGCAATTGATATGCTTATATAGTACAGAGAAAACAAGTATGGATATAAGGATATTCGTTTCATCTTTAAATTCAATGGAAACTTGGCTTTATTCGTCTCCATTTTACTGGAATCACCAAGGCTGTGAGTTTGATTGAAATGCAGTTCTGTCAACAAGGCTGGGTCTGTATAGGTGAACACATATGGGAACAAATTAAATAACGTGTGGGAGATTTTCTGCTATGAAACGGACCTTCATTTACAGCGCCACTTAAGACATGGAGACAAGGCCAAAGGCTATTGAAATGTATTTCAGCTAAGTGCAGACACTCGGAATAAATTGGTTTAGCTATACACATGCCGACGAGCCAGTCAATGGTGCTCTACCCTGACATGCTCTGTCGATACACGTCGGTCCTGCTCAGAATCCCTTTAATTGATAGTTCTTCAAAAAGGCCGATGCCCGGAACATACTTTAAAAGCACTCCAGTGTACAACTGACGGTAATTAATTATTTTGTAACTCCAGGGATTGCAGGTTTGTAAATTGAAAGGGGGGGGGGAGGACTGATGACTGGTAGAAATTCAAGTAGCCATTTTGAATCTTTCCCAAGGAAAGGATGTCCCACCTTATCAGAATATATACATAGCAATTAAGAGGTTCAGCTAATTTGCCTTTGTACTGATAGGAGCCTCCTTGTCTCCCTGCTGTAAGGAATAAGATGAAATTCCCAGGAGTGCAGTGAGAGATCCTTATGTGTGTCCCTCTGGGTGTCGTTCCCGTGGATCTTGGCATTAGCCTGTCCCCTAGCCAGGAGCGACAAACTCCTGTTCTGTCCACCAAAGGCACAGAAGCAAGACCGTGTATCACAGCTGTGGTTTACTCAGCCGGTACTGCGAGCGGCGTATCTCTGCAGACCTACACAGGCTGCCGTCTCTGCCACATGTTTAATATGTTTAGTGTTTGGGTGGGGGCTGTGAATGAATACACATGCAAAACTGCCTGGGGCATCACCGCTACTTTATGCACACCAATTTGTTTGTTATATAAATAAATCCCTATGTAGTTCTTCCAATATTTTGTTAAATGACCAAATGAAATGATATGTATGTGTATATTAGCGACATGCTGGTATAATGAACAGTTCAAATAGTTCTAAAGAGCCGTATTTTCTAAATATCCCATTCTGAACCTGCGGTAAAGTTTCCTTAAATCTCGTCTGTCTACGTGGAGGGTAAAATAGTGTCGTACACTTCAGCAAAGTGGGTGTGGGAAACGTTATGAGATGCAAAGATAAAGTCTTAGCTTTTCTGCTTGAAGAATGACGAGCCTCTTAGTGCAAGTAGTGAGTAAAAGACCATTATGTGGATTTATGGTAATGGGGATGGCTTTGGGTTGCCCGTGAGTACCATATGCTGAATCAGAAGCTGCCACTCGCTTACACAGTCACATTGCTGCAACAGGCTGTGACTCTCCCTCACTGTCATGCTGCTTATATCTTTTGCTCTACAGATATATTTTTTCCTAATATGTGTCTAAATATCTAAAGCTGTAGTTCGGGGTTCAGGTGTCTTTGAAGATATTGATTCTCGTGTGGGATTCTCTCATATCTATTTTATTTTTCTTCCACCTAATTAGCTTGCAAAATTTTTGCATCCTGAGGCAAAAATCGGTTACAGGTTCAATTCACTTCTCTTTTTGTATGGTTGTTTTGTTTAAAAGATAACATGTCAGAAGTTCGTTTTAATCCCCGTGGATAGTTGGCACATAACACTGTATATTTATTTCATTTTTCTGGGTTGTTCTCTATTTGTTATCTATTTTAAATTTTAGCTTTATCGTTACTAATACTAATATCTGTTTGTGCCAGTATTGGTCATGATTATGTAAATTTATTCCTGTGATTCAAATATTTTTAAAAACCACAGCTTATCTTTCGTAAATAGTGTATGGTTACTGCAGCAATTAAAAATGGACTCAGATCTCCCTTTTTTTTAATCGTGACTCCTTGTCGACCCTGTGAATCCCCGTCTAGTTTTCAAGCTCAACTACAGCGCCTCAGACAGTGCCGATAAGAACGGGGTGAAGAGCAAACTCAAGAAATTCATTTCAAGGCGTCCATCGATGAAGACGCTGCAGGAGAAAGGTCTCATCAAAGGTAGGAGTGTCCTCTGCATGCTTTTCCAGCCTCTGAAAGGCTCAAGGTGTTTCTCAGTATGTGTACTTGAATGTACTTGTGTTTTCGTGTATCCAATTTACACCATCTTCTATTGCCAAAGACCTGTTCCAATACTCAAGGACCGTATGGAGGAGGGTAAAAATCCCCAGATGTCGTTCTTACCCTGCTCCAGATATCAAGGATACATCGGTTGTATCCTCGCCAAACGAGACCAGTCCCATGATTCATGGTCATGCTAAGACCACAAGTATGACCTTTGCGTTCTTGCTATTGAGAAACACCCTTAGCTTCTTCGCTCGCAGCCGCTATTCCGCCCTCTTCGCCCACCCCTTGCTCGCGACATCACGTTACGCTCAGCTTGTAAGTACGACCCCCCCCTCCCCCACCCCACCGTTACTGACAGATGATGCCAACTCCCCCAAATTAGCAAACACTTTTGTGCAGTTTAAACTGGAATGCGACCTCCCAGTTGGCTAATCGCTGGATTATTACTTTGACCGTACCTGGGGGAGGAGCACCAGTCACACTCTTGAATTACATCCCTAACGTAAATGAGATGAGGTGACTGGGCCCCCGTGCCACCGGCTGTCCCCGGGGTAGAGCATGCAGCAACCCCCACCAGTGAGGCAACCGTTATCGTTATTTCACCCCTGTGAAGGTGAGTTTATTTTAAATTTACACAGCAATTTGCCTAAGCTCCCTTTTCCCCAGGTCACACTCTTACCATTGCCAATTCAAAATGATGTTAATGCTCTTGGCAAACGCCGCTCCGGAAATCTCGGTATGGTCTCCGTGTAACATATGAACCCAGATCAACCGCAGGCTCATTTTTATAGTAACTGCACCCCCAGTATCATTTTCCTTCATCAAACACCCAGAGAAGCATTAGCCTTGCTTTCCACCCAAACCCAAGAAGATGCAGCACAGCTTCCCGGCACAGGTCAGCAGACCAAGGTACCGCCATGAATGACGGCGTGCTGGTTAATATTTGCCATCAAATCCGCTTCGTAATATTTTATGGTCACAATGAAATGACTTTTATGTATGGCTGTTAGTGACAGGCCAATGAGACGCCGGCTTTAAAATAAAGTCTGCAATGATTCATGTCGCCTACCTGTCAGTCTTACATTAATATTATGACCGTATCTGTCATGTCGCCCATCTATAATGGATACCAGCTGTAAAATACCCTTTGGCATGACATCATATAGGATATTGCCCTGATAGCGCTCTGTTAGCCACTGACAAAAGGCACATCAGGTGTTTGCAGGGATCATTAATTACTAAAATGACAATAGCAGCAGGGCTCATTTTACATCACAGCCCGGCCCGTATGGGCGGAGATTGGTACTCTTCTGTATTCCATGGGCACATTCAGGATGAGCCTGACAGCCCATCTATCAGTCCTGTGTTTCTCGATTGTCTGAACAGACAAACTGCTCAAATACACTGAAAAGACCAGAATAGTGCATCAATGCTACCTGCGGCAAGCACGTCATGATAATGTCGCTGCTATTTTTGAGCATAATCATTATAAATACACACACCCACACACTGTATATATACATATGAATGCTGAACACAGAAAAATAGCAAGTAAATACAGTTTCAGCTGGGCCAGCAAATAAACAGTTTTTTTTCTATATTTATGTTGTAGTCAAATATATTTAGACTATGGTTTTGTATTAAAGAGCATTTTAAACACTCAGAGAAAGTCTCATAAAACAAGTAATCTTTTCCTCCAACGTCGCCCTCTAAAATTAAAGTTAGTATTTTGAAATACATTTACTGTCTGATTTATCAAGCTTTGGCAATTGAGGGGCTTTTGCAGAATTTTTCTTGGAATTACAAAACTTTGTGTATTTATATTCAAGCCATATGAATTCAATTAAGAGAGAAAGACAGAAAATGCAGAAAACAAGAACTATATAACATCCCAAAGAAATCATTTGTTTGATGAAATCCATGATAGCTATTTTGGGTACAGAGTTATCTTGCTTTTACATATTCCCGCGTTTGGGCATTCCTCTCCCTGCGAGCATCTCGAACGAGGCGAGGCAGCCGCCAGGCCCGGCAGGCGGAGCGCCACTCAGAAGGGCACTGTCAGCTAAATATTGATATATAAGCTGCCCCTTTAAAAACATTGTCGATTTTCTATATACCAATATTGACTGTCTGTGTTTGATGAATGCATTACTAGTCTGATGCTGACTTACCGTTAGAGATTAACTTGTTAGTTCTGCCTCTGAGGCCAGCGCAGAATAACTACAAACGCCTAGAGATATTAGAATTGACTGTTCAAATTGACTGAGTGTGGAGGTTTGCAGTGGATTTAGGCCGCTTAACGGCTGAGCGGGATGCACCAAAGAAAAGTGCATATTTGGTAATAGAGCGCATTTCCTTTTGTTTAGCGCAATGACCCTTTAGAGGATTGAGGTCTATGGGAAAATGCTCGCAATAAAAGAACAAGCCTGTGATTAATCATCAGATGTTTTTATTTGGTTCTAAACAATGTGACTTGGGAATTGGTGTCCACTGTAAATATTACGATGATAAACAAAACCACGCAGGTCAGAGACGATCAGAGGAGGAATTTTAGCTTTAAACGCTTAGCTAGCATGCTCCCCAGAGTCAGGTAGCAGGCCTCAGATGCTCCATTTAGCTCAAAATTTCCGGCAGAATAATAATAAGTCATACTATGGGGAGAATATTCCCCTTTTTGTAACGAAAAAAACCAAAAAACATCTGATCTGAATTTATCTACAGTATGTTTATGCTGGGTAGAGTGAAAAGCCATTCAGTCAGAGCTGATTTTAATGTGCAAAAAAAAAAATACACACATATGTGTATATTGTGTATATGAAAAATATGTGTATGTCATTTTTATTGATTCAAGTCTGGTATTATTACCAATGAGTACAGTTTTAATATTATGTGTCAGTGTCAATTATACATCCATCCATCTTCTATAAACATTTATAAACACTCTACAGGTCGATGGCTACAATAACATTAAAAGTTTTAAAAGTAAAAATAAATTTGCAGTTATTATAGTCTTTGAATAAAAGACATAACATTTTAATGTGTCTTGTTTTTTTTTTATATAAAACAAGCCATCCCATTCGGAACAGGGAGATTATATGAATAGTATAGCATGAGGTATACTGCACAGCGCTCATCAAAAGGTTGGGAGGCCCTGTTCTAAGACTTTTGGTGCTTTTCCACTGGCATTACGGGAACCGACCCATGTCCGAGCCATACCGCGAAGAGAGTTACAGCACGGTTCCAGCTCGCTTTGGTTTTCCACTGCGGAAGGGCCGGCTCGGAAAAGGCATTGCCCAGTGGCAGTAATGTAAAAAGAGATGCTTACTTAATGCGCACAATGTGCATCATCACTTGTTATCTGCAGTTGTAGTTATAATTATTTTTTACTATATGCTAATTTCTGCTAGCACGCATGTGAGGATCACCGTGTTAAGAACATAAGAAATTTACAAACGAGAGGAGGCCATTCGGCCCATCAAGCTTGTTTGGGGAGAACTTTACTAATAGCTCAGTGTTAGGGAAGTATCGAACACTAGTGGAATCAGCATTTGCTTGTGTAAATGTGCATTACAAATCCATTCCATTCAGCTGTTCTATAATATAATTTTAAAGAAGTGGCTGGAAATTTTTAAGTTCTGAGGTATCAGGAAGGTGTAAATACATCTTCAGGTGCAATACTACACTCTCAGAAAAAAGGGTACAAATTTGTACCTTTGCTTGTCACTGGGGCTGTACCCTCAAGGGTCTGCCAA
>JAODLD010000040.1:3146916-3165776 GCA_026781065.1 Mormyrops boulengeri | reverse complement strand
TGGCAGACCCTTGAGGGTACAGCCCCAGTGACAAGCAAAGGTACAAATTTGTACCCTTTTTTCTGAGAGTGTACAAACAATGAATAATATATGGAATCTGCACTCTTTCCTTCAGATAACCACTATCTCAGTGTATATCGAGCTCGAGTTTGGTCATGCTAGTAAAGAGGGCCATGTCAGCGTGGGTATGGCTCGGGCACTTCTCGCATACTTGCAATGAAAAACCGCCAGTTCGCAATACAGCTCGGGTGCGTCTCAGTTCATGGTGGCAGTGGAAAAGCGCCATTTGAGTTGATGGCGTGACACACTGTTTCGGAATGGAATGAGGCATTCCCCGTGTGTGTGGGCGCAAGTCACCGGCGGTCTGGCTCCAGCGTGGCACTGAATGACACGGATGTGAACTCGGTATGGAAATGATTCTATGGACAATGAAGGCGTGTCACATTGGGCATGTCTGCACATATAAACTGAAAAAGGCTCATTCTCAAAGATCCAGTTTGGCTTAATTACCAGAAGACAAACAACATACTCACTGGCCACTTTATTAAGTACACCAAGCTAGAACCAAGTCTGACCCGCATTTGCCTTTAGGATTGCTAGTTTTTGTTAGCATTTCAAGTCTTTCTGTTCACCGCTGTAGAACTGAGATGTTATTTTTGCACTCAAGGTCTTCATGTTAGCTTTAACGAGTCTGGCCATCCTCCTCTGACCTCTCCCATTAGCAAGGTGTTTCTGCTCACAGAAATGCCCCCGACTGGATGTTTTGTGTTCATCACGCCATGCTCTGTAAACGTTTGACACTGCAGCGTGTGAAAGTCCCAGGAGGGAGGCTGTTTCTGAGAGGCTGGAACCACCACGTCTGGCACCAGCAATCACACCACACTGAGAATCACTAAGATCTCGCATGGCAGCCGCTCTAATGCTTAGTCACACAGTAAGTCAGTGACTTGACCCCGCCTGTCAGCTGTTTGTATGCGGCTGCAGCCACACTATTGGCTGCTTGGGGGAGCTGGCTGTTTGCATTAACGAGCAAGTGTATGCTCGCTGCATGATTATTACCATTAAATGACCTCATAGAAATTTTAATTCTCTGATCATTTAATAATACACTACAGGTTTTATATACATTTTCTTAGTAATTCTTTATCTGGATTGTTTATATATTGCCATGTTTACCTTTGATTTACATCGCTGCTTCTTGTTTAAGACCCGCTTATTGATGCGTTGATGACGCTCTTTGAATGTTTTGTGTGTTCCTTAGGTTTTGCACCCTCTGACTTTCTAAAACCACATTTCTTTTTGTTGCAGATCGAGTGTTCGGCTGTCACTTGATAACTCTTTGCCAACGGGAGGGGACCACCGTGCCCAGCTTTGTCAGGTTCTGCATAGAGGCTGTGGAGAAGCGAGGTAAGGGTCAGGGAGTCGCCATGTGCCTTGACACATTCAGCTACAGCCAATAAACTCCAGCCTGAGTGAAGTGTAGGGAGCATCGCGAATTAAGACTCTTCTTTGCCCTTCGTACATCAGTAGGCCTACATGGGAATTTTTACTGACCAAATAAAGAATACATATATGAAATAAATATAAAATAAAATACCGGAAATAGGACGTATAGCAATGTAAATTGTAAAAATGAACTTTCCTCTGCCATGTTTCCTGTTTCAGCTTGGGATATCCAGAGCCTATCTGAGCATGATATATAAGGGACTATTATCATACAGCAAACAGTCCCTGCACCTGTATCGTGCAGCTTTTATATGTTTCAAATAAGCAATTCACTTCAAAGACTGCATAGTTATGTAAACAGGACTGTAAAGGATCCCCAAAGGAGTTACTGCACTGTACTACAAGAGCACCCTTACACTTACAGAAATATCGTAATGTAACTACCAATTAAATTAGTTAAGCCCATTCCTTATTTTAAAATTTAGGGATGCTGTAAACGAGCTTTAATCCAAAATAGCAAGTGTTCTGGGAGAGATTGTCTCCATTGCACTGAGAGTTTTTTTTTTGGGGGGGGGGGGAGGAGCAAGGGTGATTAGTAAGGACTTACAGAGGTTATTTTCCTTGTTTTGTATTATTTACAATGGGTGCTGTTCTTCATGTATCCATGTGGATGATTTCCATAGTAAAAATACACATTGTAGCTTAAAAATGCATGACATAATTTGTCTAAACATCAGATTGACTAGCATTACAAAATATACTTATTTTATTTATAATAAAACACCATCGTAGAATGTTCACAGTCATATCAGGTTTGTTTACACACATTACATCGTAGAATGAATAAAATGTTTTATACTCTATACACACTGTGTTTGAGAATTGCTTTAGGCTAATAGTCATATTCAAATGAAGACAAGGCATAATCATACTGTAACTGAGAAGGTATTTTCATGGTTTTCGCATCCTGCAACAATTTATATTTGTCTCAAAAGGATCCTTTGAAACTGTGTCATGAAAACTGAAACTTAATACGTAGCCGTTTTGGAACTGAACATCAGAAGTGCTGAACAATAATGAACTCTCTGCATTTTTTAGACACGTGACTTAAGTCCTTAAGAATATTCTTGACTGAGAGCTGCAGTGTCACTTAACAAAACTGATATACAACACGGTACATGGCATGACACAGTAATGTCCTTTAGTGATTCAGGCTGCTAAGCTCAGGATGTCAGTGCTTAAATGCTCCGTGACCTGTGTGAAACAGTAAATACATCTCATCTGATATACTGCAGATCAAATCTTTAGGAGGAAGGAGGAAGTTTATAAGGTTCATTCAAGATTCAAGATTCGTTGTTTGCTTTTGTACATCAGTACATAGTAGGGCTGAGCAAAATATTTGATCATATTTTTTCATATCACTTGGTATCGATAATTATCTTGATATAATTCAAGTCATTATTTCTTTACTTCAATGTTACTTTTTTTCTTAAAGCTTTCTTAGGATCCCCCTTAAGGTTGCACCACCTGATATTTTTGGACTTTGAGATACAAAAATGTTGACACTGTATATTCATGTTATAAAGGTTTCATCAGATAATGTTAGGCATGCTATGTATTTATTAAAGGATAAAAATAATTATGGACTTCGTGAGGCTGGAGGTTTATCGCTCTGTCTGCTAAAGTATGCCGTGTATTTTTGAGGTTAGAGTATTATTGCTTTGTCCAGTAAAGTGTCCTGTGCCTTTTTGAGGTTGGAGTGTTGTGGCTTTGTCTAGTAAAGTGTCCTGTGCCTTTTTGAGGTTGGAGTATTGTCGCTTTGTCTGGTAAAGTGTTCTGTGCCTTTATGATGTTGGAGTATTGTCATTGTATGTTGAGGTAATGTTGATGGGGAGATGCCTACCCAGGAGGTCTTTGTCGAATCATTAACGTAAAAAAGGAATTGTGGAGGACATACAGCGAATGTAACTTTCTGTCATATAGGAAAGGTAAACTCATAATTCTCGGCTAGTGCACTAAAACGTGAGTAACTGTGTTCAAAAGCTGTGTGGCCTCTCAGGGTGGTGATTGACCTTGGGAGACGCTGACAGGGCTCCTCTGTCTGTGTGTATGACCGTAGGAGCTCTCTCTTTGTAGGGACAGGGGGAGAATGAGGCTTCAAACCTCACAGTAAGTGGGATTATTGTGCGTGGGTCATTGCTGGTGGATGTAACGCACTCTCCATTTTGTTAAACGAGGCAATGATTGATAGCACCCCATATTCTCATCCACAGGGGGGGGAAAGCCTCATTTCTCTTACTTTACCTTTTCATTCAGTTTTCAGATGCTCTTTCCTAGCGAAACCACTTCAGCAATCGGTTTTCATTCGTTTTATTGTGCACTTAGAAAAGACCATGAGCCCACTAATGACGACCCGCTATGATTTCATAAACACACAGACGAGGCACCAATTTGAATCGCAGCTCTGGGTTCGCGAGGCTCGCTGAAAGTTCTGACGCTTAACCGGGCGCTTTTTGGAGCTAATATGTCCTTAATGGAGTATCATCACTCCCCAGCTTGCAGATTTTGTTTTATTTATGTTGGCATGACAGCCGCCCCCCCCCCCCCACTTGCGAGGTGCCTGGCTGTTACAGTCCCTCGCTGTCTTTGCAGTCAGCACTTTCCCAAGCCCTTTCCAAGCAGAGGGATTGCCGGCCCGTTTGACCATTAAGACAAACACTCTTCACTGTTTTTTTGTCCATTTCAAAATGTTCACTTTGATTCCGGGCCCGTTTTGTGTCTCCTCTAAATTGTTTACAACCCACTAAAAATGAGTATGAATTATATGTTTGTGTTTCGGATTCCTTCTGCGGTCATGATCAAATGTTTGCTCTGAACAATTAGCAATCTGTGGTTAAAGTTACAGTGACCCAAAAATGTGCCTCTAAGGTTACAGGGTTTCTCCCTCCCTCTCTAAAAACAAGCAGGTCGGCCGGTCAGGGATTTTTTGAGGGCTATTTCAGGACGTGCCCGGCTTATCAGCATCTCATTGTGGCAAAAAATAGTATCACCACGTGATATGCATAGTGCAACAAACTGACAGCATGTTATTTTTTCCCAGCATTCTCCTAATTTTTATATGAGCTGTTTGTTTACATTTTGATGTAATTGCTTTTTCGTTACCTATGGAGTATGTTGTACTGCTTTTATGAAATGCCAGAACTGAGTGTGGGAAAATCTGAGTGATAAAGGGCTGGTCCTGGGCATTAGCACCCATGCAATTGGCCGCTTGGACTTTACATTAATAGCTCATTATACTTGGCTAGTTTTAAGCGTCTTTAATGAGAATGCAGTAAGTTTTAATGAAATTGGGGATTTTAACTTGTTTCAAGTTCAAAGCTTAGTGAGGTGCTGATGTACTCTTGAATAAAGGACTTAAGGTTAAATTGCTTCAGTAAATTCCCTACAATATAAACAAATAACTTGTAAAATTCCAGGCTTTGGAATGTAATTTAATTGATTTTTTTTTTATGAAGTGAGCATTTCAGTAATGAGAAGTGTTGTGGATCTAGGTGTCTGGACTTCTCGACATCCAGAGCAAATTTGCCAGTGTTGATTATGGGAGTGAAACTATAAAGAAAAGAATCCAGATATAATGTCAGCCTTGGGAATCTCTGGAAAGTGTGACCAATATGTAGTGAATAAGAAGGCGTGTATAAACGGGAAACAGCCCCTGCCGACACCTGTGCACTGTGACGAATGCAGCTACATCGTCAGCATGACAAAGTATAATACACACTTAAGTTAGAATTAGCAGTCATGACTGTTACAGAATTTCATGACTTTAAAATTTCACATTCGGTATAAACCCATCTGTAAGCTATAGACCCTTTGTGTTTCCCTGTATCTTTTACATGTATATTAAAAGAAAAAAAGTGCTTTACCAACAAATTGTGCCATCTGCCTTTCCTGCTGAAAACACACCACAGTGAGGCCGGCTTCACGAAGTGATTTCCATAATGCCTTTCCTTGGCAAATTGCTGTTTTAGAAAAACAGGAATTTCATGCAAAAATATCCTTGTTTATTAATCCATAGGAACATGAGAATAGATTTAATTAGATTGAAGTAGGTCAGAGATCAGTAATCAAACTGAATGTTTAATGGGAAACGTTTTTTTCCGGTATTCTTCAAAAGGCTCACATTTACCACAGAAAGCCTCTTATCGCCAATATCCTGCGATCCGCAGTTTACTTAATCACATTCACCTGAAGGCTGCTGGATTGACATCAAATAGTCTTATGAAAGAGATGGGAGACTAAAAATAGTGACCAAAACTCATGGCATGCAGATGACAGGAAAGCCTGTCATCTGCAAAGTCTACAGCCAAAAGGAAAGGAAATTAATTTCCTGTGATTTCAGAGAAGTGTGCTTACGTAAGCGCTTCACTGGAGGACTGGAGAAGAGCAGGTCATTGATCCCAAGAGGAGACAGGCGTTTCCACTAGGCGGCCCCACGTGTCACTTCCTGTGGCCGCCCTCACGCCGAAGCTCCCTCTGAACATCAAGGAGAAGCAGTCTCAGAAAGGGGAGAGATCTGCAGGGTCTGGGGGAGCGTTCTGATGTTACCTTTTGGAGGGAGATGTGGCACACGGGTGACACAAAGTCCCTGTTTATTTATGTTGAGAATATATTTACAGGCTATGTACAAGTCATATTTCATGTGGATACGCCTTTGATGGAGTTGACTATTCAGTGATGATCAAAGACAGAAAAAATGACATATTATTGAGCTGTGGAAACAAGTCACTAGGTTGTCTTAGGGAAATCGTATTATTATTAACCATTTTTTTCTTTTCTTCTTGTCAACAAAAATTGTGTACTAACCAGTGGAGTACTTAAAAGCACACTTTGCCAAACGCGAGTAATTACCTGCACCGCTGCAGATGCCCCAGTAATCGCATATTTTGGCTGTTCACTCCAAAGGCTCTGGGATACTTAACCCCCATCATTTTCAGGACATGTCTGTATTTTCTTCCATTTGCAAATGGATGTGTTTTGGAACAGCAGTAGACCATCCATTCATCTCCCAAACACTTATCCAATACAGGCTTATGTGGTAGCACCATATACTAATGTTAATCATTTCCTAATTTTTTAAAATAGGGTTATAGAAAGAGATCCTTTTGTCAAATTGTGACAAAATAAGAACACCACAAATGACCTTTCTGTACTCCTCGCTACAAGGAAACAACAAAGAAATGCATTTCTTAGCTAAATAGACAGTACACGGTTCATTTCCATAATAATGAATCACGTCCAATCTGAAGATGACCATGTGGTCAGGAATCACCAAGTCCGCCAACTCTTACTGGTCTGGTTTGGCTGCAGCAGTCGGTGTTCTTGGCATTGAAATCCAATGGCACGTGAACATTATAATTGGGGCAATTTTCTAAATATCTTCAACTTCCGTTCACGTCGTAACGGGTCCAGATGGGTACGGTATCCAACTGCATAGCTGGACCCAATGGTGGTAGACAATTCCTGGACAGTTAATAATGTGAATAAAAGTGTTTGAAGGAAACACTGTCACTTTGTGTGCTTTCTCCTCAGGTTCTGCTTCATAATGATTTGGTGGGGGCAGGAACAGGCTTGTTGTTTCAGGGGCTCCACTCAAAAAGTGACTTTGGGGCCCCCTGCCCCCCCTCACATGTTTGGAAAATTACATAAGTAGCTAGTGAGTAGAGTCAGAAGATCGTAGCTAGCTTGCTGGTTAGCAGAACATGCTACATCAGTTTATTTAGTGTTTGTTTAATATATATTTAGTGTAGTGACGGTTCATCACTGTATATAATATTTTGTGTAGTGCCTTTAGTGACGTTTTTTTGTATATTCGCTGAATGTCCTGCCCACCATTTTATGACGTGGCTTCCTGTCTTCTCCAGGTCTTGAAACCGATGGTATATACCGAGTCAGTGGAAATCTGGCCAGCATCCAGAAGTTACGGTTCTTGATTGATGAAGGTAAGCTGCTTATATATATTATCAGATGCCATATAAACAGATGGACATTATGTATAAAATAAGACATGTGCATTTGGGTGCATGTCTCTGTCAGCTTTGCATCATACTTACAAATTTTAACCATGGACCTTGGAGACCACACTGACTCAGGCAATAGCTTCCTCTTTGGAGGTAAGATGATTCTAATTGATACTACTAGCTGTAACCCCCCCCCCCCCCCATTGTAGCTAAGTCAGATCTTTTACATCTAACCTTAACCTTCATGGATTGTCTTTGCACTGTGGGTTGAAACCAGAGGACCTGGAGCAAACACAATCGTATGGAGATCATGCAGGCTCCACACACAGAACCGAGGGTGGGTTTCTAATACAATCAAACTCATGGGGAACATACAGACTGCACACACAGAGCCAAGGGTGGGTTTCTAATACAATCAAACTCATGGGGAACATACAGACTGCACACACATACCCGAGGGTGGGTTTCTAATATAATCAAACTCATGGGGAACATACAGACTGCACACACAGAGCCTAGGGTGGGTTTCAAACTCCCAATCAAGGACCTCTGAAGCTGTTTGTCCTTTCATACAGTGATACTACAGAATACATTCTAAGGCCAAACAGAGATCTTTTATACATATTGTATATATGTCTGCATGGTAATACCCAATGCCATGCATTGTTTGGTTGTGTTCTCTCCACCTTTGAATATAACATTCTTTTTTATTCCTTTTTCCTGTGATGATTTGTTCCAATGAGAATCACATTGGTCTCCGTTTCAGCATCACTGAATTTTTTAGCAAAAAAAAAAAAAAGTGTAACTAAAAGAGACTCCCAAACAGACACATGGGATGATCGGGATCTGATTACTTAGTCCTTTGTTGTTTGGCACCATTCAGAGTCATTGTGGCTGAGAGCAGTCAGGGCCCTTCATTACCAGACGTGCTGAAGCTATCTTTAACCAGTGGTAAGAGCAGTGAGCGGCACTTAACTGACAATCCATCAAATCCCCCATTTAAAAGGCTTAAACAATTAACCCATCACTAATGAGAGCAAAAGGTCCATTGGACACTTAAGAGCTCTTGATGGAACAAAGGAGGAACATGATAGGCTGAGCTGGCCTGCCACATGTCCTACACCATGGGTAAACGCGTGGTCCACACCATCAGTAAACGAAGCGATTTCTTCAAATAGCTTTCTTGTGATTTAATGATAATAATCAAAAATAATACATTTATCAGTCGAGGCAGTCATTTTTCAATAACGCCTTACTGGGTAACCTTCTTTACTAAAGATCTAGCATGCTTTCATGAAGACAACAGTCAATGCTGATAATTATGTCCTGTAAACATAGACATTCTGATTGTCAGCTAATACTGTTCTCTACTGCCCGACTCTCTAAGGCAGGGCCGCAGAACGCTAGCTGTTTGAGGGGGGGCTTAGTTCATTCCCAAAAACAAACTGAATATTTTCCATATATTTGATTGCATCAAAAAAAAAAAACAGATTTTACTGGCCTGTAACGTTTTTTGCACAATGTATGTGAGATGCTGGTCATGAAAAGGTTTGTTTTCTCTTGAGGCAATTGAAGATGTGAAATGTTACTCCCCCAGCACTATTGTCAGGTATTATTATTATTATTATTATTTTCTCAGTTTCCAGTTTACATTCACACTCATATCGATGGCAAAAATATCAAGCAGTACATTCTAAGAGGATTTAGGGATTTGTTCCTTTGTCCTCCACTCATGAGGGCCGGCTGACCTCGCAGCTGACGTGTAAATATGAATACGAAGATAGTTACAATGAAAAAGTTTAAATAGCTTTCAGAAGTGTCGTCAACCTCTTTCTCTCGCTGATTGATAACCTAAGTCAGTGTTATAAACAGTACATTTTTCTCAATGCTTCTAACTCAATTGTAGCAGAGCATTATAGCTCAAAAATAAATTACATGGGCCAAAATCTGATTTTATCATAATTTATAGTGTACACAATAAAAAAGTCGATGTTACAGAGCATCATTTTGAACTGTACAGTATTTAAATCATATTTCACTACACAACACACCACACAAATGATACCTCAAAAAGAAATCATGGGTAAGGGCCATACCGGACTTTTCTACAGAAACCAGCATGGTAAATTCTTACATATAAGTCTATTGGGACATAACATAACCTGTTAATGATGAAGAAAATGTTTACTTGACCAAATACAAATGATGGAAAAGCTGGCTCGATTAGCGCTTTACCATTATCGTCTTAACAAGGTTTTAATTGAAAAGATAATTGAAGACACTCCAGTATCGTTAATTTGCTCGCTAATCGCCTCATCTGACAAACACAGGCAGTGCTTCATTTGAAAACATTTATTCCTGTTATTGTTTTTCGTACTGATACAAAAATTGGCATAACTTCCCAAACAGGCGTGATGTGGAGCCGTTTCCATGGCAGCATGGAAATAATCGTTAGAAAGCTGCGAGTGATATGAAGGTCTTCTCCACAATTCTAGTGAAGTGCCATAGGTTTGCTGGCGTTGCTTATGCTAATCTTTAATGAGAGGTGATGGATGATGTCAGTGTGATTTATTACGTGTCTGTAAAGAGAAGGGATTGAACTCAGATGTGAACTCAGCTGAAAAATCCAAAGAGCACGACCGCTCATGGGCAATAAACTCTGGTTCTGAATCCATCGTATGTCAAAATCTGCTCTTACAGTAATTTGAACTCTGCAGTACGTAAAATGCAAGATTCTACAATAACAGAGATGAACTACTGTACTAGGAATCTATTTGAGCATAAATTTACTTCATTTTGAAGTCTAATAGCCGATATGAGCATTAAACCATTACTGAGTAACTTAGCAAGGTTGTGTTAGGATTTATTATTATCGGCCAGCAGGTGGCGTAGTGACTAAGATTCTGCTGTAGTACCCTTGAGCAAAGTACTTAATTTGAATGAAAGATTATAAGTAAACATTCTAAGTATTTTTGGAACAGTCACGAAAAATATAAAACTAAAGCAGACTTCACCTGAATCTGCTAACACCACTTCAAACCTAGTTTCTATAATCCTCATACACACTAGATAAAAATGAAGATGAGTCCTCAGCAAACAAATCGTCAGGAATCTCCCGGTAGCAGAGTGGTGCGGACTCTCGATCGCTCACTACTGCGATTCCACTAGAGCTCATGGCATATCCCTCACTGCTGGCTGCGCATCCAACGCAGTCGCAGCCTTCGTTGCATTACGGAACGCCAGCCAGTTTTAAACTGAGACACGCTGGTCCCCGGCCTGCCAACGGCAGGTGTTTATCGCCGTCGAGGTGGGCGGGGCACCTCATGCCGTTACCAGGATACCTGTCAGCAAAGCCGGATTTAATTAGCCCGGTCACTGAAGCTTGAAAAGTAACTTTTGGCCTGGGGTGAGAATCCCACTGTGCCACACACTCAGCTAATTGCGCACCGGGCCGTGCAAATAGGTGGCTCGGCGGCGGCTGTGATTGGATCTCTTTTGTTATGTCAGCGCTACACCCCGAGGAGCTGCAGGGATGCCAGAACTCAATGGTGGCCGGGTCAGTTCATGAAGCAGTGACCCGCAGGTGACCCTAACCCAGGTGACAGGGAGAGTGCATGCCAGACCTGGCAGACCTGGCTCGCTGCTTCACTGGGCATGTTTCCAGTGACGCTGAATAGCTCTGAGGGGCAGTTTGACTCCTACATCATCAGCATTCTTCTAGCCACTAAGGGAGGCAGTTACCACACTAAAAGAGAAGGTAGCGCCGGTTAAGCTAGCATCCTGGTATCGTCTTCCCCAGGCCTTAAAGACAGTTGAGTTTGTAGGATCTTGATGTGCGTCGCTGTACAAACATTACCTGGAGTAGAATCAGCACACATGCTTAGGGGAGGAAGGGAGACGGCTTCCCAGAATGCACCAGACGCCACCTCCTCCAGCTGCATCCTCCAAACACTGCCACACGCCCTGCCACCGCAGCGCGAGCGCGTAAGCTCCCCTTCATAAACAAAAATCTTATTTCCATAATTCATACAGCTGGTTGGCATTTACAGGCACATCAGGTGCAATTGGGACGTTTCAGGAACATTAACATGTATAGAATCGTTTGTCAACAGATCAACAGTGTGCGCAAATCAGCCTGAACTGGTCCCCGCTGCCAGCTGCTAATTACGGTGTGTCCCGTCTGTTTAATGATGGCTCTCTTTGCATGTGAATTATGGCCAAAGGCTTGTGGCATTAGACTTCTGCTTCCACAGTGACTCCGATCGAAAGGGCACAAGCCAAATTGTATTTTTCAAGTGAAAATACTTAGAAAATAACTTTTTCCCAACCTTGCATTTGGCCATATCCTGTACAGTTTGGACCACAACATTAAGGTCATTTTTCTCTGCTGTTTTCTTTCATCTAGTACTTGTATATGTTCTCAACACCTCCAGGATTGAAGGTTGGAGTGCCACATCCATTCTCCATGTGTGGAGTTTGCATGTTCTCTCCGCGTTGTGTTGATTTTCAGTCTTCCCCTGCAGTCCAGAGATATGCAGTTAGGCTAATTAGTGTCACAAAAATAGTGGCAGCGTGTCCCCGTGACCCAGACTGGGATAAGAGGTAGGAAGATGGAAGGATATGACTTGAATAAGAATCCAAGCATAGACAAGTGAAACTTAGTGATCAGACTGTCTCTGCTTGGCCAAACAGCCATTAACAAGCTGGGTTATAATGGTAGAACAGGGCAAGTTATTTCAGTTATACCATTCATCCATCTTCCATACACTTATCTAGTAAAGGGCCATGGTGAGCCTGGGGTCAACGCTAGGAAGCAGAGGGCATGTGGCAGGGCAGCAATCTGTGGGGGACATCAGTGCCCTAAAAGGTATACTCACACACACACGGGGTATACTCACACACACATGGGGTATACTCACACACACACGGGCTATACTCACACACGCACGGGGTATACTCACACACACAGATACACTTTCACACACACACGGGGTATACTCACAGACACAAACAGTCACGCACACAGACACATACACTAACACACACACAGATACACACTCACAAACACAGACACATGCATGGATACACACTCACAAACACAGACACATACACTCACAAACACAGACACATACACTCACAAACACAGATACACACTCACACAGACACACACATACACTCACAAACACAGAAACATACACTCACAAACACAGACACATACACTTGACACACAGATACACATTCACACACACACACACACACCTTCACAAAGAGACACATACATTCACCCACACAGATACACACACACACTCACATGCAGATACACACACTCACAGATATAAACTCACACAGACAGAAACACACACAAAGGCATGCACACTCATACAGACAAGTACACTCACAGACAGACACACATACATACACACTCACGCACAGATACACAGACACTCATTAGCACACACAGTACAAGCTCACACAATATAGACACTTTGGAACTTGAGGGAATACATGGGGAGAAGATGCAAACCGCAGACACCCAGCGCTGACACGGGTTTCGAACCATTAACTCTGGAGGGATGAGGCAAGAATATTACAGTGATTCTTCTCTCCAGTTTCAGCAATCATTGGAAAGCTGACTGGCAGTAGAGGCCACTTCCGGGAGAAGTTTACTTTCCTTGTGTCCTCGGTACAAATTCTGAGCAGGTCAGGGTTAGGGAATGTGTACAGCGGAGTTCCTCTTGGTGGACAGAAGCGTGTTCTGATCTACCAGACATAGGTGCAGTCATTTCGTATTGCAAAGGGCTTCCCATCCTATGCTGCTCCACCACACAGCTTAATGCTTCAGTTTACAGAGCCAAATGCAGGTCAAGGTAACAGTGTCATGGTCAAAACTGTCCCAGAGAGAGAAAAGATATAGTGCAGTCAGACAAGCCCTTGGTGCTTTGCTAAAGTCATATACAGTTAGGGGATATTACTAAATGTCTGCCGATAAGAAACATTCTAATGAAAGTGTTCTTCGGTTCTTATATTTGTGTTCATGCCATGACTGCCAGTGAAGACACAGTGTTACCAATGTGATTGAGACCAAAGCAGTACAATCAGCTCTCATTATGCACTGCGTGATATCACAGACTACAAGGTCTGGTTTAGGTACCTGAACGGCAAGGACATCATGCCTATAAACGCTCGTCACGGCTTCATGCCAGCTATCCTTCTTACGGTTATCGCACATCGCGATTTAGCATGTAGGCTGATCATACATCGATGGGAGTATGATCGGGGCAGCACGCTCACAGCGCACTCCCCTGTGGCCCACCTTCTCCTCCCGCCTCCCACCTGGGTCAGCTTCAGTCGCCGCTGCCATTATTCCTGCCATTGTGATGTATTTCATTCGCAGTTCTAACCAGTGACCATCCTAACCAAGTCACGTATGTTTATCTTTTTTCTTAGTTGTCATATTGCCTTTAATAAATGATTTCAGTTGAATTCACTTTACACTTTACACGCCTGAAGGAGACGACTTAGCCCTTTTGAAATGCTTCGGAAATCATAATTTCCCCCGTAACTTGGAATTTAAGAGGTATATTTGAGAGATCTTCCTTTCCTTCTTTGAGGCCCGATACATGAGGGGGGGGCAGCATCAGAGGGGTTCACTGCGTGTGGTGTTCTCTGTTCTGTGGCGTTCCCCGTTCCACGGTTAAACGCAGACAAGGGCGCGCGTGAGACAGGACAGCGGAGTGCCGTACACAAAGCGAGGCTGACGTGTGCGCTGGCGGCTTCCGTGAATGACTTACTTTCCATTTTCGACGAGCGGAACACGCATGCGGGCCGCAGTGTGCCCCCTGTTCTGCCTGCCCGCGGGGCCCGCATGAATAGGCGGAAAGAAATCGGCTACAGACAGACTCACGCGGCTCCTTTGAGTCGCGCGAATGGGGATTTTGGCACCCCCCTGTCTCTATGCTGGGTCGGGGGGGGTGGGTGGAGAAAAGCCTGATGTCTACCACACTCGAGCAAAGAGCTACCTCGGGGCTGAGCCAAAAAAAAAAAATGCATTTCTCATATTTCTTTATTTTGTTTCGACCTGAGCATTCCCAGACTCTGTCTAAACACCCCCCCTCCCCGACTAGTGCACTTACCCGTCCAGATTTAAACCCGTAACCCGTCCGCCTGCAGCTGGGGGCCACCCATGGGGCACGTCAAATCTGAGGGAGAGCCCCCGTCCCCTTCTGGGGCTGGCGTTCCCGGCCCCTTGTGTGGTGTCAGGCTCGGACTCACCCCAGCGTGGCCCCTGGCAGCCAAGGTCACTTCTGGCCCTCTTTGATTTGGATGCTCTCTTTGACATGCAGAGCGCGGCCGTGACTCTGGCAGCCTGCTCTCCGCTTTCCTTTTATAAAGTACTTATTGTGCAGCATTTCCATCGCAGTTTAACAGAGTGTCTTCCTACACAGCAGGTACTTTTCTACATTCCTGCATTCCGTTACACTCTTCTCTAATTTCATTTAATTCTGTAATACTTAGGCCAATCTCAGCATTTTAGGTTTATGTAAAATTTTAAATATGAATTACTTCAGCTAAATGGTTGTTATAGATAATTACCAATTTTACTGAATGACGATAAGATGATTGTTTTGAACCACATGATATTCTTCAAAGATAACAAGGTCATTTATAATGTTTGTAGTGCTTTTTCACTTCAAATAAAAAGATAAACATTTGAAACATCTCGTTGGAAAGTGATACGTATCACCGGATCTAAATGCTTGGTAAATTAAATGCATAACGTCCACTGGGCAGTGTTAGAGTAAGTCTTCAGTATTATATATATAAATATTCATCGACTTTTTCAGAGGAGCATTAAAGATGGGTTTTGTAGCACATGAAAGCATTTCACGCAATAGAATATAGTAATAAGGGGAGGCGAAAATACTTCACGGCACAAAAGTGTGATCCAGATCATGGTTGGGCTGGAAAAAAATAAAACAAAATCCTGGGACTGTCTCTTTTCCCAAATTATCTAATTTGTCCTTTATGAGCGATTGTAGCCTGAGGTCCTTTTCGAGTGAACAAGAGAAACTCTTGTTAGCCAGTGGATGCCCTGAAGACGGCTGTAGAAGGCAGATATAAATCATAATTCTGAGACACAGGAATTCACTTATGGGTCATGGCTAAGTTATTCATTTCATTGCAGCATGGTGCTGCCTTGTCCTGAGCTTCCATCTGTGAGAATGTTGCTTGTCTCGTGACTCCAGAGGTCGGGGGGGGGGGGGGTGACATAACCGACTTAGCATGCATTATTTTCGAACACAGTGGCACCTTGTGTTCCCGCTTCCCGCCCGTCTACCAAGAATCCTGATTCCCCCGTCCTCGGTTCGTCCAAAAAAATGCTGAAGTGCTGAGAATGTCACTCTCTGTAGTGATGAATGGCACTTGACCTCGGACCTGTTCCTCTGAAATTCATTGAAAACTAAATTGAAATGAGAGGCCATCTATGGGCTTTTTTGTCACCGACGCCTTTCAGAAAAAAAAAAAAGAAGCGTATACCCTCCGACTGCCACTGTCAAGGTACGCGGAGCTAAATGAAGATTAAATGCGCTTTGCCTCTGCTGATTTAGAGGGTGATTTACAGAGGTTCTCCGAAACGGATTTCCGCACCTTCTCCCCCCACGTCACATTTCTGAACCCCGCGACGCTCGTCGGCTCATTTCTGAATGGACTTGAATATGATTAATTGTTTGGAGCGGCGGTTATGGCGGCTGGACCTGTCAGGCGGTGGCCCCGCCGTTGGCGCGCCGGCTGAATGGCTGGTTGCCCATTGTGTCTCCGAGCAAGACGGAGGCAAAAGAGGCAGAGTGGTGTCCATTCATCACGGCCGCCCGCCCGCCGAATGCCGTCCCGGGAAAATACCAACACGCTGCAGAGCTGCATTTGTTATGCACGTGTTTTGTTTTTGTTCCTGTATAATGCGCCCACTGCACTGTGAGCCTTACGCCGTCATTCCGATGGAGTGCTTTGCTCGTATACCGGCAACCGTCTAGCCCGTAAAGGAACCGCGCGTGTTTTACAAAAAAATGCGTTCGCCGTTAATGAAAAACACAAGTGTGGCGCTCTCACGAAAACAAACACGGCCAAATGTATTCTTACTAATTGGCCTGTTAACACTGCTAAATATGGCCGTATTAAACCTAAGCGCACAAACGGGTCGTTTCATCGTGAGCACCCCTTGGCTAAAGAACAGGCGGCAACACAGGAAGTTTACGCCCCAGCTCTGCCAGCCGAGGTCAGACGCTCGATGATCGAGAGAGGCGATTTTAGGAGTATTTATTTACTCCTGGTTATAAAATGTCAGAGCAAAGTGGTGTCATGCCAAGTGGCAGCGCCGTATGGGAACGTAAAATCTCACACGGATGATCTGGAAAGTGGTGTGACAGGCCTGAGCTTGGGAATGAGAGCAGCTGTACGGGCGTACGAAATCAGGGCCTTTATTAAAGCGAAAGGCGGACCGTTAGATCAAGAGGACGGGGACGGGGTTGGGCACGGGGGGGCCGTCATGGTGTGTGGGACATATCAAAATATTTGACAGGCTTCACTGTAATGAAAAGCCCCTCCCCCTTCAGAGCGACAGTGAGCCGGCGCGGGCGGCCCCTGCTCTCCTGATGTCATTGTTCAGCTGCCCGGCGCTCAAAGCTGCCCCGTAGGATGAAGTCAGTCTTCATTATGACCACATAATGAAATTAAGGGACATTTGTTAATTGAATTCAATCAAACTGACTCGGGCATTATCATGGGTGGGGTGGAGGGGCCTGTATAAAAAAGCATTTCTAAAGAAGATTTCGTTTGATTAACAAGCAAGTCTGAGCCAAAAACGGCTGTTTAGAGTCATGAGCAAGAACTGCTTTCAGTTCGGCTCTCCGTGAGGCTTCCTGTGACCCGTGTGAACTTCCCAAATACTCCTGACATGGGCCATACCTTGACCACTGTCCTCCAGTCACAGGGACACAGGGACATTATTAGATATCAGATCCTTACACAGTCTTCAGTTCTAGACAATGCAGCAACTTCACATGGTCAGCATCAATGACACACACACACAAACACACACACACAGTACCAGTGAAAAGTTTGGATGTGCCAAGCCGCCTACAAAGGAGAGTGTGAGGGTGATAGTGTCGCATCACATGACCTGGCCACCTGACCCAAACACAGTAGAGATGGTTTTGGAGTTTAATTTTTAGTCAGTGCATAATTCCCTATATATTCTTTATAGTTTTGACGTCTTTAACTATTCCAAAATGTAGAGAATAGTACAAATAAACCTTTCTATGGGTAGGTGTGTCCAAACTTTTGACTGGTAACACACAAACACACACACACATACATACACACACACACACACAAGGCGGTGAGGCAAGGAAAGGCAGAGGAGTCACGGCTCCCTGATGGTGGTGAGGCAAGGTAAGGCAGAGGAGTTATGATGGTGGTGAGGCAAGGTAAGGCAGAGGAGTCATGGCTCCCTGATGGTGGTGAGGCACGGTAATGCAGAGGAGTTATGATGGTGGTGAGGCAAGGTAAGGCAGAGGAGTCATAGCTCCCTGATGGTGGTGAGGCAAGGAAAGGCAGAGAAGTCATATCTCCCTAATGGTGGTGAGGCACGGTAAGGCAGAGGAGTCATGGCTCCCTGATGGTGGTGAAGCAAGGTAAGGCAGTGGAGTTATGATGGTGGTGAGGCACGGTAAGGCAGAGGAGTTATGATGGTGGTGAGGCAAGGTAAGGCAGGGAAGCCATGGCTGCTCATTACATCATCGTATGCTGGTCCCCTCAAACCACAAGACCCCTCCCTTGATCTGGCCGTGTCACATGGCCACCCACAGCATCAAAAGCTAATAGCCTTTAAACACTTTCTGCTGTGCTGCTAATTCCCTCGCCAGTGCATTATGGGAATTAATGTACCTGACATCCTGCGTCAGTAGCAGTGGCTGGCTTTGTCCCTCGTACATTTAGCTTGATGCATTCCTACAGATGGCATGCTATTGGAAAACATTCCCCTCCCCAAGGGGGGGGGGGGGGCACAGGCGCTAACCCTCTAGGTACAGAAGGCTGTTAGCGGTGCCTGATGATAGTAGGCAAACATTAACATAATAATTAGTGCCTTGTAATTGTTTCATTAAAACCAGTTGTTCCATTTCTCCCCGTGTTTTCCCAGAAGAGCCACTGAATTTGGACGACAGCCAGTGGGAGGACATCCACGTCGTCACCGGAGCACTCAAGATGTTTTTCCGGGAGCTTCCGGACCCGCTCCTGCCATACCGCTTCTTCGAGCCCTTCGTGGAGGCGATCAGTGAGTGGCCCCCACTTCGGCATTCTTCTCGTTTGTGATATTAGACTGTCTGCGTTTGGAGGCGG
>JAODLD010000040.1:3129110-3139608 GCA_026781065.1 Mormyrops boulengeri | reverse complement strand
TCTAATGTTTGTCAGTACATTACAGGAAATAATGAACTTTATCACAATATGCTAATTTTTTGAGAAGGACCTGTACATGTAGCTTATCTTTGTGCCGACCGCCGATGGAGTATAATTTGTCAAAGCACATGCCATTATGTTAAGACAAACACTAATGGCGGAAAAAAGTAATGCTAACATCACAACGGTTTACATTGTTTTGCATGCTATGGTGCCAAAATTAGTATGCAATTTTGTTTTCCGTTCTTTTTTCACTCAAATATATTATGCATTTCACCAGCTCATCTGGAACACCAATAATTTCAAACACCTTAGTCTATGCCTGATTTTTAAATTTATGTCCTTGTAGCAAACAGGGACACTGCATAAATAACTCGGAACCCCGCTACGGCAATGATCAGTTAAGGAATGTCGTTGAGGTATAAACAGTGAGACAGAATACGTCTCCACGCGGCGTTTTCCCAAAAAAATCTGTTTGAATCCTGAGAGCAGCACTCGCCTTACGTTAGTTAAATCTCAGTTAGTGTTAGAACCTCTGGGAAGCTGGTTTAATATCGGACTGTCGGGAAACATTCACAGTGAAAAGTGAAAATGTGCATCATTAACGTTCTGTGAAAATGTGGGAAAAATGAATCGTGTGAGAAGTGATTTATTAAAGGTGTTTTGGAATTTGCACTGATCATATATTTAATGCGCATTTGGTGAGACTTCCTTTTTTGTTTATGTCAGAGCCGCCCCACGCTTTAATAATATTGGTGAAACGTGCCGGTAAAAATGACACGAAAGCAAAATCAAAGAGTGTAACAATGTGTGCTCAATAGCCTAGATAATGGATATGTTAATGGAAACCTATAAAATAATTGTTTATATAGTTTTACATTGGGCTGTCCAAGGGACTTGAACTCAAAAATTCAGTCCCTCTCCGGCCCTCACTACTTCACTTCTTTTACTTCACTTGCTCCAAGTCAGACATATAATTCAGCGTATCAGACAAAACAACGAACCACTTTGTTGAAATTTTCACAAATTCGGAGTTTCAGCGGTTATGATTAAAAGCCTAAATATTATCATATGCCAATATAATGCATTACAGACTGAAACATTTGCCCTTGAATAGAAAAGTACTAGGTACATCTTAGGGCAGAAAGACCTTTTTTAACATGTAAATCTGCATCATGTTGATATGGTGTAAAAATATATGTCTACATGGATTTTTTAAACATGTATTTGTATGCCACCTAATGTCTAGAGCAGGGGTAGACAATCTTATCCGCAAAGGGCCGGTGTGTATGCAGGTTTTCGCTGCAACTCCCTAATTAGGTCACTGATTAGAGGACTGATTGGCTGAAAAGTTCTCACACCTGGGTTTGAACAGCTGAGCTAAAGGTTATCCCAAAAACCTGCATACACACCGGCCCTTTTGCGGATAAGATTGGCCAGCCCTGGTCTAGAGGGTGCAAGACGCCTTGTAGAGACGTATGCTGTCTCATAGTTTATACCCATGCAGGTTCTTGCTTGCGCGGTCAGAACAAAAGTTCTTCTTGTGTTCTGTGGAACTCTCTATAACAGAGCATTTCTACATTCCGATTGGTTTATGCCAAACTCAGTGCCATAAAGTTGACTGGGCGTTTGGACGCTCCTTCCGCCCAAATCATGCCTTGCCACCTTGCAGCGCACCCTCCCATACAGAATAAATTACTTCCAGTCACTTGGAAGCTCTTGCCGCTTGCAGTTTGAACACATGAAGCCCTGTGCAGGTTGAATCCCACCACCCAGCTAACACGGAGACAAGAGCATGAGTGTGAAAGCAGTGTCAGTGTGAGCCTTTAGCTTTGTTAGCCTTGAGCCTTTAGCTTTGTTAGCCATGAGCCTTTAGCTTTGGTAACCATGAGGCTTCAGCTTTGTTAGCCATTAGTCTTTAGCTTTGTTAGCAATGAGCCTTTAGCTTTGGTAACCATGAGGCTTCAGCTTTGTTAGCCATGAGCCTTTAGCTTTGTTAGCCATGAGCCTTTAGCTTTGTTAGCCTTGAGCCTTTAGCTTTGGTAACCATGAGGCTTCAGCTTTGTTAGCCATGAGCTTTGTTAGCCAAGGAAGGGTTTAATATTTAAACGTGTTGCTCTTTCTCCACCATCGTTCATTTCCATGCTGTTCATATTTAATGCTGTTCAACCACCCCTCCAGCATCCTCCCCTGTTTCCTATATCCCCCAGCTAGTCATTGACAAGGACGGTAGGCTCTAAAACTGCCGCCACCCTGCCACATTTAGCCTGCAATTTTGATTAGTTAATCGGCCACGGTCCTCAGGTGCAGCCGTGCTCCCCCATCCTGCCACGCCACCCTTTTTGGAAGGGAGGGGAGGCAGCTGTGTTTACAGGCCGGGTCCTGGCGCACATTTCCCAGAATCTATTATTCATATCGCTCAGCATCCGAGCGAGATCTCCCGCCACCTGTCTCACTGACAAACTCGCCCTTTTGTGCCGCCCCCGCGCTGATGAATCGGGCCTTTATGAGAATTACTACCTAACGTCCTCACACAATGCCGGTGGCTGCCTGTCCTGAGTGTTTCCAGTCAACGAGCAAATGTCAGGCTGTGGCTTGAGCCAGCCGGTGGGTGGGCAGAGGCAGCGCCGTAAAACCCCACCACTTCTGGGTCCCTGGACCTTGAAGCAACACCCTCAAAGCAGCTGAGCAGCGTGAACACAGACCTGTCTGTGCGGCCGTGGGAAGCGGCTTCTCCCGTAACTCGTGGAACCAAAAACGACTTCCTCCCACTTTGAACTGTCAACAGGAAGCTTATGCTTTTTATTTGGAGATTAGAGTGTATTAAGTCAAGTGCTTATAATGTTGTAAAATTGCTCTGTGCGTCGCAAGGCTAATGAAGCCTGCAGGGCGGCAGAATCCTATGCGAAGGAGAACCAATGTTAGCTACGCAAAAAGTGATGCCATTGTCAAAATATGTATTAAAGTTGGAGGAAACCTGACAGACTGCTATTAATAAATCAATTTACTTAGCTTTTTACTATAACTATTTGCCCCGGAAAAACCTTGTAAGTGTATGGATAGGTTAAGTGATAGCGTTGCTCAGACTAAGAGAGAAATGGTAGCGACATTTTAGCGTTCTGTTAGCGTCTGTTTGGTGAAAGTTCATGGCTAGTTTCAGGCACTGTGCTTTGTGTCGCATTCAAGGGTTTTAATTAATTCCGGTAGGATGGAAAAATAAAGCTAACGAGACAGGCTGTTAGAAAAATCCATACCTTATTACGGTGTTGTGACGGATACCAAAAGTACGTGTACACCAAATGTATGCAAATGTGTGACACTGCAGCAGGCAGCTGAACAGTGAGCGTGGTGATCAGCTACATTCTTTATCGGGCCCTTTACGGAAAATGGAAGGAGCACATTAGCTTCATGAATATCTAACGCAATGGACTATTATGCAACCTGAGTGATTACTGAATAGCGAAAGCTAAGCTACCTTTCAGAATGATTGTACGTAACACACTGCTTTCAGGCTAGGCTAACAAATAATCACCATTAGATTAGAAAGCAACAACGCAATAAAAACTAACATTTTAAAAATGAGGGCTTGTCCCTGACATATTGCTTTCATACTATCCTTTACCCACTGCAACCTTAAACTGGTTTGGAGCATGACCGAAAGGACCATTCTTTAAAGGGAAGAGCTATGTTGTGTGGGTTAAATCACACATGCTTTTGGCCTGCATTTGGTAAGAAATAGATGGTGAAAGGACACAAAAGAGAAGCTTTTGGGGAAGATTTTTTTATTTATGTTTTGCACTGTCAAATCCTTCACATAAATGATTAAGGGACACATTTGCAATGTTGCTTTTGAATTAAGTGCGAAGAAATATATTGGGAAAACAACACAGTTGTGCTTTTTAAATTTGTAATTAACAAATGTATTACTAATTTGATGCATTGCTTTAATATGCAGTGCCTTGGAAGAGGAGATGAACACTAACGTACAATGGCAGAGAGAAACTCATTTCAGTGCTTTGGAGAAATGAACGGTGCCTTCTTATCTATGCTCAGCGTCATTGTAACAGGCACATTCAGAATCAATTTTGCTTCAAAAACTTTTTCTATATATAAATTTCAGCTTAATTTGCATGCAAGTAAGTTGTCAGCTTAAATCTTTGAAATGCAAAATATATCTCATTTCTATATTTCATCAAGGAACGTTTCATGTTTAATAAATTACAACTTAGATCCTTCCAGACTTTGTTTTTCATTAACTAAAAGCAGAAAGGGGAGGGCTTTCAAATCTTAATCACAACCTGTAAAGCCTATTTGCTCTTTATGTTTTATTTTTTCCCTTTCAATGAGACTTAAAGATCAGTAAGAAGTAACTTTATCGAAGAAGCCTTATTTACACAAATAGTACATGATATTGTTTGTAAGAGGCACAGTATGATTTTATTTAGATTCTGTGATTCTAGGTTGTACAGAGATTTCTGTATTTCTTAATTTTATCTTTATGATGATACATTTATTGTAGGAGGAACTGATTTAAAAGTTGAATGTAGTAGTCAGGATTCCAGAGACAGGTGAGAGAATGTTTTGCAATACAAATATTCTCGAACAAAAAATGGTGTTTTACAGTGTAAGACATACTTTTAACGGCATCCACATCGCATTGAATTCAGGAAGTATATCGTCAATATTTTCCAAACGTGTGTATTGCATTGCAACATCCATCTATAAGGTTTTATTGAATCCACATAAGGGAATCTCTACTCCTTCTAACTGTCTTATATTGTAACAGGTCATCAATCATCAAAGTCTCTCAAGATTTCAAATGGCTAGTGAGAGTGGTAATCTGCAGCTACAATCATAAGCACTGTAATAGTGCTCATTTAGATCAGCGGCCAGTTACACTGTTTTTGCAGAATTTCCCATAAAGCATTTTCTGCTTTTGTGGTTGATAATGGGACTTACAAATATTTCTCGCCTTTTGATGTGATTCCACACACATTTGTAATTGTTGTGGCAAAGCAAGGAGAATTGGCCCTGTTTGTGTGGGACAAACATTTTAAAAATATGTTTTTTGAATTATAAATTGAATTGACGAGAATGCGGTCGATATGCAGAATTAGCTATTTAATGGGATTGGTGTGTGCGGACTTGCCACAGTGAGGCATCTTTCGGGAAGATGGGGGCATGGAAACTTACTGTCCTTGAACTTGGATCGGACAGAAGCTACACAGCACAGACGGCAGCGGCGTTCTTCATTTTGGTGCCCCACTCAAAACGTCACAAACCCTCCCCTCCATACAAATAAGTAGCTAGTGAGTACAGTCAGGTGCTGGTAGCTATCTAGCTGAATGTTTCCCAACCCAGTCCTCGGGGAACCCCAGACAGTCCACATTTTGGCTTCCTCTCAGCTGTACCAGGTATTCGATGTTCCTGATTGGCTGGGAGCTGGGAGGGAGCAAAAACGTGGACGTATGACGATTTAAGCTGCTGCCTTTGGCTACTCTTAATTTTATTCAAGATTCAAAAGTTAATTGTCATTCCTTGGGTCCCGGTGCGCAGTACAAAACAAAAGAGGGAGATACAACAAGTAAGTAAAGAGAATGGAATAAAAAATTATGAAGATATTTTATAAAGATGTAAAATATGCGTATAAGTAAATATAAAATAGAACAATTAAAAAATATCAAATATAAAATTAAAATAAATTTAAAAATAAAATATAAAATTAAAATATATGAATGGAATGTGGACTGGCAAGTGACAGTGCAATGATGTGCCAAAAGAGGAGGGTATACATAGCACCCACTAGGTTAATGTGACAGTAGAGTATCTGTGTATGTAGTGGTGATGTTCATGTTCGTGTTGGGGTGAGGGCAGACTCTGGGGTTCTATGCCTGATGCGGCAGTATGGTAAATGGACAAACAGAGCTTTTGTGGGGGGGGTGGAGGCCCCCGTGACGCAGGAGGTATTCTTCCTGCACCTGCTGATGTAGACACCCCCAATGGTAGGTAGACTGCTACCCATGATCCTCTGCTGCAGAGCAGCTGCCTTATGCACATGGGATGTGAGGACACTCTCCACCACACACCTGTAGAAAGAAGTGAGTAACGGGGTGCCGAATTTCAGACCTCCTCAGCCTTAGCCGGAGATCTGCGGGTTAGCTCACAGACGCCGTGTATAACACACAAGGACCTGTTGGTAGAAACACGTGTGGCCAGTTTAATAATCGATTATGTCAGGCAAAGTGAACAAGGCATAGTAGGGACAAACCACTTTCTTTTCTATAGTAATCACATTTCACATTATTTACTTCAGAGGCTTCAAGGTCTAAGTAGCATGAAATGAGTTGGCAGGTGTTATAAGTAAGTTTTTTTTCCCCATGTACTTACGACAAAATAAAATCATTAAAGTCAAAATATTTTCCTCCCGGGGCTAGACTGTCATGCTGGAGCTGTGCCGGCAGTAAATACGAGACCTTTTATTTAACGAGGCTCTCATTCAGATTACCTCAGCCGAAAGGTGCTTTGAAACTATGTGTGCAGGGGACAGCCAGCCAGATTCGATTGCGAGCGGTAAAAAGTTCTGACAGAATCCTTGCTAGGAGCCGGTGAGGACCCCGCAAGGGCGGTTAGCGGGGAAACACAGAGCGATCTCTGCTCCGGGAGAGAGAAAGAGAACAAACCCAGTGTATACACAAGCATGCCAAATCTGAGTCTGCCGTCAGTCCCGTTTCGATTAAAACGGACCAGCAGGGGCCTGTGGGGGTCGAGCCGCAGGCCGAGAGGCATAAATCAAGCCGGTCCAAGGTATAGTCATTGGGCTCCAGCGTTCGTTCCTGATTGATATAAATAACATTGTCCTCACCATCTGTCCAATGAGGGACCTTTCCAGTTAGTGTTGGGCCACGACGGCAGAATAATTAATGAATGGTGTCCTTTGTGCCGGTAATAAAGACAAGACAAATTATGTTATAATCCAACTGCCGCTCATTTGTCTTGGCCAAATAAAATGTCAAATAAAAGTGTGCGGCCACAGTGTTTGTTTAATGGAGTGCGAGCTACCTGTTTCTGTAGGGTGAGGGCCGGCCCCGAGAGCATGTACAAAGACACTGATGTCAGGGTGATGAATGCAGCTCTGCCTGCACTCCCAATGGCCCGGGACCGAGCCATTCGACAGGGAACTTGTTGCTTTGGAGGGGGAAGCCATATAGCTGCACAGGGCCCTACAAGCTAAGTATAAATTTATCTCATCGTGTGACGTAATGTGCTTCAAACATTAGTGGGATTTTTGTAGACTTTTTAAAATCGGATTCTAGGAATTCCATGCATGCATGGTCTCGGAATGTATGTCCCCCTTCCAGCTTTTGGAAAACTAAGGGTGTTTTAAATCGAATTCGAATCAAAGCAAGACAGAAGGAGACTGAAGGTTTCTGATTGGTTGGCCAATTGACGGCACACACGAGGTCACCTCTTCACAGATAATCACATATAGGTGTATCACATTAGGGTGGCCACATTAAGGCGGGGGCTAAAGGTAACAGTTTCTATAACCCTAAGCCCAAATACGGCGTGAGAGTATGCATCACATTTTTCATTGACTGAAGAAAAACAAGCTGATAACATAATACGGGAGAGCGAGCCCAGTGCAGGCGTGGGCGTGCAAGGACATGGGCGTTTGCTGGGGAGTCTGCAGGAGCCTGCGGCGGGGGGGGATTGGAGATGGGCCAATTAATTATTCCCCAAATGGGAGGTGTGGCCCTTTAAATGGTGTGGAGGCTCTTTTGCTTATGTGGTTCTTAGATACAGACACCAGTGACTGGAAGGGGAGTTTTCCACCATTGGGAAAGCTCCATCCACCCTTTAAAAAGGGAGCAAAGGGCCTCACTTTTTTCTCTCCCCATCTTGGGGGACCTAAATGGTACAGTCCACAGAGGGAAACAAATGCCCCGGAGGCAGAGGCAGGCAGAAGGGCACGCAGGGGGGGCACGTTGACAAACTAGAGCTCACGGGGCAACGCTGAGGCCTGGATGAGTGGCTGCTCATGCGGAAGGGCCTGGAAGGAGGGCCTGGAGATTTCTGAACAGATTAAGCGATGACCCTCGGAGAGAGCAGATGCCCCAAACGTAATGGACTCCAGAGAAGAAACCGCATATTTGCGAGGGGAAAGTGAAGTGCTTAAAGGTTGCAAACGATCCCATTATGGCCCCAGCGCCCCCCCACCCCCCAGCATAAACGCCACGCCTTGCACTCAGTTGAGTGACAGTGTGATGGGTACCAGCTGATGAGCCACCTGTTGCGTTTTGGTTTTTTATTCCATTAATCATATTTTATTCCACTCTGTCATTTAATATTAATAGCAGACTTTCATAATCCAGCATTCTATGGAAGGAGATTCATTTTAGGGCAGAAAAGGTGAGCCTGATGTCGTACAAGGACAGTTTGCCAAAACACCCAAAAGCAACCTTTGCAGAGACGTGCGCAGTACAGATACCACGCAGCAGCTGAAAAATCACAACATGCTGCTGTTTACTGAGGGAAAAGGATACTGCAGATCTCTATCAACACAACAGCGTTGATAGAGCAACAGGAGGGGAAATCCACAAACTTCTTTAACTGCTTTTGGAGCCTAGCAGTGTGAATGGCTAGCCACTGCTTTCGGAGCCTAGCAATGTGATTGGCTAGCCGCTGCTTTCGGAACCTAGCGATGTGATTGGCTAGCTGCTGCTTTCGGAACCTAGCAATGTGATTGGCTAGCTGCTGCTTTCGGAGCTAAAGGCAGGATATATATTTGCTCACTGGCACCTGTCCTTCACTGTGTAGTGTGTGGAGGAGAATTGCAGTCATTAAAAATGGCTTTTTATTGAATAAAATATACTTCCACTACTTAAAAACTTTAAATTTAAATCTTCCTTTGTGTTTATGAAGAGCAATAGTGCAGCACTCACAGGTTATAGTTTATATTTTTGAACATTCCGGATTTATTTTGCAGATAAAATAACGTGGTATGCAATTGTGAATATAAAACACGAGTTCTTAGATGTAATTCATGTTGTAAAAAACCAGAGGCTTCTGGATATGCCTGTGCTCTTTGTATCCCATGCTGTAATTGTCTCTTAAAAAAAGGCTCCCTCTTTGTCAGGGCCTGTAATTAGGCCTGAGTTTGGGCTGCGTTCCTAAATGCTACCCAGGCAAAATGAGAGAAAAGCCAAAAAAAAAAAAAAACAAACGGCTAAGCTCTGGAACGTTCCGCTAGGGATCACCTATGGCACGGGGGCAGGCCCGCTCTCCCCCGAACACGCTCCGTCTGTACAGCCCTGGCACGCTTTCAGGCATCTGCTGCCCGCTGTAATTCCAGTTGACCGTATACATGCAAACATCTGCTTCCCCACACAAAGGGGGCGACGGCGAGTGGCTGACAGGTCCGCGTTAGCGAGGCCAGCCTCTCTGCCAGTTCTTTACACAAAGCCCTTAATGCTTCCTGTCAAGTCATTAGGGCCGATAGCATCAGCGCAGCCCCCATTAAGCCGTCGGCGTCCACCTGTGATAAAGACGGCCATTTGTATTCTTAAAGCCCACTTAATGTCCGTTTAACTCAATTTGTCAGGAAATGTAGCACAATTTCCTCCCGTCCTGAAATCTGGTAGCTGCTCCCAAACCAAAGGGAGCTGGGGGTCAGGTGCACGTTCGGACGAGCAGCTGGAGCGGCGGGCGGACGTGAGAGATCGGGGGGCTGCGGCTTGCGGGGGCTCAGCTCCGATGCGGTGACCCGCGGTGGGGCAGCCATGAGCCCGTTTGTGTTTATTTTTGTCAGATATTCCCAAGAGAGCAGCGCGTGGTAACGTACCGCATGGTGCAGCCTTGGTGCTTTACAAATACAGCTCCGGGTGTTGTGCTAAAAGAGTCTGGAATAACACAACCATTGTAATATTTTTTTTACTAAATTGGAGTATCAGAGTAATTTTTAAATGTATTATTGAAGGCTTCTCAAAGTATATAAATATACTGTAAATAGATTTAACCGTTTATTCCTATTTCTGTCTAACGGTAGTGTCTGACAGCTGGAGGCTTGTGAAACTCGTGTTGTAATGATGCCATAAAAGACCCCCTCCCCCAAATGGAGCAACTTAACGCGGAGCCAACATCTGTTCAGGTTTGCCTGCACATTCAGCCTGAAATTGGAAAAAGGCTCAAAGTGCTGTGATCTCAGCGAGGATTCATTTCCCCGGATTATCAATCTATCGAGGACCGGTAAAAAAATCAAACCAAATGCATGGAGCATCTGGCACCGGTGAGCACTGCTCATCCCCAACGGCCCTACCAGCATCCCCTCCACTGCACCCCAACGGCGTCCCCCGCTACCGCACTCCAACGGCGTCCCCCGCTACCGCACTCCAACGGCGTCCCCCACTCCCCTCCCCCAGGGGGGGGGGGGGGGCCCGGGGCCGGGGGGGGGGGGGGGGGGGGGGGGGGGGGGGGGGGGGGGGGGGGGGGGGGGGGGGGG
>JAODLD010000040.1:3105429-3128253 GCA_026781065.1 Mormyrops boulengeri | reverse complement strand
CCCCCCCCCCCCCCCCCCCCCCCCCCCCCCCCCCCCCCCCCCCCCCCCCCCCCCCCACCACCCCCCCCCCCCCCCCCGACGCCCCACCGACCCCCAACGGCGCCCCCCGCTACCGCACCCCAACGGCGTCCCCTGCTACCACGCCCCCTGACACTGTGCTCCAACTTCACCTCCCACCACCATATCCACATCCTGTGTGGCAGGTCCTCTGCGAGGGCAGATAGTGACCACTGCCATCTGGCCCGTTTGGAGGGCGGAAAGCGGGGTGTCACCAAGTCTGCACAGGCCATCGCCCTGGCGCGTTACCGCAGAGAGGGGGCTTCCCAGCTGGATGCTGACGCTCGGCTGCGCAGACACGCCCCCCACCCATCCACCCGCTCAGGAGTGTCACAGCAACCTCGTTAAAGGGTACAGTGGAGATAAGGCTACTTTGTGGAATGCAGGATTTGAACCAGCGACTTTCCAGTCACAGGTGCAGGAACCTTAGCCTCGCACTGCCTCTCTGAATTTGGGGGTGTTTCATACATAAACACACAGAAAATATTCTCTAATGTACAAAGGTCAGCAAAGATCTGTCTCGCACCCAGGTACTGAGCAAAGGAGACACTGTAAAGCATCAGGCTCTTAGACACTTAAGCCTTGAAATGGTATAAGTAGATACTCGATAGATTAATATATAAGTCCCTTTTAGCACTGAGTAGTTGCAAACACACCTCCAGAAAAAGGTACAAAACACTCATGAATCAGCTGAGACAAAAAGCCAGAAGTTCAGATATACACACTGTGAGGGGCTGGCAGAGTAACGGTGCATGTGGGAAAAGGCGGGTTGTGCTCAGGCTGAGCAGCAGCAGACATGGGGGGGCGTGCAAACTGCAGAGTAAATCCTGCACGGACCTGGTGGGGGCAGCACTGTGCAAGGCCATCTGCACTGGGGCTTGCAGCCAACCAGCACACCGATCAGGGTAACTTACGGCTTGATCGGTGAGCCATATTTCAGAAGTCAATTTCAATTTTTTTCCAGATGTGATCACATCGAGGGCAGGGGGTCAGGATGCCTGATCCACGCCATGGGAGCTCTGCGTCTGTAAGCACCACACCTGATAAATGTTAGCCCACTTAGAGCACTTATTCGCCTGCTAATGATACCTGAAGGCCTGACCCCAGGTATGCGGTATGTCGTTCTGCCGCTTCTTATAGCTGATACGAGGGATGTCTTTCTGAAAACGAACAAACGGGAATACAGCGTCTTTGAAGTTTATGCAAAATGCACAGAGGCCATAGTGAGGATGCAGCTGCCCGAATGGCAGATGTGTGACATTTTACAGGAGGACTCAGCATGCTTCCCCCAAAGGGCTTGAAAGTTATTTAAAACTTCTCAGCCCCCCTGTTCTGTCATCATGCCCCAGCAGGTTACAGCCCTGGGGTCGTACCTGGGTAAATCTGCTAGAGCAGGACCTCCCAGACCCCTAGCAGATAACTGCATTGCCGAAACCAGGTATGATGGATGTGGCGATTTGCTCGAGGGGGTCAAAGGTCAGTCACGGCTCCCAGGGAAGATCGATGGCGCTCAGGTTGGGGGGGCGGTCCCTCATCTCTCCTCTGCTTTTCTTGCCAGGAGCGACCGGCTCCTCCGAGAGCCGAGGGAAGACCCTGGCGGTAAATACAGCCGTTCCTATAATTATTGTCCTTTATTTTAAAGTCGCTTTCGTTCTACTCTGATCAGGCCATTACAGAAGTGTGTGGGCATTCGGCCATCTTGCGGGCTGCAGTTCACACAGCTACAGTGTCCCGGTTTGGCGATATTACATCTGTTTCAAACCTTACCATGTTAGTTTTTAGTTAGCATATGCATTTTTAGTTAGTGCAGTGGAATTTCGTTGACCCTTCAAGCATAAGTGACAAGACTAATTGAAACCTAAATGGAATTCATCTAGGAGATGCATGCAGAGATGTTGGAGATGCGCGCTCCTTGCATCTGATATTTTACTGTTGATGATTCTTCAGGCAGCAGGGAGGCTTGTTCTGCAGTATCCAGCATCGTGAACATCTTCATGGCAGAATGGACAGAGGGTCCCTGGATGCCAAGTTTTTGTCTTTTGTCTCCAATCAATCAAAGCCAGTGACTGTTTACGGGGCCTTAGACAGCGTGGGTACAAACAGTTGCAGGAATGCTTGATTTTTTTACCACGGTCACTCGGTGCCGTGGTGTCCGTAAGGTTCTTCTCAGGCCACGTGTTCAGCTAGGCTCTTTGAGAGGGGAGCCTTTGATAATCGAGCTCGCTAGACACCCAGAATTAGGTGTTCGGGCATGTCTCGCTGCGCCCAGTAGGGGGTGGCGGTCAGCTGAATTCATCATCATGCTGTGGTTCGCAATAATGCGGACATCAGGAGAGGAGAGGCATGGATGGTGAGGAGCGTGTGGATGTACAGGTGAGCGCGGGAAAATGATATGCTTTCCAATCTCCAAATATGGGGGGCCTCTGGGAATGCTCATCAATATTCATTTTGGGAGGAGAAGAATGCTTCAATCACACGCCCCAGTCCCACCTGCTTCTGATGGTCATGTGACCAGTGGACAATGACAGCCGAGTTGTCCGCTGCCCCCTGTCCTATGTCCCTTGGCTGCCCTCACCCCAAGACAGCCCCTGCGCTGGGGTCTAGCTGAGAAGGTGTCCCAGTCAGTTGTGGTGAATCACTGCCAGGAGGACATAGACGTTCACGCTTTGCATGATGGGAATCTTGTTAATTGTTCTGCATTTTACCTTCTAATTCAGGAGACAAAATTCTCCACATAAACACATATTTTTAAGTCAGTCAATGTACAGCTGGGACTAGATAAAACCTCCAGAGCCAGCCCACCTGGAGGGCAAAAGCAGATACCTGGGGTGATCCCCCCAGACAGATTGAGAGGGCATACTCTCTTATCTTCCAGTGAGCACATGGAGGATTATTTTCCAAACCAGATCCCAGAGAAGATAAAGTTCAGTGTCACCCACTGCCTCATGTTCCTAAAAGTAAACTCTAAAACGCAGCAGAAATTCCTCACAGGACAGAATCATTGTCTTAGTAAATACACGCTGTGGCTATTGGGTCAAGCTGACCAATCCCAGCACAGTGACAGGACAGGTATGATGCACTAATGTCTGGGTGATGTGTCCACACCCCAGAAAGCATATGATTGGGATTTCAGGTTTAAACATCACAAATGACAGTGCGCTGTCTCGGCCTAAACAGATCACACGGCGGTCCATATGGGCAGCATGAAAAGAGAGAGGGAGGGAAAGGAGGAGCTTAGGGTTAGCAGCTTTCTGCGGGTGAGCGGCGATATGTGACCGGCTGATTTATCACAAGCAAAAGCAGCCAGAAAGTACAATTTCCGACCTGGCTGCAAACAATAATTCATAGCTGTGTCGCCGCCGGATAAGAGACCTTTAGCATCGGGGCCGTGCTGTCGTCATGGCGATGAGTGTCGGCCTGCGGCAGGTAGCTGCTTCACAACCCGCAGAGGTTTGCGCTTCCTCTGTCCCGAGATGGGCCGCGACCCGATAAACGTCAGGTGGGCTCCACCATGTTCTGAACTGCTGACTCACAACGGTTCAGGGTCTCCAGTAAGCTTGGCCCATGCCCGGCTGTGTTCTAAGATGGGTCTTGACCCAATAAACACCAAGTTTGCGGCACCACATTATGAATCACTGACTCGCATCATGGCATGTTAATGGTCAGGCAAGCCCGGACCATGCCCAGCCATGTCCCGAGAAGGGCTGCAGCCCGATAAATGCCAGGCAGGCACCACCATGTTCTGAATCGCTGACTCGCATCATGCCGTGTTAATGGTCAGGGGTCCCCGGCGAGCCCGGCCCTGTTTAACTGCTTAATTTTTTATGGCACAAATGCAGCGCTGCAGCTCGTGTGATTTATTAGTTTACAGTAGCTTCCACCTCTGGCAAGGTGCACAAACTGCAAACGCGCATGATTTATGGTCGGAGGAAGCTGCCTTGTGCCACCGTTCATGTCTCAATGAAAGAATAAATAATTGGATAATCTGAAATCTTATCAGTGACATCTGCATTGTCAGGCCGACATCGAAAGGCTATAAATTACATCCGTTCGCTAAAAATGATGCACGACTGAATAAACATGTGGGAAGGCACGCAGATGCTGACACGTGGGAACGCTGCTTCGGAAGCAGGAATGTCAAGGAGAAGAATCGTGTACGTACATCCATCAGTCCGGCCGTCCTCGGCGATCGCTTATCCAAAGCAGGGTCGCAGTGAGTCTCTTTTACAAAGTGGGGGCATGAGGCAGGGGCCTTTCTGGATGGGGGAGCTGGGACAAGGCGCAAGGTACATATATAATCATGTGCTAAGGCAGGGGTGCCAAACTCCAGTCCTGGAGGGCCAGAACCCTGCACAGTTTTTGGTTTACCCTCATTTAACACACCTGTTTCAACTCCTTGTGCTAATTACCACACAGCTCCTGAGCTGAATCATTTGTGGTGGAACAGGGAAAGAACTAAGCCACACAGGACTCTGGCCCCCCAGGATTGGAGTTTGACACCCCTGTGCCAAGGAACAGTTAGAGAGCCCTGTTCACTTAAGGTCCATGTATTTAGACAGTGGGAGGAAAGTAGAGTACTGGAAGAATCCATGAGGCGAACACCGGTTTAACCAGCCCCCCGTTTGCCCAGCGTGGGAAATGGACCCCACTGCTCTACTGGGGTGCCCCCCCCCCCCCCCCACATGTGATTATTGTAACCCCCAAACAGGGAATGGGAATACATATGTGTTTGGGACCAGTCCTTCACTGCTGCAGACACTTCTCTTGTTAAGACAATAACTCAAAAACCATTTGATGGATGGATCTTTTGATGGATGGATCTCAGACTTTGCTGAGGCATTGTGTGTGTGACGAACTGGAAGTGATTAAATTTTGAGACAGATCACCCCAAAACTGAAGCAGCACCGCATAGTGATAACAAAGAGAAAGGGAGCACAGACACCAGATATTGTCAGCATGATAACACTAAATTATTTCTCAGATCTTTTCCAATCTTTGCAGACAAATTGTATTGGTGAAGATCTGGACCTCTTGAAATTTTGAGGCAAATCTCACCAAAACTGAAGTAATGGCACTTAGTGACAGCAAAGACAAGAGTGACTATATAACAGGTTTAGCCTTGTGAACAGGATAACATTTGTTATTATTACTCTGTTTACTCTGTTTGATCTTTCATGGATCTTATTACCACTTTACAAAATCATTTTGTGAATGAAAATCTACACCTGAAAATCTACATCAGCCAGAACCCAAATCACCCCAAAATTGGAACTGCAATGACACTGGGCAGTTGTGAAAATGCAGCCTGCTGCCACCGTCTTGCAAACACAGCCATCTGCTACCTAAACGTATTCCGTGGATCTTTTGGCAAACTTCCTAGAAACGCTGTACAGGTCAGTGGTTCTCAAACTGTAGGGTGCGAAATGATTTTCTGAATATTCTATAATAAAGTTTATGTTGTTTTTGTTTTTTTTTTCTCATTTCTAGCCACCCAGAAAACTTTGGCGAATTTTATCGGCAGCAGTCCAGTAGCCGCTCAGCGAAATGTATCGTGGGGAACTTGCAAAATTTATCGTGGGGGAATTTAACCATGTAACATTTTTTTGGAGAATTGGGGAAATTGGGTACATGTATCTTAATCTTATTTTGAACCCCCCCCCCCCCCAGCTAAATTTATAGTAGTGGAATTTAATTGTGTCACTTAGGCCAAGTCAGTGGGTGCACATGAAAGAACTGATGCAGATCTGCTGAAACTACTTACTTTAAGAGTAAGTCACACAAAGTGGCCTGGGCACCGGTTAAATTGCCTGACCCTGCATTCGGACAACCAAGCTTTGCTCTGTGTGTGTGTGTGTGTGTGTGTGTGTGTGTGAAAAGGGGAGCGATTAACCACATTTAAGCATTCCAAATGTGAATTCAGCCATCAGGCAAGATAAAGTCACTTGTTCACCAATATCCCTTCTTGTTTTGTGGTCAAATCATTGGAATGCTTTAAGTGAAAAAGGCAAGAGTTAAAAGTACTTTGATTTGTAAATACTGTTCTCATTGATTGAAGCTAATTCCGTGTTTATCCTCCAGTAAGAACATTAATTTCTTGTTCAGTTTTTTTTTTAGTTTCTTTTGTCCATTAAAAGTACAGGGGAACACATTTGAAATGAGAGACATATTACCCATTATTATAAATATATGGACTCAGAGATGTATGCAAATATTGGTTATTACCATGTGCAGTATTAAGAATTAGATGACTGTAACGCCTAATTTCCAGAATAGAATTAGTTGAATCTTTGTTTGGACAAGTGCCAGGTCTATCAGAATAAGGGCAGGCTGGATTGGGAGACATGCAGCATTACAAAGATTTAAGCAAATAGATTTACTACCATAAAACCCATAGTATTTGCTCACTACACTCCAGCTTCTGGCTTTGTGGTCACATTTTCTTTAGGCCAGAACACAAATAGCCGAAACGTTAAATGTAATTAAATGAAAAATTAATTTGAGAGCTCAATATAGCAAATTGAGAGCACAAAAAAATTAGTTGCATGCACATTTTAGGGATTTTGTGAGCTCAATTTAGTATTTTATCGGAACGTTAAACGAAATTGTGCACACAATTTAGTACATCATGCCCACGTACCCCAGCTGATCAACTTCTAGAGATTGTGGAGGATGGGGAGTGTGGGACTTAGGGTTAGACGGACAGGGCAAGCTACAGGCTACAATGCGGTCCTTTCCCGCAGCCGCCTTTCTAGTTGACTAAAGATGAGCCATCAACAAGCCCATTCTACATAAAGGCCCAGCACGGTCTCACCACGCCGTCTTATTCTTTGGTGAACAGAGTCGCGGGAATACCGAGAGCGCGTGCAGGCCGTCAAGAAGCTGGTGAAGCAGCTGCCACGGCCCAACCACGACACCATGGAGGCGCTCTTCAGACACTTCCAAAGGTAAGTGCCGGTGGGTGGGTGGATGGATGGATGGATGGATGGACACCATGATGTAGGGATGACAGAGAGATACATGTTTTTTGTTGGGGTTTTTTCTCCTGAATATGCTGTTAGCCAGGGGGTCGACATTATTGAAAGGGGCTTCATGTTCCTGAAAGATCAATAACCCAGACTATATAACGTCTGCATATAAATGAAGTATGTGTGTATTAGGTCAGTGTGTGCAGGTATGTGTGTATCAGGTCACTGTATGCAGTTGTGTGTGTGTGTTAGGTCACTGTATGCAGTTGTGTGTGTGTGTTAGGTCACTGTATGCAGTTGTGTGTGTGTGTTAGGTCGTTGTGTGCAAGCATGTGTGTTTCAGGTCAGTATTTTCAGGTATGTGTGTGTATTAGGTCAATATTAGTAGGTATGTGTTTGTGTTCATTAGGTCAGTATTTGCAGGTACATGTGTGTGTATTAGGTCAGTATTTGCAGGTACATGTGTGTGTATTAGGTCAGTATTTGCAGGTATGTGTGTGTATTAGGTCAATATTAGTAGGTATGTGTGTGTGTGTATTAGGTCAGTATTTGCAGGTACATGTGTGTATTATCTAAGGCCAGCAGTTCACCAGCAGGAATGTCACGTCACTTTACCACGTGTCCTCGAACCCCATACAGAGTGCTGCCGCTTCCGCTGTGCCGTCGTGAGCCACCGGGCCGAGCCCTTGTTGTGTTTGTCTATAATTTTTATCTCTGCATCTGCAGATTATGAAAAAGCTCATTAGCTCTTTGAACTTCAAGTCTTTGAAGCAACTGTTCGGAGATTTTCACCACTTTATTTCAGTTCCCTTCCCAGCACTTTCAAAGTCAGCAGTGTGACTTTTACAGGACTGTTCAGCTTTGAGACTTAAAGTGTTGAGACTTAATCTCAGTTACCAGTTCTCACCGAAGTGGAGAACAATCTCCGCAGTCAGCCGAGTCTGCTTGGAGGTCGCAGGGATCTCCAGACTATCGCTGATTCAATCATGGAGCAACTCTTTAAAACCAGCCTTCACTTGGGAGGGGGGGGGGGGGGTCAATACTCAAAGTACTAATTATCTCTCAGTGAAAATTCCCTACTGCCTGGAAGGTGCACCGATCAGTGATTTAACCCCAAAAGCCCGGAGACCCTATCTTAGAACATGGCCACGACAGGTGACACGTGACAGGGGACAGGCAGGGACAGAAGGGCGGGGCATTGCCCACCCACAGCCGGGCAGGAGAGGTCTGAGATGCCCAGACAGCAGTGTCGGTCGAAGCCCATTTGACACCACCTTAGGCAAGCTTCACCGCTCTGCATGCTGCTCTACATGTGGGGGGGTGGGGGGATGGCAGCTTTGTAAGTCGGCACCGTGTCAGAAGATGGCGCCATAGGTGGCAGCTTATGTTGTCTATTGAGTTGACCGATACTGACACCCAGTCCAATGGTCACAACTCAGGACGAGCCAATGGGAGCAGCGGGGGGAATCACATGGTCACCCAGCAATCCTTTCTATTGAGTTTTGAGGTTACTAACGGTGCTGCGGAAGACAATGGTGCACATGGTTATATTAGACTCTTCAAACAAATGTTCCTGATAATTAATCCAAATGCTTCACAGGATTAAGGCTGTTTTGTCATAATTCACCAGTTATTGATGGCTAGACCGCTCTTAATAAATAATCTATACCGGCCACTCATCGACATTCTACCCCCTTATATTGCTGCAATAAAATATTTGTAATGCTACCGCAACAAGATATTTTATAAACTGAAACCTACATCCCGAAACGGATGTGTACAGGAATCACTGCAATGCTGAAAGATCAAGGCCTCGTAATGTTAGATCAATAAGGCCCCAAATTCTGCATGGGGATTACACGCTTCCCCAACTTTACGAATCCCGCCCGAGGCTGTTCTGACTTACTGTACGATTCTGTCCTGGGTCCTGGTTCATTTTCTTCACTTCTCCTGGTGGTGCTGATAATGTTGGTCATTTTTAGTTTCTGTCATTATTGCCACCACTACTGCTGCTGCTGTTGTTGTTGTTTCTCCTCTGAGTGATTTGGCTCGCTGAATTTTGCCAAGGCCATATTGTGTACCAAAGTTTTGAATTATTAATTATGCTTGTAATAAAGCACATGTGTTATTCATTACCGCAGTGAGCATAAACCCCCTTTGCCTCGTGACGGACACACCAGATCCTTTGCTAATGATACGTTTCTGGAGCTACTACTGGAGGGAAAAAAAAACTGTTTTATTTTGTGGTTGATCGTGGATCTGTGCGACATACGTGTGCTTGAATAGATCTTTGTTTGCTGTTTCTGTTTGTGTAACAGCAGTTTTACTACAAGTAGCTACATTCCCTATAGAGCAGTGCTACGAACTCTGAGTTTAAAAGTCATACGAAACCTTTTCATTGTATTATGATTCTTTTGTACAGTTTCTGCAGTGCTGTCGAGCAAGGCTGCACCACCCTGGAGTCTTGCTGCATTTAGAGAATACAGTTTAATTAGCGCCTAACTTACACCTGAAACACATGGCGAAGTGACTTACTATCCAAATAATTATTTCAATAAAACAATTAAGTGGCTGAGGTTGAGCAAAAATGAGCACAGCAGCCCCCCAGAGACCTCGAGTTTGCGCCTCTACTGGAGGGATGTGGGTGGAGGTGGTTGGGGGGGGGCTTACAGATGTGGCCGTCCTGCAAACGTGCACGCACCACTATAATCCTAAAATACCCCACGAATCCGTTGCCAGCTTGGCGCCTGCGTTTTCCCGCTGCTCTGCCGGGGACCTGTTAAGACTACGTAGAATCCACGGGATCCCGCCAAAGATCCACGTTTGCTTTCATCCAGCGTTCCAGCTTATTTCTGGGCCGTCAGTGGGGCCTGGAACGGGAAGGCGTCCCAGGGGTGACGGACGGAGGGCATCGCCAATCACCGTCTCCACCAAGGCCCAGTCTTCTCATAATTAGTCCATGAAAGGGACATCGAGCTCCTGCAGCGGCACCGCAAGGTCTGGGGCCCGAAGAAGCCACTACCGGAAGCATCCGCGGGGCTGCGTGCCTTTGGTGACGGCCTGGGAGGGGGGTGACAGGTCATTAAGGGGCGTGGAGCAGGAGCAGTCCTGGACTCCAGCTCATTATAATCAATAGGGGTGTTGCAAACGGGCCGGCTGGCTGCCGGAGTGACGCGTGGCCCGCTGCGATTGGAGATGGTGCTAATTAAAGTGAGAGAGAGAGTTTAAGGTAGCGAAGAAGACAAAACACGGCGCAGAAGAGCAGCCGTGACGTGGGGCCTCGCAACTACAATATATAAATACATATAATAGGACAGGCAGACATACAGGATTCATTCATTCATTCAGCTTCACTTCATTCATTTTCAGTTCATATCCACAGCTTATACTGTAAATATTCCATCCAGGCATGTATCTCCCTACTCATTCCCCATGAATTCCGTGGGACCAATCCCTTTCCGTGTGTGATCTTGCCTTCTGCTGTCGGCTGAGTGATCCGCGAGTGAATGCCCTGGTCATGTGGCGATGCGCCAGTGTGGCCTGAGGTCAGAGCCCCATCTCGCAGGAGCGCGAGGGCACGGTGCCGTGCAAATCCTTCAGAGCAGAGCTGGCCCAGTCCAGCCCAGCCGGGTCCTGCTTTGGCAGGCCGCGCGGGCCATGTGGCCGTCCCCGCCTCTCGGGACAGATTTCCATCTCTCGGCATCATCCTTACACCCTGCGACGGGGGTCTGACTACCTCCCGCATGGCACGGCGTCCCCACCGGTGTGAAGCGCGCATTCTGCCGGCATCTCCCAAGTTCCTGTCCATGCCAGCTCTGTCATCAGCCAGACCGCTAACTCACGGCGGCTCGGACAGCACCTGCTGCCCCCTACCCGCGCCATGACGTCATCATGAGCCCCGGTCGCTCATGGGGACATGCCGATCTGGCCCGGCCTACGAGCAAACATCTCTGGGTGCCAGGGGGTTGGCTGACCCGAAGCAGACCCACTCCCTCGTTGTGCCTCGCCACCTGATGAAAGCACTCGCGTCAGCGTCTCCATGTCTGACCCATGCGAGTGAAAATAACGAAAATAAAGAGCAGCGGCATGTATGACAGGAGAGTGCCAGGCGAAGGCTGCGCGGCTGTGGGTACCACACCCATACCTACTGATGTGGTGCGATTCCTCTCGCTCTCTCTCCCTGTCTCCCCCTCTTCACAGGCACCTAATTAAGGAACCCTGACTCATTTACATGGATATCTTTGATCTAAATTACACTCCAAACCGCACCAAATTAGGATCATCTGTGAATGTGAAATGTTTTTTCCCCCACGTCCTGAGCCGAGGAGCCAGGTCTGGAGGGCACATGTTCAAATGATGAGAGGGATTAGCGATTTTAAAGTTCTCCCGAGACCTGCAACCCCGCCCCCTTTCCCTCACCCCCCAGACTGGGGGAGGATCTTGGACAGTTATCCCAGGATCCTTTATTTTATTGTCTGCAGCCCTCCTGTACTTTATTCATGAATTATGACAAACTTCTGAAGTCATCTGCAAGTTGGACCGGCGTTCAGTTCCCCGCCCCCTGGAGCGTGTGGCTGTCCTGTGTGTACATTTTTGGTGTTATTCAGTCCTCCTGGCCCAAGGTGTCGCCACTGCCCCCACGTCTCGCAGTTAAAAGGAAATTCTAAGTGGGTAAACTATCTGTCTCATCGTGCCATTTACCTGACTAATGAACAAAGGAAAAGACACAAGTACCTATGTTTCAAGCTGCGTCGTTACATCTGTTAGTAATTATCTGTTTTTTAGAGCATTTGAGTTTCTTAGGTTAAACAGCCCCAGTGATTTGAGAATTATTTTAGGTATCTGGAGAGTTCATTATCACATTTTACATGCCTAACTATTACCAAGTGAACAATGTTTTAATAACATCAAAACCTGCACTACCTTTTCCATTAAAAACAAGTCAATTATGCAGTAATCATCACCAAAAGCAGGGGATGAGGGACCACTTGAGAATGGAGTAAACAGCAGTAATTAAATGTGATACAGTGCTTAGTCAGTGAGTTACAACAGTTTGTGAGCCAGTGTTGCAAACACACAAGCACGCACACTCTCTTGAAAATCTTGCTTTGTTTTTGGCTTAAGTAGCCACCAGTGGCCCTATGGTGTGGGATGCCTCGCTGTCCAGTTTTAACCGAATTCGGTCCCATTTTGCTTTGTTTCTGCACACATTCACAATAACAACTGCAGACGAGATGCCAAGGGAAAACAAGCCAGCAGCCAGTAGGGTCTGTAATACTGAAAGCCGAATTAGCAGTGTGTGTGTGTGTGTGTGTCGGTGTGTGTGTCTCTGTGTATGTGTGTATTCATATCCCTAATTTGATGAAAATATCTTCAAGCCTTTACTTCTTTTAAACGAGGCATGGCGGGGAGAGTTTTTCCCCAACTTTATTCATTGTTCCCTGCAAAGAAAATGAAAGACCTGTTACGAAAACGCGCTTCACTCGAGGACCTATTTTTACGCTGGCTGAACCCTCCGAACAGCGCAGTACAAGTCTGTGAAGTCCCCCTTTAAAGTTCCTTTGTTGTGGCTTCACTTTGTGCTCTGGCAGAGCCCCTATTTCTATTTTTTTTTTAAATCGCCGTTGCCTGGATTCAATAACAGTTGTATATGCATATTGTGACGATGTGGTCAAGGAAACCAGATTTCTTAAATGTACCTTCACATACCCATACACTATTTATTCCTCTCTCGTGGGTGTTTTGGGAGTGGTGTTCATTTTTCTCTTTTTTTCTTAATTTACCACATTGGTTTGAAGTCCATGTGTTATGTTTTTGTGAATCCAGAGTCCCTCTCCACACTGTGGAAAAATAAAATAGCGGGTTTAGCGGGGACGCAAGGTATGAGTGAGTCAAACCAGGGGGCCAAAATGGAAATGTCATTTCTGAGCTCAAGGCCTTGCCGTTGTTCCCTGGACTTTCTCCTGTTGGTTCCACCACTGAACACTGCCCCCTTAAGCATGGAGCCTTGGGGATCACAGATGGGGGTGGGGGGGTGTTCAGGTTGCTGAATATTTAAGACTCTACACCACACAGTGTGGGATCTCAATTAATAATCATATGACAGGTACATAATGTACTGTGTTTAAATACAAGGACATTAATGCTTTTACAGTGGATCCATCTCTCCATCCATCTTCTAACACGTATCCTGGCCAGGGTCATGGGGGGGCAGCTACAATGTCATTTACACAAATTTGAAAACAGAAAGACTATAATAAAACATTAAATTAATGCTTCCGTAGTAGGGGAGCACAGCTCTGTAACTTGTGAACGGCCTGATTCACTCATACGGAGACCAAATGTCAATGCTGATTACTTTTACATCTGGAATGCTCTGCCGCCAGGTCTGCCCATGTGACCGGCACAGGGTGATGCGGCAGCAGCGTCCGGGGAAACCAGGGTATCACCTACATGGAGGCAGTGCTGCTCTGAGCATTTGTTGTAGCTTGGGGGCTCTGGGAACGATGACAGGGACCGTTAGCCACCCCCTCCCCACCCCCCTTACCAAGCGGCCCTCAGCTGACGGGGCGCAGTCGTGACCCAGTAAAAGACACCGGAGGGGGAATGGCATCGTGCTCCGGACCGACATATCCCGCCGTTTGCCGCTCAAAATGAGATGCTAATTAATTAGCATTGGCATCTTTAGCGATGCCTGTCAGATCCTATTTGGGATATCAATCTGTTATCGGGTTAAACCAAAGGCTATCACAAGCTGCTCCCGCTACCACTCGGACTCGCGCGCACCCCCGTGAGGGGCCCGCCTTTCCCATTTACGTTACCTACAGTGGGGGGTGTGTGTGTGATGTGTATGGTAATACGGGACAAATATTTTTTCTTCCTGAATAAGGATGGGACACGGGGTGATCCCATAATATATGGGACAGGGGGAGACTCTCTGACTAGGGCTTGGGGTCTGCCCAAGCGGATGACGGCCGGTGGAGGGCCATGATATTGTTATCCAGGTGGACATGCACATGCTGGCTGTGTGGGTGCGTTTACACAATCACGCTGGCTGGATGCCGCCATCAGTCCAGTGTGTTGTCGCGCTCACGGTCCAAAGGCCGTAAACACTGGCAGTTTGGGAAAGGCACCCTCGACGGAGGGGCCATACAAGTTCCGTCGGTAGGGTAACAGGAAGCGCTCAGTGTCGTTCGTCACACCACCTTCTCCTGACTTTTCAACCCAACACAGTTCTAGCTGACACTCTGCATTTTAATTGCTGCCACTCTGCGTGCGGAAAACTTCCGGGCGACCTCACTCCCGCTCTCTCCTTCCCCTTCAAATGAGGCCCTAATAATGAAGTGGCCACATGTCTGCACATATCATTTGTAATGATACTCAGAACTCTTACGTCCCCATATTCTAATTATTCTAATTAAGCGGAAACACTGACGGAGGTGTATATGCCGAGGATTAGTGTGACGTGAAAGTGAATAAGGCGCCCGTCACCTTATCAGGGAAATTATGGTTTGCTTTTGTGCTTGGAGGGGGCAGCCTTTTAAATTGCACATCTGTTGGCTTTCGACACCTTTCTGCAGCTAGATTTACTGCATGCTTTCGCAAGCACACATATATTCTTTAAATTAGAGCACCATTTATTGAGCGTAATTAGTTTCCATTCTGTCGTGACTGTATGAATGTTGCATCTCTCCTTTGTGCTGTTTCTCATGGGATTTTCAGTGCCCAGCCCCCTGCCAAAGCCCAGGAAAGCCTGTGGAATCAGATGTGTACATTAACTACAATAGCGCAAATCGCAAATACTCGAAAAGCTCTTGTCAGTGCTGATTAATGGATGTTCATTAATAAACTTCCCGTAATCAAGCTTTCACCTGAAATCGTGTGTTAGCCCAGAATCAATTACCTTTTGCTAGCATAATTTCTACTAGAGGCTTTCGCCCGACATATCGTGCTATTACCGTTACTGCTCGCCAATTTGTTTCATCATAAAGCAACTTGTAATTCATCTAGGCAGCCAATCAGAGTTCGTATTTCGTCTGGGCAGCCAATCTGAGCCTGTACTCTCATAAACGACGCCTCTTAATTGTGTTTATGGAGCATTAAAGAGAACCCAGGCTATCAAACATCTTTTTCAGCTTAAGTTTTACCAGAATCCATTTTTAGTCTGAATCCTTACTTTGTCAGAAATGGCTTATTCTCTGTGTTTATATCTTATATGCATGGAGAATAATTGATTTTGTTCTTAGACTTCTGTTGATGCACGTGAATCTTCACAGCTAATGCACGTAACAGCCCTGTCGATACGTTAGCGGCGGCGGAAAATGAAAGCCATCTTGAACAGAGCACAGCGAATCGCGACGGCGTGTAGGATGCGCTGTGTACGCTTTGATACACCATTGATTTCCCTTTTCCCAGAAGCAGATATCTCACCTTCCCCTTGGGAATCTCCGAGGCAGTGGGTTATGCCCAGATAAAATAGAGCCACTAATCCTCGCTGACCCCCATGTCTGCGGTGCGGCCCGTAGTATGTCAGGTGTGGACACAGAAGCAGAGCCGGGATCACGCCCAGCTACGGAGGCCTTGGACAACCTTGGTGCCTCTCTGAGTGTGTAACCTATTGAAATGAACGTCAAAATCAAACACAACTCAAAAGCTCATTGCCATACGCCCAGTAAACAGTCAGTTACTCTGTTCAATGACAAGCACTCACTGCATGTCATTCCAGGAGCTAGTAAACACACATTAAACGCAAATTAAGGAGCTTCAGTTGGGCACTCACTACAATAAGACAATAAATAGAATTTTAAATCCCATGCACAAGAGACGATTTTCTGAGTCATTTTTGAGAACAATGCAAAAGCTCATACATGTTAATACAGTAAACTGTGTGCTTTGCAGGCTTGTGTTTCATACATGGAATTCAGTTCGAAGCCACAGAAAAGTGTCTCATACCCAGGCCCCCCAGAAACCGCTGGATATATTCATGTGCTAGTGTGGCTGACCGGTGTAGCTTTAAGGACGACCTGGGCCCGTCCTGGGTCCACGTTACCCCACCGCAGGCCTCGTTTGGGCCTGCAGCCGGCCCGCGAAGGCTGCCAACGAGCCGACCATGCTGCGGTGGCCCCGCGCTCGTTCCCGGCCAAGCCTCAGCCCAGGCAGCGCTGCATCAAAGCATTCCCCAGCGCCACCGAGTGGCGGCCGCACCGGCCCTATTTATACAACATATAATAACGAATACCTTAGGAGCTTTCGAAAACCCGAGGCAACCCTGGGCAATCCAGAGATCATAAAAACAGCATCAGGCAGTGGTATTGATTTGTTGTTTTTTTCCCCACATCCTTCTTTTACAATGTATGGAGAAGCATGTATGTAATTTTTTAATTTTTTTATTTTTGGACCTCTTACTAGCTTAATGCAGTGAAGGCATTAATTCTGAGAGCTGTGTAAGTTCTGCTCGACTGTCGTCTTTTTCCACAGAGAAAGGTATGGGTCATTTTAGCTATGTGACCTCTTCTTTGGACCCCCCCCCCCCATGGATGACGTCATGTGTGTAGCTGAGGTTCATCGATGACTACCGACGTGCAATCCAGCGATGTGGGTCAAATGGCAGAAAACGAACCTCAAGTGTTTAGCAGACACTTAGCTAGCGCTAGTCTAGTAGTTATATAAAATATATTTATTACAGGCATTCTTTTATTTATGCAAGCGTTACAATGGCAAAAATGCCTTCTATGTACAAATTGGGTCCTCCAGATACAGCCACAGTAGAGGTACTGACCAGTATTATATCAGCATATTTTATACTGGTATACTCCAGAGCGTACTCTGGAAAAGCCATTTAGCCGAAACGTCATGTAAGTTCCCAAATGGATTATTCAGTGCCACATATAAGGTACATTTCTTAACAAACTTTATTTAATTTGGAAAACAGCACCTTGTACAGTGACTATAATTTCACTCAGAGCACAAAGCTCATAGTACAGCCTGTTCTTGGCTTTGCAAGCTATTTTTTGATCTAATAATTATTTCCAAGATCCTTCTATATTTAAGGGCAGTTTCTAGACAGCTATTATTCAAATGACATCTGAGTAAAAGCTAAGCTGGTATTTTATACCAGTACAAAACAATACTTATACATCAAAGCAATGCAGACCAGTGCATCTCTACTGATAAGCTCCTGCTTTACCAGTTAGCACTACTGGCTAATAAGAAATGCTGTGTAGGAGGGTTTAGGGCTAATTTGTTTGCTGACATGACTTGTGATTGTGGCATTCACATAAAACTTTCCACAAGGTTCAGATTGTAAGTCCCCCTTTTTAGAATAGTAGTGCTGTGTAAGAGTATCTTTGATGGAGAGCATATGCATTTAACGGGCATTTACCAAGTTTGTCTGTATTTTGTTTTTTTTTTTCCTTTTCATAACGTGTTCAATTAAGTCAGTAATTCACAGCATCTGCTGGTTGCAGAGCTGTGCTTAATGAAGAAGGTTGCGCCCTTACATGTGTGTTTGAAACCTACATTCTCTGGCACAGGATCCAAACCCACATGAAGACTCATGAGCCATTTCAGTATGATCATACGCACTATGAAGACTTCTGCATTGTACTCTCCATTGTATGTGTGACGCCTTCTCTAGGAGGGCCCACTGCCTGGATTTACTGTGCATGTGCAAAATGACAGTAAAGTTGACTTTGAAAGGGCACCCGAGGGGGGGTTCTGAGTCATGCTTTGAAAAGCTTCCAAGGCAAACAGCTCTCTGAGGAGAAATCTTCACCCACACCGGGCTGCTCCCCAAGTCCAGGGGGAGGCCTTGAGACTGGTGGTAAAGGTGCATGCAGAAGTGCATGCTGTATTGCGACTGTAGTGCCCCTGCAGTGCCACTGTAGTGTTCCTGTAGTGCTCCTGTAGTGCTCCTGTAGTGCCACTGTAGTGCTCCTGTAGTGCTCCTGTAGTACCACTGTAGTATCACAGTAGTGCTCCTGTAGTGCCACTGTAGTGCTCCTGTAGTGCCACTGTAGTACCACAGTAGTGCTCCTGTAGTGTTCCTGTAGTGCTCCTGTAGTGCCACTGTAGTGCTCCTGTAGTGCCACTGTAGTACCACAGTAGTGCTCCTGTAGTGCCACTGTAGTGCTCCTGTTGTTTCTTATGTCACAGTTTCACTCCATGACCCTGACCAGGATAAGCAGCTGGAAGGTAAGTTGGTAGGTAGATTAGATAGATGGATGGATGGATGGATGGATGGATGGATGGATGGATCATACTTAACACTTTCTTGCAAACTTAACACATTAATCCATGCTTATCTTCACATTTATACCTTGACTGATACTTTAACATAATGACTAATTCTAAATAGTTCACAGATTACGATAGTGGAAAGGATGTATGTAACACACAAATAGTTCAGTTTATTTAAAAAGCTGGAGTATTTTAGTATGTTTTATATGGGGATATTCCAAAGTGGTATTGTGTAAACATTAGCTGGTCTAAAATGTTATGTAAGTTTCCAAATACCACCTATTAATATTTCCCACATGAAATTTATACTACTATAAATATTTCATTGTTGTTTCATTGAAAAAGTAAATAGAAAAAAACATCTTCAATTAATTTCAACCTGACTGAAATCCACTCTCTCAGGTGTACCACTCAGATATTGTGATTGGTTCTCTGTAACAGATGTATTTAAGGATGCACAGAGAAATAATTCAGAATCATCTGTATTTGTCTGTATTGTTTTGAAACACAGATGTGACAGAATTTGCTTTTTTCCCTATTGGAAATGTATTTCGTGTGAAAGTTCAGCCAGTAAAGAGGGTAAAGAGAAGGAAATTGTGTCATAGATATCATACTGTTATAGGAGCTGTATACGAGACAGGAAGAGAAGTGGTGTCCCCTTCAGTTGGAATAGCTTTTGTACCACCATGCAGGATATAATCTGCATATATACACTGTAAACACCCTGCATGTATTTACATATGGATGAAAGCCAATAGAAGAGGAAAATGTGTAAACGTGTAAATATTTTCATCTTTTGTCAGGGTTTTGACCAAGTCATCGAAGAATCTGATGTCCACCCAGGGAATAGGCATCGTGTTCGGACCGACACTCCTCTGGCCTGAACTGGATCACGGAAACATGGCTGTCAACATGGTGTACCAGAACCAGATAGTGGAGCTGACCGTCTCGGAATGCTCCGAGATCTTTGGGCCTGAGGTGAAATAGTTGGGGGAGGCAGGGATGATGGGGAGCAGGGCGGTTCCACAAAGTGCCGCAAACGAAGTTCCCTCAGACAAATCCTGTCACCAGGCCTTGCAAGGTAGATGTAAACGTGCCTTTGAGGCACTTCTTCCTCACACGCAGCCTGACAGCTCGGACACATTAGATGCTCCAGCACTTTCGATGTTTGCGTATTACAGTACAAAAGAAATCGGGAAAATTAGAGAGTACAGTCAAGCAGAGATATTAAGACAAATGACAAAATGTATTGATGACATTCTGTGATTGCAGATAATATTAAACATTTAATAAGTACACTGTGTTTCACTGAGAGCTGATGGTAACACTTTACTTAAGGTCATGTTTTTAGCAATATGCACTATAAACATGATTATAAATATTTATCTTACCTTTATATTGCATTATAATAATTGGTATAAGCATTAAGGATGCTTTGTACTGCATTATAAAGGTATATATACTGCATTATAGATGAGAGCTTCATAAAGCATTCATAATGCATAATAAACATGGCTATACTGCGTCATGCCTTTTCATAAATGCTTAAAGCCGTGTGTATAATGCTTTATGAATGAATTATAATAAATTATGGATGTGTTTATATATTACTAAAAACAATACCTTAAGTAAAGTATTGCAGATCTGGTTTTGTTATTACTGGAAATATGTTAAAAATCTTACTGTAAATATGACAATAATAACACAACTTTATACATGCAGATAATGTGGTTCATTATCTGCATGTGTAATGTATAAATCAGGTTGTGACGTTACCATGTTAGAGGAAATATTTTTTGTCATAAGTTTTTCTTGGAATCTATGGTAACTGTGTAAAATAATTTGCCATTATAAAATATTTTGCTTCATAGTGGATATTAGATACATTCTTACTTTCTCTTCTTTTATTTTCCCTCTGTAAACTGCTTACCTGTACCTGCATTCCAGATAAATTGTTTTAATATCTTGATTTTACTGGCAGCTGAATGTACTTTTTAAAACATAGTAAAGCATGAACTCCTCAAAAATAAATAACCAAACTGATGGTCAGTGAAAATGTTTTTCCCATGGTCGTCACTGTGTCCAGTACTTTAAAGGGATCGAGTTGGTGTTCCAGATGCACCCCTTTGTGGAAAACGCACTCATTTATGAAAACAAAACAGGCACGGGAGGATCCTCTGGTCTCATGCTGTATTGAAGACTTTATTGGGTTTCGCTTTTTTGCTGCTGAAATCCTATAGTAAAGAGGAGAGTTTGACTTGGAAAGCATCGGAGAACCCTGCTGTTTTTTTTTTTACAATACAATTAGGAGCGTTTGCAGAAGAAGAAACCCTCAGTGTTTTCATGACTTTTGTCCATGTCCTACAAAGAGGCCTCCCTTTGTCCTTTTTTTGCCTAGCATGCAATATTTGAGTTGCCCCGTAAGCAGCATGCTCCCTGAAAGCAGGACACGCCGCCAGTGTGCTTGAATAACCAGATCGCAGAATGCATTCTCTGTCTGCCAAGGGAAGTTAGGATGACCGCTTTAAAAAAGCTCGCCATGGAGCCTCAGACCACATAAAAACCTGAGGCAGCGCATAAGGCCCAGTCCTGTGGGCCCTCTGTACCATATGAGGTCCAGGTTCAGCCACAGTGCAGACCCATTCCTCCCGGAATCCAATATGATCCAATTGGTCCCATGAGGGTGGCAACATAGGGTCGTCGTTTTTGTACAGATCCCCAAAGTACTAAATCACTACAGGAACACAGATGTATGATCCAGGATGCATTGACCTACTGTTTATCTCCAGTCTCTCATAAGAATCCTTACTTTTGTGTTCATTCATTCTCACAGATTCTGACGTCCCTTTTACATACCTCCTTGATGCTCACTTCCGAATACTCCCTGACACAAACATTAATGTAACACGGCAAGTCACAGTGGCGAGCCATATGTCTGTAATATACAGTTGCTAGAAGATTCTAGCTTCCTGTTTACGTTAGATCAAAACATGGGCATTAGCTAATGACAATATGCTTCGACCATCGTGGCAAAACCTCTGGCAGACAGACAGGAAGCTTGACTTGAGCCGAAGCGAATCCAAGTCATAAATTTTAATTTGTATGGTTTTGTTAATCAAGGAGATTTAGTGAACAGAAGTTCGACCAGGTTTATGCCTTTAAGGAAAGCAGGAAAAAAAATAAAAATGAAGGCTTTTCCTCTTTGATTTCCTCTGTTTGGCTGCCAGGAATGCTAAACTGCAGTATAATGACCTGTTAAGTTTCATTTATAAATATTCAAACTTGTAGAAGGTCCATCATCTCATTTGCAAGCTTGGAACGGACTCCTCTGTGCTCATCATTTGTCTGGCAGGGATGCGGTGAATGTAGACAGACTGTGTTCCTGAATCTCACATCCCCGAGAGGGACAACATTTCACTCGAGGGGCCTGAACCAATGGATGGAGGAAGCCGGGTACACCAGCACAATGGAGCGTGCCAGTGAAACATGGACTTCTCCATTTCAAACAAGAGGAAGAGGAGTAAAGTGAGCATAGAGAATGAATAAAGGTTCACGACTCATCGCTATGGCAAACACTAGCTTTGACTGCTTGGGAACAATAAGCAGAACCCAGCCAAAGCCATAGTGAACCTCTTAATGGCCGCTCTGCCCACCTGCCTGTCTCTCCTAGGCACTGACACACTGATTCTCCGTAGTCGATGACATGTCATAGTCAAGATGACCGTGTGTGTACTTAGACAGTGGCTTGCTTCTAAGCAATTGCATCTTGCCAACATTTTGTCATCATATCCAAATAAAAGAGATGTATTTACCGGAAGGAGTTCTAACTTAAATGTGAAAAAATAATAACTCTCGCTCCAGCATAAACAATTTTCAATAACCTCAATTAGAAATTTAAGATAAATTTCAACCAGAGTCTAATGGAAACATATTTATATATATTTACACACACACACACACACACACACACACACAGTACTGTACAAAAGTCTTTTGAAAATGTTAAATGCTATTTATCTATTTAGTAAGTATTTCCTCAGAAAGAAATGATAATTTAACATTAGAAGATATGCAAATTAGCAGCAACATTGTTAAAACACTAACAAGAATTTCAACTGTTCTCCAGTAAGTTACATTTCTGTCGTTGGACGGCAAGATGAACAACGCCTCAGTTCCCAAACCTCTCCTCAGGGGCACCCCAGCCATTCCTTGGATGCGTTAAATTTCACAAACAGCTCAATTAATAAATTGGCTTAATTAGTTAAATAGCTCTGGGAGTATTGAAAAGCCAAACAAGGTGTGCTAGTGGTCCAGTTAAAAGCTACATGGGTGCATTGGGTGGTTGATGCAAATACTGGGTGACATTCAAAATGGGTAAGCTGGTGCTGGTTCACATACATAATGTCATAGTTTTACACAAGCATGAACACTTTTAAACAACACTTTCACTGCCTAAGACTTTTCCACAGTACTGTATATTGCGTAAAATGTGAGGAAGACTAAATGACTTCACTTACTTCTGACCGTGCCATCGGTTTCTGCTGAAGGCGGTGCAGACCAGAGG
>JAODLD010000040.1:3097929-3100429 GCA_026781065.1 Mormyrops boulengeri | reverse complement strand
GGATTTTTTTTTATTTGTGGAAATGGTTTCTGATGCACTCTTCCCGGTCCAGCAACTGCAACTAAGAATATGAACGATTCCGAAAATGCCCCCAAACATATTTCAATATCTCTCTTTTACATAACACATCCTTCTAAATCGCCATATACAGTACATTGCCTGGCAAGTGAAAATACTCTTTTTAAAAAAAAATAAAATAAATAAAAATAATCTTCTTGCTATGTTGCAGTTTTGTCAGGACATGCGATTTGTTTAAAATCTCATACAGGAACGAAAAGTTGCCATCTAAAATATTAAAGCAGCGCTTTCCGTGGCAAATTTGTGCTCGACTTCCATTGACATCGCGCCCCGCGAAGTCTTACTTCAGCAAACAAAACTGCAAGCGGCGGATGAATTAAAGGTTACAGACAGTAAATGATGAATCTCACACAGAGCCAAATTACTGCAGGAAAACACTAATGAAGACGGCAAGCAGCAAGCCAGGCCAGTCAATAATTAGAGGTGAGACCATTTCTGTCCTCCTCCGTTCTGTGCAGCTAGCAATTTTGCTGAGAAACTTTTAATTGTGCAGATTTTATTACCGCACCTTCGATAGTGGCTTCACAGACTGCCCGCTTTGACAGCCCCTCTGTAAACAGCAACTCACTTTTTATGAGTATAACATAAGAAAGAAGGAGTTCTTCAGGAACTAATTTAGTTTAACAAGGCAATCTAACGTCTCTGTCCTCACAGGCCGGCTTTTACAGCCAGGCCCAGCAAACACACACACACGCTCCGACAGGGCGTCTCAAGCTCGCCTTGTGGTCGACGCATGTTGTTTTCAAGCAAAGCCGCGCACTTGAGAGTTACACGCCGTCCCGCCAGGCTGCTCACGGCCAGCCGTCAGCGGCTCTACATCTGACACCCTGGCGTGTTTTTCCATGTGGCGGGAAATAATCAGGCAAATACGACATCAAAGGTAGTTCGAGGATTAAAATATGCGGTTGAAAATTATTCAGACTTGCTCTGGGATGGAAGAGTGGAAAATATTCCCTCGAAGTGTCTGACTGGCAGACATGGTCTCGCAGCGGTACGATCTGAGTGCGAGTGAGAATGAAACACAAGGGTTCATGGGAAACTCAATGTCGCTAGTCACAGAAGCGGGTCCGCTAACGGTTTGCGTTGTGGGATTTGCATGCGTAACACCTTGCCTCCCCACCACTAGGCTGACAAACCACGCACAACTTCACCACATCCAATTCACGAGCAGACCCTGGCCTCTCACCGAGATCACCCCGAAATAAGAGGGACCAGCAGATACCAAAGTCAGATGCTGACGGTACCGGTTGATCTGGGTCAACCAAGGTCAGTCACCCAGCATGGATTTTAGAAGTGATTCTAAAATAAACACTCCCAGTCTGTGAATCTTTGTTTTTTTTTGTGGTTCCTCTCCCCTTAAACTCATTAAAGTAGCTGTACGTCTCACAGAAAAGAGGAAAAAAGGTTAAGGCACGAAAAAAAAACTTTCCTTTCTTGTCTAACGTTCCTGATTAAGTGCCACAGAAAGCAAGATTCAAAGCAGGGCCCCTCTTGCCTAATTAACACTTTGAAAGATAAAAGCAGTTTATTAAATCAATCAGGATGATGGTTGTTTGTGAATCCCACCAGATAGTGCGATTTGCATATCAAGTTTGCAGCTTTAACCCACATACCGGCATCTTCAGAGAGCTGTGGCCAGATTCAGCGTCAATACTTCCGCGACTACTGTAAATGTTTTAAAGTTTCATTGCCTGGATTCTCCGGCGAGTTCTTAACTCATTAAATAATAAGTAGATAAATAAGTAAATAAGCAAACAAATAAATGAATAATCAAATACAGATGGATAGTCTGATAAGTCATAGGAAGCGGCTGTAGTATAGATGCAAATGACAGAATAACGAAGATGTTAAGTCAGTCGAGGCCTAAATTCATGTTGAAGTATTCATTAGATATCAGGAGGCCTCCTCACAGCCAATATGCCACTCTATGCACTTTATACCATTAAATACACCAACAAGCCAAAACATTATGACCACCCCATGTGAAGTGAATAATGTTGATTATCTTGTAAAAACAGCGCATGGCAAGGTCTGGGATTTATGAGACCGTAACATCTGGTACTCATAGTCGACAGGTTGAATGCAGAAGAAATGGGCAGAGATAAAGATCTGAGGGACTTTGACAGGGACCAAATAGTTATAGAAAGACAACTGGGTCAGAGCATCTCTGAAATGGCAAGGCTTGTGGGGCACTCACTGTCAGGGGGGTGAGCACCTATCGAGAGCGGTCAGAGGAGGGAGGGAAAAACCACGACCCACCGGCAGGGTACTCACTGTCAGGGGGGTGGGTACCTACCGAGAGTGGTGAGAGGGGGGAGGGAAAAACCACGACCCACCGGCAGGGTACTCACTGTCAGGGGGGTGAGCACCTATCGAGAGCGGTCAGAGGAGGGAGGGAAAAACCACGACCCACCGGCAGGGT
>JAODLD010000040.1:3000377-3018267 GCA_026781065.1 Mormyrops boulengeri | reverse complement strand
ACATTTTAAACCATTCTGGAGAAAGACCAAATGTCTGTGGTCAGTGTGGAAAGAGTTTTAAGGATGCAGCCTCTTTAAGAAGACATTGTGAAATTCATTTAGCTGAAAAACCATACAGTTGCACTGAATGTGGAAAGGGTTTCACTCGTTTATTTCGCTTAACTACACATAAGAGAGTTCACTCTGACGAAAAACCGTACGGCTGTTCTGAATGTGGAAAAAGTTTTACTCAGGCAGCAAACTTAAAGATACATATGAGAATTCATTCTGGTGAGAAGCCATACAGCTGTACCGTATGTGAGAAAAGCTTTACACAGTCGAGTGGATTAACAGGACACATGAAAACTCATGCAGAAAAAAAACCAAGCATCTGTAATCATTGCGGGAAATGCTTTAAGCGTTCATCATATTTAGAAAGGCACCTTAAAGTTCATTCTGGAGAAAAATATGTAAATAGGGTTATGGGTGTAACGGTTAAAACCGAATCTCATCTGGGGTTTTACAGCAGAGTGGATTCGGCCACAATGCATAATTTCACCATAGATGAGATGGAATCAAGACTATGTCTAAATTATGAAGAAATAAAAATGGAAAAGACTGACCCAAGGTATACTGTTGTGGCACTGCATGTTGACAAAATGAAGTGTGAGTCAAATGGAAGTGACCCTAACTATACTATGGAACAGGATCTTAATAATGATACCATGGAGTCAGCATTATATTCAAATTTGGAACACGTCAAAACTGAGATTATCGATCCAGACAACTTTCAGCAGCAGCAAAACACTGAGGCACGCCACGTTATTGGTGACGAAATAGTAATTAACAAAATAAAATGTATTTCAAGTAGCGGAATGGAAATCTATTCCCAAGCAGTGGATATTCCTACAGTGCAAAAAAATATTGTCGACGATATAGAACCAGGAGTCTGTCAGGAATCGGAAGAAGTTAAAACTAGGATTGTTGATCCAGAGAACGTTCTGGTGAGACAGCCAATTGCTATGCAGTATTTTGAAGGTGAAGCAGCAGACGTGAGCTCTGAATCAAATCACGAGACAGGTGGTTTTGGATGGCTTGCAGCTAATAGTGAGACAGTTGAGTGTGTGGAGAATCAAGAAGAGAGATCTGAAAGAGCGACATCAACTCAGGATGTAAAACAGCCATTGTCTGACTCCCATCAGGGTGAGAATGACAATCATGAAGATGGAGATTGCTTGGTTTCCATGCTGTCTGGAATGATTTTACCTGAGACACATACCATGAAATACCACCATCCCCTTAATTCCCAAAGATCAAGTGCAGGCTCTGAAAATGGACCACATTTTTTAAGCCTTAATGAGCAAAATGCTACTTGTTTGGATGAAAAACCACACAGTTGTAATGAGTGTGGAAAGAGTTTTGCAAAAACCACTTATTTGGCAAAACACAAAAAAACCCATTCATCTGAAAAAACACACATCTGTGATCAGTGCGGGAAAAGCTTTACTAAGCCATCGTACTTGAAAAAGCACCATAGGGTTCACTCGGGGGAGAAACCTCATAGCTGTTCAGAGTGTGGCAAAAAGTTTGCACTGGCAGATTCCTTAAAAGTTCACACAATGAGAGTTCATTCTGGCCAGAAACCATTCCATTGCCCTGAATGCGATATGAGGTTTTTCAGTCGATCATCATTCAAAACCCACGTTTCAATCCACTCTGGTGAAAAGCCACACACTTGTAGGGAGTGTGGTAAGAATTTTGCAAATCCCACTTACTTATCAAAACACAAAGAAACGCATTTAACTGAAAAAGTGTTCATCTGTGATCAGTGTGGAAAGGGGTTCACAAGTCGGTCATACTTGAAAAAGCACCAGAGGATTCACTCAGGTGAAAAACCCTATATGTGTTCTGAATGTGGACAAAGGTTTACAGTAGCAGATTCTTTAAAAGTGCACATGAGATTTCATACTGGCGAAAAACCATACCACTGCACTGAGTGTGGGATGAAGTTTTATACCCGAGCAACCTACAAGAACCATGTTTTAATTCATTCTGGTGAAAGACCGAATGTCTGCGCTCAGTGTGGTAGAGGTTTTAAAAATGCAGCAGCCTTAAGAAGACATTGTCACTCAGAAAGGCCATACATTTGTACTGAATGTGGAAAGAGTTTTACTAGATCATTTCGCTTAACTGTACACAAGAGAGTTCATACAGGTGAAAAACCTTATAGCTGCTCTGAATGTGGGAAAAGTTTTAGCCAGGCTATGAACTTAAAAGTACATAAGAGAGTTCATTCTGGTGAAAAACCGTACACTTGTACTCTGTGTGGAAAATGTTTTACGCAGTTAAGTGGCTTAACGGTACACATGAGAATTCATTCGGGGGAAAGACCAAACATTTGTAGTCATTGCGGGAAACGTTTTAAGGCTATGTCCTACTTAAAAAGGCACCTTAAAGTTCACTCAGGCGATAAACCACACATTTGTGCTTACTGTGGAAAGAGGTTTGCAGACACTAGTAACTTCAAGAAACATCAAGCAGCTCACTGTCACAGTGAACATATGCAGGCTGACTACAGATAATCCCTTAAAAGCACACTAAAAAGATTATATGAAATCCAAACTACTTTAGGAAAATAATTTTTCGTATAATTGATTTTCAAACTAAATTCTGCAGAACTATTGTCGATAAAACTATTGAGGTATATGTTTTGAGTTATACTTTAAAATAAGATTAATTTTAAAACATATGACAGCTTTATTTGTGTACACTAAATGGTATTTTGTGCGACGTAGTCGACCTGAGGAGTGGTGCTAACATGCTGGTTGGTCATTTAGCATTACGACAGTACTGAAGAATATTCATTTAACCTGCTAATGTTTCATGTGGCAGTTATATGCACTTAAAATGAGCGTTTGAACTTTTATGAATGATATACTTTTATATTGTTACACTGTATATTTTTTTTTAATGGGTAGTTTGGATCATTGTAATTATGTATCGATATGTATTTTGGAGGGTTTTGCTGCAATGTTAATTTCCCTTAGTAATTTTATTTAGGACTCTTCAGACAGTACAGTTATAGTGCTTTCAGATATGGGACATCTTAAAGCAAAATATGTATTATTATTATTATTATTATTATTCATTCCGTTGTACAAATGGTTCGAAAATTGTGTAACTTTTTAGTGCCATTGCAGGAAGAGGTGACTGTCAATTTCATGCCAAACAGGTCATGTTGTGATGCATTACTTGTGAATCTGCAGTCATATGAAATATGGAGTTGCACAGCTAAGTAAATAATTACTTGTGATTAAAAATGTTTTTTTTTATAAATTATACTTGCCAGTTTTTTTGTACATTTGTCAACAGAACATAATGAAGTTCAAAAACTCACGTGTCTTTCAAACATTTTAGTTTGAGTAGTTTTTTTTCTTTTTTCAAAAGGATTGTGTGCTTGTTTGAAAATTTCCATTGAATATCATGGACTAGGGAATCAAAGACTATTTCTGTATATTAAGTATGGCTGAGGGTACCAGCATAAGCTTAAATACAGTAGTTTCCCAGTATCCGCAGTTACTGTCAGTTATCCACAGTTTACCGCAGTCCAAAAAAAAAATGTGTAATGCTTTTTCATTGTTCTTTCTTTCATTGAGGGGTATAAAAAACATAATTTTCATTGTTGTCATCCCTTAATACATGGCATTTTTTAATTTCTCTGTCATCTTTTTGTGGCAGGATTGGCACTCCAGCCACTGTGAAAAAACTCATACTGTTCCTTTCGAACTAGTGTGGTGCTGAGGTATCACCTGCCACATGGATGCACTCAGGTCCTCATCCCTAAGGTTGTTTGTTGTGTGGTGGGTGCAGCAATGTGCTGCATCAGTGCGTGCACCTTACCTCTCTGTCATCTCTTGCGAATTAGGCTAAAATGTCAGAATCGCTTTCATTTGAGAGAATACAATGTACAATGTACTTTATTATTACTGTATTTAATGTTGGTAATGTATTATTGTGCATAATTTATCAATTACTATAGGTAGGTTCACAAAAATCAGGTTATACTGTATGTGGGGTCCATAGATGGTTCGTTATTATCCGCAGTTTTGGTTATCTGTGGTTGGTTTTGGAACGTATCACCCATGGAAACAGGGGGACTACTGTAAATCCTACTGACATATATGCTCTAAAAGACCAGTTTACTAAACTGTGATATCATCAGCTCGAGCAGTCATCAACATTCTAAATTTTCAGCTTATCTTACCAGTTCAAATTAATATATATTATATAAGGACAAAAGTATTGGGACACACTTCTTAATCATTGAATTCAGGGTGTTTCATTCAGACCCACTGCCATGCGTGTATAAACTCAAGCACCTGGCAATGCAGTCAGATTTACAAACATTTGTGAAAGAATGGGTCGTTCTGAAGAGCTCAGTGATTACAAGCATGGTACTGTCACAGGATGCCAACTTTGCAATAAGTCAGTTTGTGAAATTTCTTCCCTGCTACATATTCCACAGTCAACTGGAAGTGGTATTATTGCAAAGTGGAAGTGATTAGTAACGACAAAAACTTAGCCACAAAGTGACAGACCACGTAAATTTACAGAGCAGGGTTGCAGATTACTGAGGCGCATACAGTAGTGCGTAAAAATTGCCAATGCACCCTTGACTCAATAACTGCAGAGTTCAAAACTTCCTCTGGCATTAACATCAGCACAAAAACTGTGCACTGGGAGCTTCATGGAATGGGCTTCCTTAGCCGAGCAACTGTATGCAAGCCTCACATCACCAAGAGCAATGCCAAGTGTCGGATAGAGTGGTGTAAAGCACACTGCCACTGGACTCTGGAGCAGTGAAAATGTGTTCTGTGGAGTGACAAGGCACGCTTCTCTGTCTGGCAGTATCATAGGTGAGTCTGGGTTTGGCAGATGCCAAGAGAATGTTACCTGCCTCACTGCATTGTGCCAACTGTAATGTTTGGTGGAGGAGGGATAATGGTATGTTTTACAGGGATTTGGCTAGGCCCCTTAGTTCCAGTGAAGGGAACTCTTAATGCTTCAGCATACCAAGACATTTTGGACAATTCTATGCTTCCAACTTTGTGGGAACAGAATTTTTCTGGGCTTTCACGTCCAACAGTCTGACCTCACAAATGCTATTATAGATGAATGGGAACAAATTCCCACAGACACACTCCAAAATCTTGTGGAAAGCCTTCACAGAAGAGTGGCAACTGTTATAGCTGCAAAGGGGGGGGGGGACCAGCTCCATATTGATGCCTATGTATTTAGTATAGGATGTCATACTGAGATGCCAAAAGTTCCTGAGGGGTAATGGCCAGGTGTCCTGATACTTTTGTCCATATAGTACATATAAGGCTGTCAGTCCATTCATTTTCTTATGATAAACAGTGTGATTAGTAACACATTCAGTCAAGATATACTATGTATACACTGCAACTATGATCAACTCCAGGAAAGCAATTGTTTAGGAAATTGTCTTGTGACGAAGGCTAGCAAAGAACTTCACTCTGTCACTGAAAGATCTTTGTAATTGTCTTGTTTTTGCCCGAGTTTATTAAGTGTCAAGTGTCACCAATCAACAGTGTGAAATGAGTTTTCTCGCACATATATTGACCACATCAGGCTTCCGGTCTGAAACATACTGAAGTGACTAGGGTAACCTCAAAATCCTGAAAAACATGGAGTATATAAACGATGTGGTACAACAAACTCGATAAACAACAGACCCCAAATGAGGCTCTACAGTAGAGGTAAGGAACATGCACTGATTACACCATGTAACTGCACCCACCACACAACCTCAGGCATGAGATTCTGAGTACAGCTTTTTAACAGGTGGCACCTCAGCACCACACTACTCTGAATGGACCAGTGCGGGTTTTCTTTTCCCGCAGTGGCTGAAAGGCTAACCCCCAAATTTTACCTGCAAGTTGGAGGGCCTACTTGAAGGGCTAGATGTAGAGTAACATTATAGCCACCACAAAGCAATGACAGGATAAGGGCCTTACTCAAGGGCCCAGTGGAGTAGGATCACTCCTGGAATTCATGGGATTCAAACCAACAACCTTCTGATTACCAGCACACAGCCCTAGCCTCAGAGCCACCACTGCACCCACATGGTGGGCTACTGGGCTTTGCTCTATGGTAGGCTGTGTGATAACGCGATTAAAAATAACAACTAATTATTCTTTTAAAATTAATCACGCATGTCAGCACGTTAACTTTGACAGCCACAATTATATACTATGGTATCAGCTGAATAAAATTTATTCAGATGGTAAACACTACTTACTCTACATTTCAATTACCTGCGATATCAGTGGGTTGATGTCATGGCTTAGCCTACACAGTGTTATGCCCCAAATACATGCTTCTGCTAGAACTAATAAATCACCAGTTAGTAAAACTACACTATTACAAAAACTATCACAGCATATAACATTTAACAACTGCTGCCAAAGTACTAATAACATACTTATAATATGCCATATTCAGCTGCTTGCTGATGGTATCGTTTTGATAAAAGATGTTTCTTCTTGTACAGAAATTTGTTACGTCGATGAAAAGTACACATAACTTAATACATGAGATTTTGTCTAACATTCTCTTATTTTTTCTAAATTAAGCAGCTAAGTGCCGACTGATTCTGGACATAGAAATTGTCTTTTATCTTCCCTAATGGCTTACACATCCATCCAGGCCCGAACTGGCCATTGGGAGACCGGGATATTTCCCTGTGGTCTGGCCTCCCATTCAGAGCAGACCTCCGAAACAAGTAGATGATGAAACAAACCGGACGCTGCAGTGCAAAATGCGCACGCAGCATGGTCCCGCCCCGTGTGTCTCACTTCGCCGTACGTTAAAGTGACAGATGAATTAAACTAAGTTTTCACCTTAAATTGATTTCAGTTCTTGTAACATCACTATTTTTCAATCATCCCGCACTGAAAAACAAAAAAGGCATGACGCGGTTGGAACCAGCATCATTTCGTACCGCTCGGAAAATTTCATCGTCCCCGTATCCCAGACTCTCGGCCTCATCAAGCCTCGCAGTCCAGCCCTGCAGCCATCTTATTTTAAGCCGTTGGTCCTTTGTAAATGAGTGCTAGCATACGTGTGGCTGTTTTGCGTTTAAGAAGAACGCAGAGACACAACCTGTGACCATACCGCCACATGACAGAATTGTGAGAAATAATTATCGCCGTGTAACATTCGAACAATTGCATTGCCTTGTTAGATATGTAGTTCTAAACCGAACCCTAGCGAGCACAAACCTCCACGTTAACATTTTAAGAACTACTCTAACCATAATGCATAGCGTCAGCGCGAACTTCCTCTCTCTCGCGGGCTTTGTTTTGTTGTGGCGGTACATTTGGAAGTGTATGTTGTCCGTTTTCAACACCGACTTTAAATACCTTCACGGCAGTTTACAGTGATGTCAGAGGTACGTGATACGTGTTATGTGAATTGCAGCCATTTATTCACACTTTGGTACGCCTAATCACTTAAGCTAAATATTTTGTAATGTAGTACAATTAAGACCTAAGACCGATGCGTAACGTAGGTAACAATGGAAGTTTAGCTAATGCCACAGTTGACCTGGAGTTGGACTCATCTGGTTCCCATGTCACTGAGTTACAACCGATCGTTGAAGTGTCTTTCAGGCGATGCCAACTTTTGCCCGTCGTCCGATTTCAGAAAGTAAACAACTTTAATTAATTGCTGCGTCTATGGTTTCTAAACCAGGATTGACGTCCGAGAGGGTAAGCCGTCATGTCATCTTCAGCTGGCGTGCAGCCGTCGGAACCCAGCATCCTCGCCCGCTGGATGCCGAGCAGGCACCGAGCCGGAGTCATTCTGAGTCCTTCTCTGGACGGAGCCGGCTCACCGAGGGACAGCTGGGACGATTCCTTCGCCTCGCAGTTCGTCCCCCTGCCCGCGTCAAACAGCAGCAGCTGCATAAGCCTTGATTCTCTGGTGCTGGCGGATACTGGAGACCCTGACCAGCAGGGGGAAATGAAGCTGCTGGACACACACGGGATCGCCGAGAAGAGGGTGTGCTTGGATGCCGCTGACAGGGAGACCAGCGATTGTCCGATAGCGCAGAAACTAGAGGAAGTAACTATCCATTCCAATGAGTCTAATTTTCAACTGTCAAGCTTTGTTAAAAACGCGTAATAACCACAAATCCATATGAAAACATTGTAAAGAAAAACCAGTCGTATTCTAGGCGAGACATATGTTTTGCCTAAATAGGGGGGGTTAGTATGTTAATTTGGAAAATAATTGGGTGTGTAATGTGGACATGACACAAATAAGCGTGTAAAGTACATAGCCAGTTTGGTAAAAGCTCATGGTCACATTTGATTGCAGTTAAAGGAGTTGCAGAGAGCCATGCAGGAGCAGCTGAAAGCCCATCGGATGGAGCAGCTCCACCAGCTACTGCCAGAGCCTCAGAGGTTCCTGGGTACCGTTGGCCAGCATAGCAGTACAGGTATGGTCACTCCATTCACTTCAGAGTGTTCTCCTTGTGTTCATTTGTGACTTGCACATTAGTGCTCAGCAAGCGCAAATCATTTGCTCCGAGTTAAATAGTTAAACTTTTGTGCTCTATGCCAGGGATGTCAAACTCCAGTCCTGGAGGGCCGGAGCCCTGCACATTTTTGGGTTTCCCCTCATTTAACACACCTGATTCAACTCCTTCTGCTAATTACCACACAGCTCTTGAGCTGAATCATTCGTGGTGGAACAGGGACAGAACTAAGCTATACAGGGCTCCCCCCCCCAGGACTGGAGTTTGACACCCCTCCTCTGTGCCATTTTTTCAAGATATGGAGCCTATCATTGATAAATGCTTAAGAAAGTCACTGAAATGTTAAAATGGTAGTAAATTATAATGCTGCTGCTCTCGACCTGTACTTTAATGCCTATGCTTGTATAAGTGAGCATTAGTTACGAAAACCATGAACTTAATGATCCAACGTTTTTGGGATGGCTAATAAAATACAATTTCTATCATATGTCCTAGTTTTATATGTGTATTTATATGTTGGGTTTATTTCCCCAGAGATTAAGACATTATGCAATTGTGTTATTACATGTGGTGTCTGTTCATTGGCTATAATCATCTGCATTTTCATTTGATTTCTGATAAGCTCAGCAGAGTTTATATGGTTTTAACACGGCCCTGAGTAGTTTTTGGAATTTTTTGGTGAATTTGGCTTAGCATTGTGTCATCTGTCCTTTTAACTGAATAATGCGGAAAAATATTTCCGGTAACCTCTTTAGGAATGTCTGTTTCTCTTCGCCGGCAGGAAAAGGCCCTGTAACTGAGGAGCCCTCTCAGTGGGCGCTGTTAGTCGGCTCCGTTGGCATTTCCTCTCCCTCTCAGACCATTAGCCATCCGTCAGCAGTCAAGCCTGGATTGCCGCTTTTGCCTGTCCAATCTCTACAGTGGGATCCAAATTCTGCCCCTGGTAGGGCATCCCTGGATGTCGTGGGGGAACAGGAAAGCCCCTATTCCCAACAGTACCCAAAGACAAGCCTGTACTCACAAAAAGAAGGAGAGGCACCCTCTGATACCTCCCTGGGTAGGAATATTCCTGATTTGTACGTATATTAGGAACTGTAGCTCTCAACCCAAGTGCTTTTAGTGAATAAGTGTTTTGACCATAGTCCACAATAAATTTTGGATAAGTTCACTGCTGTCTGGTACAACAACCTGTGTGTTGTTTGGAAGGCGCTTGTAAAATCAGTTACAATTTAACAGGAGCAGATGTGTGGGAACAGAGTTACAGCCGTGACCAGCATAGCGCTGACAAAAGCTACAGAAATGCTAAAAGCGATAATGATGATCGAGAAGAATTGACAACCTCTATGAGCAACGACCAGCTTCCGAGCCCTGGCAGAGAGGACAGGTAAAACGCATCAGCCCAGCGGGACACATATATGGAGCTCAGGGTCTTAGGCTGTTCTATAATTGTCAAAAATGGAGAATAGCCAGATCTTTTTAAAGATGAAAGTCACATGTCATGCAAATGATTGTTCAAATAGATTTAGCACAAAATAGGAGCTATGTTTTTACAGACTGCCAAAAACTAAATTGTAGTTGGATTGGTCATGTATGGTTGATACCCGATCCATCAAATAGGTCTGGATCAGTGCCGATACCGATCCAAATATCGGATCAGTGCATCTCTAGTGTGTTATACTGCTTTAGCAGGTTAGCAACTGCTGTTAAAGCTAGCTAGTTTGTAATTTTGCTTCTACTTGCTGAAATGGCACAGGCCAATCAAACCAGGGGTTGGGAGCAAGAAGCAGACCTTTGAGGAGCTTCTAGAAGAGCAGCTGCAGCTGGAGGAGCAGAGGATGAAGGCTGTCCAGCTGGGGCAGGTCTGTACTTGTGTTAAGTTTGCTTCAGTGGAGTTAGACCAGCAGTTAACCTCATGCAGCTAAACAGACTTTTTCCAGCATTCTTAATGAACATGTATCCCAATTTCAGTTTGTGTTGTCACCATGTATAAAGATGACCTGAACAGTTTGGAGTATGAATGATTTGTGAATAAGTGATTTGCTGTTTTTCCCTATTTGTTTCCCTAGACTACAGTGGAAGTAAAAGTCCCCCCAAAGAGAACCTTTCTACGGCGGGGGGAGGGCCTTGCTCGCTTCACTAGGGGAAAAGCTGCCCTCCCAAAAAGGAGAGATAAGGATGTCGTCACCCACGTGCCCCCCAAGTCCAGCACTTCCAATGATACTGGAGCCAGCAGAAACATTCAGAGAAATAGTGTTTCCCAGCGCCCTGCCATTCAGCGCAAGACTACTGTCCTGAACAAGGAGAACCGCCCAGAACACCAGCCCGTGGGCCAGGAACCCAGAAGACCGCAGACCAAGGCTGCTGTCCAACCACAAACCAGGGTCCTCGGCAGAAATCAAAGGCAGAACATAGTGGCTCCAGATTTGGGGAGGTCTAAGGCTGAGGAAACACAAGAGCGAAATGGAAAAGAGACGACTAGCAGCGGATTGCAAGGCAGAAGACTAGTTCCGCTTTCTCGTCCACCGCCATCAAAGGCTCTGCTGGTAACAAAGTACATGAGCGGGGAGGAGATAAGTGGAGTCCAAAGGCAGATGCGGATGAGGCCTACGCTAGTAGCCCGCCAACCCCCGCCAGAGTACTCCTTTGAGCTGTCCTTCCAGGAGAAGCTGCAGCGCTGGGACTCGGAGAAGCTGCAGGAGAATGCGGAGCTGGGTGAGTTTGAGCTGCTGGAGCAGGCTGCTGAGGAGCTGTCCTTCTCTAGCAATTCCTCCTTCGTCATGAAGGTGCTGCAGCTCGACCGCCAGAACAGCAGGGGAGGCAACCATAGCCGCCGACTATCCTCCACTCCTATCAAGAGCCCAGAAAGAAGCCAGTCTGCTGAAATAGGATGTTGCCCACCCGTTTGGACAGGTGCAGTCAGGCTAAAGCCTGGATGCCCTCAGCCTGAAACGACAGGACAGAAGAAGAGTGATAACCTCAAAGTGAAGGAGGTGCAGGCCATGCCAAACACGGATGCCTCCAGAGCATCAAGTCATAGTAGCTTGGAATTAGAGGACCCAAATGACACTGTCCGGGAGGTAGAAGTAGCCCCACCTGAGCCAGCATTGCATGGACATCTCTGCTTTCCTGTACCTTCTGGTGCCCTGTATGACAGGATGTCCTACCAGGACAGAGATATCGATTTAGACCACAATAAAGGAAACGAGAGCTGTGAGGGTGAATTCAGTCGGCATGCAGGTGCAATCCTCACTGAGAACGGAGAGGCTAGGACTGCAGATCACGTTTTGTTTGACGATGACGACACGTGGAATGATGTGGGGGAAGCTGGAGACTTAGAGGAAGAGACTGCTGGAGATGATGATGATGATGGTGTTGATGATGATGATAATGAAACCAGAACAGGAGATTCAGACCATGTCAGCATAGAAGCCATAACTCATGTCCCATCGGATGGGGCACCTAAAAGGAAGGTCGCTGCTGTAAAGGCGGAGGAGCGGGGCTTGCACCCCAAAGAGGGAGACCAGGTTTCGTCACCTCCCCCGACTTCCCAGCTGGTAGCTAAACTGTTCCCCTCTGTAAAGCCCAAGGTGAAGCCTGGCCCAGCAGCCGCGGTGGAGCTTCCAAAAGCAGTGGCTGAGCAGGTGGCAGGTGAGGCATCATGTCATGGATTGGCCATATCCATGAATCATTATAGTCAGGTCTATGAAAAACCCAAGCAATCACTGTGGTGTTTTAATAGGCAAATAAGTTAATGTTTAACTGTCATACTGAGTACCAGCAGGGTAAAACCCCTGGTATTTTTAAGTACAGTTTGACCTAAAATTATGCATTTCAATGCTCATTTTCTTCGGTCCAGAAAGAAAAATGCATCAGAATATTTCAGAAACATGTTGTGTAAATTTTCTGTGAAAACAGCAGTATTGAGTATAACATGCTCACTCCTTTCCAGTGCTGATGACCTGTGAGTAATGTGGGGGGTCCTCTCTATGCACTTCCCCCTTTGCCCACATGTCCTTCATATCCCCTTGGCTTGCCTCTTAATGTACACATTCCTGTCCCCGCATAGGGCCTAATCCCTTGTCACGACAGCTGAGGGAACGTCTGGTAGAGCTGGAGATTGAGATCGAACGCTTTAAGGAAGAGAATGCTAAGCTGGCCCACCTGAAGCAGCAGAGGGAGGCTGGCTTGGAGGCGCTCAGGTGAGGATTGTTTATGATGTGGAGATTCTTAGGCAAGTGGCCTTTAGGGTAGACGGAGGCCTTGGCCAGTGGTGCAGGATGACATTTACTATGGACCCAGACACATAGGCAGTGTCTGTAAATGTAGCACAGGATAAGACGGGAAGCAACATGAAGACAATAGCCAGAGCTGGGTTGGTTCCAAGGCCAAGAGAATCTATAGATTGTGACCCTGGACAATTCATGGTCTGTCACTGTTAGAAATTCAAAATCAGCTGCCATAAAACAATACTACATTGTGTGTAACAGAGGGCCAATGTGTAGCTCTGTGGGTTAGGACTCTGCCTAATCAGAAGGTCGCCAGGTCAAGTCCCTGGCCTGTCAGGGTGATTTCACCATTGGGCTCTTCAGCAAGACCCTTAATCTCAAATGCTTGTAGAACTGGCAGACCCTGCTTTCTCAGTTGTATGTCACTTTGAATAAAAGCTTCTGCTAATTAATTAAAAGCAAACATAGAATGTCTGAGGAATGGAAAGAACGAAATCGACTCACTAATCAGCAACACATCCTGTGGTCTAATTGCACCAGTTGTTCTACTTTTGGGTCAGCGTGTGTCAAAACTGCAATGATCTGGCATCCCATCGAAGGTGTTTTCCTGCTTTGTACCCATTGCTTCCTGGGATTAGGCCTGTCCGATAACTACTTCTGTTGGACAACATACTGCCCAGAAATAATTGCGATAAATGATGTTATTTTCCTTCTAAGATCTTTTGCCACTGATATAGCGATAACGTAATAGCATAATAATGCAAGTACACTCTTTCAAAAAGCAATGAAATTTTAATTCTTAAGAATTCAGTGGAACTGGAAAAAGTAAATATCCTAAATAAATAAATAGAATGTACATAAAAGTCACACGACCAAAAAGAAACAAATAAAATGGACTCTTAGGTTCTGTTAAAAGAAACTGCATTATATATTAAACATTTGGCACAGGGGTATAGAGTCATTTGTTCCTTAACAGGCATTATACTGCCAAGCCAGTTTTGTGAAGGCTTTGTGCAGTGAAACTGCATCATTCATTGGTCAAGGGAAAAGTAACCAGAAGTCGGACCATATGTTGTAAATACATACTTTTTCTACCCCTTATGATCAGAATGTCCAGAAATGCCAGCGTTTATATGATTCCTCGCTTCAGGATTATGAAGACTTCCAGATGGCTGCAAACTATAATAAAATGCGTTTGTACTGCAATGGCCTATACCCGCATATTTTGTCCTTTTAGTTGTAGTTTTTATTTTATTTTTGTATCTTTATTTTATTTCAGTTTATGGAAATGTTTTCATTAATGATTATAACTCTGCCTTGTGTATTATAAATACATAGTGCATGGTTACTTTTAGAATAATTCTTATTTATTCTTTTAACATCCATACCACACTTCATAAATGTGACGTTTAAAAGCAGCTTTGTGTGGCGTGCTGTATGAACATTCAGGACCATGGACGGTCCAGCACTGAGACTCATGTGGTGCGGCGCACTCGCTTTTACGTGCAGTATGAATCAGCCCTGAGCTGTGCCTGCGACACAGAGGGCAGAAGCAGTGCCACAGGATATAATGTTGGGGGCGTTCATTCACACGTAAACAATCTGCCAATATCAAGGTCGGAAAAAAATGATCAAGGTTATATCTATATATCTTGCGATAAGTCAGGATCATAATAATTGTGGCTGGCCTACCTGGGATAGGAGCTGACCCGACATGGACGGACGGATGGATGGATGGATGGATAGATAAGGGCTGATTTATACTTGACACTCACAACAAATATGCATACGCATCATGGCGGCTTTCTGCGTTCATTCCACGCGTCGTACATGTATGGAACGTGAAACAGGTGGGAAAACATGAATTATGCATAGAATACACGTAGAATACATGTTAGCATAATGTAGCTAACGTGTAGAATAAACATTAGGAACACGTTAAGATGTAGTTAACATGTTGCTAACATGTATTCTACACATTAAAACCCATGTGTTTGGCGTTGCATACGTGTCACGTTGCGTATGCGTCGCCTCTCGTGAAGTATATCGCGGCCCTAACACAGTATTGATCAGATATCCACTGTATATGTTGTCTTTAGCCTGGTGAGGTTGCTTGGTGGAATGGGCAGCATACATACCCAGATTGTATGTGCTGAGATCTGTCCAGTAGCTCTCCCCACAACGGAGTCGCCTTCAGTGTCAGAAAAATAAACTTCAGTGTGTGGATGTGTGTCAGGAAGGACGTAGTGGCCTTTGAGCAGAGGAAAGCGAAGGAGCTAGCTGACCTAGAGGAGATGAAGAAAGAGGAGGCGCGGAAGCTGCAGCGAGAGCGGAGGGTGTTCGAAAGGCACGCTTCTGCCGCCAGAGCCATGCCCGACAAGAAGGAGCGCGAGGAGATCCAAGTGAGACACTTACCCTGTTTTTCAGACATTTCTGGAGTGAAACTGTGGAAGTCCACCGTTTAATGTCATTTAATATAATGTGAAACCTTAGCATCAATAAATTGTTCAAAATGTTTCTTTAAAATTGCTTTTATGTATTCATGTGGCATTTAACATAAGAAGTTCATTTTCATTTCGAGACTTGCTACCTGTGACATTCAGACCGACCCAGTTTCCAGAATCTGCAGTTTGATACTGAGCGGTCCAAGCAGCAGGCGGCGTGAGGTTGTGCTTACCCTTGCTTGCTTGGTGTCTGTCCCATCTTGACCCGACCTGTTCCCCAGGCTTTGAGGCAGCAGCTGAGCTCCCTGCAGGGCGAGCTCCGGCGCCGAGAGACCCGCTGGTCCAACACTCACAGCCGTCTCCGGAAGCAACTGGAGACTCTCAGTGCAGAGAATGCCGCCCTGCGGGATGAGGTCCGGGTTCTGGAGAAGCTGCGAGTAGCGACCTGGAAGAAGGCGGAAGCGGAGAAGGAGAAAAGCACAGTGCACACTAGTGACATCTCCCAGGCCAGCTGTAGGAGGTCCAAATCTGATGTGAGTCAGCTTGTATTTGTATCATTGCTAGTATTAATATTTTTTCAGTTGTATACATTTTCCCAATTCTTCGTTTGCCCTGTTGAATGACCATTGTCAGTGAGGTTGGGTGATCTGCTTGACACTGCTGATATTAGTAAAATAAGTCTAGTAGACATTTCAATACTGTGACACACTTTATTTCACGGAAGGCCATGGAATAAAGGGGTTTTTTATGCCTCATATTGTTTCCTCTCTGCTTAACATGTTTGTGAGCCTTAAATAGTATTTCTTTGTGTATCTTCTGGTGTTAAGAGTCCCACAGGTACGACATGTGACACTACGTTACTGCCCTCATCCACTAGGGGGAGCGTGCAGGGCCATAATCCTCCTGCCACAGGTATTTTCATGAGACTACAGTTTTTATCAAGTTTGGTATATTTTCAGTTGAGTTTGAGTTCAGTAAAATTATAATGAGAAGGAGTTATTCCCTCTCGATGTCTACTGTTAAACCTGTTAGTGATTCGATCTTCATTATTACAGGTAAACCCTCTGTCCACTGGGCAGAAGGGAAAAGAGCCTCAGATCTTGGCAGAGGGACTGCAGTGGAGAATTCAGCGTCACCTGATTGTCTTCCTCGTGTGAGTAGATGAACCAGCTGGAGTTGAAATGCTTAGATTTGCAGATAATGAGTTTGGAAGTGGCAGTCATTACTCAGGTAGGTATTGAAGTTCTGCCTTAAACTGAAGCCTGTCTACGCTTTGTACAGAACTCTGGAGCATTGGTAAAGGATCCATGTGGGGGTGAGAATAAAGAAGATTGGAGACAGGATGTAGAGGAAAGTCAGGAGACAATTACCCACCCTGATGGAAAGGTAAGAAAAGTGCAGGTATGGAGTAGGTCATAGTTGAGTCTGCTGTTATACAGGGTCTTGCCTAACTGACCATAAATGTTTGTGTAAGTATTCACCTGATTCTACTGCCCAGAACAAAGGTGATTCCCCATGCTAAGAGGGCCTGTGTCCCTGTCTCTCAGATTGAGCATGTGCTTCGCTGGGGGGGACGGCTTATACTTTTTCCGAATGGAACCCGTAAAGAAGTATCGGCTGATGGACGAACAGTGAAGATCACCTTCTTCAATGGGGATGTCAAACAGGTCACAGATGACCAGCAGGTGGTGAGGAGTCTTGGCATCTGGACCCTGTTCTGGCTTCGCATATCTATGACATTAGATGCTAAAAGGTTGAACTTTACTTTCAGCAGTGTGATTTTTACGATTGCCAGCTTTCCATCCTAAGAATGAAAGTGTAAATCAAAGATTAATTGTGCATGACTGCAAATATACTTCATTTTCCTGAGTCCCGATGCCTTCCTGTAATTCTGGTTTAGTCAGCGATGAATGGTAAGTTGATCCTGGATCTCAATGTGTTCAGATTTACTACTATGCCGAGGCCCAAACCACTCACACCACATACCCGGATGGCATGGAGGTGCTAAGGTTCCCCAATAACCAAATTGGTGAGTAGACCTACCTAAATATACATTTAAGTGGAATATTTGATATAAACTCAAGTTTTTTTCTTTTTTTTTTCTTTTCTAAATGAATTGATGCAATCCACAAAGAAATAGAAAGGTGTGTTGGGTTTTCGTCAAAGCTGTACAGTAAATTAAGGTTCTGTGCATTTTGGTCATGTTATTTTATTTTATATAACATTTACTTAAGTTTTTATATGAGTTTGCTACGCTTTACGGCAGCCTATTTTAATGTTCTGTTTCCTCCTAGTTTGCTACATTTATGCTGCTCGATATTATACTTGACTCGGACTATAGCTACTAAGTTGTAGCAAATTGTGCATTTTTACTAAGGATAAGCCCTGTTCAGACAGGATTAATTTTACATAGGGAGTTCAGTATGTAGCCTGTAAAGTGTTTTGTTTGCATGATTTGGCTGGGACAATAAGCCTGTGTAATTTCCCAAGTTGCTTGAGATAGCAGAGGTGAAATGAAGGTTAATGTTAGGGTTAGCATGTCTAGAAAGCAAATAGCAGAATTTTCATTTTTGAGTGACCTATCTCTTTAACATACTATCAATCCATCCATCCATTTTCTACCGCTGTTCCGGGTCGGGTCGCGGGGGCAGCAGTCTAAGCAGGGAAACCCAGACTTC
>JAODLD010000040.1:2981605-2995024 GCA_026781065.1 Mormyrops boulengeri | reverse complement strand
GGCTTTCAGGCATTTCACACCTTCACACAGTTTTCAAATATACTTTGTTGTGGCCTTTTATTGCCTGAATTTTTTTGGTTCGTCCTGGAATACCCCCCCCCCCCCCCCCCGCCCAAGGGGAAAGGGGCAGCAACACAGAACAAAAAAGGGCCCCTTTCCTGGAAGTGCTTCTACTATTGGTCTTTCTATTTAGTCCTTGAATAAAAAAGAGAAGTTTATTCACTTGTCATTAGCAGCAATGTAACAAACATTATTTCTGGTTTAGGGCTTGGGTGGTGGGACTTTTGATGGTGGTCAGTCGGCTTCTTGTTATTTCTGTGCCATGACCCCAGTTTAAAAATCTCCATGCTCCCCAGGAACATCTTTCAATACATCGTGAGTGATCAAAAGCCAGACCTCCGCATGTTTCCCCTGCATCGCACATGCAGCGGTACTGTGTGTCATCAGACACGTAGAGAGAAGTCGTCAGTAAATCGTGTGACTTTTACACTGGGGTGGGTGGAGGGGGTTCAACAAAAGAGCTGAACAGCAAAGATTATCTCCCCCCAAGTGGAGCAGTAACATCTCTGTTATTTTCAAATGCTATCGGTCTTATAGCCTCAACTGCTCAGGACTCCAAAACACACTTCAGAGGCTTGAGGTGAAGCGATGGGGGTCAGAATCTGCCCCTCTGAGTCGGAGGCCTGTCCTTTCTTGGGAAAGACCGCATTGCAGGTTTAAGGTGGGGCAGGGTCTGATCTTACTAAAGGAATCGTGATCTTGGAATCTTGTTCAAATGTGATGGTAATAGCAGACATGAGATTGACAGTAGGATCAGTTCAGTGGCTGCAGTTTCGTGGCCACTGAGCAGGTCAGTAGTGATGAAGGATGGATCTTGATTTGACACTTAATCATATCCCTATCTTCACCTGTGGTTACGCAATGTGTGCGATGGCCAAAACAGAAAGGCTACAAGTGCAAATGGCCGAAATGAGGTTTCTGCGTAGGGTTATTGAGTTCATTCTCTGTAACAGGGTGAGGAATACAGAGATGTGGAGTCAGCTGAGATTGTTTTAGCACCTCAGGTAGCGGTTCTGGGCATATCCCACTGGAAAGAGGCTCCGGAGCAAACCCAGAACATACTGGAAAGGTTATATCTCCCAGATGGCTTGGAAAAATTTGGGTACCACCCAGAACAAGCTAGAATCTGTGTCCTTAGAAACAGAGACCCGGTCTGACCTACTTGGCATGCTGCCACTTCCACCTTCACCAGCAAAAACAGCATGAAGATTGTGGTCTTTTATTTTTAGCAAATTTGGTATTATTTTTCCCTCATAGTAGGTCAATTACTTTATTTATGCATTTTCCAATGCCCCGTGTTTACAGGCAATCACAAATTAGCTGTGGCACCAATACCGAATATGGAAAAGCATGATTTCGAAAATGTCAGTTTTATATACAAAAGCTTATTTCGTAGATTATATGAGTAGATTTAAAAATGATTCTTTGAAATGGCCATAACTAAATGAAAATAAATCAAAATGCATTTGGGATACCCTGTCAATCTTTGGATGGAAAAGCACTAGAGCTCTTCTGTCAGCAGTGCATTTCCCAGATCGCCATCCTGACCTCTATCCCACACTCCACTGGCGTTTAGTTGCTGCTACCTGTTACTTTTAAGGATCATGTCTGAAATTTCATCCGGTGTTCAACAGCCAGGGATGTCTAATATATTTGCATTATGGCCCTTGTTTGTTCACTGACGTGACACTGTAAGGAATGACATTGTCTGCTTTGTATCTGTGGAGGCTCGACGGGGGTAGTGCTCCGTGTGGCTCAGTGGATGGGGGTGCCATGCCTGTGGTCAGAGGGGCACCAGTTTGGATCCCAGTGTCAGCTGACTGGTTTCACTGTTGGGCCAGTGAGCAAGACCTTTAATCCCCAGTTGCTCCAGCTACTAATCCTGCTTTCTTAAAAAAAATGTACGTCACTTTGGATAAAAATGTCTGCTAAATAAATAAAATGCAGAGCTGACTGCTGATGGGGGGAGCCTCCCTGTTTGTGTCTCATGAGTGGATTCTTTAGATGCTTGACATGCTTCTTACAGAGTATCACACACTACAGGCAGCCAGTCTGATTGGCCTGGGCCTTACCTTGGGGTGTACAGGGGTGAGATTGGGTGAAGCTGAGTAAAGTGGAAGGGACTTGTTTTATGGGGCAATGCAGGGCTTGGGCCTCAGGCAAAGCCTTAGTTATTAATGTAGATGTGCAATTATGCTATCTGGTGTCTCTAGACAGCTCTTAGTGTTTGTGCGCCTGTGTGCTGTGGTACATTGGCATTCTGTCTGTCGCCCTGGATAGTGTCCAGGTCCTGCCATCACCCTGACAATAAAACATTGGAAGATAGATAGATGGATCTTTCATAAACTAACAACAGTCTTAAGGTCTTAGTTTTGCTTTTTCTATATCCAGTAGGTTTCTTTGTGTGAATGACTTATTGTCACTATACATTTTTGTCTCACAATACATTTTGACATTTGGCTAATGCCGGCAATGATGGAACAAAAATTAGTGCTTAGTAGATATCAAATCTCAACAATCACCTGCCTTGCCCAAAAATTACATTTTATTTTAAAAAACCAAATATAATTCCGGCTTTTATTTTAAAAAACGTTTTACAGGTTTACATTAAATTATCCATAGCTAATGTTTTCATGACTGTTTATCAATGAATTCTTAATGATCTAAATGTCTGCTGAAGTGAATCAGGCTGATTGCCTGTACAGTCTTGCTCCTGATCCAGAACTGCGGTCATCCTTATCTTACTGTGTCTTAAACGGCTGTAATCTTCCCAATTATTACTCATTCTCCTCTTTTGGGTTTTGCAGCTCTCCTGTCTCCATAGCCTCCATTGTATGTAAATGCAGTTTGATTTTCATGCAGAGCGGCTTCCCGCTGGATTTGACTCTGAGAGGGTAATTGTGCAATGCTGCACTGACATTCCTGCTGGACCAGTGCTGGGGTCCGTGTGGTTGGGGTAATTAAAACAGGCCTCCAGCCAGAAGTTCCACCCCCACTTCAGAGAGATGCTGTTACAATAACCCATCAGGGCTTCATGGGTTTGGAATGAAGATGCCTTTAAAGCTAAACAAACTGTAAACATGGTAAGTTCCCAGTCCCCTGTGCACATGGACTGCGACAGAGGAGCTGCACCTCGACAGTGTCCCAGCATCTGATCCTGACCTCTGTCCCCCACGTCATGATGATCAGCAGCTCATTTAGTTGCTGCAAGTGACTGTCATGGTAATGATCACATCTCTCTGCATTTGCTGTGACTAGAAGGTGACAGAGCACACTTAATGGTGTATCTCCACCAGTTAATAGGAGGGTCGTGTACATCCCTAGGTCAGACTGACCCGAGTTAACAGGTAAATCAGCTACAGATTCTGTGCAGCGTGATACAGAAACATAGTGACATGTAATAAGTGCTGTAAATTACTTGTAGTATTTTTAGCTGGAAATGATAAATTTCTTTTTTTTCAGTGCTTGACTGACCTAAATGAAGCGCTTTATTAATCTAGACAGTAAGGTGAGGCACGCAGCGCAAGGGCAGTAATCAGGGAGAGGAGAGTGTTTCTCCATCTCTGAGTACAGCAGGAGGTTTGACCCAAAGCCTCTCACATGTTGAACCAATCAGCAGTGCAGAGACGCTCTGGATGACTGGACAGGCTGCTCTCCAGCACCACAAACAGGAGGTTGCTGGGCAACATCCTCTGGGCAAGCAGCACATCTGGGGTGGAGCTGGAAGAAGGAAAGTAATGGAAATCTTTTAAATGCTATTTAGTTCCTCACTTTGCATATCTTTTTATCCTAAGCAAGATATATTGGAGTTTTGTGGATATTTACTTCATTGACATTCTCAACTTTTCTTTAAAAGTAAAATCCACTCTTAGGATTTCAAGTCACAGTAAATAGCATCACAGAATTTTCTTCTTCTTCTTTTGCATGGCCTGCAGTAGGGATGTTAACTTTGTTTACTTTATTCATAATATTAAACTGTCATTGTATAGTTTCTGAGACGGCAATTCTAATATATTAACTGAAGACTTTCTTGGAGGGTACTTACTGAAGATATTTATTGATGCAGTGAGAAAGTGTCTTACTTTCAACCTGTTTCCAAAACAATTTGTTTAGTTTGTTTTGTGCCTTTCCCTTTCAGAAGGTGAAATAAGGTGCCAGTGAGATACCACATCCAAACTCCGTAACCGTGCTGTACTGTTCCTGCTATAGACTGTACAAAATGCACTGCACCCTATAAGTTAAAAGAAGCCATTTACTGAGTTGTCAATAATTGTTCCCCTCTGTTGCTGGAACTTTGCTGTGGTTACAGAAAACAAGCACAGTATATATGGAATAAAAATTTGATGCCATCCAGTCAGGGCAAGATACAAGTCAACCGATTAACTAAATCCTTTATGGACAAATTGCTGCAGAAAAGTATGAATTTACAGGTGTACAGGTGAGGGTTAAAGTGTATCTGTACTACTCAAACAATATGTCAGTACTATGGTATTCAAGTTTTAAATATTTAAACACTGATTACCCAACAGAATTACCTACATTGTTTAAGTGCATTGATCATTAAGGTTTAATATTAACGATAATAAATAACATTGCGCTTTGTGCTTCGCAGAGGTCTGACCCAGTTTAAATTCCCTGAATAAAATTTAAGACTCCAGCTGTATAAATTGAAATGTCACACTGTGAATTGTGCAAACTGCTATAGACAAGAGTGATGTAGATAGTACATTCAATATGATATATGCTGAGAACATTCCTATGTCAGACAAACACACCCTTTGCTTGAAGAGCAGTGGGTGGACCTTAATATTAAAGCCAAAGGTACAGAGCACATATATTATGTGTATTTTTATTACGGTTGATATGTGCTGCACACAGTCCATATCTGGCCCAGAGCCCTAGGAAGTGAACGAGCCACACTGTGAATCCCTGATGTAAACTGTACTCCACCCAGGGTTGCTCCATGGTCAGCATTCCATTCGACTTTGGAACCGTTTGCTGCATTCTGTATACAGTTGGATATGAATCAGATGGAATACTATTAATATGTGGAATTCTTAAACCGCAGAGCACATTGTTCATTGCAGTTTGCAGACCCGAATAACAGAGACTCTGCTGTTATTCAGCTAGTCCTGTACTCTACACAAGTATTGAGTTCTTTACACTCAATTCTATGGCCGTCAGCCCATTGCAAGCTATGTGGTATCAATAATTGATTTGTAGGCTGTGGGCTGTCCACAGCTGATTCTTTGCCATCTTAGTCATTTAAGTAGAAAAACTTTGTATGGACTGCCGAGCTAATTCCTTTAGAAATAGCTTTAGGTGACTGGGCCTTGGTTAGCTTTGTCCCTCTATGAAAACCTTCCTCTAAGATAGACCCAAAGAATTGGATGATTAATCCTGATGATTCATGCAAGCTTTGTTGACTGCTCATGGTTAACACCCACTGCATCCCAGTGTGGAAACTATGGGCGGTAAATTCATATATAAAAAACATTCCTTCACCTTTAATCTCCAAACGCGATAGACAACACTGCCGTGCTTCCAGGCCTTATATGGCATTTTTGGCTACGTTAATCTTGAGGAGATGAAGGCTTCACATGCAAGGAATTAAACAGGTGACCTGACTAGATCACATGTGTTTCAGATCTTAGCATGACGAAACTGGATTTGATTTCTTTAATAATGGTAAAGTGAAAAAGATGGACCTTGCCTGTAAAAAAATTCAAAGGCACATTCTAGTTGCTCGTGTATCAGAAGTAGGCCAGATGCAGCAGAGTGTGGCTGTCTGTGTGGGGCTCTGGGATGTACTCTGCTTAATAATAAGCATTTTTGGTGACAGGTGGAGAGCTATGGATTTAGTGGGGTGTTCCAGAAAATGGTCTCAGAACAGTATAATTTTAGCCAACTATCAAGAGCACGTCCTATTTGTGTGGGAAGATCACAGGCAAGCTGAGACGGATACAAAGCACTCCCTGCGTATCATTTCCGTATCTGGAGATTTGGGTTGTTGAGCTGCTGTCTGGACAGTCATTTGCGGATGAAGCGCCGGATGCTGGAGCTGGGGCCTGTGGACAGTGTGAGATGGTGGTGTCCAGGCAGGACTTCCTCCTAGTAGTGGTTTGAATACTGGGTCTTCAGTCTGCGTGCTGTGGGCTAGTAACCAAAGCACTAAACTCCTGACCTGTACGTTCTTGGATAGCAGTTTCAGTCAGAGGCGCAGCTTAAAAAGGCCCCCGAAGGTGGCCCATTGCATAGGACTTTGCGACAACGAATCCGCTTTATTTGTGTATTCTGTTTTTCACAAAAGGGAAAATAAAGGTCTTGCATTTATTAAATTCTCTTTCTTGATATTATTCATTTATACTTCACAGTAAAATAAAGGTAATACATTTTCCATGCCAGGGGAGGGCCCCCGGAGTCCCTAGAATCACCTCTGCTTACAGTACTGGGCTCTGGACCTGAAGGTCACAGGTTAGTGTGAAGATGATTAAGGTTAAAGAGCTGGACTTTTGACCTGACAGTCACAGAGTAGTGATTGAAGGGCACGATTCTTAACCTGAAGGTCATACTAGATAGAGCCTTGGACTCTGCCTCTGAAGGTCATGGAGTCCAAACCTGCTGTTGCACCCTTAGGTTCCTTAATTAATGAATTTTATTCTACACAATGAGTCAGACTACGTGTGCATGGAGAATCATTCCTTCAATGAACGTCACTATCGATTAAAGCATCTGGCAAAAAAATAACATCATTTTTCGTGAGGTGCATATGTGCATAAGAACAGTGAGCTTAACCGTGTAGCCTTGTTTTTGAATAAGCTGAAATCTTTTGCATGATCACAGACCACTTTATTGACATAGTTTCAGCCCCAGTTTATCACTGACAGCTATTTATGAGTCTCTAGGACCTAAAAAAAAAGTCTGAACTGCATCACATGATATTTTCTTCGGGCCTCTTTCTAGTGGCCTGGTGCCTGCTGTGTTTATATCTCTAGGTATCTAATTTAGAGTGAGATTAAAGTAACATAAACCGGGAATGTCATTTACAGATCAGTGTCTCTGCAAGAGACTTAGCGTCATTTGTGGAAAGTTCACTTTGCCTTCCTGGCTAAACCCAGAAAAGTACATGATGTTGCTGTTAGACTTTTTGCAAATTTGAGCAACAAAATGAGTAACTCAGGTGGCTAAAGCAGGGCAGACTCAATTAAAAGTGGGAAGATTAGCAGGTTCCACAGTTATTAGGGCTGCTTTGCTAGTACTGCTCTGCTTAGCGCAGAAACAGAGAGGATCTCCTTAACGATGCAAATGATATGTGCAAAACGTGCAAGACATAGATTCTCATCCTAGGCTCATATAAAATAAAATCAATACTATTCCATAAACTTAAACAGTGGTCCTTCACTCACACTATACTCAGGTAAATTATAAGATCATACATAAAAAATCAAAATTAGAAGGAAGCTTGTCTTTAACATGTTACTGTACTTCATATGTACAATGTAGAGTAACAGCTCTCTAATCATACTCCAATACATAACATTATCGGGGTGATATGTTAAGAGCACTGAATGAAGAATTTCCACGTCATTCTATAAAATTTCTCAGGACAATGTTGTAATGTTACCTCATCAGATGGAAAGGTTCCTGTAGCATTTCAGAGCCTGTTTAGAATGTCATTTTGCTGCAGAGTCGATCCTTCATAAGAGCTGATATATTTCATAGTGATTGAATCCATCTGATGCATTAAGCTGCAGTGACCCATTACAAATCCACCCGCACTGTGTTCTCACAATGGCAGACCCCGGCCCTGTCGATTCTGCCACTGCTACTGAGTGCTGATTAGACCTGACAGATGACCCCTTATAAATGTGACCCACCTTGCATCCTGTGACATGCCTGCAGTGTCCACTTTACGTGGCTCATTTTGGACTGTGTTCAAGTTCAAGCTAAATAGAAGTCATGTAACTAAGATAGGCCTAATATATACTGTATGTGTGCACAGCATATACATATATACTGCGCTGCAGGAAAGCTGATGTCTGGTGGTGTGGTTATGGACAGTTCAGGTCATGGGGGGCAAAATGGGGGTTTGGAAGGAAATCCAGGTTTTAGTCATCTTGGCCCTAATACCCACTAAATAGAGGTGACAGTGTATTGGTAGCAGATAGGCAATGAGCTCTGGAAAACAGTGAAATGACTTTTAATAGAGATGGTCTCTGCTAGAAGTATTTATGTGTGTTATCTTCAGTTTTCAGGTTTCAGTCAATTTCTGTCCAAATAAAAAGGGAATAAGCAACTTAATCACTTTAATGATAAAATATGGAAGACAGGGGGAGTCAGAGGTTGAATGGGCTTGTAAAATTCAGAGTCACCTTTGCTTTCTGACTATTTGAGAGCTGATCCAGTGACTCTCAGCTTCAGCACCATACAGGCCACTCATAATGACACTGCAGTTCGGCTTCAGAGACAGGTAGATATGTTTCCACTGTGTCACAGTACCTGTCAGTACCTGGTACACAAGGCACCCACATTACCATAATGGCTCTCAGCTTCAGCATCTGGTATATAGAGCAACCATCAGCTTCCACATCAATGGGGTGAGGGGCGATGGTGGGGGTGGGTGGCCCCTGGTATCTGCAGCTCCAATGTTCATATCTGATAATAACAAACAGAGATGGATCTTACTGCAGCCTCATAGCACAAATAACGACCGGACAGTCCAGCTGTAAATGACTCGTACATAACAACATCTTCCTTCTCAAAGTCATTTCCTTGTCAGATTTGATATGTCTTTATTTACAGAGTTCATCCTTTCGGGGATGTTTGTCTCTGCCCTCACTGTGGTCTCATATCTCACGCATGTCTAAGGAGACTTCTGCACTCACAGGGCGTCTCTTCATCCAGTCATCTCTCCATCTAACCTCCCCTCTTCATGGGAAATAAGCAGAGCAATAAAAAGTAAACCCAAAACAATTTACATTTATGGGCTACCACAATTTTTCCAAATATTTCCTTTTTGTGATTAAAATTCCATTTATCTATTAAAGCAGGAATTTTTCACACTTGCAATTCAGGCAATCCCCAGGTTAAAAATGTTCAAACCGCCATAAAGCCTATTATATTAAACATTTGGGTTAAATACAATGATTTGTAATAATGAACACACACAATACTTTGTGACGCTTATGAAAATATTGTACAGCTTCAGCAATTTGTTGGCTTGAGGCGTAATGTATGTTACTTTTATTATTACTGTATAATAATAATAGCAACAACAATAATAATTATTATTATTATGTACTGTATTATTATTGTAGTATTGCCCTTTTTTTTCTTTTTCACCAGATCCTCCCAAAAAAATGAATCATCAAGACTACAGTGATCAGACTCGTGTGTCAGTCGACGGTCACAACAGCCCTTAAAACCTTCCAGTTCAGGGTTATGACTAATACCAAGATAAAACCTCATGCAGCACATTATTACCCATTCAGCACCCACATACACAAGAATTGGCATGCATATACATTCACACATCTGTATGTATGTGTGAAACAAAGATAATCAAAGCAGTTTTCTTCCATATTTTATGTGCACCTCTGTATATTTAAAGAGAAAATACAAAATATGGGCAGTGACCAAACGTGAGGAGACAGTACCATCTGCGGACTAATTTTTCACACTTCTCGGAACTCATTTCTTCTTTTAGGAAAAGACCTCAAAAGGACAAACGTGTCCGTCCCTGTACGCCGCACATGACCTGCGGAGGTGACACCGTCCTGTAAGAATTTGCCATCACAGTGTCTCGCCTCCAGGAAGGTTTTAAGCAGCATCAGCAGACTGCAGAGAGATGAAGAGAGCTTCGGAAAACTTGCCGACTGGGCAGTCTGTTGTTAACCCACCGGGACGGGCCAGCGTGAAGCCACGTCTCACGCCGCATTCCTCACCGCGTAATAAGCTCCGAACAGAAGGATGCAACGATCCTAATGTGCTGGAACAGCAGCGCAGGTTCTCCCAGGAGTTAGGAGCCTGTCGCTGTTCCAAAACGAACGCTAATTCTATTTTTCTGCTTTGGATCTCATATTATCCCAGTGCCTGTATGAGTCTGACACATTACGGAGCTTCGGTTAGGCTATATTTGCAATGTTTGCAGATAACCAGCCCAGTCTTCATTTGCAAAAATAAAAAAATAGGACCACACCTTAACTTTCGTCACACATTAGAAGTCGAGAGTTGCGTTTTTTATTCCTTAAGTGTTAATCAGTTTCAACAGGTATATACTTTACTGTATTTCAAATCAAGGGTTTTATTCAATGGTAGTTCAATATTGCCTCTTCAGTGACATAAAAAGCAAGTTTCAGAGTGAGGTTTACATCCAAAAAACACTATACTATCTGCTGGACTTGCAAAGATGTAACAATTTACTTATACAATTGCAAAATCTGTTAAAAGACTATGGAGGTTATGTAGCTCACTTAACACATTTGACTCCTGCTGTTTAAATTCCAGGATCGTTCAACTGGGTGAAAACGAGTCTACGCATTTATGTGTGAACAAGCCTTTTTCACAGAAAATGAACAAAAAGCCAGCCAAAAGTTCTCGGAAATAATCAGCACTTCCTGTTTGGTACACTGTTTTCTGAGATATCTTTTTCAATATTCTGTTGAAATACCAGGAAATTCTGATACTCAGCGTTTTTTGATTGCATTTTCCTTTTTATCACCTCGATGGATTCTGTTACCGTCATTTCAGCCGCCACCGAGTTTCTTTGTCTGGTACCACTTTACAATCAGGCTCAATTTTGCAACTTATAAATGGTAGTAGCTCAATAACTTAAAAAAAATGGTTACAGCTTAGTTTAGAACTGTCTATTAATGATTTACAGAGTGTTACAACCTAATTAATAACCTGATTATTAAGCATTCATAAACCCTATAGTCTTCTTGGAAAGTGGTATCTTTTTTAATATTTATTTAGCAGCCATTTATGTCCAAAGTGACAAGCAGCTGGAGGAAGCCGGGGTCAGCCAGTCAGCACGCCTGCAGCAGCCGGGCTTAAGGGCCTCGCCCAGGGGCCCAAGGGTGATACGATCACTCTGCCAGCTATGGCATTCAAACCCATGGCCATCCAGACACGGGTACTGATCCCGGGCAACGCTGAGCCACATACCGGCCCTGAGTTTCACATCACGACTCACTGAACTCTGGTTAGGCCCAATGTCCAAAAACATAGCTCCGATGTCTCGGTATCCCAAGTGGCAATTTTCAAACTGAGCATTTGCTACAAATCACTGTTTTTAGATTGCGGTGTTATTTGATGCATGGGGCATCTGTTTTATATGTGGTTTCAGCCAAGGTTAGTGTACCAACAGTTGCTTCTAGGTAAGGAGAAGTATATAAACACAGATCTATTCTTGTTCTATGTGTGACTGTGAGTTTACTTTGGATAAATGCCCCCTTTATCTCACCACCAGCCAGGGTATTCTGCTGTATGGTCAGTGAAATCCATAACAGCAGCAAACATCTACAGTATACATGAGTTCTTGTTTACGGTTGTGTAAGAGTGCCACTTTAACAAAAAGATTCTGCTTTGGAATCTCTCTTGTTAACAAATGAAATATTTGAACACGTGTGAGGAAAACGAGCAGTGTGTGTGTTTTCCCCATGGTAAGATACCTCCTATGTTTAAAAAAGGCAGAACAAAAAAAGATATTTAGTAGCTCAATGTGCGGTAAGTTGGGGGGTGGTGACGCAGCAACACAAGTTGGGTTTAAATAAAAGGACTTTTTTAAAATCGAGAACTGAATTACTGAACAGGGTTGAAATGCCTTTTTGAAAATGCAGACTAAAACTGTGGAAATGCAGGAAAAGGAACCTGCATGTCTGGCGACCCTTACTGTCGTGCCCCCCCCGCCCCAGCCCCCCAACACTCCTGTGACACACCGACTGCTCTGCCCAGCTGACCTTATTAAAGCCTCCAGATCACTCTGTCTGATCACGGCCACATGGGTTTCCTTGACTGAAGAGGCTGTGGGTACAAGGCTGGGCTTAAGTGTCCAGGAAGACACCAGGAATCGCCGAAACCCAGCGCTGTGCTATTGTTAAGGAGAATCGTGAGAAATAAGGATGCTGATGACAATTTATGGAGAAACTCTTCATCCCAGGTTTCAGGTGTATGTGACCCTTAAACTGGGGGACTGCAGCTTAATCCTCCTTTCATTCCATTGTGGTGCGTAACATTTTTTATGTGTCAGGTACACACAGGTGTAATGGAACCAGTGACATGCCCCAGGCATCTACTTTGATTTCTGAGTTATAAACTGACATTTTTTGTTAAGCAAACAGACTGAACTGCTCATGCGGTCTCCCATCATTCCCTTATGAATAAGGATAAATCTAGAATATGCTGGTAATTGTAAGGTCTCCTACCGGTCAACCCAGCACCTGAAAACAATGTGTGTTTTTCACATTTTCACCGTGCCTTCAGAATCTGCAGAAAATCTGAGCCATTTTGGGCTTGGTGTCAACTCAGTGCCAAACTGGCATAAAAGCAGTTTCCTGTTGACCCACAGGTCACAGATCTTGTTCATTTCCATGTGGACCAGCTGCTTTTTGTTGGTTAACATCTTAATGAGGTAAGGCATAAGCCACTAATAACACCATTTGCTCAAATCATTTTACTTGACTAGTAATGTGATTATAGCGTCACAGTACTCTGCACTTAGTGTAAACATTAGTGTACATTAACATAGCAACTGTGACCATACTTGCCATTAATCGCAAGGCACATTAATGAATTGAAGAGAGCTGCAGGCTTTCTTAACCTTATCCTTTCCGACATGCTTTTCTCAAACCCAGCTCCAGCCAGATGCCCCAAACCTACACCCTCCTCTCCTTCGCTCAATCCACATGACCTTCTGCAGAACTTCATCCATCATACCTGTCAATTTACCAAGATCCTAACATCCTCTTTGCCATCCCTATACTGCATGGAGTGTTTTGGCAAAGTAGCACAAACCTCCAAATCACATTACAATAATACATTTGATCGCAGAAATTCAATTCTTCTTTCAGTGCTTCCAACCTAGATCTCATCGAACTGGACAAATTACATTAACAGATCAGGCAGCCGCTGATCGGATTATACGGCACCCTGAACACATCTTCAAATTAACCAGAGAGCCGGCTGCATGGAGTCACCCTTTCCAGCTCGAATGGAATATCATCATATCAGCCAGATTAGCTTTGATGCTGAGCCACAAAGTCGACTTCTGCCATATATGTACTTTCCAGTTGAGCGGGGGGGGGGGGGGGGGGGGGGGGGGGGGGGGGGGGGGGGGGGCGGCGGGGGGGGGCGGGGGGG
>JAODLD010000040.1:2967511-2981505 GCA_026781065.1 Mormyrops boulengeri | reverse complement strand
CCCCCCCCCCCCCCCCCCCACACACACACACACACACATACAGGTTTGTAATTATATCTTTGCGGGCACATTCATTCATTTCTATGGCAAAAACTCTAATCCCAACATGACAACCTTAACCCCTACCCAGCCCTATCCTTAAACATACCTAACCAAACAAAATACGAGACTTTTTTGCATTTTTAGTGTTTTGATCGCAGTCACAGTGGGGACCTGAAAAATGGTCCCCACAACGTCAAAAGAATCGTTTTTTGTCACATTGTGGGGGATGTTTGGTCCCCACAATGTGATATAGACATAATCCACGCACACACACACACACACACACACACACCATTCGGAGGCATTCAGAAATAAATATATAAACCTGCACAATCATGTAAACACAGACCTTATAGACACCCATACTTGTATGGGGGGTTGAGCAGAAAGGCTGTGTCTTCCTGATCATGATCTCTATCTTTCACTCTGCGCATATAAAAAATTAAAAAAACATGGATAACCAATAAGAACGCTGTAGAAATTACAGGCATTCGATTTTCACAGGACCCGTTATTAGCAGTCGGTGCTGTCTCCGGGCGGCTTAGGAAACAGGACAGAGGAGCACATTGAGTACCCATAAAATATTGCAATTCCCATCATTCCACACGTCCTTCATTCTTTTTCCCTCTCTTCCCGAAATCCCTGGGCCGTTTTTAGCCTTGACCACACTGCGGGCCTTTCTGAAGAACGCTGAGGTTGTGGTCGGGCAGATTTATACATTGTATGTATGTATACCCATTTATTTAGAAACAACATGTCCAAAATATAACTGCTCATTAAAAAATCATAAGATCAACATACCAGTGATGTTAAAAAAACATATTTACCCATAGGCATTTGCATACCCTCCTACTCTGGTGCCGCAGCACACCCTTTCAAAAAATGTGTTAGACGCATTTTGTCAGCAAACATTCCAGCCATGTTAAGAAAGATGAGGGAATGAGGGCCAGACAGTAAGCAAGTGAAGCAATGTCTACCAGGACCGGCCCAGAAGTGGCCTGGTTCGGTTTTTCAGCTGATCAGGTCTCAGTTCAGCTTATGCAGCTTCATTGCATATTAAGCTGTGAAGAAAAATGGACTAAAGCAGATGCAAAATTACAGTGAAGCTCCTCCAAAATACAAATGAAAAACAGAGCAGATTCAAAGGCTCTTGTCTGTGGTCTGTGACTTGGGGGGGGGGGGGTTTCTGTTTGCTCTACTTCTCCATGCCCTGGCCCTTCAGTGCCCCTCCCCGAGCCCCCATCCTGGCCCCAAAACACGGGGCTGCCTGGGTGGAGGCCTCAGTATGCTTTAGTTTGCTTTCTGTCTTTCTCCATTAAATTTAGTAATGTTCTGTTACTATGGCAGCAAGCTACAAGAAGTAACAATAAATAGTACAGTAAGTGGTACTATAGCAATATGACTGTGATATGACAGACTGTGGTTGTGGCCTTTGAAAACTGAGCACATAATAACAATTAGAAAGAATAATAACAGGAATGATAAAAACGACAGTTTGAAAAAGAAACAAAAAAAGTTTTAAAAACTTTTTATAAACCCTTTTTATTATGACATTCTGTCTTTATATCATAACTCCCAGACGTCCAGCCTATCACAAATCAGACTGCCCCCCTTTCAGTACACATTTCCTAATTTTTTTGACTGCAACTGTCCCAGTTTGATGGTCGATTTGAACTGATTTTAAAAAGGTTCAAACTTCAAAAATGTATTCAAAATGTGCCATTGCACCAACTTACACCCATCATGTGATTAACGCCCCTGCTTGTGAGGGATAGGTGATGGTAGCATTAATGTGTCTAAGCACACCCTCCCTGCACGTGACTCTTCCCTTCAGCTTGTACCAGGCAAAGAACCCACTTCCTGGGCCCATCAGACATCACCCAGTGGTCAGGTGGAAATTCTCCATTTTATACATCTGAATGGCCTCTCAACAGAGAATCACCTTACACTATGTGAATTCCAGGGTCCAGAATTTAAACCTCTTACCTTCTGGTCACAAGTGCAAATCCTTAATCAGTGCATCATCTGGATGATCGTGGAAAACTGGGATTCATCATCTTCCTGCTGTGGCACCAGGCTTTCAGCCTGTTATTTTGGGTATCACAGGAGAGGGAGATGGGGTCACAGCACATGTGCCCAGTTGTACTGGGTTTCCCCAATTTAAGTGTGCGGCAAAAGATTTTTTTGAAAGAATATCTGGGATTTCTCTTAGCTGACGGGCTAATCTGGAGCAGCAACTTTGCCATCTGTACTGTCATCATGTTGTTACCATATTTAGCGAATGTTACGTCTGCTTGTCTAATTAAGCTCCTGAAATGTCAGGATCTGTCGCCGCACTGGACTGATCGCAGGCATCATAACAAGCAGATTCTGCATCATGCTTGGGAAAGGGTTTCTGCTTTACGCTCATTAATAATAATAACCTCGTTAACAGAAGAAATGGGGCAGAAAAGCAAAACAATGCAATCATTAGTTCGGGCACATTGAATTCCTCCGGCATGTGTTTTGCTCTACATATGTTGGACCGATGTGCTGAATATTAGTCAGATGAGTTCTTGAGAGAGTCTTTCAAAGGCTGTGCTGTCTCCAGAATTTTTTATGTCATTATTTTAATGAGTGATATATCCATTCTGAGCTTCGCTACTGCAGGATTGCAGAAAATATAATATTAATCTCTTGGAAACTTGAAAGGATTTACCTTCCTTGGAGACAGAACTGCCTCCGGAATGCAAGCAAATGTTTTCTTTTCTATGCCTGGCTAAGTAACAGACATTTTAAGCAAAAGAAAAAGCCCCCTGGTGTGATGATTAATGCTAGAAGTGCTGTTAGATGACGCCAACAGCGCAACATTCATGGCTTTTAATCTGCGTATATCTCTGAAGTTACTCAACATAAGTACCTTGTAGAAACATAGCCAAGCTGGACCTCCCATGGGAACTCGGCCAGAAACGTCTATGCCCTCAATCTGTGGTGTTATCCACAACACAGTCCATTTTCAGTCATGAATGGCATTAAAGGCACAAATGGCAGGAAATGTGTAATTTTAAATTGATGTTCATTTTATATTTGATTAAAGCAATTGAAAGATAATTGGTTAACACTTTACTTAAAGCTGTCATCTATAATGCATTATAGATGCCTTCACAATGCATTATAATGGTTGGTATAAGAATTAATAAAGCATTACAGCATCTTCTATTGACAGTCATAGGGCATTATAGTGTTGATTATAATACTTCACAAGCTCCAATGACACTCTCATCAGTAATGCACTATAGATACCTTCATAAGGCATTATAATGTCAGTTTAAGTTGGTATAAGGATTAAGGATAGTTTGTACTACATTATGAAGGTATCTATAGTGCAATATTGATGAGATCTTCATAATGCATAATAAACATGGCTATAACGTGTTGAACCTTTTTATAAATATTTATAGCCATGTTTATAATGCTTTACGAATGCATTATAATGTGTTATGAGTGTGTTCATTGATTCTTATAGACATGGCATTCATAGAAAGTGTTACCAAAAATCGTTCCATTTTCCCCTCAAACTGTCACCCCTCAACCTTTACCATCAGCCTTCCTTGCTCTTCGATTCACCTGTAGTGGTGACACATTTCATATAGAGATGTTCATTTCTATTACAAGTCACTACTCAGGTTTCAGACACTTATAAAAGTAAATCTGCAGGCAACCTGTTATGATTTCAGGACCCCAGACACTTCACAACAGTATAACTGTCTCAATGAGTTTGCTGTGGCCTGACACTGAACAGAGAGAAATCACTTCTCAGAGGCTCTCTGGGATTCTGAGAATTCTCTTTCTCTCACTGACACTGTGTAGATTGCCAACTTAAACATTTAATTTGCTTGTTTTACATCCACTTAATGACAAGATGACTGACTCATACCCACAGTCCTCTTCCTATAATAACTATTATTACGATGAACTATTATTAATAATTATTAACTGTCATTAACTATTACTATTACTTAAAGAAAGTATCATGGCAATCACATAACTAGACTAATCAGGAGCTTAATGTGGTCACATCTTGTAATATACGTCTGATTATTTGAATCTGCCCAGGTCATTATGTCAATTTATTAAACTTTCAGATCAGGTTTAATTATTTAAAATCACAAATGTGGAGGAGGACAAACTGTGCTTTGACTAGCCAAACAGAAAGAGCAGTGATCATGTTTAATGAGGAGTTTCCACCATCCTCTGTGCCCACATGGCTCGTTAAAATATTACACTCCTAATGAATAGTCACAAGATACAAATTCTGCTACAATAAATGTGATGAATGCTTAAGTTAAAATCGTACGCCAGACATACAAAAACATACAAAATCTCATAGCTCATAGTAAGGACCAGCGGGTGACAGCTGCAGCAAAGAATAATGTGTTAATAGAGTACAGGGAGTGTCTTGTGTCATTTTGCATCTGTATATCTGTGCAGCTCCATTTACATCTGGCAGAGTTTGAGGCTCACTCACTGCTAAGAGACAGATTCGACTGCAGTAGCAGGCGATGCTCTATAGCATGTAGCACGATATGCCTGTGGATTTGTGGTGTTTTGTATCTGTATACTCTCTCCTGATATATAACAGGGGTGGTCAAGCTTATCCTCAATGGGCCGGTGTGTATGCAGGTTTTTGGGATAACTTTAAGGTCACTTGTTCAAACCTAGGTGTTACACCTCTTCTTCCAATCAATCCTCTAATTAACAATCAAATTAGAAATTGCAGCAAAAACCCGCATAGATAACGGCCCTTTCTGGATAAGATTGGCCATCCCTGATATATAAAGACTGTACAGTACATTTAAAGTTAAAGACAATAATGTTTAACCTTAAATGTACTGTACATTCTTGTATAAAAGTATGATTACTAAAATGTCAAGGATGGTAATATTAGATTCAGTCTGAGAACGCTACGTGCTTGGCATGCATTGTAGAATCTTCTAGCATACCTGATGTGTTGGCTCTACTTTCCATCCACTTCCCCATTACCTTCCGTGTAACTGCCCCTCGCCCGCCCCCGAGGGTCTTTCAGAGGAATTCTCTGCATGACCATGCATTGCTGCAAATCTCTCTTCCATGTCCTGCCACTCCGCATCTTTAAATAGATCAGAAAATGAGATTGCTGCGAGGATAATTACGCTGACTTGACCTTGTATGAAACAGGGCTGATCTGACGAACATGGCCCCCACGTTTTTTGAGGGTCAGGGGAGGGGGGGGGGTCGTGTGGAGGAATGCAGCGTGAGGTACGGAATGCACCCGATACTTGGAGGATCCTGAGTGCTGGGCAAGGTGCCACACCTGTCTGTTACATGCCAGCCTGACGGCCCTGCAGTCTCACTGTTTGAAGCAAACATTTGCAGATCCTCTCTCCTTTACTAATACAGTCTAGTCACACTTGGCACAATGCTTCAGACAAAGGGACAATAAACCCTTCTTAAACAAACAAAATGGTGTTTTTTGGCTTTCCATGTCCTTATTTGCTTCCTTGTGTGTTTGTGTTCATTACTCACCCTCAGACACTCCACTGCTTAGCAACATAGCATGTTTAGCGGCATCAGTAAACAGATACAGAGCCATAACATGAAGCCATATCACACCCTGCTTCCCAGGCCAGTACCATTACCTCTCCAGTTCCTCTTAGTATAGTAGTGTATAGTGTGAAACCTTCATTAAATGAACATTTCTTTTGTTTAGCTCTCCTTAGCTAGCATTGTAAAAAATAAAGAAAACGCCCACATACACTCTGCTATAGAGCAGCACTACAGAACGTTCCCTTAGTATTGATTTGATTACGGCTCTGGAGAATTATGAAGGCCTTTGTTTGAGCCAGGCACTGAGTTATCTCATGTAGCTAATGCTTCTGAGTGAAACTAGCTAAGCTTTTTTTCTCAGCTCTCGACAGTGACTTGATCGGTCTACAGTATTGGCTCACTTAAGCATCACTTAATATGAAGTCTGTAACCTGCCTCCTAGGGTGTGGCCCCACCTTCGCTGGGAAAAGTATGTTCGGGACAAATGCAGCATAGCTTAGCACCGGTTACTGTGTCAAGCAGGTGTCTCGATTGCACGGTCAGGCCCATCTGCTCAGATGAGGAGGGCCAAAAATAAGCTCCAAACCAGAGTGTGTAATTCATTTGGTTTTGCGGATTAGGGGGGGGCGGGCGTTGAGGTGAAAACAAGCGACTGACAGTGGTAAATTAACAAGACTGGAATGTAAATCTTACTGTTTGCACTTTTCCCCCACCTGACCTGGTTTTGATTTAGTGAAACTTGAGTGATTTTTAAGGGAAATTTTTAGAGAGCTGCAAAATTGGCAAGGCCCATGTGACCCAGATTCAGTACAGAGTGACAGCCAGATATATCACATGGCTGAACACGCACACACACACTTATGTGGAACTAACTCCTGGCAAAACTTTTCACCCCATAAAGTAATATTTGCTTTTTGAATACCGCTGCCGATTACAGGGGTAGGCACATGATGTGTGCAAAGGAATTCAATTTTTTCTGGCAGTTTATCTCCTTGAAAAGTCAACTTGACCTGGTGATGTGGTTAATTAAAATCCCTAACATGACTACATGGTATGGCAATCGTAATGATTACGAAAACAAAGACCAAGTGATTCTGCATTGTCTTTGGTGCAGATTCACGATAATGGGCTTCTGCAGACCTCAAGGACAATAGTCCCACATTCGCTATTTTCGACAAGCTACCTCTCGCATTTAGCTGGTACCGGTCAAAGCCCATGTAGTGCCCTCAGTGAGCTTCATCTCCGGTGCTGCCCCCCCTCCCCCCCGGTAGATGTAATCCTGGGCAATTGCACATCTGACCCCGGCAAGAAATCCTGGAAGAATGGTCTAGCAGAAAAGGCCTGCCTGTCCGATGATCCTCAGGGCACTGGTTCTAAAACTGACAAACTAAAAAACAGACAAGGATTCATCCTCATTGATGAGGCAAATTCACCTGTCACCTTATTTACTACAGTATGCCATTTTTATCTATTCTCACTTGTGCATGGGGAGCTGCTTACACTGTTTGTGGAATTGAATGGAAGGGCATGGGGCAGCACTATAAGTAGGGTAAATGGGCGTGGTTTGAAGACAAGAACCTGGAAACACTGCAGTGACCAGAACAAATCCCCACCGTCAAAATGCTGACTGAAGGAACATGACATGACAAACGTGAAACAGAATTAAGCAAAGATGATGTAATGAACTGTACAGGTGACTTACAAAGGTGTGGAGCACAACACCACCAGCTGCTAGTGAATTTGATTTTGTTCTATTCTGTCCCAATAGTACTGGAAGTACTGGAGCCTGTACTCTTACTGCCTGCTGAAGTCAGACATTCAAATTAGAGGCACAAATGACAGCATCAGAATCAACAACAGGAATAGCTTTTCTTTGGGGTCATATGACTCATAAGGACCTTATTAAAATGAACAGTTATGTTGTGGTCCATTTGAACTCAAAAGTCTGAATTTCCTAGTTGTAAATTTCAACTGCAACACCCCCTGATATCAGAATTCCTACTAGGAAAGTCAACAGAACCACTGCAGCCCCAACCTCAGAATTCAAGATGGCTGCATATACTGTTTATTAGCACTTATGTCACATTTGCGTTTAACTAAAACAATTGTACTCACAGTACTGTCCTACTGCTATCTGTAGACATGTTGCTACAGCACTTGTACGTGCAAAATACCAAGCAATAAATTGTTATCAACTGATATTGCTAACAATGGCTAACAATAAACCAGAATATAATTGGAGCAAGTTTTAGAAAGCAGGAGTGATTGCTGAGCCGGATAACATGTCGGATTTAAGGTAGTATGGTAGTCGGATTTAAGGTAGTATGAGGTAAATGAAAAAGATAAGGGACACTGGGCTACCATAAATCCAACAAGTTATCCGGCTAAGCAAGAAATCCTGCTTTTGAGACAGGTCCCTGGTATTGCTAAATGGCGTTCTGACTTACTGTACTGGAACACTGTTAACTCGGGTGTGAAGTCATTCCCAGCTCCGCCTTCCAACCTCTAAGGTAAATGGAATGCAGAATTGGTGTTATTTCAATAGCACCATTATTAATCAACTATGCAGTAAGTATTGATTCACTAATTCTCAGGACAGGAGAATACGAGAGAATACAAGAGAACGTATGACCTCGGTTCTGGGGTGTCAAAGTAGCCTGAGGGTTAATGAGAATGAGACACAGCTCCGGTCATGTGGGACGGGGATTAAAGGGAGTCATTGTAGCCCCACAATATGAAGCGAATGACCTACTGTAACTGTCATGGAGCAGTAATGGACCTGTGAGAGCAGACAGCGCAGCCAGGCCATGGGGGATAATGGGCTTAGCTCTCTTATCTGTCTCTGCCGTACGGAGACACCCCCTCCACGTCTCATCCTGCTCATCCTGGTCTCTTTCTGCAAGCGTCTCCATACTGCCAGCCCTGGATCACTGCCAGGAGGTCCTCTCTCAGACCAGCATGCCTAAATTCCTCTTATCTCTGTTCCGCTTTGTTATAATTCATTATCATTCACATTGATTTTGGGCAAATTCATTAATTTTCATCTTACAGACAGTGAATTTAATCTCAGGCACGTTATTGATGCTAAGCCCAGACTCCAATATTGACTTTTTTAATTTGACAATCAGCTGACACACAACAAATTAGGGCTTCACACTTTAAGATTACTGCTTTTTGTTAGCAAATGACGTATCCATTGAAGCCACTGAGATCTGTTTCTTTATAAACGTGCTTTATTTAGTCTCTACATGAAATGTCACATGAATTTGCAGTTGAAAGTGCCAAAATGTGACGAGACATTTTCCCTGCTAGCACCAAGTTCTCGCTATAAGTGTTACTACATTTTCAGGCTATGTGGTGCTGAAAAAGAGATGCGCCACAATATAATGTCATATCGACAAAAGAGAAGAAAAGACGCAGCTTCAGTGGTTGCTGCTGCCACTGTGGCTGAGAGAAAGTGAAAATGATGCTGCCCCAAAAAAGGAAATGAAGATTACTGCTCTTCACCTTCACGTCAATTGCAAGTCCATCACACAGTATGAGGGGCCCCTATTACAGCAGGCTCTCCTACCACTGAGGGCAAATCTATCCAAGGCACTGCCGTAAAGCTGATGTACATTCCATGCCTGGCACACTAATTGGATCCGTGTGCACTCAATTACCACAATGGGCCTCTTCTCGTCTGATGAGCTCAAAGCGATGTTTGCCCTGGGGAAAGCAGCTGAGGATGGTCCTGAATGTGAAACGCACCTCCAGTGGAGCAACTGCAATACAGAAGATATTACCTCATTCTACTGGTATATTTTTATCTAAAGAGACAGAATCAAAAATATATTCTATTTATTCCATGTATTTTTAATGTGAGGTTAAGTAATGGTACTGCTTTGAAGTTTTCACCAGTATCACTAGTACCAGTGTTTCAATAGCAATCGGTTTTTACAGGGTGTATTTCTTAATCAGTCTAAATTTTAGCTAGATACTGTATTATTCAAATCATATGTCTTGCTAAAAAATACTTTGTCTTATGAAACATTAACTCAAAGCATAAATCCAATTTCTTGCCTATTCAACCACCTGCAAGTCAACATTGCTTGGAATGTGGAGTTTGTTGGTAGAGAGTGGGGGGCTGGGGGGGGGGCACTGTCACCCTGCACCTCTGTGGTTTAGGGTCTGAACATATCTGCTGTGTTTGTAGCTTACATGTGCTCCGGGTGCTGGTCAGGCTAACAGTTGCCTCTAAATGGCTTGTGATGTGTGTGTGTATATGTGTATGTGCCCTGCGACAGAGTGGTATCCCCCTCACCCCCCAACCCCAACCACAGATACAGATACATCATTTGCTGACATGGATAAGTGGATTGATGATGGATGTGTGACTTGTTCTGCATGCCCTAAACTCTTTACCTTTTCCTTGGTTTGCTCAGCTGCTATCTGTAAAAGAGACTGATACGTCTGAATGGAAAACCTGGCTATTTAAAGAAAACAGAGACAGACTCATCAGATCATGCATAGTTTAAGTGACTGTTTAATCTGGAGGACAATTATATGGCAACACACCAGTGGCACAAAAAGGGCAATTATATGGCAACGCAACAATGGTACAAAACCAATAGACAGATTACAAAGCATAAAGATTCATAATGCTAGCCCAGTGTTTCACCACAAACCTGACAAATTTTGGCTGAATCACAGGAAAAGCAATACTGCACATTTGAAATATAACCAACACATCATTCAAACACCTAGCCACTCCTGAGTCTTTTTAACCCTTCTGCCTTTCGTGTGTATGTGTATGTGCAAACACATAGGAAAAGTTGAGCCCAATTGGATTGTGAATGAAATATGTAATATTTGTGTGTGTGTGTGTGGATTGTGTTTATATAACATTGTGGGGGACCACAATGCCAATGTAATAAAAACCTGTTATTTTGACATTGTGGGGACCATTTTTCAGGTCCCCACAAAGATCTGTGAATGCGATCATAAAACTAAAAATACCAAAATTCTGGTATTTTGTTTGGTTACTTATGGTTAAGTTTAGGGCCGGGTTGGGGTTAAGGTTGTCATTGCTGGGATTAGGGTTTTCCCCATAGAAATGAATGGAGAGTCCCCACAAAGATATAATTACAGACCTGTGTGTGTGTGTGTGTGTGTCTGCGTGTGTATTTGAATATGAGTAAGTATTGTGTGTCTACAGTATGTTCCATTGTACAAATCTGAGTTTTTACGCCGGCATCAGCCACACGTAGATCCTCTCCACCTAAGATGTGTAGCTGAAACTACTCTGTATGACTGGCTAATAAGAGTCTTATTTTGTGCAGAAATGTAATATTCTGTGCTATTTGCAAATTGTAGGAAATGGCCTGCTTATCTCGTCAGAGAAGACTCTTTTGGTTTGATGTAGATTAAAAAAAATGCTCAGGGAACAGGAGCTCCTTATAATGGCTGTGAATGGTTCCCTTAGGACCTCCCCCTTGACCGCGACACAGCCCCTTGGGGTCCTTTCCTTGATGGTAAAAAGCCCAGATAAACCAGAGGTCAGCCTCAGCTGCCTGGTGCTAAAGCGATAAGAAATTTGCAGAACCGGGCTCTGGATGGTTCCGTCTCACTGGGCTCAGGACTGCCCTGCTCACACTGGCCAGACTCAGGCTGACACTTAGCATCAAGAGATCCATTCATAAAGAGAGATTTGGACAAACATTCACTCAAAATACAAAATAAGGGTTTCCCTTTATCACAAGGAGAGAAGCTCCCAAACTGCAGGTCTTTGTAAACAGCTTTAAAGTCTGTTTTGAGGTTCATTTTATACCCACTCGCCCAAACACACACACACACGGTGGGGAAATGGCCCCATTGTCCATGAAGAGCCAGCCATTGTGTCACCACACCACACTGAACGGGATTGCAGGAGTGTTTCTGCTGTCTGTCTGACTGCCAAGCCCCACCCCCCCAAACAGCCACGCGCCGCCCCTGCCAACCTCTCCCTGGAGCTCATTGGAGAGAATCAGCTCTGCTCCGCTGGGCAGCACTGGGCCAAGAAGGGAAAACAGCAGACCCTAGGCACCCATGCACTGTACTGCTGGGGGATGCTGCCTCACCAATGAACTGGACCTCAGAACCTGGATCCTTACACCAGAGAGCTTGGGCTCCCCACTCAGCCTGGGTGCAAAGAGCTCAACCAGGAACACTACTTCTAATCATTGTGCGGGTACCCTGCATGACCTCTCATCAGCCTCACTGTGAAAATGAGTGCTGAGCTGCTGGTTAGATAAGCTCACGAGGTTCCTGGACCTCAGATCAGTGACTGCAGTACTGTGGCTGCCTTGACTGAGGACCAATAGCACTGCTCACATCCAGAGCAAGCACCTGGACCCAGGGCCACCATTTCCACCGCAGTTTGACATGGAGCCCGCGCATGGCTGTGAGGACCGGGCCTGGTGTGCACAGATGTCCCGCAGTGAGAGCTGTGGGGAGTTTTACCACAGTTGCGTGAGTACCCCCCAACCCCGATCCCCCCAATCGACAAAATCCTCCAGTGAACGTGTTTTTGTTAGCCAAGACAGCACCAGTGTTCATTTGTGTTTTATAATCATTTATATTCTATATTTACATTTTAGTCCACTGCCTGATCTGATTTTTGCTCCATTTAAAATCCATTCATACAGCCAGGCATTTACTTATTCACTCAAAACAGGGTGTTCCTGGATCTTGAATCAGATTATAAGTCAATGTCCTTTACCGTATGCTGAGTGCTATTATTATCGTTGTTCTTGTTCTTGTTATACAGTTGTCATTTTTATTTCAGTGATAGGGGTTAATTGTCTCGCTCAAGAACATCCTAAAACATTTGGAAACCTTGTGATCACTCTTTAACCCTTAACTAATGCGCCTCCTGCTGCTCTGGAGGCACACATACATCCACTGTTATACTCAGCAAATAGGGCAGCCCAGGGGCTGTTGCTTGTGTTGGAAAGTGCAAGGGTTCGAAGCCAGTGTGATCTGCTGAACCTGTGGGAAAGTAACTCGAGGTTTTGAGGAAAGCAAAACAACAGAGTGTGGCTGAATGGGCTGTGGAAAATGAGAAGATCAGCAGAAGATTTGGTTGTGTTTATAAGGAAACCACAGTTGTGAGAAAGCATGAATGTTTTACTGTACTGGATTAGTGTGTCTTTTTGGTGGGTCTGTCACTGAACCCCACAGAAAGATGGTTTATAGACAAGTTTTACTTTTGGACTGAAAGAGTGGTCTGGATGTGACTTTATATCTGTGTGCGTAAGTACATGTGTATTAGGACATGGGTATGTGATTTACACACACACACGCGCGCACGCGCGCACACACACACATACACGTTTCTATTCATATCTTTTGTGACGACCGTCCTTTCATTTCTGTGGGTATAACCCTAATCCCAGCAATGACACCCTTAACCCCTACCCAACTCTAACCTTAACCATAAGTAACCAAACTCATTTTTTTGTCTTTTGACTTCTGGCATTCTTAGTTTTTGATTGCAGTCACAGATTTTTATGAAACTGAGCGAAAATTGACCGAATAAATGGTCCCCACAACATCAAAATAACAATACATAAGTAATAAAATAATAAGGTTTTTATCACATTGTGGGGCCGATATACATAACACACACACAAACAGTCACACATACAGTCACACACACAAACATACAGAGGCACATTCCCTGGAATCCTGAGTTCATCGGCCATTACAGTGTTCATATTGATATCTTTATTAAAGAAAAGCACTGCAAATCTTAGTAAACACTGGAGAGAAGGGATGAGGGTGTGGTGAGATACTTTCTTTCTGACTTGGTCTCTATATTCAGATATCAACTAAACTCTCAAGGAAATACAGTATGATTTAAACAGAAACAGTTGGTTATTGGGAATTGGGAAGTCAATAGATGCCAAGGAACATTGCTTGGCTGAATGTACCAATGGCGTGAGAAGGGGATGTGCACAAACTGATAATCTATCCATTCGAAAAACATGTATGAATTATGGCTAGAAGGTTGTGTTTGAGTGAAGGCAAATTGTGGTAGAAGTGAGGCCCAGCTATCTGGTATCCGGATGCCCTGCTGGTAGAGGTAGACTTAGGCCGTTTGCCCAGTCGCCATAACGAAGCGGAGCTGAGCCAGACTGGGTGGGGTGATCTGGGCAGGCAGCTGATCATGGGAAAGGGTTTCAGCTGTAGTGTCTATGTAGTGTACTGTCTTTACCGTGCCTCTGTGCTCTGCTTAGGCAATGATAGGTCTTTAGAGAGTCACAGCACATAGCTGAGGGGGGGGGGGGGGGGGGGCCGCCGGGGGGGGGGGGGGGGGGGGGGGGGGGGGGGGGGGGGGGGGGGGGGGGGGGGGGGGGGGGGGGGGG
>JAODLD010000040.1:2935306-2961634 GCA_026781065.1 Mormyrops boulengeri | reverse complement strand
CACACACACACACACACACACACACACACACACACACACACACACACACACACACACACACACACACACACGCAAGATTCACCACCAGCCCCATCAGTGGCTATGTGAAATTGGCTGGATGAGTTGGCACCACCTCAGAAGATGGTGCCCTAGGTGGTCACCTATGTCACCTGTTGTTTGTCAACACTTGCAGTAAAATAGTAAACAATCAATCAATAATAATATAATATTTATATTAATAATAATAATAATAATAGATTTTATTTGTAATGCACTTTACATTTAAAATAAATCTCAAAGTGCCACAAAATAAGTCACCCTAGAAAAGTGAAAAAACACCTATTAAAACAACAATTAAAACAAGCAAGTAATAATATTTCTCAAGTATCAAACTCAGTATAACTTAGAAATTATCATAATTTTATGAGATAGTTTTGATTATTTATGAGAGCCAAAATTATTACAAGATTACATCTATAATCCAAAGGCTGTAAGTGCATAGATGAAACCACAAATTGTAGGTTTCACATTAAACTGCTTAAATAATAACATATTTGTAAAGTGCAAACATTCAGTTATGGTCACCTGCAAGGTAAAAGAATATTTTTGAGGCTAGTACTTTTGAGATGACAGATAAATTAGGACTGCATCAGTTTCCTTGATAAATGATACGGTGGACACATGAGAGATTTCCTTCCTGTGCTGGAAAGTAAAGTGTATCAATTTAATACTTTCTATTTTTGAAGTCCACCAGCATCGTTATTCCGGTGACAGTTAAAACCCAGGCATAAAATAAGAGGCTCTGAACCGTCGGAAAGGTTTTTTTGTTAAAAAAAAAAAAAAAGCAGACAAATACGAAATGAGGAAAGAGCGCCCTGGAAAAGCATGGACGAGCCAGGGCAGCCGAAGCGGCACGCCGAACTACATTTTGTTGACACACCCAGACAGATTTTTCCCTTCTGTCCATCAAGGCCTGCTATTTATGGGAATACAGCAAAACGTCAACTTGGAAGGAAAACATTTGCCTAAATTACGGTGATTGTGAAGGTTAAAAGCTTGTTTTTCCATGAATCCAGACGGTGGCCTAGAATTGTTGGTGTTCCACAGAGCCATACATCCGCTGTGAGAGAACTGTCACTCTGATTCAATCCCCTTGTCTAAAAGTCAGCGAAGGACAAACGTTGTAAAACCGCTCTTGGAGCCTTAACGGCGCCCTCTAGCGTTACTTTATTTCGCCGTCTTTATGCTATTAATACAACTTTTGTGTGCTACTAGCGTAGACTATGTCCATTGTAATTCTATGATCTGATAAGAAAATGTAATTTAACATCACAAAATAACCAACCAAAGTCACTGCTTAGTTAATGTTAAGCAACACTACCGCTCATTCACATGAAATCGTTTACATGTAACCACTGATACGGAATTTCAGCTGAAATAAAACTGTTTACAGTATACAGCATTGAGCCGCTTTATTTTAATGTGTTGTTTTAACTTAATTCCTTTAGTGACAATATAATAATAAATCTACAAAATCTAAACTGAGCTGGTACTTTTGGATCATGCCAAGAACTGGAGTGATTTCGACTATCCTATAAACACTTGTGCTGGGAAAAGTTGTGACGTTATTGAAGTATTTATAAACCCAAATAAAATACCGGAGAAATAACTAATGACTGTTTGGATACAAGTTAGGAATTCTTCATTTTGTAGCTAACTGATAAAATATGTTTACGGCTACTGTACTGGATTTTCGCAAGGCGGTGACGGCATTAGGACCTGGAGCAGTGCGCTTCGAGTAGACAGATCATGCGAATCAATTGAGGCCACTGGCAAAGCAGACACAGTTTGAATTAGTGAGAGGCATGGACGAGGTGCAGGAGGCAGCGGCACGCTGATCTTTCTGTAGAGCTTCCAGACCATCTCCAAACACTGAGATTATTCAATCTGAGTTGCTTATTTACGGTGTTTACTGTTACTTTACGACTTGCGTGCAGGAAATTCGGCGATCGGATGCGGACTGTGCGAATTTATGCTTCTTCTTGTTTTGAGTTTGTCGTCGGACCGTATTGGATGGCTATGGACTCAAGTATGCTCTGAGGCTGTTTTCTCCTGGATCTACCAGTCTTAATGGAAACCATGTCACCCCAGCAAGAAAGTACGGGCCAGAGTCGGTCCGCGTCTTTGACAGGGGAAGTTAAGGTGTGCGCTCTACCTGAAAACAAGAAGGTACCGACTTCTTACATCCATCTCTAATTTCTGTTTGATGTCACTTAGGCAGAAAATAAACGGTTTGCAGGCGCATATAACACTTTCACAGAAAGCGTAGATTAGTGTATTGTGTGATTACAATAACGATTAAAACGCAATTGGCGCACGTTATGTTAAATAACCAACATTCCCTTGCAGATTGAAACACACATTTGTCTAGTATATAATGACTTTAACATGGCTGAGCGTGTTTTGTATGTTCGAGGACAGCTGTAAGAGTTTACTACTTAAATGACATTTAACTGCTCTTTTATCCTATGCTTAAAGTTAGCGTTGACCATTCTAGATGACCACAAATAAACAAGGATTTACTGGTTGTGCAGAAAATAAAACGAACCTGCATTCACTCAGTCTGTTAATGCCATGCTACTAAATTGCAGCTTTCACTTTTAGATGAGGGGAATTACTCCTTAAAATAGTCACATATATAAGTAGTGCAGTGAGTTTGGCTGCTGCGGTCAGCTATTCACCCTGTTTTCAATAAGCTGCCTGTGTAGGAAAAGCACGCTCAAGTCTACCGCGCTTGGCAGGAAAATCTGGTGGCGAACATGCGCAGGTCTCCATGGATTTTCACCGCGGTACCTTTCCTAAATATACTATACTGCCGTGTTTAAGCTGAAACTTGCAGTCAGTCGCTTGGCATGCCAGCATGATGTCATCTGTTGCTGGAATGTATAGTTTGGCTTGCATTAACGTTGTTGTTATATGCACTATATAATGATCACCGTGAAAGCCTTATTTCTGAAATCTAGTCGCTTAACTCTATATGCTATGTCTTTTCTATATCTGAGGTGTATGCAGTTTGAGGTCCTTCTGCTTTACCTATTCTAATATGTTGACCATTTTCAAATGTTTTCGGAATGCATGCGGGTAGCTGTTTGTGGTTTTTTTTTTTATTTGCAGAGGGTAAAACCAGAAAACATTTGTATTTTAATAAATCGTATGTATGATGAAGGGGAAAATATAGTTTGACTGACTACTTGAGAGGTGTCTTTGTGGTTGTCAGTATAAAGATGACAACACCGAGGTATCTCCGTTGCTCCTACAATCGTTATCAATTTATAGCGCATCACTGCCTCGGTTGATTGTAAATCTTAATTAAATAAACAAGTTGTCTCGATATATGAATTTGTTTTATTATAAAACGCATGCCATTGTGACTAAAATGCACAACATATGGATTCGGAACAAAGAAAGGGTGGAGTAAATTAATAATTTTAATAACCATCGTATTTTTCCTTGCGTTTAAAGGTTACCTGTGTTTTTAATTCTGCTGAAACGAAAGGTCGGCTGAACAGCGCTTGAAATGAGTCGGACAGTGAAATAACAGCCTGAGCCCATGAGCTCGGCGGAAAAACTCTGCCCTGGCATGACACAGGTTTAAGGACTGCGTAGGTGCACAATTGCCAACCAGTTCATGGACAGGGGCGCAGAAGGCATGGATACCCCGGCAGATTTAGGCGGCGGCATTTTACAGGAGCCTTAAATATGTAAAAGTGGGCGTGGTGGGGGTCAAGGTGACATTTTGTCAGGGGGCCCAGATTTTCTAGCTAAAGCCCCTGCTGACAGTCTAATAATATAAACACTTAACCAAAACATGAAGATCACTATTTCATTTATCCAGTTGTGTTGAATGATTGTTATTCATGCCATCGCAGCGTCTAATCTGTTGCAACAGGAAATTCCTTCAATTTCATTCAGTCATATTGATCTATGAAAATGTGTGAATATTTACATGATAAATAATGAAATGATCTTAAAATGAAAACTGCTTTCTAATTTATAGTAGTTTTCCATGCAGTTAGTTTAACTTTATTCATGGAGGGTAGATATTGGTAAACCGGAGCATTTTTTGAAATTTTGCTTTCATGTTAAAAATAGGATCATAATTATGAATCTTGAAACAAAATTGAAAGCACAAGAACTAAGCTTAAGTTAGAATACTACAGAGGCTTAAAGATATAGAGTGTCAAGCATATACAGTACTGTAAAAAGGCTTAGGGAGCCAAAAAAATGTTTAAATGATCTTTATGTTAAAACTATGCTATTATGCTTATCAAAGCCTCTGCTAAACTCACCCCAGTATTTCCAGCAACCGTCTAATACAACCATGTATTTTTGGACTCGACCACTAGCACACCTCATATAACTAATAAATATGTAATTGATTGTTTTTTTTTATTAAGTAAGTTAAGTGAGCTGGTGGTGAAACTTAATGAATACTTGGAATGGCTGGGGTGCCCCTGAGAAGAGGTTTGGGATCTGAAGCAGTGCTCATCTAGCCGTCCGACTAGATATCAGTAACTTTTTGGAGAGCAGAAGAAATTGTTGCCAAGTTTTATTGTGTTACTCGTAATTTGCAAATGTTCTAATGGTAAATAGTGTTTTTCTTCTGAGCAAATGTGCACTTACTACCCAGATAAATAACTTAAAGATTTCTTTTGACTGCATAGGGCTTTTGCACAGTATTGTAAGTGTCCCAGTTCAGCCTTTGCCCCCCCCCCACTTAACCAACATTCACCCCACACATGCATAGCAGTGTCCAGTCTAACAGGGCTAAATTAAAGGATCCTTCTTAGGTTCATTCTTAAGTTTTTGTACAAAGTGAGAAAAGCCCTTCGATATATTGCAGCCAGATTTCAGATATTATGGAAGCCTTTGTTTTTTGCATGTGCTTGTAAGAGGGTGTAGCTGTGAGATTCTTTCCCTGCCGGCAAGTGGAGGTGCTGCATATAAAATAATGAAATAAAACTTAAATCCCCAAGAATATGTGAAGTTCATTCCCCACACAAGGTTGTGTGTGTGTGTGTGTGTGTGGGGCGGGGGGGGGGGGTCAGGTAACCGTACTCGTGTCCCGAAGGTGGCAGGTTTGAGTCCCAAAAGCCAAGCATGTCCGTGAGCAGAGGTGCTTCCCCTGAGCTCTGTCAATAAGAGGTCCAGCTGAATAAACAGAAGATCTCCAAGGGAGATTTGGGCAACGGTGTCCATTAAGCAAAACACTGCAAGCAAATCCATGGAGAAGCCGGAATCTGGAGGAGTCCTTTTTCCAGGGACAAAATCTTTTCCAGATTGAAACGTTCCCTGCTGTTGTTCAGTTTTGCATTGTGAAAAAAATTGTGAAAAAAAAGTTTGTTGAAAAAAATGTGTTACCAGGACCCATAAGCAAGTGGCTGCTGATGAAAGCAGCATCAGTCCAGATGAAATTAGGTCTAAACTGGGATTCTGGAGGTTAGACTGATGTTTATAAACTTGTCAGCTGTATGCATTTTTAGTTTGGTGTTGGTGCTGCAGAATGCTGCTTGATCCCTGCAGACCCTTTGCACGCAGATCACTCCTTATGATTCCTACTTTGAAGGCTCTCCCTTAGGGAGTGAACTGGGGAGATGTTATGTCCTGGAGAGCCCCCGGGCCTTGCCTGTGTGTGTGTGTGTCTGTCTGAGTAGGGCGGTAACTGGAGTAGTGTACCGATAAGCTTAATCTGCATCAGCGTCAAATCAAATTGCCATGAGCCACATGTGTGGTTTCCTCTCGAACCTTGCCAGTCCCCTGCAGAAATGCGAAGCCATAAATCTTATTCTGTGCTGCTTTTGATGCCAAGAACAGACAGATCAGAGTTGGGCTGTCTTTTGTCTTTTTTTCATTCCAGGGAAAATATATTGTGTTTATGGATGTATAGAAGATAGTCTCGATGACAGGAGTTTTGGGAGGGAAAGAAACAGAGAGCCATAGTCAGTTGAATATATTTAGCTTAGCAGGCTGTTGAAGGTTTCCTAGACTGGTTGTCTAGTCGATGTCACTCAAAAGCAGCCCTGAATAGTTTAACATTTCCTCTCAAGAGATTTTAAACAGGCTGAGGGAAATATCGAGAATTCTTTCACAAAACAAATTCTAAACCTTCAGAGTGCTACAAGGTTTGTTTTATTTGGTGGCTTATGTGATTCCTTCTCATATTTGTCCATGCCAGACAGAACAGGTACCTTCTAATGCGCAATGATCCTGCTTAAGTTCCTTGTTACATGAACAGAGAACATGTAAGCCTCTAATGCGTTGATTGTTACATACAGTTCATTTAAGGTACACTCCGATGCTTTTTAATTATACCTAACAGGCTTTCTTCAATGGTAACATTCAGATTTATTTTCCAGTTACATAATCACATTGACTGTAGATACATAAATGACCTATAAGTGTGACCTCTGTCTCTATGAGATAACCGTGTATTTTTTGTGTCTCTTTCACAACGTATGTTGTGTGTGTGTAGTTTATGCATGGGAGAACTTGAAAATTAATGTATGGGCAATTAAATTAAGGCCTTTCGCAGAGAGTAGTGTTTGCTATGTGCTTTCACTTTGTATTTATGATAGTGGCAGTGCAAGCCTTTGGGTGTGCTTAATATCACTGAAGGTCAGACTGTCCAATATGTTTGAGGCATTGTGTTTTCTGGAATTGACAAACAAAAATCCTCATCTTTTCTTTCGCATTCTTCCTGCTTAGAAGACGAAGAGTCTGACGCAGCGACGGCAGTCCGCCCCGTCTCTGGTCATCAGCAAAGCACTCACCAGGACCAGAACCATCTCCAGGTACTTTTCCGGCCAGCCACAGTCTATCGTCGGCTTGTCACCCAGGTGATTCCTCACCATCACTATTGTCTTTCTGCAGACTTTGCTGCTTGTGAGTTGAAACTTCTGGCTGTTATATTGCTGAAGTGTGGGAGGATTAATGACTAACTAACTGGTTGCTATATGATTGAACACTGCAACATTGAACAACTATAATTAAGCATAACATTGAGCAGCTATACACTGAGTCAAAATATTTAAAATGACAGGAAACTAATGACAATTAGTAGTTGCTGAAATATTGCTTATTCACTTGCATGAACATTTTACTAGGGTAAGACAACAATTGAATGGTATTGATTGACTCCCTCAACAATAGGATTTTGTATGCGCATCAGACTGCAGTTGGCGCTTCATGTGATTTTCGACATGACGCTAACATTCCTGCAATGTATGGATACCATTGCTAGTGCATGAAGTTGGAATGTCGTTAAAAGCACGGCAGACCTTCTTATTTCAGGTTTGTTATCTTTAAGTGAGCCTTAACAAATAGTTCAAGTGCAACAGAATGGTCTCAAAGTACGAAGAAACCTGTTTACCGCTGAGCTGTGAGCAAGAGTGATGGTGGAATGAGTTTTGTGAGGTTATGGAGCTTAGTAGCCTGACCTTTGGGCTGTCATTATGTGCAGTCAGGGGTCAATGGTGAGGTATTTTAAGAGTTTATAGTAATTTCTGAAGACAACTAGGACAGTCATGTGAGATTTAAGGAGTAAGAGGATCAAAGGTCATGTGGCATGGACAATAATGTCTGCAGATCTTTGTCGATGGTGGTCGACCCCTGAAATTTGTTGTGGTCCAGTAAGCCATGCTCATTTGCATTTACTCTCTGTAGTGAATATATACCACATTGTGGGTACGGTCCCTACCCCTCCCCCTGCAAATCATGTCTGCTCCCTTGTCAAAGGTAATTCAGCCTTCAGGAATTCATTAGTTTCACTTCTGCCACTTACAGACATCCTTAGTCGCCTCATTGTGTGTTGGGATGACAGGCCGCCCGTGGGTAACCCATTCAGAGCTTCCAAGAGAGCTGTGTTCCAGCATAGCAGACGATTTCACCATTTCCCCTGCATCTAGTGGCAGATCAGGATCCAGACCTAAATCCCTACGACAATCTCCAAACCCATTCTTAGCTGGTTGGTGACTTTCATTTCGCCACTGTTATAGTTCAGAAAACCTTATGACTTCCGGGGGGCGGGCTTAGCTTTGGAGTCTTTGAATGGGGGACTGGCACTATGCAGAAGAACCCCAGGCCATTAGTCACACAGGGTGATGCTACCACTGTCACTTCTGAGGTATCTGCTCAGGATACTGGGACGTTCTGGCGAGCAGGACCGGCATCTGAAACAGTCCCAACCAAGGAAAACATCACTAGGACAGTAGATCTCTTCAGAATATCTCTGCTGTTTGTTGTGATTTAGAGTAGAAATGCAAATGTTGCATAACCCTGAGGAATTTCTTTTCTGTTCTGCCTCTTACTCTTTCTTGTCAAAGAACTTTATTAAGTTGTGATTTACTGCCATTTCCTTTTAGATAATCTTTTTGTTAAAGTACCATATTTCAGGCACAGGTAAACGAAAATATTGAAAAGAAAACAGGAATAATCCTTCTGACAGAAGAAAGTACTGCAAACGTCGGTTCTAGGCATTGCTGTGTGACTTTAAAACACATGGTTCCTACACTTCATCTGTACCACTGATAAGTGATTGTAGTTTAGGGTTTTGTTCAGACCGGTCTGCCTGGGCTGGTTCCAGGTTTTATAAATGATGCTTCGGGGATTATATGCGGGTTACCTCAACAGAACACCAATGATGTGCTAGTATGTTCTTGTATTGGTTGTTGCCAAGGTAATTTAATGGATGATAGGAATCTTGAGGCCTGTGGTGTGGAATGGGAATCCCAGGGACAGGGTGTGTGTGTGTGTGTGTGTGTGTGTGTGTGTGTGTGTGTGTTGGGGGGAGGGGGTTTCATAATCACATTTGGGGACCAAAATGTCCCCCAAAATGTGGTAAAACCTGAAAACCTCCTTACTTTTAGGGACATTTTTCAGGTCCCCATTTCAATAATCTCGATTTTATAAAAATCCATAAATGCGATTTAAAAAAAAAAAATAATACCAAAATTTTGTATTTTGTTTGATTGCTTATGGTTAAGGTTAGGGCTGGGTAGGGTTTAAGGGTGTCGTGAGTAGGTGTGTGTGTGTGTCTGTGTGTGTGCGCGCGCGCGCGCATGGATGCGCTCATAGGCCTGAGTCTTTCAGTCATGGAGGTCTGTGGTGACTCACAGACAGCTGCTGCTACAGATGTTCTCATCGCTGTGACTAGAAACATATGGGTCAACGCCCAGAAGGAGGGAGGAAAACGAAAATAAAGGCTGAGTGAAAGAGAGAAAGTACGGACTCAGAGATCACCATGGGAACAAAAAAGAGGGCATTTGCACATTTTTGTGACTTTTTCACAGACTGGCCTGTGCTGTGTCACCCCTGCAGTCTGTCCTGGGTTTTCACTCAGGTTTGTCCCCTGGCTCCCTGTTGAGTGGGCATCTTTTTGGAAATATTGGTGGGCGTGCTTATCCCAGAGTGACTGAAAGGGAAATTACCTTTTAGCTTGCGGTTTGTGAGTAGTTGGACTTCCAGTGTTTGCTGTTTTTTCCTTTCCTCCTTAATTCACTGGGTATTCCAGGGGAAATTCACAAGGAATGTTGTCCCAGTGACTGTATTCCACACTGCGGCTGAGTGGACGTCCCTTTCTTTCACTCCATGACCACCTGAATTTAAGTTAAGGGAAGAACAGAAATCAAACCTAATGCTGAGTGTCTGCATTGTACATTTTTTTTAAATGTTATATCGCCTATGTGAGGCTCTAAGACAAGCTCTCTGCTGTCACATATATGTCAGGAATTTTGAATGTTTTCTTTCGGGGACCCTAGTTATGTTTTGTGTGCCTGCTTCATGCGGTCCATCGCAGCAAGCCGCATCGCTTTGCCTTGGAATGCCACCTCTTCCTGACCCTGTCAGTCAGACCAAGGTTCTGCCCTCCTTCTGTTAATGCTGACTGCTTGAACCTGAATGGGCCGCAGCAGATAACACAGCTCACTATGCAGTACCCAAGGATCTAGCATTTAGATGTTGGAATTTTTCTGCGTGTTGGATCAGGAAGCCCGTCTCAGCATTTCACATTTTAACCTGCTCTCTCTTACAGTATGTTTTTCATTTGCGCTGCCTTGTTTAGATTTGTCTTCATCCTACAGGTTTTGCCAACCCCCCCCCCCCCTCCACGTTATGCGCGTTATGAGCACAGAAGCACTAGGCATAAACAGGAAGGGATAGAGTCCTCTAACAATTTCCTCTATTGTCCTGTGAAACAGAGATGCCCCCCCCCATCTGGTTCACCCACCACAGAAATGAGAGGTCATTAAGTAAATTCTCCCTTTTCCTAAAATCTGGTGCCTTGTGTTTCATATTCCCTCTCCTATGTGGTGTCCTACCATTGGAAACATACTGACATCTCCTTAGAGGACAATAGAAATCCAGGTAACGGCACCGGGACTCATTTTGGGATGATTACGGCCGTTGTCCGAGGACCTTTTAGTGTGCGGAGGGGCTGATGTTTATCAGCAGGCGCTGATAGCTTTGATAGCATGGTATTCTCACAGAATCTAGTGTTTGGGATTCCTGACCTTTCACCACAAGAATAGCAACAGACTTGCTTATTGGTCCAGTTTAGGAAAAGATGATATAGGTGTCTCATATCTCAACATATAAAAGTTTCCAAATTGGAACATGGAGCTCTTGCAGAATTTTTTTTTGAATAAATTTTGTATTTATTGCCTGCAAACACAGTGTGATTTTATTTGGTGTGTGTGGCATCTGTTTGATACTTACTCCTAGGGCTATAGATATGTGGCTAAAACCTTATTGAGAATTTTTATTGACGATGATCAGCGGTGAACATTATCTTGCTACTTAAAATGTAAAATCCTCTAAGTCAGGGGTCTCTGACTCCACTCCAGCAGAGTCCCTGCCCTGCACAGCTCTTTCTCTCTTCCACCAAACCTGATTCAGCTCAAGAAATGGCTCATAATTAGCAGAGAAGTTGAAACACGTGTGTTAAATGAGGAGAAACCAAAAAATGTGCAGTGCTGTGGCTGCCCAGGACTTAGACCCCTGCTCTAAGTATAGAGACACTGATCAGGTTCATGTCTGATTCACAGTCACTGACGATAGCACTGGTGGCCTGCAGTGACCTCAGCCAGCAGATGGGCCTTGGTCTTGTGTCACAGTCGGCTCGGATGCCTAAGAGGGGTCAGGACCTCAGCCTTAATATCAAACCCACCCAACAAGTTACACAAATCCCAAGTCCCAGTCAATAGGCAACAGATGGAACTCTTGTTGTCTGCATACACAGGACATCTCTGCTCCTGCTACAGCTGGGAAGCAATTTTCTAGCTGAAAAGCAGCTCAGAAACCAGCAGACCTCTGTGCCGGCTTTAGCCTGGAGTCTCCCGGCCAGGCCTGTCCTCGCATTAGAGGTCAAGGGGGCTGTAGGTTTGCTGTCCTTCAGGTAGCTGTTGATAATGAGCAGTGCTGTGGTAGGTGTTGAGTGGCATTAAGTGTTTAAACTCCTCCTCAGTAGTACTAGCTAAGCCTCACAATAGGATCAGGATAAAGCTTATAATTGCATGAGTGGTTATTCTAAATATACACACGTAATGGGAATAACCCATTTAAACCCACACTGAGTGTATGTCACTCTGAAAGTGAAAGTACGTTTGTGGTGGATTTTTCTGTGCGTGCATTCGTTTACGAAAACAGCCTTCTAAAAATTGTAGGATATTTATGATCACTGCAAATGTGCCGCTTGTTACCCAGGCTAGCCTGATTGAAATGATTGCAGAAATGCTTGACAGAAGGTGACAGATTTAGTTTCAGGTGTAACCCTGCTGTTGGTGTAGCGGCCGTCCTTTGCAGCATTAGAAAGATCTTGTCCTGAACAGCAGATATTGGTCTTGCCCTAATTCTGCTATCCAGTTCGCAGTGTCCTCCTGGGTGACAGTTGGGGCTGAGTGCTGATTACCGCGATGTCCTGGTATTTCCCCCAGCATGATCTGATTGCATCTTTAGTAATCACATCCTTTTTTGCGTTTTTTTTCGTCGGATACTGTGTGGTGTGTGGATGCATGTGTGTCCTGCTAAGTGCTGATGGCGAACCTGTGCATGTGTTTGTGTCCCCAGGGACGCCTGCCTGTCCCCCATCAGCCCAGAGGCTTGTCCACTTGTCCAGTCATTCCTTGGGGGGTCCCGTGTGTTCATCGCTCACGGCCACGTCCAAATGAAGACTGGCCTACAGACCCAAGAGCGCCACCTCTTCCTCTTCAGTGACATCCTCCTCATCACCAAAGCCAAGTGAGTCCCCCCCCCCTTAACAGAACCACAGAGTGTAAATACAGGGGACTCCCAAGTGCCTAAAACCACATCCCCTCTGGCTAAACAGTCGCCTCCCAGCATGCCCTGCAGGAGCTGGGCTGTAATTAACCATCAGAAGAGAGCCAATGGAGTTATTCTAAACCTTGAATGGATCAACATCCTGTCATTATGCGAATTGCAGGACTTGGGCGTGTCCGCCCAACACGCACCAGAAGTCCCCGATGCGAGCTCCGGCAAAGTGGCTAGTCATGAAAACACTTTAGCAGTGCTGCTAATATGTTGGTCCTTCTCTGACCCATATTGCAAGTGACACCATTTTCAGAATCAGAGAGAAGCTGGAGGCGAACTGAACTGTTTTATTACCAAAACAGCAGCACAATGTGAAATGCAGTTTGTGTGTAGTTGTGTTAAGGTTTGGTATACATTTACAGTAAGCTTTGATCAGAGGTTAATGATGCATATTTTAGCAGCATGTTTATTTTCTGTGGTGTAATGGGAAACAGTGGTTTTCATTTATTTTAACTTGAGCAGGTTGGCTTGTGTGCTTGTGTATGTATGATGTGAGTTTCTTTGTACAGTATATGCTGTGTGCTTGTGTCATGTGCAACATTGTATGTATATGCTGTGTGGTTGTGCGTGCGTGTGTGTGGTTTTGTGTGTACGCTGTGTGCATGCATGTGTATGCTTGTATGGTGTGCATGTGCGTGTGTCGTGTGTGCTTGCATGTGTACGATATGTGCTTGTGTCTGTACGCTGTATGCTTGTGTGTATACACTGCACTTGTGAGTGTGTGCGCTTGTGTGTGTACACTGTGCGCTTGTGTGTGTACACTGTGCACTTGTGTCCGTACGCTGTGCGCTCGTGTGTGTGTGCGCTGTGCGATTGCGCATGTACGCTGTGCCATTGTGTGCGTACGCCATGCAACTGTGCATGTACGCTGGGTCATAAGAGTTGACTAACCGCCCTGCCCCTGTCCCACGAACAGGTCCTCCACACAGTTCAAGCTGAAAGTCCAAGTGCGTGTGAGTGAGATGTGGACGGCCAGCTGTATGGAAGAGGTGTGTGAGGGTAGCACCAGCGTGGAGAGGAGCTTCGTCGTGGGCTGGCCCATTTCCAACTGCGTGGCCACCTTCAGGTACACCCTGCTCTCCCCAATTGCCCCATGACTGCAGAAATGCATCTTTTCATCCAAACAAGCCTGAGACATTAAGAACCTGCAACAAACCCGGCTCATAAATCTCCATGCCGCATAGAGTATCACCCCAATGACTTCTCAATCTTCTAAATTAAATAGTCAGAAAGCTCTTCCAGGTCCCTGAAATATAATTGCATGCATTGTCTGTCCGTCCTTCTGTCCAACTGTCTGTCTGTCTCACTGTCCGTCCGTCTGACCATTCTGCCCTCCCGCCATCCGTCCCAGGATGTGTGGGATGAACACAATGCAGTTACTCATTCCTCTGCACCTTATACAAGACCTGTTTCTGGAATTCAGTTTTCTCAGTTTTACGGCTTCTCTCTGAAATATATATCGCAAGAAACATAAGTCTTCTAATGAATGCCGATTGCGTTCAGAGAGCCCTTTCCAGGCTCCTCAGTGGGGCTCGCCGGTCACTGGAGAGGCCGGAGCTCTTGCAGAGGCGAGTTATAGAATGAACTTATACGTGTGGTTGCATGTGCCAGGGTGCCTGTAAAACTTTCTCCACAAGCCATTTAGTGGGGGGACTGCGAGGCGGCGCAGCTTTACATATGAGGAGTGCGTCTTTACGAGGGTGTATTTAAGAGAACTGGGCTGGAACTTTTCATCTTTGTTTGGCATTTAACTTTCTTGTTCTTTACTTTATTTTTGTGCAGCTCCACAGAGCAGAAAGACAGATGGCTGCACTTAATTCAAAAGTAAGCAGCCAAGACGTCCGTTCATCACAGGGCCTTCTCTCTGGCCTTTGCTTAAGGCCTCTCAATGCGTTTCTGTTCCTCAAATAGTGACGCTCACTGACTTTGCTGCATGTAACTCGTTTCCAGCCAAATCAGAGAGGAGAAGGAAAAAGACGACCCCAAAACTGTACCGCTTAAGATCTTCATGAAGGATACTGAGAGCTGCGCATATGTGAGTATGGCCGGCTCCTGCTGGACATTAGTGTGTCAGCGCTCGAAGGCGGGTATCTGTACGCTTCTGTGCCCCTGAGTGTACAGAGTGCAGCAATAGCCAGCGTCTCTGGATTTCTGCACAGACCTGTTCAAATTCACACTTATAAGCATGTGCACAAGTGTCGGCATGCCCGTTAGGAAGTTCAGAGGGGAGAGGTGGTGATGCATCAGGAGAAGTGGATGTGTGTAGTGGTTTCACACCTTCTTTATATCCCCCCCACCCCCCCCACCAGTCAAAGACATTACAAGTCAGCAATTCGGACAGTGCTACTGAGGTCATTTCCATGGCACTGCAGCAGTTTGGGATTTCGGTAAGTGTGTGTGCGTGTACCCTGTGAAGGGACTGTTCGTTCTCATGTAATGTTAATAGAAGGTGTGTGTGTGTGTGTGTGGTCCAGGTATACCTTACCTTGTGGGGACCAAATGTCTCCACAACGTGATGAATACATATTTTTTTGCCTTATGGGGACCAGTTTATGGGGAAAACTCTATTTTATAAAAATCCATGAATGCAATGAAAGAACTAAAAATGCAAAAACTCTTGTATTTTGTTGGGTTACTTATGGTTATGGTTAGGGCTGTGTAGGGGTTAAGGTTGTCATAGTTTTTCCCATAGATATTACACGAGTGTGTGTGTGTGTGTGTGTGTGTGTGCAGGCTATTAACTAGCATGCTGCTCTCTGACTCCCCTGCAGGCTAGTGTGAGGGACTACCGACTGTGGGTGATCTCCTGTAAGGATGCCGCCCCATACCCCCTTATCGGTAAGTCCACACAAGCCCGCCCACCCCTTGTGATGCATAATTTCCACAAAAAAATAATATATTTACAGTTTTGGTTTTGGGGGGAGGGGCATTTTTAGCAGGAATTTAAAATTACATTTCAAATCAGAAGCATGGATAATGATTTTATCAAACTTTGTTTTATGTCCTTTTGCATTCTTGTCATGCCCCTTAGCTGAATCAACATTTGCTGATACTGTAGAAGGAAAAAGATACAGACCTTAATTTCCACCCCTTCCTAGGTCACGAGTTCCCCTTCAGTATCAAGATGAGTCACATTCGAGAGCCATTGGGCCACATTGCCGGGAAGGAGGTCGCTTCTCCTGTGGGCCAGCAGGGGGCGGGGCTGTTGGCGCAGCCTCCCTTCGACTCGCAGTGCCAGTTCATCCTCAAGCCAAGCCACGCGGCAGAGGGACACACACTGATGGGTAACAGAGCTCTCTTCCACAAATGCAGTCGAACCCGGGAATCTTAGTGAAACGATGGAATGAGAGACAGAAAGAGAAGAAGAAGTGGGCTGGGTGGGCAGTGGAGAGGGCTGTCTGTGTCTTGGGCTGTTTCCTGCAGTTTTACGCTGCCTGATGTAACCACACGTCTCGCCTTGAATTCCTACAAGTATGTGTCACACAATTATAAAACAACTTACACATGTCAACACCATCCTTCTGAGCCAGATGTAGGTTTACTGGAGTGGTGGAGCATGGCGTAAAGAGTCCCCCCCCGCTAGTGTTTTTCTGAGGCCCTTCTTGCCTCTCCCTTCCTCTTTTCCTCCCCGTCTCTCCTCTTTTCCATATCTCGCTTCACACCGCTTGTCCATTTTTCCTATCATTCCCACATTCTTTTCTGCATTTTGTTTCACCTCACAGTCCTAGACTCTTCTGTCTATGTAGTATTAAGTCCAGGTACTTTGGGGATAATTTTGGCATGTTAAAAATGTAGTGCAGTATTTGCAGTGTTTGTCTGATAATATTTCTTCGACCAACCTACCATCCAAGTGCTAATAGTTGAAACTCAGCTGTAGTGGGTGTAGTGTAAGTTAAGGCCATAATGTCATTAATCAGTGCCCTTTATCCTGCCTCCAGATCCCATCAGCAAGACCTTCAAGAGGAAACGATCTTTGCTGAACTGGGCTTTCTGGAAGGGCTCCACTGCGCATCTGGATGGGCCGCCAGCTTCACCTACCTCGTCGCAGCCTGGAAAGCTCTTTGGCCTGCCGCTCAGCACAGTTTGTCAGGGCGAGACCCTCCCGAAGCCCATAATGGTGAGCGCTCGGATGCCACCATTTCCGGTCCGACCGGAACCCCTCGCTCTTCAGCTTAGGACCAAAGGAATTCTGCCATAAATCTCACATGCCTGTCATCCTGAAATGATTCATGGGAATTTTACTTTTGCAAAAATGTTCTCAGGGCAGAAGGAAAAATGATTGGTTCAGAGAGATAACTAATCAGATTATAGGTGAGGTGGATCTAAGCAACTAGAGGAGGCGGGATCAACCAATCAGATGTCTTAGTCCTGCCACCTCTAGTTGCTTGGACCCACCTGCTCTACAATCTGACTGGTTGTGTCTCTGAACCAATCATTTTTTTTCTTTTGCCCTCAGAACATTTTTGCATAAGTAAAATTCCCATGAGTGCTGAAATGGCTGTCCCACCACACAATGTGACATTGTGGTGAAATTAGCTTCTTGCTTCAAAACAGTCCTTCAGTTCCATGGAATGATGTAATGCATAACAAGATACATTTGTAAACTTCAGTCACATTATCAAGCCATTGGGAAAAGCACCATCTTCACAGATTAGCTTTAGTTTGTGATGTCTGGAGGTTCTTGGAAAAAAGAACTCTGCCACTATGATAATGATAAAATGGGTCCAACAGGAAAAAGTCCCGTCCAGCTCCAGTCCTGATTGGTCATCTCTCCTTGGTTTAGTTAACTTTGTTGAAAAAGTAAGGAAAATGAGCAGGGTTTTTTTTTATTTTGTTCATACAAAAAGTAACAATCATATAAGGATATTTTTTTTCCTATGAGAGGCATTTACAGTAATAATGACTTGAACGTTTGCTTCCACCTTTCTCTCTGGCCCTGCTGCTCTGCAAAGGACATGTTGGAGGTGCTGTTCCACCACGGCCCGTATACCAGGGGAATCTTCCGGCGCTCAGCCTCCGCCAAAGCCTGCCGGGAGCTGCGAGACAAGCTGGACTCCGGCGCACAAGACATCCAGCTGGAGCACGAGGCCATCTTCGTCATCGCCGCCGTCTTCAAGGTGGGTTGCCGCTGAGCATGTTGGTGCTCCCCAGTGCTTTACAGCAGAATGTTACGCTGACTCTGATTGGTGCGTGATTGTCATGTCTTACGCTGTACAGAAGAATGTTATGCTGGTTCTGATTGGTGCGTGAATGTCATGTCTTACGCTGTACAGAAGAATGTTATGCTGGTTCTGATTGGTGCGTGAATGTCATGTCTTACGCTGTACGGCAGAAGGTTATGCTGATTTCCATGTCCTACGCTGTTGTGCATCACAGCTGTACATAGCTGTAGTTTATGCAGGTTGCAGTAATTTCTGATTGCTTTTGGTTCTGCTGTTCCAAATATTCTTGCTTTTAAAGATATTTCTGGTGCCCCTGACATAGAAATGCATCTTGGTTGTTCAGAGGCTTATTTTGTTTCCATATTGGGAAACCATATTTAAAGCGTGTGTTGCAGTGATGTATTTCTTACTTTTCCTCTTATGAAAGTTTTTAGTGGGAGCAGCCTTGGGAAGTCAAACTGTCACCATCAATATAGCAGAGCTACTGCGCTCACTATTCAGGGCAGCTGTCTTCCTGAACGAGGATGGAAACAGTTCCTCCAAAACCTGTAACATTTATCATCAAAGTATTTATTGGCAAAGAATTGTACCTGGAAAGATGAGGAAATTTCTAGGAACCAAAGACAAAGGGAGGAATGAGTGAATTACCTTATGCGGCAGCTTCCATGGGATCAGGTAGATGAACCTAATTAAATTTAAACCACATGCATAAACCCATTCCTGGATCAGTCAAGTATAATTGAATTGTTTTAGATTGTGTGGTTTTTGGGTTCCAAAATCAGGACAATAATATAACCAAGCAAGAAAATCCTTCAAAAAAAGATGAACTTCTGTGTGTAAGTCCTAAACTGGAGGCCAGTCCCTGAATAGATCCATGAAAGAGTTTGGGACATATTTCCTAGCAAACCCAACCTGGCGTCTACATGCGAAAAACTGAATGACAATTCAGTTTGACAGTCCATGCAAAATCCACTGAACGGCTGTGGGTTAAATCACTCTCTGTAATAGCTGCTTTGTAAAACCTCCAAATCCTTTGTTTAGGTGAATTGGTCAGATCATGTGATGAGATTCTCTATCACTCTGCTACGAAGGTGGTTTGATGTGCCCAGACATTTGCTTGGTATTATAGTTCCTAAAATATCCTATATCCATCCACAAACCTGGATGAGATTGCTCGTCCAATGGAGGGTAGTAGATACACACGCAAACACATGCAAAGGATAATTGAGAGTCACAAATTTACCTGAAGTGCATATCTTTGGATTTTGGAGGAAACTAGAATGAAACCCAGAAGAATATTTGGAGCACATAACTAACATTCAGCTGTGGATCCTTGAGGTTGGGTGCAGCGATGTACCGACGTTCCACTCTCAGCATATGATGTATCTCTAGCTTGGTGCCTCCCAAGCATTTAGAAGGTGGCACTGCAGTTATTTAATTTAGCCTCTCATGGCGTCCTTATTTGAGTATAAGGACGCCATGTAGATCACGCCGTAGGTGAAAGCGTGCCCACATGCTTGTGGTCTTGGGAGAGAGTGCGGTGCCTCACAGTCCTGCGCGGGCTTGTTTATTGTGCCGCTTGTGTAACGTTGCTAAGTTGATCCTAATCACATTACGTGTGGATTCTCACACTAATGTTCCCTGCTTTGGTGTCCTTGTGATATGGACAGTGACACATGGAGGCCAGATGTCATTATGCAATGGCTAGGTTGGTCTCTGTGTATATGTCTGTACATGTGTATAAAGTGTGTGTGTGTGTGTGTAATGTACTTTTTTTTCCCCCCTAGGAGTTTCTGCGCAACATTCCTGGGAGCTTATTGTGCCAAGATCTCTACAATCAGTGGGTTGGGGTTTTGGATGCAGCAGGCAAGGGAGAGGAGGAGCCAGTGCAGGCCACCCAGAGGTAAGTCTCACCAGCAGGGAATTGCAGTGGGTCAGGCTTACGGCACGGAGACGGGGCAGTCGGGCTGGACGGGTGTGAATCAGGCCAGCTGACATCCAGCTGATACCTGTCAGTGACGACCTGAATGTCCCGTACTGCTGTAGTGAGGACTGGACCTCTGAGGGCCAGACTTCCCAGCCTGCCTGTCCGTGTAGTAACCCCCAGGCCTCTGCATGCTCACGGCTCCAGTTATCATTCCTAAAAGGCAAGCAAGAGCAGATGGAGAGAAGAGTGAAAGTGATAGGAAGAGAAAGAAGGAATGTTATGTGCTTGCAGTCGAGTTGGAAGATACATTTGTAGAATAGGGCTCAGTTGTCATCGGGAAGAGGAGTAGGTTCTGTGTTCTCTGCCCGCTGTTGGTGGAACAGCAGACAGGTCATAACTGGTTCTCGGGTTCTGCTTCTAGGTTGGTGCAGCGGTTGCCAGTGGAACACCAGATCCTTCTGCGGCACGTACTCACCGTGCTGCACTGTGTGGACCGCCACTCCGATGACAACCAGATGAACGCCTTCAACCTGTCCGTGTGCATTGCTCCCAGCATGCTCTGGGCCCCAGCCCCCAGCAGCCCTGAGATAGAGGGGGGCTACACCAAAAAGGTGAGCCTCCTGAGGTCTGAGTCTGCTGCTTGTGGAGCGCACTGTGCGTTCCAGAACTTTCCAGTTGGACTGAGGAGTGCATATCACCTCTGCCCCCTTAAAGAAAATTATAGCATGAAAAGTGTTTATTAGGCATTGCTGAATAAATCAAACAATTGAATGGGTTTTAAGATGGGAAAAAAAAATCATACAGCAGACTCTCATCTTCCCATCTTTGTCCATTTAGTTGAATAAAAAGTTCCTTTAGAGTAGCCCAGTAGCTAATACCTGTGTTTACAACAGTGTTGTGAAAGTTATTGTGTTCTCTGCCAAACATGTCAGTAAATTACCAGGAATACAGATTTTGTTTTTTGTTTTTTCAAATTTTTAGTTTTTCCATTCCAACGTGTTTATACACTTTTTTTTTTTTTTTTTGCACCCAAAGCCGAGGTTCACTGGAAAATATTTCAGACATTTCCTTTCGATTACTGAGGGCAGCACTCTTCTTGTTAATGGGTGGTGCAAAACCTCTTTTCCCACAGTTTGTTTGTTTGTGTATGTGGCGGAAAAATGTGAGGCCTCTGCATTTCACACTGCCTGGGTCACAGAGGCGGTCAGAACCTTTCAAGTTGAGGATAGTGGATATACAGCCCTCCGATCACAGAGGCTTATTTTCAACTGTCCCTCCTTCCTGTGATCCACAGATGTAATTTAAATGTTTTTCTGTGGCTCTACATTGCAATAAGTCGGCAAATTACTTGTATAAGTACTTGTATGAATTCAGCCAAGCGGCCTTTGATTACAGTAGCAGTTGGAAAAACAAGATATGTTCGTTTTGTTTTTCTTTAGAGAAGGCTTTGACAGATCATTGGAGAAAGACTCAATTTGCCACATGAAGCACAGTGTAGATAGTTTCTTTAGCAAAAGAAAACATCTACTGTTTTGGTTCCCTAGTTGATAATACATTTAAGGGGGCAAAAACAGTGTTTGTCCAAGTGTAACTGCATTTTTGACAAATCTCAGCCTTGGGAGTTTTCACTGAGTATAGAAGATGGCAATGTCAGTACGATTTTTACCTGAACATCCTTTTAATGAAATTAATGTTGAAAAATATTGTTTTATGAAAGTACTATATGTGTATGCTGCGAACGCACCACCCAGCCTTGAACCCATGACCTTTGAGGTAGAAGGTGTCAGTGTTACATGCTGCCCTACCACGCCCTTCGGTGGGAGAGAAGCAAGCGCCACTAGGCCATCATCCTCTGTATTTATAAAGAGTGGCTAAACTGTCCTGTGGTCCTTCTGCAGGTTTCTGAAGTGGTGCGTTTCCTCATCGAGAACCATGCCAAGGTGCTGGGAGATGATGGCACCGCCCACTTCAGGGAATTCCCCCAGAAGCGGGGTAGCAGCGACCAGGGATCTGGTAAGGCCTCACCTCTTGTTTTTGAAGTATTTAATTTATATATGGTTTTGTTTTTATCAGCTGTACTAATGGGATATATGTACCGTTGTAGATAAAGCTGTTCTGCAGTGATTGGCTCATTCTGTAAAGTAGATGAAGGTCTTTAGAGCTTGCCCATTTGGGTAAATACTGCCATTGGATCAGTCAGTTATGGGGGAACAGTAAAATTTATGAACTGCAACAACATGGCAGGATGATAGCATTGTAGTCCAACACTATCCAGAGTGTGTATGATTCAAACTGAGTGAGAATAAAGTGAATACACAGCCAATTCTCCTGCAGCACCGCGCCGTCAGGAGATGGCCGGACCGAGCTGGATTTCACCTGGCTTGGTGCCCCCTGGCGCAGTCAATGGAAAGGGCCAGTTGTTTTGCTCTTGCAGTCCTGTCTGCGTTAGTTGACCACATCCCGCTAGGCCACAGCTTCCTCAGACAGTCGCCATTTGTCATGAAACACTTTCATTTGCAGTCAGTCTACTTGTGTCTCTAAATTGCACTTCTGTTGAGTGCACTCTCAAATTTTCTCCCGGTCATTCTGAAGTTCATTTTACACCAGCTGCGTTTGTCATGCTAACGGATAACTAAATGCTGGAGCACTTGATGGGCGAATGAAGATTTGTGTGTTAACTTTGTCCCCTCATTCTGTCTGTCCTTGGCCACAGACGTGTCATCTTTCCAGATGAACGACTCGTCTTACGACAGCCTGGAGAACGAGCTGAATGATGACACAGAGTCGCCATTCCAGGACCTGCGACGGCGTAGAGACAAGCAGGACAACTGGAGCCGTGACTCTGTGATCACGCTGAGCGACTGCGACCTAGACCAGCCTGATGCCAGGCCGGACCCCGAGCCGGACCTCCTGCAGCTCCCACCGCTAGCCCACTCCAGAAAGTTTATTCCAGCCATACGCCAGCCACACCCCTATGGGGACATGATGGGCCAGGACCTCCTGTGTCCTCCTGGCAGTGGGAGGCGATTGCGTCGCTCCTCTGAGCCCAACATTCGGCACCCCCCCGCCTGCCTGCCCGGCTTCCACCAGGAGCACTCTCCCGTGATCCGTAAGGCAAGCTATGATGCTGTGACGGCCGACACCAAGAAGGAGGAAGGGGAGGAAGAGGATGAAGAGGTGTTTGTGGGGCACATTTGCAGTCTGAACCTGGAGAGCCAGATGGAGCCTGAAAATATCCAGGATGTCCAGAAGGACAGGAACCAGGACAGGAAGACCACCCAGAGCACCGCAGGCCGCAAGCATAAGCAGCCCCCCCCACTACGCCTGGATGCCAGCTGCTCCAGCCTATCCTCTCCTGCGACTTCACCCTCAGCATCCTCCATGAGCTCGCTGGACAGTGCTTTCTCGCAGTACTCCACTGACTACGCCGTCTTCACTCCAAACGAGCCCTGCGGCAGCTCTCACGGAGCACAGGGAAGCACTTCTCCTTACTCCCCTCCTTTCACCTCCTCCAGCACCCCCTGTCCAGCCACCAGCTCCCCAACTCCCTCTAGCCAATTCTCAGTGACTGTTCCTGTCCTCCCCATTGCCCAGCCCAAGGAGACATCTGACTGGGCTCAGCACCGGACTGCTCACGGCCTGCACCCCAACACCTGGCTGAAGAGGGACAGCCGCTTGTCACTGCTGCAGAAAGACAGGGCGAGTCAGGAGAGTGCGAAGGAGAAGGAGCCTAGTGGCACCCCTAGCACTGGACTCCTTTCCAGGCCCACAGGGGCTTGCACTGGCCAGGATAACACGAAAGAGAAAAGAGATCGAAAGAGACCCCAAAATCAAGGAGGTCTGTCCAAGCGGAGGTCTAGCTGTCCACCCACATACCAGCAGGCTATTCTTCAGATCCAAAAGTTACCCTTTTTCCAGGACAAGGACAAGACACTGACTGTGAAGGAGCCCCAGCAGCTTCATGGCCAGGCCTCTCTGCACAGGCTCACCACAGACAGCACAGGAAGTGCTATAACCTGCAGTAACATGGCAGCTTCAGACAGTGACTGCAGCCAGCCGCCCCAGGCAGTGTTTTTCGGACAGAGCCAGTCCTGTGTGACCCTGTGCAAATGGCCTATGCGCTCCCTCAGCCCTCCCTCAGCTTTCCCGCGCCGGGCGTCTGAGCCCTCTATGGTCCTGTCCAGCAGTCAAGAGGAGCCGACTCACCGAAGCATGCCGGACTGCAGGCTCCATGTGTCTGCCGTGGACATTCATGATGACAGGGCAGGTCGGGACGAGGAGCCGAGGTTCTGTCTGTCTCCTTCTGCCAGCAGGGCAGTAGAGAAGTACTTTTCTGCACACACAGACCCTGAAGTGTGTCTGAGTCGCAGCCAAGAAGTGGCTTGGGCTATCGTCCAGGGCAAACGAGAGTGGCAGAGTAGGAGGTGCAGTGACCCCAAGTTTGATGACTTTGACCAAATGTTGTTTGCTGAGGAATCTTATGTCTGAAAATGAGACCCTTTTATATTTTTAGTGTTTTTAAGCTATTGTGAAGTTATAGTTGAAATTCCCTTATTTGTGTACTTGGGATCAGGTTTTATCTGTTGTATATTGCTGCCGATCACTCCAAAATGTTTGTATACTTGCCCACGCAAACACGTCATTGCGAATTATCAGACATCCAGCTGCTGCTAAAGGCCCGTGTTTGAGGCTTGAGGCCTCAGGGGCTGTGGGCCTCTGAGATTCGACTCTCTCATGCCAAGCAGGAGGTGTTTTTCATTGTTTCCTTCCTGTTTTGTGACCGGTGAGGACAGGAGGAACCACTTCTTTTTGTCCCCATTTCTGAGCTCTGTAGTCTCTGAAACGTGATGCACAAACACACATGCATGCAGGATGTATGCCTTGGTCTGTTATGTGGCAATATGGACGTAGAATAGTGGAGTATAAATGTAGGGGACATAATGCATGTAGGCTTACGAAATTATCTAGTCTGCCTATCTTTAAAAACTCTATAAAAATGTAACATGTGCATCTTTAGAACATTAAAAGAATACCTTTACATATACCTTTATATATATATATAGTGGGAACAACACTGTATGTGCAGAGCACATGAAAGATGTTGTCTAATGTACAGGCCGTCTGTCATAGATCCTGCCTTCAGAACACGCAGTGTGGGAGTGCTGGTCAGCTTTCAGCAGAAGTTTACTGACACGTTTTTGTGGCTTCTTTAAGTAATCAGTGAAGGTGTGTGTTAGACAAGGACATGTTTGCGCATATATCATATGAGTGCACATCTGTGTGTGTGTGTGTATGAGTGGGTGGGCGAGAGAGCGAGAGAGAGAAAGAAAGCTCATATTGATCCGGGCTAATACAGCCCAGTACCAGGAAGGAATGTGGGAATGTTTGTCCTGCAGAAAGTTGAAATATTTCACAACACTTAATTCTGCTCTACGTTTTACATCCGGTGCTGCTTTTGGATATAGTAATCTCAGTGTGGTGTGAGACACAATGTGTGTGTGTGTTTGTGCTGTGTTTAAAGCTCTACATGTCGGCGTGTTTGTAAAGACAATTTTTTTTCTTGTAATTTTATTTTTCCTAAAGTTCTTTTAACAAATTATATCGCTGCCAATAATGCACACCTGTATGATTTTTGATATACGTTATTGCAGAAAACATTCTATATATAAAATATATTCTATATTTTCATTATTTCCATTCATTTCGTTGGATGTGTATAGTTGTGTATTTGTCTGTATAATGCTTCAGTGCAAAATGCAGTTATTGTAGGAGTTGAAGGAACCTGAAGGTGTATTTTTATATCGGCGATCCTACTGCTGCTGCCCCATTTTGGGTATATTTACGATAAAATCGCCTTGGTTATGTGTTAATCTGATGTGTAATGCACACATGAAAGGAATTACGATGATTATAATAAAGCATCACACTCCTAATGAAACCTTACACTGATGCAGTTGCATCCTCATTTCCCTATGCTCTGTGTGGGTGTGTGTATGTGTGGTGGAGAAGTTATTCTTTCCCAGTGCTAGAACGCAGTTCTGGAAGTCTGACTTCTGGCATGTCATTCAACACATAGTCTAGTGTTTGAGAAATACATTCAAGTCTTACGGGCATCTGACTGTCTGTCGCTGCAGGACAGTGTCAGCTCTCATTTAATGTGGTTGAAAAGTTTTTATTTATTGGCTTGCATAGTTAACACCAGGGTAATTAAGACAGAAAAGCTATGATATTAAATTAACCTAGTTCTGGTGCGATGCTTGAATTCGGATAGGTTAAGACTGTTAGTTAATCCCTGAACACGCATTCGGGAAAGGGGGGTATATTTCTCCAGGACCAGGTTAGCTGGGTCAGTACTGTCTGCCTCAAAGATCAGAGTGGTCATAAGGGATCATGAGCAAAGAAGCCTCCTCTAACAGAAAGACCAGATGCCGAATCGTACGGTCTCCCTCGTACTTGGTCATGATGTTATTCCAAAGGTCAACATGGCTGTCCAAAAATAATTCACTGACATGTTGCTCGTGTTGCTGAGTTTGAGCTGGGCCATAATATCCAGACAACAGCATCTGCTGTTTGCAAGCCTGGAAGACCTAGTCCAAACGCTTGCAATTACATAATGGAAATAAAGCTATTAAACCCACATGGCTTGGCGTGGCCAACTGTCCGGAGAAGTTTTCCAAGGATAACATCTGGCAAGAAGTCTGCACGTGTGTCTCATAGGCTGGTTATCCATCCATCCATCCATCCATCCATCATCCTCCGCTTATCCGAGGTCGGGTCGCGAGGGCAGCAGTCTCAGCAGGGAAACCCAGACTTCCCTCTCCCCAGCCACTTCACCCAGCTCCTCCGGGGGAATCCCGA
>JAODLD010000040.1:2923359-2935206 GCA_026781065.1 Mormyrops boulengeri | reverse complement strand
CCGGGCAACTTAGCTCCTGGGATCATCGTAACACGCAAACCCTTCCACCACGATAAGGTGTCGGCTCAGGGAAGGGTAGGCTGGTTATATAAACTATATATGTGCGTGTTATGTAATATATGTATATATTGTAAAATTTAAATCATTTTGAATAGTCTTCTTTGTGTTTACTTTTTGACACGTTATTGCCATGGAGAAGTGCATTACAATTCCAACATGAAGCTGTCACCATCTTGCCGTTCGTTTATAGTCATACTGACGTCAGGCCTGTTTAGGCTCTATGGCAGGCCCAACTGACAACAGGCTGGAATTTATAGGTACAGCCTTCCATTTCTCTAATGAATGGTTCCATCTTTTTAGTAAATTGTTCTGATTGGTATGAACATATGGTAATGTTTCACAGAATGAGAAAAAGACAGAACTCTGTCCTGGGTCTGTGTAGTTGAGATGTTTGCATGGTCTTGGTCCCTGCACGCCAGATTCCTTCCATAGTCCAAACACAGGCAGATTAGGTGAATCGGTGTCTCTAAAGTGTCTTTGGCCTGTGTGTGTCCGCTGGTTGTCTGGGATATTATCCAGCATATACCCAACAGCAGGGGTAGGAAACCCTGATCCTGGATTGCCAGTACTCAGTAGGTTTTCTGTCCTCCCTGGTTTCTGGTGAACTACACCTGATCTCAGGCAGATAGTAACTCATCAGGTAGGACAGAAAACCTGCTGGGTACTGGCACTCTAGAATCAGGGTTGCCTATCCCGGCACTATAGGGAAAAGTTCCAGTTTTACTGTGATAAATCATTTCTAAACGTGAGCTGATACCCACTTCCTGCATACAGGTACTGTAAAACACAGTGGTACCTCACCTCATGAACTTAATTCGTTCGAGGACTCTCGAACCTTCATTCGAGGATCTGAAACAATTTTTCCCATTTAAAATAATGTAAATACAAATAATTCATTCAAATGATACGTTTACGGAAGGCGGACCAATACACAACTGAACATACGCTTGTTGGCGGGCTGGTCGCTCGAAAGACGCCAAAACACGGAAAAGAAACCACAAAATATCCACCCCAAAAAACTAAACAATTAACATTAAAAGGCTGAGTAACATTCAAAAACAATACTGTAATTTCGAAGATTAGATATTTTTTTTATTATACTTATACTGTTTTTTATACATTCCACAACCATTCTTGGGCATAATGTACACTTCTTCGTGTTTCGGGTGTTTTTTTGGGGCGCTTTCAGTGGACCCTTTTGGGGATTGTTTGTGTTCGCAGCCTGAAACACGGTTCGCAATCCAGTACAAAAATTTTTCAAACATCTGGTTCGTAACCCGATTTCTTCGTGAACAGGACTGTTCGTGGGTCGAGGTACCACCGTATACTTGAGAATCACTCAGAACTGCATATACTGTATAATGCAGTTCATAACGAGAATCACAATTAAATTGCTATTGCTATAAACTATTTTCAGACCACTGCCGCAAAGATAAAGTTTTTCGTTTTACCAACATAAATGCTGACGTGAAAGTCATTTTAAATGATGATCATGCCAAAATGCAAGCCACTTCACGTGACGTGGGCACCCACTGTGAAAGGCCGAGGTTAAAGTTAAAGCTCCCCCTCCTGACGTGAAGCAGACTGCAGGCTCCAGCCACGGCCCAGTCCACATTCTGGGTCACCGAATTGGAGTGGGCTGTTGGCATGGATGTGTGAGTTACTGACAGGTGACGTTTGGAAAATTTGGTATTTCGATGTGCAATGTGAGAAAGTGCAGCATAGAAATTCCACTAGAAACTAGAAATTCACTCGAATTTCTAGTGAATTCCTAGTGGATTTTTTAGTATTTTTTTAGCTGAATTTTGTAGACAACTAGGCCAGAAAGCAGAATTTACCTTCATGATGCAGCGTGAACATTGTCCAGCCCCTTGATTAGGCATGACATCCAGATAAAGAGCAGGCTAGTATACAGCCTGAAAGCAAGATCTGTTAATTTTTGTTGGTTTTGTCCTTTAAGCAGTTAAGTTATTATAAGTATAGAATTAAGTGGTGTTTGAGCCAAGATGCCTGTTCCCTGAACTCAACAAGCACATTAATCTGTCTTTGGTTTTGTGCTTTCATAAGTGCTTTTTGAGCAGGGTATTCTGCTTTAGAAATATACTGCAAACCTGTTTTTTAATGTTCAGAACATTAGTTAATGCAACATCCATTTAACTGTATGTTAGCTATTGTTGCAAGTAAGGATCTTGAGTCTTAGTACACCATTTTTACTTTCATGATTGCCGATTGACTTATTTGGTGTCATTCATGTTTGGTTAACTTATTTGATGGAATGACATTCATCAATAAATACACATCTGACGAAAAATGTTTCTAGTTTATTCTGGTTCATGTACCTTTTCTTAAATGCACAAACCCTCACAGATAAAGATTATAATAATATCATAATGTAATAAGAAGACTAGAATTTATGGATTAATGATGGTACTGAACAGAATGGAATCCTTGACTTCTCATGAAATATATTTTCTTTTCAATTTTAAATTGGACTCAGTTGTCTTGACCATCGTGGAAGCGGTGTATATTTGTTTTAAAATAATGGAAATATGCTTTTATCATTAATCAATATACGCTAATAATTTATTTTCTTTGATATTGATTATGAAGGAGGTTAAGATACTTTCGTGCATCTTTTCTGCAGATTTGTTAATGTTGTGGTCCTTCTGTTTGGCTTGATGGAAAAAAACATTAAAGAGCAGGCAAAAAAAAGCATGTCCTGGTTTTAAAACAGAACGTTCCGTTTTTTCCTGACTAAGGCCCCTGCACATGGTAAATCGTACTTAATCCTACTGGATTTAAATCCTTAAAACAGTATCATTCTTTCGCTCATATTATATATATATATATATATAATATGAGCGATTATATATATAATTATTTTTTTTTCCCCCGAAATCTACCACAAAGCACAGAAGACTCTTCAGATTTCAGCTAACATGTGATTTGTAATCCAAAAGAAGGCTACAATGTAAAGGCAGTGATACCTGTGGCATAAATATAAGCAGTAAAAGTCTTAAAGACGTAAAGGTACAACAAAAGTGTCAGACTCCAGATAGGCTCACAAGTCTCATGTTGAATATCCGGTGCCTGTTTGCCGCACTTAATTTTTGGCCTGCTATAAAAGTTATAACATCATAAGGGGTAGTATAGAATTTATGATTATGTTCCAGGCCAGTTTTGTGTCAGTTTCAGGTTCTCATCTGATGTAATCATTTGTCTGATAACAAGTGTCACCAAACAAAAGCATAAATATTTCACCAATTGCCTCAGGTCTGGGTAATTGGCACTGCTCCATTATGTTTGTAAATGCAGTTTCCTTCAGGCTACTTGAGTGCAGAGGGAATTCAGATTCCAAATGTGGCCTTTGGAAACTATTGTAAATTCCAAGGAGAAAAAAAATTGGAAAGCCCTACTGACATTTTTGTAAGTCAGAATGGAAAGTTTTCTGTTCTCCTGTATTTGTAGATCGTAGGACAGATGTAGGACACTAAACAGAGGCCCCTTCCCACACCGACACTCACTGGCTTACCAGTGTCCTGTTAAAATCCAGATATCTTGAGTCATTTGGGAGCTGGTCAATCTGAGACAGTGACCTTAAACATTAAGAACAGTATTTTGACAGGAACTTTTCTGGTCTTAAACAGATTGAATGTTTTTCCTTCATCAGCTTACTTGCTTCATATCTTTTTGATGAATGTGAATATTTTTTCTCTCTGTTTCCACAGAGACATTTTATTTTGGTTTCATCAGTAGCCAGCATAAGGTATCACTCGACCTATCTTTATTATTCACAAGGTCATTGTTAATAGAATCTCGTCTGCTATTTTATCACTAATTAATCTGCTATTTAATTTTCGCTGGCTATCAGCAATTTCATTAGAGGGGATTTTAAAAAATTAAAAAAAAACCTCATCAATTCTGGCCTCGAACTCCTCCCTGGGAGGCCCTTTTTGAGGTTGGGGGGGGGGGTTTGTACAATCACACCCGTAGACCTTCACTCTCGTAGGTATAAATGAACCTGACTGTTTAGTATCAAATAATTATCATCATCTTATGTGCATCACACAGTCTATTTTGGATTCCCTCACAATTTCAAAGGGAAAAGAGTAGTTTTATATGCCAATTTTTAACAATGCTGGAAGTTAGGCACGAGCTAACAATGAAAACATTTTAATACGTTCTGTTGCAGGATTTTGAGCTTGTCTTACTAAATCCACTGAAAACCCAATCTTTCATCGGCAGCATCTGAGCAACAAATCCCCTCCTCTCCCAATTTGTCCATCACCGAGACATTTCATAAGGAATGCCGGTGTCTTTTAGGGAGAGGTCAGGAAGCAACGTGAAGCGAGATAAGAGGGCTCGGTCAGGCAATGGCAATGGCCCTACAGCCAGCTGCTGAAAGGGCGCTCAATCCAACCAACTGCTGTCCGAAGACCTGGGGGTGCATTTCTGACTCCTAAGGCCTTTTGGTGTCTGGATAGAATGCCGAGCCAACCACCATGTTCAAAGGCCCTTCTGTCTGTAGGCCTTACCCCCCACCATAACACCGTCCAGCACCCCAATCCATAGCGCAACTTGTCCTTTAAAAGGCTCTGATAACAGCCACCTGACCACCTTAGTGGAACAGCCGAGGGCTTTGAGGATCAGTGTGTTGAGAAACTGGCCACATTCCTGCCTTCAAAGGTGACATTTCCAAGCACATGAACAGACCGCCTATTTTAATGCGAGCTGCGTGCGCACATGAGGGGGGGAGGGTCAGAGCCAGGGAGAGGGGTTTGGGGAACGCCGGGCAGGGGTCTGACCTTTCCTAACCTTAAGAGAATAGGATTTATCCACCTCCGCTCCCAAACCCCACATTGTGCTGCTTCCCTGGCTCTAATCTGGATTCTGAGAGTTCCCTCCAGCTTCAAAGGTTTTCTCCAGAGACCGGCGGAGTCCCCACATCTGACGGTTGGGGCTATTTTGAGATATTCAATGTCCCTCTTCCAGCGCTGGCAGGAGGAGAGGGATGGTGAACAGAAAGGCTGGCCAGGAGTATGTTTTTATCGCACATGCTTATAAATACAAAACAGACCATTTTGTAGTTTTAGTGGTAACTCCTCTGCTTCTGGCAATGTAGTAAGTTGGTACCTCATTAACAGGTACAATAACAGCTACATCGAAAGTCATCGATAATCAGTTTTCCCAGATGGTGAAGGTAAATACAAAGGAGGGAAACAAGGATATTGAAGATTAGAAGTAAGATGTGTCTGATAGGCACTAAAAGCTAAGAGGTATTGAATGTCAGAGGTTTTTAAACCCCAGTACAGTCACTGAAATGTACAGTAAAATGAAATGGTCTTTGGCGAAGACTAAAGTATGCACAATTAGAACAGGAATCACGTTTCTTTTCTAGTTGCCTCCAAGCGGAACATGACCGAAAGTATAGACAGCCTAAGGAGGTAACTTCAGCAAAAACATGGCATCCAGGCACTAAAATGCAGAGAGGATTTTTTTTACATGCGACTAGCTATCCTCGCCAACCTCGCCTCGTTTGACACATCACTACATCTGTATTTCATCTGAAAAAGATGTCAGCTGTACAAGGAATGGCAGCAAGTCGCTGCCAAGGAAGAAGAACTCGAGTCATTTAAAGAAACCCTGCACATTAGTTTGTGGTAATGCTGCTGTCCTTGCACTGAGTCACAGGTTAGTATTCAGAAGAACAGCCAGAATCCATGTGACCTGTGAAGCCCTGGCCTACTACATTTTGCCTTGGAACTTGTGGACATTAGATGAGGGTTTATATATGTACTCAGATTATTGTATCCTTTCAAAATGACACTATTCTGCTCAAAATCCGTGACTAATTAGGTACAAGGTAGACAGACACCATTTCTGCCTCATAAATCATTTTACACATTTACTGTCTTTATAATGTTATGAATGATGTTAATGTCTTATTTTTGTTAAAGATATTAATTGTGTAGTTTTGATATGAAAAATGCCGGTAATTTTTCACCTTCATTAATATCAATTATTATATCACCTGCTATTCCTTGATTATTGTTCAAATCTATCGCCATCTAAAGCAAGTTTGCTTGCAAATTGTCATACATCATCAGACCGGCCTCAATGTCTCTAGTTCACTGCAGTCAGCTTGGACACATTTTGTTTAGAATTTTTTTAATCACTTAAAAACTGCAGCTTTTTAAAAGAGTCATGAGTAAACTTATACTACGTGAGTGGTAAAGTTAATTTTACTTTCTATTTTATTTCCAAAAATAAAAATACATCCATTTTAGGGCTAAAACAAACTAAAACTGGCCCATGTTCTTTGTTTGCCATTAGGTTTTATGAGTAAATGGTAATCAGTATGACAAAAAGAGGCTCGTAAAACTCGAAAATCAACACAGATTGTGGACGGAAAGACATTTCACAAACCTATATATCATTATGCTGTCAGTCCCCCTGCAGCCCATTATCATTCTAACCCACAGTTACCTGGCTCTAAATTTGTAGACCTTGACACAACTTAATTAGAAATCCATATCTTTCCCAAAGCCCATCGATGTCCCTTCTGTGCAACATAGGCTACATATGCAGGTTCAGTCAGATTTTTGCAACATCATAAACCTGCACAACAGACGCCACAAATTCAAGTAATTATAAGCCACTGTAATTCATGTGAAATCATATTTATATAATTATCCATTACAGGGGCAGTCTAGTCACAGTTGAGCTGTGTTCATTCAGGGAATCTAAGCTGAGCTGGATGTGCCTGCATCGGTGGGCTGCCGGATGTCCACGGCACTCTCTGGTACACGAACTGTTATTCCTTCCAGGGACTTTGTGAGGCAGATCTGGCAACCAAGACGAGACCTGGCAAAAGAGAGGAACTATGCTTATAAAACATTGGGAGTCATGGGAAGCACCAGCTTTATAAATCAAACAAATGCTGTACACCTTTTTTGTTCAGTCTCCTCTTCTGTCATCTTATTACAGTATTGAAGACTCATGAAGACAAAGGATTATAAACCAGTGAGGACAATGCAAAGCGTGACATGCGCTCAGGTCATTTGAAACTGTGCAGTTACACAGTAAGTCTCAGAAAACTCCAAAACAGCAATCCTTGATAGTGTCAGGCGGTAGCTAAAGCTCAATAAAACATAACTATACACAATAAGAAACAGATTTACATCCAAACTGAAGAAAACATCACCTTTCCAATACATCACAATGTAAGTCAAGTCCTCTGCTTACAATTATCCGATAATCCACTTATGACAGGTTACTTAAGGATCCATAATCAGATTTGACAAACTGTTTTGCACCTGGAGTCCGTGGTTCTTCAGTGATGTTGCTTTTGAAACCAGAGCTATTGTCTGCACAGTCACGTGTTATCAGCAGCTACTACTCACGTATCGGTCAGCCCATAGGCCAGATCCAGCATGTCCATCTCCTCGTCTGTGATTGGCCCAAGCTTGTTGTAGACATCCTCCTCGAAGATCAGGTGACAAGTGGAACAAGCCAGAGTTCCCTCACAGGCACCTGGTGACAACACGGCATAGCACGCTATTTATGGAGAAACCCTTGGAGCCCAAAATCCTGCCATCCTAAGCCCCACTCACCCGCTCTCCGAAACAGCGCCGTACTTACAAAAGTCAGCATCTCCTGTTCCTCCTTTTTACCATTTTTGTTGGAAGCATCACATCACAGTACTCAACATATTGCAGTATGTAAAGATTTTAGTCCCTCCATGCAATATTCCATGATGCTCCTATTGTGCAGTCTTGACTTCTTAATCCTCATCATCTGGGAAAAGGTATTTCATTTTCACTAAAATTATTTTATCTGAGATGACTGATGAACCCTCTCTTCTTACAAATCAACCACCACCAGTTCACCATTAGTGAACCAGCCTTGTCCTTTCCACTCTTAACTGGATAAGGTGAGTAATAGGTTGAGTTTAAAAAAAAAAAAAAAACATTGCTAGGTACTGTACGTGTTTTCTGTTTTTAATTGCATGAAATATATTTCAAAACTTGCACAGTTGCTAACGAACGAAAGTGAATTCAGACTAATTGGTGGACAAGTATGCAAACTAGGGGAGACAAGTCAGGGATTGGCGACACAAAGTACAGACACATTGTTGAGACAACCCAGTTTTGGAGGTATAGAGTTAAGGAGAGGGTTCACATACAGGTTACCAAGCAAGGGACACATGTGACATAACCTCAGCTCAACAGTCCACCTTGGCTGTGATTCATAACCCAGACGGCCTTTAGACTATGGTCAACGGAGGGTAAATGCACATTGCACTCGGTTACAGTGATTTGATTTGGATCTCAGATCATGGTTATGTAACAGTGTTTTTTGTTTTTGTGCAGCTCAAGATTCAGTCACAAGGATGTTTTATGTATCAGCTGGGATTGAGCAATGAATTCCAATTCAAGACCATTATACTACTTCATTATGAAATTACATACGTAATAAGATATACAGGGACCTCAAGGAGAAAACAAGAAGACCTCAGCTCACCAACCAGAGCAAGACAACATGACTTTCAAAACGACCTGCTCCTTAATGCCTGCTAGACAAAACTGAGCCTCTGATGCAGGATTCCTGCTAGGAAATAATCAAATCAAGCTGGGGAAGCCCATCTCCGATTCCCTGATCATAAGCACCGGTTCCCTGCAAGGCTGCATCCTGTCACCCCTGCTGTTTTCCCTGCACACTAACAGCTGTACCACCAGCCAAGATTCCGTCAAGCTCCCTCACTGGACTCATCTCTGATAGGGATGAATCTATCTAGAGGAGGGAAATTCATCATCTGGTGACCTGCTGCAGCCTGGTGTAGGCTCAATACTCTAAAGATAGTAGAGATGGTAGTGAACTTTAGGCACCACCCACTTCCACTCTGCATCACTCTTCATGAATCCCCGATCAACACAGTGGAGTCCTTCCATTTCCTGGGCATCATCATCTCCCAGGACCTCAGGTGGCATCTGAACATCAGCTCCCTCATAAAAAAGGCCCACCAAAGGACACATTTCCTACGGCAGCTGAAGAAGTTCAGTCTGCCAAGGAAAATAATGGTGTACTTCTACTGTACACAGCCATCGAGTCCATAATCGCCTGCTCAATTACCATCTGGTACACTGCTGCCCCTGCCAAGGACAAGGGTAGACTGCAGCGTATCATCTACTATGCAGAGAAGGTGATTGGCTGCAATTTGCCATCCCTTCAGGACCTACAAGCCTCCAGAACCCTAACGCGGGCAGGAAAGATTATGGCCGATCCCTCCCACCCTGTACATGGACTGTTCAAATAACTACCCTCCAGCAAGAGACTCGGATCTATCAAGACCAGAACTACAGGCCACAAAAACAGCTTCTTCCCTTTAGCAGTTGAACTCTTCAACTAGCCCCCTGACATAGTCCCTGCCTCTGTCACTCCCCCACTCACTCTGCAGATCTATTGGACATCATGTGTTTTCGTGCTTTTATATTACAATATTCGGAGCAGCATGATGGTGGAGTGGTTAGCAATCTCATCATGGGGTTTCCTCCAGGTACTCTGGTCCCCCCCCACAGTCCAAAAACAAGATGAGGTTAACTGGAGCTCCCAAATTGCCCATGTATGAGCAAATGGTGTGTGAGTGTGCCCTGCAATGGGTTGGTGCCTCATCCTGGGTTATTCCTTGCCTTGCACCCATGCCCTCTTGACTACAGAACCCCTGCAACCTTGAATAGGATGAACGGTTACAGAAAATAAATGGATGGATATTCGCTATACCTCTGTTCCCTTTAATGTCCTTAATAATTCTATAATTAATTAGAATTTTTCTTAATATATTGCACAGCTTGCACTGCTCTGCACTATTTTATTCCTTTATTCTATTATTTTATTTGTACTTATCTATTTTTCTTCATTTATGTTTCTTGTTCAACTATGTTATCTGTGAATGTAAGCACCAGTAAAGCCAAAACAAATTTTTAGTACATGCAGTACCTGGCCAATAAAGTGAATTCTGATTCTGAAATATCTGATTCACTTCATAATGGTTTAAACCCAGGTCCAAATGAAGAATATCAGGGAAGAACACAACTGAACACCTGCGATTAATCAGGAAAATCACCCAGAAAGCCACCATAGTCCAAGGAGCTGATCTACTCAGCAAAAGATATGAACCATTTTTTAAAATGACTCATACATATAGTCTAAATTGGCCCAAAAATGGACAAGAGTATTGAATGGAAGTAATCTTCAACTAATAAAAGCATCCACCCCCCTTACTATGTTTTCTTGATATTTTTCAGCTGACGGGGGGTCATGGTAATAGTTTTCAACTATGGGGCCTTTTCTGACGCCCCCATTAACACACACACACACACACACACACACACACACACACCGAGTTGGCCGAACATGGCATATGCTGCAGTTGAAGGCGAACTGCAAACTGCTTCAGTAAAAAAAAAATGCAAAAGTGCCGTTTGGAAGTATTTTGCAGACTAAGGATTAAGGATTAAAGACTAAGGATGTCGATAAGCCTCTATGTTAACAGTAGTACAAAGTTGTGGCGACGAAGTCAGGTAGCACGTCAAACTTGGCGAAGCATCTTAAAGACTGATATCCGGGTCTTTGGGAGAAATTTTGCAATTTTGGTTAGTAAAGCTCGCGTTCCAGCAACACTGAACTATTAAACACTTATCAAAAATGTTAACTTGGCTGGCGCACAACTTAACACTGGCCGTTTATCTATAAGCAGTTAGCCAACAAAGATGTTAGCCGTATGTTATTATTAAGGTAGCGGATAAGCGCAATGGCTAATAATAAAATAATATGGGTAACGCTTTACATTAAGTGCACCTTCATAATACATTCATTATGCATTCATAGAACATTCATAACATCCTAACATCCCTTAACAGCTATAATATACATTAACAACAAACATTACATGATTATACAATTATAATGTTTGTTATTAATATATATTACAGCTGTTAAAGGATGTTATGATTTTAAGGTATACATACATGATGTTTATGAATGTTTTATGAATACAGTCAGACTTCGGACATTCGCGAGTTTAGCTTCCAGACTCCGTCGCGAATGAGGAGGATTTGCGGATGTTTGGTAGAGTCACTAAAAACGGTAATATGTGCTTATTTCTATAGTTTAAACCCAAAATATGACCCCAGTCATGCTCCCAAAACACTTTAATTTCATTTAAAAGTTAGCTTAATACATTACCTTAAAAAAAACAAATATTTGATGTAAAAATAGAGTATAGTATCGCCTAACGGATATTTGTCACACTAGCACATTTACAGTACAGTATACTAATGTTACCCCTACTAATCCACAGAACACGGCATTGGCTGCCGTTTTCTTTTGCATTCACAGTAAGGTAACGTCACGTTCCGAACCGTGGAAACAGGAGCAAGGAGATGAAGAGTCGGGTAACGAGGGATTTATTGGGGGCAAACAACACGGAACGGCAAGACACAACAGGTAGCGACGTTAATGACTCGACTGGGATTTTTTAAACTGATTTATATTGTATGTCATGAACTTTCCCCCAAAACACAGTAGAATCTTCATTAACTACATTTTTCTTACCAATTTTACCCTTAATACATGAAAACTTATAAATTACTACGGAAATTAAACATAAACACTTCTGTAAGGTTACAGAATTTTACATTGATTTTTTAACATATACAGTAGAGTCTCGCTTATCCGACATAAACGGGCCGGCAGAACGTCGGATAAGCGAAAATGTCGGATAATGGG
>JAODLD010000040.1:2907533-2923259 GCA_026781065.1 Mormyrops boulengeri | reverse complement strand
AACAATGGGCACAGGTGGGAACCAACCCTGGGCAGTCGCCAACAAACCGCAGGGTCTACATAATCTTGAAAAGGAATAATCCTTAAAATTGCTAAACTTGCCAAATTTTCTTCCCTATGACAGAGTAAAAATGTTTTAATAAAACTAATCAATGGTCTTAACCCAGATGACTATCACAGTCCTTGCAATGTGACAAATGCACATACATAACATGCAATGTTGATATTAAAACACACAGCACAAAGGCCTGCTTTAGAACTGTCCTCTAGATATGAAACCTGCAGGGAATCCATGTATTTACCCCAACCATGTCTCCCAAAACCCTGGAGTTAATATGAAGGCAAAACATTTGGCTTAAATTCAAGTGCCTAAATTATCCTAGAAATGTTATTAGCATTTGAACTGGTACAAAGTTAGATAAATAGTCATATGCTGGAAATATTGTAGTACTGAATGAAAGTCATATGAATTTTTACCGATATCCTGGAACAGCTATGGAAACATTCTGCCTGTCCTTACTCTGAAGGTCACACGTTACCATACCGAGGCAGGAAGTGCCCCCCCACCTAGCAGAGTGGGCTTTCACTTTTCCAGTGTCGTCTTCAGACTACACAAACCACACCGGTAACATTAGGACATTCCATTCACATTCAGTGCCCAACACTCTCAGTTTGTGAGAGTCCTTTAATAGCATGGAAGTGTGGGAAGCAGAGTTTGCTTCTCTGAGGATCTCTGAGCTTTGGCTAAGAAGTATTTGACCTTAATATTTCCATTCAAAACAATGTAGCATTTTATTTTAACCTTAAGCTAAAAATGAAAAACAAAATGTGAGCCCAAAGCATGTATGCATTAGTGTGGATATATCTATGCATATGCGCGCATAAGACACTGTGTGAAGAGGTGACTCACCAAATCCATCAATGTCTAAGTTCTGTTCAATGACAACGTCAAGTAGAGAGTCACCAGGAGCCCCTTTCACAGTTATCTTCTGTCCATCGCGATTGATAAAATTGACTGTCACCTTGTTTTCTGACCTGAATTAGAAAACACAAAAACATCAACTATTATATATACACACTAGTAAATTTACTTTCTAGTTTCCCTATGCATAGTTGTTAAAAATATTTTACAAATTACCATAAATGAGAGACAGTTATATGATTTCTCCAGTGTAAATGATCTTTACATGGTCGATACATTCACAGACTGGCATCGGTTAGCTAATGTTCACATTGGAAAACGCCAGTGCCAATTCCATCCATCAATCTTTCAATCACAAAAGTAACAAAAAAAATCTTTTATTGGACTGAACAATATTTTTTGTTACTTTTCAACCAAAAAATCTTCCCTATCTTAATGGCACAATACCCTCTTAGGGATCAAAGTTTGCCTTCAATTGTTTTAAAATTCAAGGAAAGTTGGTGTTTGATGCCCTCTAGTGTCAATTCACTACATAACATACAACAAAAGTAGTTGGGTCAATTCATAAAACCAGGCATTCAAGCCCAATAAATGGAACAAGAAATTGCTAAACAGGTGGATGGATGCAAGGGTGTAGATGTGGGTATGGACGGTATAGACATGTCCCTACCAATATAGTGGGTTTGGGGTTCGGAGATGATTTGGTCCCTACAAATAATGAAATCAACCCTACACCCTTGGATGGATGTATATTTTATGATGATTAATGTATTATGGATTTTGTGAAGTCTAGTTCATGTACCATGCAAGTGTCTGAGGCTTCCTAACTTTTACACATATTCTGCAATTTTCACAGAAAATCCATTACTGTAACACGTTATGGTGTTAATATAAATACGCTGGATAAGTCTAATTTTGAAATAAATCAAAATTTTATATAAAAATACATGTAGAAATTGTTGAAAATAAATATATTCATTAAACAAAAATATTTTGGATTTCATAAACAAACCAATTTTGTACAAAATTCATTTGTCTGAGACTGTTTTTCATTACCATAGCTTTTCCAAATACTTGTCAAAACTACATTAATGCTGTAAATACAGTTTCTCTACCCAAATTTCAACAAAAAGAAGGGAGGATTTAAGAGACATAAGGTATGGCTCTCCTTAGGTTCAAATTCTACAGATGCTTCATGGTTTGAACCTCCTTGAGTCCACACTTTAGAAACCCATTACTACAACAAGTGATTATTATGTAAATATTATAAGTTATCAATAAAATATTTTACAGAAGAATGAGACATTTCGTAACATATGTTGAGCAAAGTGTATAGTATCTCTATTATATATTCTTTCAAGTTGATTTGCCTTAAATATAAACAGCACAAAAGGGGCCTTTTGAAAATGGCTGCACAACTGACAACTGAAAAGCTGGAGAGGAATCTTACACTACCATTTGCAGAAATCACTAGCACAGATCAAGCAACATACAACCACAGCAAGAAATGATAAGTCCCTCTGCCTCAACACCCATATGTAGAAGAATCCCATATCTAAACTAAGGGACCAAAACAAATTAAATACCTTGCTGCAATGTTCATTGCTTTGATGTCACTATTTTAAAGAGACTAGCTATCCAAAGAGCTAAACACTGTTCCAGAAACTTCACCAGCTCAGAACTGTTGAGGCACCACACTGCTGGTAGGTAATCCTCTGCAAAAAACTACTTGAACGTCTTTCCTTCTTCAATCAACAGGAAGTGAGGACAAGTATAAAATTAAAATGTTCCAATTCTAACATACACAAGGTGCCAGTGTCATATAATAGATCAACACACTCATTACTCATAACTTACAGAAAACATAACAGTCATTACTGTTACTGTATGAATCATCCTCTAACACATAACTCATTACCATAATATATTCATTTTGTCTATTTTTTTAATTGGTTTGAAAACTGACAAATTATGCAACTCTATTGTTTAAACTGTTGATTTTGCCTTTGTGGTAGTTAATCAGATTCATTATATTACCATTTATTTCTGTACTAAAACATTTAATCAAAATCCAGGGCAAGAGTAACAGAGTTTTAAAAAATGACAAAATGAACAAACTGAACGAAATTCCCAAACCCATGCATTGAAAGAACAGAGTAAATGTTATAGTAACCAGTAAAAAAAAAGAGTAACCAGTAAATGATTTGGACTCCAGTGTTGTCGCTGGTAACATTTCTCCGAGATGCCAGCCACACCAAAATCTTTGTTGCCACGGAAGGAAAAAAAAAAACATGTATCCAACCAATCATTTAATCCAACACCATGGTGATGAGCAATCTGGTCAGAAGAACAGATATAACAAAAAGATCAGGATCACATGACCAGAAATTTAAAAAGTATTTTGTTTAATATACTAGGACAGCACACTGTATGCGATTTTGTTGTGTCAAAATATTGGGGTGATTATAAAGCCAAAAGAAGTTCTCACAAACCCGGCTAGATGTGATTTAAACAACAATGATGAAGATGATCATGATCGTCTCAGAGAACGCATGCAGCATGTTCATGAGCTCTGAGTAGTGACCGAAAGAATGAGATCGCGGATACAAGCGGCTGAAATTAGCTTCCTCTGCAGGGTGGCTGGGCTCAGTCTTAGAAATAGGGTGAGGAGCTCAGACATTCGGGAGGAGCTCAAAGTAGAGCTGCTGCTCCTCCGCATCAAAAGGAGTCAGTTGAGGTGGTTCATGCATCTATCTAGGACGCCTCCTGGACGGCTCCCTGGCGGAGGTGTTTCGGGCATATCCAATCGGGAGGCGGCCCCGGGGCAGAACCAGGACACGCTGGACAGATTATATCTCTCGGCTGGCTTGGGAACGCCTTGGTATACCCCCAGAGGAGCTGGAGGAGGTGGCTGGTGAGTGGGAGATCTGGGTATCTCTGCTTAGACTGCTGCCCCCATTAACCAACCCCGGATAAGTGGTGGAAAATGAATGGATGGATGGATTTCAAAATACTGCGGTATGCCTTATTACCATAATACTGTCCAAACCTTGACTAATAACTTTTAAACTGTTCATAAAAGTTTACCTGTTTCACTACACTGCTCGTATTCGTGTTTGTCGCAATACATCTGCCCTCTCCTGGTCTGGTGGAATATCACTGCTGTATGCATGCATACACCGACCACGACCATCCGCATTCACTGCCGTGCGGACTATCATCCCCAGCCCAGAAGGGTAATAAAGCGAAAGCGGAAAAGTGAAATATGAACTAGGCTTTTAGGCTGTGTGCACTGCAGAGGCTGTTGTTATGATGCTACATGAAGCACTGGAGAGTGGCAGACTGTTGAGGACTTAATTTAGAAATGGCTAAAAAGAAAAATATATTACTGTCACTGATTATAATTAACTAGCTTAAATTAATTCATATAATTAAGTATTTTTTTTACCTCCATGCCATCACTAAACAATAATTTAAAAAAAGACATGTACAACAATGGTCTGATGTATGCATTTTTTAAATTAGCCAACTCCCCCTCCCCATCACATTACCCTCCTCATGCCAAACCTCTTCATCCACAGGAAACACTGGAATCTGTCTTTTTAAAATGAGCTGCAGATTTTTTTTTTACTCATTTTTAATCTGTCCCTGGCTACAAATACATATCCAAATGAATGAAAGACTGGTTATGTTAAGCCCCTGGTAAAGAGATCCCGCAACAATGCTGAACAATTTTAGCACAATCTTAAAGTGTTCCGACTCTCTGACAAGCGTAGAGCTGCAGTAGTATTTGAACAGAAGTAGCAAGTGACTCTGTGGATTAGGACTCAGTGTACCTGTCATCAGATGGTCACTGGTGGCTGGAAGAGTAAGTTCACCATTACACCGTTGCGCAAGGTCCTTAACTCCAATTGCTTTAGGGGCACTGACTGACCCTGACCTGTGATCCTCATGTGTAAGCGGCCTTGAAAAAGGTCACTGCTAAGTAAATAAATGTGATGTAATGAGACAATCAAAATATTGGTCAGGGTAATAGTCATCATTTCCATTGAACTTGCAAATGACGTCAAAGTTTTAGTTAATAAGAAACATCTTTGGGCTCTTTTTATTGTCTAGAGCCTTTGATCATGTCTATCACAAGAATATTTCCTTAAAATGAAGAGCCTTTTCTGATACAGCAGTGGATTGATAACTTAGTTATCTTACAGATAACATTAAGGCCATTCTAAAGGTCTTACATCTGAGGTGTAACCAGTTTGTAAGGTTATCCAGCAGGAATCACTAATAGATCAGAGTTAATTTACTATATATAAATAAACAGGGATAAAACTTTTTATGTTGATGATGCTGCTATAAATTGCAGTTCACCTAATAAGGCCTTTGAGTATCTGTTTTTAACCACGAAAGTGCAGTAAAGCTTGTCCTGAATGCAGGGGAAACAGAAAAACAAAGTTGTTTCCAATATTAGGCAATTATACAGGTATCAGTGCATTGTTATTAACAGAAAAATTAGTTGAGGTAGTTTAAAAACCCTAAATACTAACCGGATAACCAGCTTTTCTTTAAGCTCCATATACAGAACTTTGTGCAAAAGTTGAAAGTAAAGCATGCAGTTTTATTATTAGTAGTATTATTATTTTTGGAACAAATGTTATTCCTGTTTTATGCAAGACTAAATCTTTTTGAAGCCACATGTTTGATGGTCATTGATTATGGTGATAAGAATGCATCAGCTCATTGTCTTCAAACACCGGATACTATTTATCGTGGAACTTAAGGTTCAATACTAATTGTAGATCCTACATGCATAGTACATTGTATTCTACAGTTAGTTGGCCTTCTCTGTGCAATTCTCTGAATTATTTGGACATTTATTTTTCTGTACTTTCAGTCTTGATTTCATTCTTACAGTGTGTGGTTCAGTGGGCTAAGCCTCTGTGCCTGTTATCAGAAGGCTGGTCCAAGCCCAGCCTTGGCACATCTGCGAGTCCTTGAGTAAGGCCCTTAACCCCCAGCTCCCTGGGCACCGCAACAGGTGACTGCCCTTTGTGGCCGGCTTGCTCTCACCTAAAGAGAGCAAGTTGGGGGAGGCGTAAAAAGAATTTCCCCATGGGGATTAATAATGTATCAATTATATTTTTAGCTTACTTGTCTTAGAACTTTTATCCTGTGTTGATTTTGTAGTGTTGACCTTCTGTCAGTTTTTTTACATCCTGTTTTGTCTATTGCCCGTCTTCATCAGGTCTCACTTATAAAAACGTAATGCTAATCGGGTTAAGCTGGTTAGAGAAGTCAGTCATAAAGTAATCAGACAATTATTTAATTGCTTGTCAAAGGCAAGATTGAGGAATATTCATTGTATATGCTTGATTGTTCCAACTCAGCAATTAGGCTTTTGATTAACTAATTATGCACCATATAGAAAACATCCTGTCTCAGTAACCATCCCATGTGGAGTCTTAATAAAGTAACACGCATCTTTTCGTAGAAACAAGCAATTACATTTTGTATGGCTGCAGTTCAAATGTTCAAGAGCCTATGAAAAATGTGAACGAGTAGTATTAACAAACTTAATTAAATCCAGACAAATGAAGCAGCTATCACAACGCAGATATCTCAAGATGATACTGTAATACTGTTCTCGCAAACCACTAAATGCTAACGATGCTCGCCAATCCAAATTTAAGGTTCCAGGCTATAACCTCACTATGTTACAAGAACGGACAAATAATGCCCGCCCATTGAGTCAAAGTGCATTTCCTGAAGTAGATGAAAGTTGAATTTGCAAATTTATTTAACTGTCTCCGTTATTTGACACCGTCGTAGCATAACACACTATGATTAACGTCTTGATGGAACTTTAACGAAGTTCACCATCCCATCTACACCGGTCTTGTAAAATTAAAATTAACTAGCCGTCTCTTTCAACTATTTTACTAAGTGGACAGTGGTGATTATTTGCTCATTTTTAAATAATAGCTCATATTTCTCGTCGTGCTGACAACTGGCATCGTTACATACCACATATTGATGGAATGTACTAGACACCCTGTAACGTTACATTTAAACGGTAGTTAGCGACTAATAATGGAAAGCTGGCTTGTAAAATGTGAAAGACAGCTATGAAGAATCTTGTCAACGTAATGAACTATTTTTTAATACGAGTTAAAAACACGTAAAAGATCACTATCGACTATATCTGCTACTGGCGGTACCAAGTGTGTAGCCGCTTGACTGAAGGCGAGACCGACGATTGCGTACCTCAGTATCCGCGTGAAGGAGCTGAAGCGTCGGCTATTAGTGTAGGCCGTTCGTCGGTCCCGTGCATCCGGTGACGGAGAAAAAAACAAACCGAAAGCTAAAAAATTAGATCTCGATTGTATAAAACTCTGGGAGACGGCAAGCAGCGTTCGACGTATGCATGCCGATGACATTTTTAGTCTTAAGAAACGAAGTGATGTTTTAATGCCCGAGTCGCCCAGTGTCCCCCACCGCGAATGTAGTACTGTGTGCCACTTGCCCTTCTTTCTTGGCTTCCTTGTATGTTGCGTAACGCCGTGTAAAGTACAGATTACCGAGATTGGCCACATTTCAATTTTAAGCACACCAAAATTCACTAACAAAACGAGCAGTAATTATGTATCATTAATTCTGGATTGTTCGCACTATACGGGATCAAAAAAGTTAAATGCCCATTAGGCTAGTAACAGTAGCCGGTTAGTTTGCTATTTTGTGGAAAAGGGGGTTAAAGCAGTGGTTTCCAAACTCTTTCTTCAAGGCCCCCCTTTTGCGGATAATAAGATTTTCGTGCCCCCCCACCTACACGAGCACAGACAGATCATTCTCCCACTGTACTCACTAAAGATTCCTGAAAGAAATATTAGTACATCTATTATTATGTCATGGCATTAATTGTGAACATGGAGAGGGTATTCCAGAAAGGGGGTTTGGGTTTAAACCTTAATTCCCACTTCAATGAGCTTTAGATTACTTAAATAATATGGTTCCAGAAATGCTGCTTGCAACTTCAAGGATCGAGAAGAAGGCTCATTGATGTGGGAATTAAGGTTTAAACCCTAAACCACTTTCTGGAATACCCTCCGCATGTTCACAATTAATGCCATGACATAATAACAGATTTACTAGTAATTCTTTCAGGAATCTGTAGTGAGCACAGAGGGAGATTAATCTGTGTTTGTGTTTGTGGGGGCACAAAAAATCTTCTTATCCGCAAAATGGGGGCTTGGCAGAAAAAGTTTGGAAACCACTGCTTTAACCCCTTGGAAATGGCTTGGGCCCTTATGAGAAAACGATTATGAGAAAATTCTGAGAATTTTTCTGTCAAAATTGGCTCATATAACCGAATGCACATAAACTATGGATTCAAAGTGAATTTTCTTGAAAATGGTACAGTAAACGTTGACCAAATTTTGTCTGGAAATAGCCTGAGACCTTGCTCTTCAGAAGGCATAAGACTTGTTTATGCATTATGGGAAAGTAAGAATTTCATTGTATTTTAGTACATCCTGTACTTCATACATATGGTAATAAGTCTTGAACCATTATCCTATACGGGAGTCTGCTGTTTTCCTAAACGCTGTCTGATATTGTAATGTTATATCTATACATGCATTTGACTGGGCATTGACAATGAGTGGACAATGAGCTTTTCTGCAGAAGTTTACCTGGGGAGACCAGACGTCCCAGTTTGACCTGGTAAATCCCGAATTCAAGTTATGCTTTGAGAAATAAACAATTAAATATAGACCTAACAATTGGTCTATGTCCGGGTTTTAACACGCTGCCCATCTAAAAAAAGTTTGGCAAACATTTACTTGAGGGGGCACAAATAATGTAGCAGTACACTCTTACTTAATGTATTAATTAATCAGAAACTAAATGTTAGTTGCATACTGACCCCATGTTCATTCATCATTAATCAGTCATAACAGTTCACGTATTTCATGGAGTTACTATATTTGTTCATGATTTGTACTGGAGTAGTAACTGAGTTACTAAGTTACTCATGCCCCAACAAGTAAAGGGTTACCAAAAGCTTTTATGTACCACAAACATGGCTCAACCAACACACATGGATAGCTTGCAAGTGTCCCGGTTTGGGACTTTGAAAACCTGGTCATCCTAGTTTACTCAAGTCAGACTATGTGAACGCCACACATCCCACCTCATTCACCTCAGGGGATTTGGCAATATTATAGTAGAACCACATATGTATTTTCGTTCTGAAAATCTTTCACTCAATATATTAACATATTGCTCATCAAATTTTTAGGAAATCTGGTATAAATTTCCACGGTTATTCAGACAATTTACAGCTCTACATGTCCGCCAAGCCTGTCTCTGCCCTTCCACCGTCTTGGTTCACCGAATGCCTACATGGTTTTCCTCTAACTTTCTCAAACTCAATAGCAACAAGGCAGAGGTTCTCCTTATGGGTTCCAAGTCTACTGTTTCCAAGTTTTTCACTCTCTGTTGATGGTTCCTCAGTTGCTTGCTTTCCTCAGGCTAAGAGCTTGGGAGTTATCTTTGACAGTACCCTTTTTATCTGTGCTTTCTTCTATTGGTATTCATTCTTTGTCTGTGTTTTGTATGCTGATCTTGAGTGACCTACTTATTATTGATTATTATCACTATACTTTCATTTCGCCACCCTTAAGCCGATCTTTACAAAGTAACTGGGCCTCAACCAGAGACCTAAGTATTACAGAATGTGCGCAGTTCCTAAGAGCACACTCTTTTGTAGCTCTTTAGCACAGTGCTTCCTGGGGAGAAGCTCCAGGGTGTCATTGAATCCCTTCCTTCGGATTCCAAGTGCTCCAGTGATAATTGGCTGTATTATTCTTTTTGTGGTCCACATTCAATTTATTTCTATTGCCAGATCTCTGTGTTTGCTAACCTTCTCAGTTTCTTTTGTTAGAAGATTAGTGTCATCTGGGATTGCAACATCGATTAGGATGTTTTGGCCTCCTTGTCGTGGATCACTATGTCAGACTGGTTCGGTCATATGGCTCTATCAGTGTTAATGCCCATGTCTCACATAATTGTGATCATGGCACCGATGTTTGTGACTGCTTGTGGGTCATGGTCAAACCAGCACTCAGGCATTTCATGCCCGAGTTCCTTACAGATCACCCACTGCAGAGAGCTCACCATTTTGTTGTGCCTATGAAGGTATAGCCATAATGTCACTTACGTGCTTATCAAATTGATGGCATACTCCTCATTTACTATCGACATCCATCTTAAGGATGACTTTTTGATGGAGTCGTGTATTCCGTGCCTGGTCTTGTGCTGCACGCAATAGACTCTCCGTCTCTCCTTTGAGGCCTGAGCTTCGAACCCATGCCAATGACTTTTCTTTATCTATATACTGCTGGTCAAGTAGTTTAAAGAATTGCCCATGCAGTCGTTTCGCTTTTAGTTTCTCCTCTTTGCTCTTCAGCATGCTCTCTTTCAACTGCTTCTTTAAAGCGGAGCTTGGTGAATCTTGCAGTTGGAATTGCTCTTTGACTTCAGCTGCAGAGTGAGTATTTCACTTTTCAAAAGAAGTGGAGACAGGGAGTCCCCTTGGAAGATATCCTGTTTAATAGCGATTTCCCTCGTAATGATGGTTCCCCCATGCATCAGGTTCATCATTGTCTTCCAATCTTTCATTGAAACCTCCATCAGCTTCGTCAGGGCTGGACACACCTTGTAAATGTCCATTACATTTAGGATCCATGTATGCAGGACACTATCAAAGGCCTTTTTGTAGTCGATCCTGTCAGGGTCAGCTCCTGTTCCATTCTGTGTCCCTTCCCTGTTTGGCCAGAAGGTGTCACTGGTCATCCTGTACCACCTGTTGTCCTAGTCTGTGTCCTTTTCCCCGTTCTCCTAGTCTGTACTGTTTTCCCTTGCTTCCCGTTGGCCACATGGCTCAATGCATTGAGCATGCAGCTGCCTCTGATTCCTTCTGTCTTGTGTTTGAATCTTGCCTCCTCTGTTTTTGTAGATTTTGTTCCCTTGTGTTTCATTTGTAGTTTGAGTTTTCTTGTTCCTGTGTCTGGTGATTTGTATTTGGTTTTGGTTTCGTTCCTTGTGCCCCTGCTTGTGTTTCTACCTGTATAATTCCAAAGTGTTAGATTCCTTTCTCCCTATTTCTTGGTTAGTTCTTAGTTTTAGTTTCTTGAGTTCCACCTGTTGCCTGTTCTTTTGTGCCTGCCCTTGTGTGTGTGTTCCTGATTGCTCATTGTCTTGCACCCTCCTCGATTGGATAATTGTCTGTCTCACTCCTGCTGTCTCGTTACCCAGTTCAGTTTTAGTATTTAAGTCCCTGCCTGAGTTCTATCCCTTAGTGGTTCATTGTTTGTTGTAATTGTTCTGTTGTTTGTAACCTGCACCGACCCTTGTGATTAGTCCTTGTTTCTCTCCTTTTGTTTTTGACCCCTCGTGGTCCTTTTATTTGCAGTTTTTCTGTTTAGTTTAATAAACCTTTCTTTCATGAAGCCGCAAGTGGGTCGTCTGCCTTCCTATCAGGCTGCACCATGCCACGTTTATGCCCGAAACCCGCCTGGATCCCTAACAGATCCACGCCATACTGTGTGTGTGTGTGTGTGGGTTTTTTTTTTTTTTTTTTTTAAAACCATTGTAACAACTATCTTGCTTATAAGGTGCTGATCTTTGCAGCCTCTACTTGCCTTTCTGCATCCCTTCTGTTGGTCTCGGAGCAGATTATTTCTAAGCACGTAATCATATCCTATTTGTGATGGCGGCAGTTAGCCACCTTATAGATGGTAGGCAGGCATGTAATTGGATGGTAGTTCTTTGGGTCCTTTGTATCTTTTCCTTTTGAAAGAATGAATGTGACTCCAGTTGTCAGCCACTGGGGAGTGCTAGGTGGACTTCTAACAAGCTCATTAAATTCCTGTAGGAGTGGTTTATGTAGCACATAGAGCTGCTTGAGCCTGAAGTTTTGGATCTTGTCTGGACCCAGTGATTTCCAGTTTTGAGTGTTGATGCAAACTCTCTTCAACTGAAAATTCAACCCAATAATCCAGTGTCAGATGTTTTGTGGGTCTATTCTTCCAACTTAATCCCCTTAGCGTAGTTGTATGACACCATTTTTGAGGATCCCACTCCAAAAAAAACTTCAGCATCTTTTGAAGGCAGTTCCTCGATTTGCACTTTGCAATCCATTCAGTTGCGGAGCGAACTGCTTTGTGTCCTTCTGGAAGAGCTTGTTCTGAAAGTCCTGGTCACTTCATATGGAGCTCCGCTTCAGCAGCACCAGGTTTAGCACCCTTAAGTATTGCTTGTGCTTTTCTACTGGCTGCTTTCATGGCTACTCCCATTTTTAGCTCCCCAATAATGGAAAGCTTTCCTGTAGATTTGTCTGCCTTTGGAGCCTAGCTTTCCATGCTGGTTCCTCTGTAGTTGGCTTGGCTTTCTGTGTTTCTGGGATCCCACCCGCAGTAACTGCTGTAGTAGCGTAAAAGAGTTCATTCACTTCTGTGATATGGAGGCGCTGTCCCTGGATAATTCTAGAGTTTTGTTTGCAACACAGATACTCTTTTTCAGCTTATTTGAGGATTGTATTTTCAGGATCTTCCAGTCCCGTATGCTATATATCCAGTTTTGTAAGAATTCTCTCCTATCTGCTGGACCGCTAGGTCATCGAGCTACATTCTATTCAGTTTCCTGGATATTCTTAAACCGTTCCCTGAGTCATAGGGTACTCTGGTGGATCATGGATCTCATTTGAGTATATGCTATAAGGCAGATGGCTGACATCAGATTCGATCTCAAGTTCTTTCTGGGTTTTGAACTGATGAAGCGTCTCTGGTTATTGAGTATCCGGCTTAGGGAGCTGGAATTGGAGATTGAGGCAGGAGTGCCAGGTTCAGCTGCTCCATGTACTGGCTGTGGAAATCGAGGCTGATGAGGAGGTGGCACAAGTAGGCCGCCACATCGGGCTTGTTCCAGTGTTTCGTGAGAATGAGGTGGATGCCTATTTCGCTATTTTCGAGCGGATCGCTACGACCTTGAACTGGCCCAGACGGTCACTGTTACGGTGCAAGCTAGCGGGGAAAGCACAGGAGGTTTGCTCAGCTCCAGCTTTAGAGCAGCGCTTAGATTATGACATAGTGAAAGTAATTGTCTTAAGGGCATATGAGCTCGTACGAGAGGCTTATCGGCGGAACTTCAGAAAGTTAAGTAAATCCGCCAGCCAAACCCATGTTGGGTTTGCTCATGAAAAGGCCCTGCTCTTTGAGAAATGGTGTACTGCGAGTGGTGTCTAACTCCGATCAGCTAAATGAACTGTTAGCGTTTTAAACTGTTCCGGATCACCGACTTGGTCCCCGTCCGGTAGCACCTCCTCCTTCGTCCGGTTCTTCTCCACCACCTGTGGAGAAAAGGGTGCTTCTATTGCCACGAGGTGGGTCACATCTGTTTGTCCGGCTCTTAAACATACAGATGCCCATGTTGTGACTAGAAAGGTGCAGATCGCTGCTTGTATGGACAATGCTTCACTGTCAACCCAGGCTGTTGAACCTGCCTTTCAACCTTTCGTGTTTACCAGCTGTTTCGCTTGGTGACGGTGATGTGACACCCTGTGACTATCCTGCGAGATACGGGTGCTGCCCAGTCATTCCTGGTGGAAGGTGTTTCACTCTGATACGTCCTATTGTGGCATTGATGTGTTGGTGCAGGGCATTGATCTGTGTGTGACCACTGTTCCTCTACACACAGTATACCTGAGTACTCCTGACTTCTCAGGATGTGTGTAGCAGTACAAAAACAATTGCTTGTTCTGGGTGTTGCATTCATATTGGGTAATGACATTGCAGGAAAGAGACTTGTCCCTCTACCCGAAGTAGAGGGACAAGTGGAACTTCCTAAGGCGTTTCCGGCTTGTGTGCTCACCCGTGCCCAGCGGCGCAGGCTCGCAGATATTGACTTGGCTGACACGTTTATCGGGGCCAGCTCCTTCAAAACGTGAACCTGATACCCCCGACTTTCAAGAGCCCGGTTGTTTCCCTCGGTTTCCTCTACTGGGGAGGCCTTGATCGAGGCGTAAAGAGATGTCTCTAGAAAGGCCTGTCGTGACTCTGCGGTGGGGAAAGCCAATTTGAAGGACCACCCCAATACCTACTTTCTCTGTGATCAAGCGTTAATGCGGAAATGGACTCCTCCAAACCCGCCTTTTGATTGGGCTACTTTTTTTTTTTTTTTTTTTGTTTTGTGTTTTGTTTTTTTTCAGGTGGTAGTCCCTGGCTAATATCGAATGTGTTGTCCTTCACCCATGTTCAGGTCATCTTGGAATTAGGAAAACGTTGTCGACTCTTTACTCCAGGCCAGAAGAAATGTTTTAACTCTGATGTGAAGTAATATTGCAGATCCTCATGCCTGTCTGGTTGTGGGGAAAACCAAATCGGGCCGTGGTGCCAGTTCTGTTACATCCTATCCCTGCGATCGGGGAGCCCTTCAAGCACGTGCTTGACTGTGTGGGCCCATTGCCAAAAACTGACTTGGGAGAACATGTATTTGTTTACGCTAATGTGTGCCGCAACCCGTTTTCCGGAGGCCATTCCTGTTTGTAGCCTAAAAGCTAGTTGTAATTTAAAAAAAAAAAAAAAAAACACTAACCTACTTTTGGGCTCCCTAAATATGTGCAGTCAGACCAGGGTACCAATTTCACCTTGAAGCTGTTTGGCCAAGTTGTCCCTGAGTTGGGCACTGGACATCTTATGTCGAAAGCCTATCACCCAGAAAGTTGAGGAGCGTTGGCGTTTACCAGACCTTCAAAAACATGCTACGCACCTTTTGTCTAGCTGCAGGGAAGGAGTGGGATGAGGGTATTCTCCCCCCCCCCCCGTTTGCTTTTCGGGACGCCGTACAAGTCGACTAGTTTTAGCCCTGCCGACCTTGTATCTGGTCACGCCATCTATGATCCCCTAAAAGCTTTGCAGGGGCAATGGTTGTCCCCAATCATGCCTTCGCCTCCCCGGGATTTATCAAAATGTTAGTTCCCTCCGGGAACGGATGTCATCCGCTAGAGACTTGGCTAAGAGGACCCTAGGGGCCTCGCAAGTGAAGATGAAGGCATGCTTCAATAAAGCCGCAAAGGAACGAGGTTTCCAAGCGGGTGATCGAGTTATGGTTCTGCTCCCGTTGTCCGGTTTTTCAGGTCTGTATGTTATACAGTCTAAGCTGAGCTCTACCACCTACATAATAGAAACCCCAAACCATAGGAAGTCCCGCGTTTGTCATAAACATGCTAAAGCCTTACCTTGATCGCTCAGCCTCTGCCCCCTCATTTGTCCCTGCTGTGGTCCCCACTCTGACTTGATACCCTCGGTTACTCGCGACTCTGTTTTTCCTGGTTCTGTGTTTTGGGTGCCCTTGATTGTATTGCTCGTGTCTAATTGTGAACACCTGCCTGGGTTCACACTTGTGTGGGGAGGTGTGACATGCCATAAGGCTCGGGAGCTTGCCCTGCAGGTTCTCTGGCCGTCCTGCCCCAGTCGCCATTCGTCAGCCGCTCCTTCGACTCCGCCTCCCAGACCTGGCCACGCCTCATCTTTTGGAGCTGTTTCCAGTTCCTGAAAAGAGGCGGCCACAGCTCGTACACCTCGGCAGCTCTGCTCATTTTTTATATATATATATATATTTTTTTTTTTTTTTTTTTTTTTTTTTTTTTTTTTGTTTTGTTTTTTTGTTTTGTTTTTTTTTTTTGCTTTCCTTTTTTTTTTTTTCTTTTTTTTTCCTTTCCCCCACTCCCTCCCCCACCCACCCCCCCCCCCC
>JAODLD010000040.1:2848255-2858393 GCA_026781065.1 Mormyrops boulengeri | reverse complement strand
GAAAATTATGACTAAAAAACTGCCTAAAATTAGACTAAAATTAAACCTGAGTTCCACTGACTAAATCTTAACTAAAAAGAAAAGACTAAAATGTGACTTTAATCCGACTACAGTTTTCAGTACATGACTAAGACTAAAACTAAAGTAAAAACTCCTGCCAAAATTAACACTGATATCGAGCTAAATATGCATAGTCTAATAAAATGTTCGTTGTAAACGATTATTTAGTAACAGTTAATGAAAACATCCATGAATGCATTTTATTGATCTGAATGCTTGCTGCAGCAGTATGGGTTAAATTGAAACTTATGACATAACTTAACGTACAGGATACCTTGAAACTGCGTCACAATATCGGCCTAATAACTGAGCAATATGTCATGGGGGAAGGAATTTGGATGGTGGAAGAGATTTGGCATGACTGCTGTCCATTTCAATTGAACTGGTGTCCAGTTTGAAATGTAGGTAAAAATGTCTGGATTATTGTTTCTGAGTTATACCTATTGGTTTAAGCCATTACATAATCACAATATAATGCTCATGTTCCCGTTTCTCATGTAAACAAAAGGTTGAATATTTAATTGAAATTTGACTTTTTGATGAGCTTCCAAAGTCATTAAGTATCATTTTATTTAAAAAGACAGTGGTTTTAATTAATGGCAATCACAGCCAACACTTTTCCTTTTTTAAAGTGATCACTGATTGTGTACTGGGTGTCAAAGTATTTCATAGCTAAACTTGCATTGGTTGCCACCTTTACTAAGCTCACCTGTGATTGGATAAATGTTAGTTCGGTGGAGGGAGAGACAAAAACTTTTCATTACTGGACATTATTTAACCGCAATGTGCAGTACGAGGGTCTATGGGAAAGTACATCACAACTAATGCACGGTGCAGACAAAATAAGTTTATTATACATTGTTGTACAGTATTAAGCATTAACTGATCGTGTTTGGTGGTGTGGGGTGTTCACTGCTTTGTAGCAAAGCACTGTGTACTGTACATATGCCATAATTAAAATTTTTGTGATGTGCCTTACCACTATAAATGGCACATTATCACTTTGTCCCCTTCACCCAAAACCCACCTTCCATGCTTTTCATTTTGCTTTGTCACTCCCACAACTCAAGGAATGGACTTACTGTGCCATGATCAGTTAGCAGAACAGATAACATGGGTCAAGCCTGCATGTAATGAGGCAGTATGAAGCGGTACTTTCTTTGTGTAAATATTCAGCACGATCCTGAAATGCAGTATCTGGCTTGGGGCTGGCTAAGTACAGCTTTGTCACAAAGGCATCAATCATTCCATCTTTTGTTTACATGTGAAGTGTAAGCATAAGCCCTATACTTTGATCATGTAATGGTATAAACCACAAGCTATAACTCAAAAATAATAACCGTACAGACAGTTTTATGGGGCGCAAACAATTGTGATCGGTTTGGTCAAAATCAGATGCAAATGGGGGTAGGGCAGCTTAACACTGATGTCATGTGACCATGTGAACAAACTTCTATATCTCAAACTAAAGCGGCACTAACAAATTTTAACAGCACAAACGATTGCAATCGGTTTGGATGAAATTGGATGCAAATGGTGGGCCTAATTCATGCTGGTGATGTCACCATGTAAACAAATATATCTTTGAAACTAAAACAGCACAATGAATTGTAATGGCATAAACTGCCACAAACGTAGCATAAATGATTAGGACCACTTGGTTAAAATTTGAAACGCATGGGGGGCTAACTTCATGTAGGGCTCTGTGAACGCTCCACGGTCCCCCCCCACCCCGGGCATTAGCAGATGAAGCCGGCACACAGAAGAACATAGAGCATAGAGTTTGCGTGCGATAATACCAACATTGTATGTTATGCACATGCAATTCTTACATTGCTAGTCGCTAGATTAAGATCTGGCTTTTTCTTGCGCTCAGATCGGTATGGATATTATAGCATAGGGAGCTTGTTACACTAAAACATTCTTACTGTCATCGTGGAAAAAAAACTTGGAAAGTTTTCCAATTATAATGATTAGTCAGCCCTCGTGCATTCGCCCTTCGTGATTCGCGAATTCACAAATCCGCGAAAATTTAATTGGAAGCAAACTTATTTGCATCTGCACATTTGCGAAATCCTCGAAAAACCCTATCGAAGTGTTTGTTTAATTTTCGTAGTAATTTTATAAGTTTTTATGCTGTTAAGCATAAGACTGGTAAGAAATTTAGTTAATGAAGATTCTACTGTGTTTTGGGGAAAGTTCAAGACGTACAATATAAATCAGTTAAAAATCCCTTAAATGTGGCTTTCTTATGGAAAACGTTCCTTTTTATGTACATACTGTACTGTGCCTTTACAAGATGCAAATCCCATTCGCGTAGTTTATTCCCTTTGGAACGCTAATGGTTACATAAATATTAGAAAATAGTTAATTTACTATTTTGTAATAGTAAGTACATGTTAACGTAATTCAACACACAAAAACTATACATTTCTTGAAAGGTGCTAATGTTTACGTACATAGCAAATTCGACCCGGGTTTCTCTCGAGAGACGCATTTGCTATAAACACTGAAAGGGGTTGTTTACTCATTTTACCTTATTGTGAATGCAAAGGAAAACGGCAGCCAATGCCGTGTTCTATGGATTAGTAGGGGTAACATGAATATACTGTACTGTAAATATGCTAGTGTGACAAATCTGTTAGGCGATACTGTACTCTGTTTTTCCATCAATTTTTTTTTTAAAGGTAATGTATTAAGCTAACTTTTAAATTAAATTAAAATGCTTTAGGAGCATGACTGGGGTCATATTTAGGGTTTAAACCATAGAAATTTTTAGTGACCAAACATCCACGAATCCTCCTCATTCGCGACGGGTTCTGGAACCTCACCCCATGAATGCACGAGGTCTCACTATTCCTTTTCAAGATTATGTAATATATGTTTAAAAATCAAGTTTAAAGTTTACCTCCACTGCTTTTGCTTGAGCACTGCATGTGTTTTCCAAGACTATCATAATCATTTTCATCCTTGCTGTTCAAGTCACTCCTAGATGGGTTTGTGACAATCCTTTTTGTTTTATAAATACCCCACTATTTATTACAACAAAATCACATTGTAATACTTGAAAACGTTCCAGTACCGTACTGTCATAGTATTATGCCGAATATTTTATTTTAAGGCTGCCACTAATAACTATTTTTCTCTGGATTAATCTATCAACTACTTTGCCGAACACTTGGGGTTGATTTGCTTATAACGGCGGTCAAGAATAGCGCCTGTGTGTTCTCTTTTGGTGCGTATGCATCGTGCTGGTGCCCGTGTAGTATGCCATCGAAATTTGCACGGTGTAAAACCACCTTTTTGTTTTGTTATAATTTGAACTACACCCATAATTATCTAGTGATATTAAAGGAAGACATTATAGTGAAATTACCAGTATGATTTCTAAAATAAGTTGCGTCGCTTTAAAATATTGATGTCGACGCGTTTTCAGCTACGTCGACTAATCGCGGTAGCCCTATTTTATTTCTTATGCTGTTCTTCTCTTGTTGAATCTGTTCTTCCGGCCAGATCACAGTGAAAGCTTTGTCCCAATATATGCTTGTATACTGGGACAAAAACAGTAGTCCAATTAAATAGCCTAGTCGAGCTATAAACATGTCTCAACTTAACTGCGTGTAAATGTGTTGAATGGTGCAATCTCCTTAAGGGGTTTCATAGGAATTGTTTCTACAAGGCTATTCGAAGATTTGCAGGTGGAAATGAAGTGCAAGTGTTTTGATTGTTTTACAAGAAAGAGATTTTCAAAGGTCATTATCAGTGCAAATAAGACTAGCAGAAGGATGGTAGCTATATGTAGCTACAGACGTGCTCCCAATGGTCTGTCTAATCTTAGTTATTTTACCATTATTGAAAAAATCACTTCTAATAGCTTGTGGATCTTGTTGAATAACTGAAGAATTCTGTGTTAACCTAGACACAGATTCAAACAGGAATTTAGGTGTTGGTGTTCCGTTGTTTCACTTTTAAGCAATGAACCAGACTAGAGGCGCTCTATTTGGGAGGGAGGAGTTTTCCAGATGTCTGGTGCAGTAGATGTCACCCACAGCCTTCTCAACCTTCTCCAAACTTTGTTTTGTCAGTCTAAGGCCCTGTGCGCACCTGGTATTACATGCATTCTGGGTGATCCATTCGCAAGTGGAAAGCGATAAATGCGTCCGTTCACACGTGGCATTAATATACGTCTCCGCATGAGTCTTGATCAACCATTTGTAATCGAATCTCACTTTCCCAAAACTTATTTAAATAAGCACATAAATCATTTTTAATGTTCGACAGATTCTGCATACTAAAGGAGAACAAATCAAAAGCAATTGGTGCAATTCAGGGTAACCAAACTGCCTAAAATATTTGTATGGAACGCCATAATGCTCTAAATGAAATAAATAAAAATATCTATAAAGTGAATAAATAAATATTTCAATAATTGTCCTTTTATTTTAAAATTTCATAAGGTATTATTCCATAATTTGTCTTCTACGTATAATCTAAGTTGTCTAATGAAAATCACATCATTACGAAATAGTCATTACTATGAACTTATTTCATTTAATGCAAATGTGATTACTTAAATTCAAACTATATTTCATGATAAAGTAAAATTTTTCAAGTTGTAGATATGCATTTTTATACCGCATCAACTCAGTACCAATAGGCCTATGGGAGGCTAATACAGAAGCTCCTCTACTTGCGAACTTTCAGACATATGAACGAAGAGGATCTTTAAGTCCAAATTGTGTTCATTGGGATCCCGTTTCCTGTCCACACATCAATTTTTTTTTTTGCGGTCCAGTTCCGCCTAGTACGACTTCTGGCTGCTACTCCCGCCGTGCAGCAGTGTAGCATGCGTACTCCCAGCATCCTAGTTCTTAATACTTGTGTATACCCTTAAAATGATGGTGAATAATGACTTGCGTTCCGAACGGCCGTTCGTAACTTGAAAAGTTCTATCTCGTTCGTTGGTAGAGGAGCATCTGGTATATATTTTTTGGTTCAAGGGCAAAGGGTTCCGTGTGTAATGCAGTATGTTGGTTGCCTTATGGTAGTATTTTAATAACTTTTAGTAATATCCAATGAAGCTCGAAATTTTCAATGAAGAGGTTCATTGTTTCACTGGAGTAGGACTGAATTTTTGACCAGGTTGTTGACCCTGGACAATCCAATATTATACTATATAAACAATCACACTGTTATATGTTTCTATTGACATATCAATTTTCTAGGCTATTGAACAAACATTGTTTACCCACACTTTACGTTCATGTAATTTTTACCGGCACGGTTCACCAATGTTAATAGAGTGGAGCAGCTTTGACATAAGGCAGCTTCATCAAAGTGTGCATTAAATATGATCTGCACAAATTCCAAAACATCTTAATAAATCGGTTCTTTCAATTTTATTTCCCCTGAATTTTAATGGAATATTAATGATGCGCACTTTTGAGAGTTTCCATGCGAATGAGTTGATAGTCTATTAAACCAGCTTCCCAGCAGATTCACATTTTTTTTTGTGTTATAGAAAAGAGATGCATTGCTATTCACAATGCAGTTTACTACACAGTGGCCCATTCTGCAGAAGTTCTGACATAAATCAAGTGTTAAATACCGCTCGTGTCTAATGAGCACGTACGTACGTCCGCCCACCCACACAAGGATGTCAGTTGAGTAGGCGATCCTTGAGTTTGACCCAGGACACATTCACGTTCACATTGTTATAAGAATGTGGCCATATATGTCTCAGACGAGCTTCAAATGTGGACTGAACGATGCAATTTCAGTGCGTCCTCAGTGCATTTTGGGTGCGTTTGCACCTGTAATTGGCACTGTCCACTTGTGATTAGATCACGCAGGATGCATATTAATACCAGGTGTGAACAGGTCCTAAGACAATAGACCATGTTTGATCACAGCCAAGCAGGAGCAACAAGATAAAAGGACAGGATCCTGAAGATGGTTTTCTACCTCGATTCTACCTTGTGGCAGCCTGACTGCTCAATCTTTCTTTATTAGCTGATTTGAGAATGAGAATGAGTGCCTTTTATTGTCATTATATACAATATACAATGAGATGAAAAAAAAAAAAATTTGCATTGGATAGCACTGTGCCTTTTGGTCTCAATGGGGCATGAGGGCAGGGTGGTATTCTAATTACCGTTACAATTACAGGAGGCCATCCAAGCTAGGATTTCTGTGCCACAAAGTAATAGAACAACCAGTAATATAACAATGTAACATACCAAAATCCTAAAATTTGATCATTTATGATCATTAAATGAAATACATTTTTAAAGTTCAAAAAATAAATACATGAAAGAAAAGATTAAGTCAAAAGGGACCTTGCAAATGTTATGGAACTACTAATTGACTATATCAATTAGCTTGGTGTGGTTCAGTCATATTGAGCTACTTGTTTTACAGAAGATGTGCAAACAGTTTTACACATTTTAAGAAGAGAATTGATAATCCAAATACAGCCACTATGTTGTTTATAGTGCTGATTCATGTTATTGTAAGGGCCATGATGATTATTAGAAATGTCGTTTGCAAGGTGAGTGATTTGGTAGTGTAATTTGTTGTCCAGATGCTGGCTGCTTCAGTGGTCCTGTTGTGAAGGAGTGGATGTGATTGAGCTGCTGGTTGTGCGCCGGGTGTCGTCAGGTTATCTGGGGATACAGCGTTGGTGTCGGAATCTCATACTGCCAAAACGTTTGGGGCCTTAAACTAACCTCCAGATGTTCCATCTCTACACTGTCACTATTTATTTGACAGAGAAGTACAGTATTCCTTAGTATCAGATGATATGTGGACATTGGCTTTGCTCAGATCAATTGTTCCTTGGAATGACATGTCTGCCCATGATCACTTCATAGAGGCTCAGTCTGGATTCCTTATGTGTTGCTCGGATGCTAACGAGCACATCAGTCTGCTGATGTGAAGTGTTTCTTGGTCAGAGTCTATGCGTTCTGGCAATCCCCATCGCAGAATAATCTCCTTTGTCAGTATTTTAGCTGTGTGGGTTGCCGTGGCATGTCTTGTTGGGAATGCTTCCACCCATCTAGAGAACTTGTCCACTATAACAAGTACATCCTGGAACCATCTACATTTAGGCAGCGTTATATAATCCATTTGCAGATGTCAAAATGTACCAGCTGGGTCTGGTGTTCCTGCTGCCAGGGTCCTAATTCTGGTTCCAGGATTATTCCTTTTCACATGTTGCACAATGTTGCGAATTGTGTGTTGTGCTTGTGCTCAGAACTTGAAGTTCAGTCAGACCTGGTTGAATCTGTGGGTCATTTTGTCTTCACCTGCATGTCCCAGTGAGTGGATCTGTGTCGCTAAATATGGTAGGAGGTCTTCAGTGACGACTGTCCATATTCCATTTCAACAGATGTTATCTTCATGTAATTTTGCTCCAGTTTCCGTCCATGCCCTTACCTCTTCCATTGGTGCTTCCTTTTGCATTTACTTTATGTTGTATTGTTTTTCCTTTTCTAATTTTCTCAGTTGTACCACTTTGTGTTCACCCCACTCCTTTGCGGCTTGGTTAGCTGTGGCATCTGCTAAGGCGTTTCCTTTAGTTTGACTTGTGTGATCTTTCGTGTATGCTTTTACTTTCAGTACGGTCAATTCCTTTGGTAGCTAGAAGGACTCTAGTAGTTCCTTTCTTTACTGGAGTTCCAGCTGTAGTCATGAATCCTCTTTGTCTCCACAACTGTCCAAAATCATGAATAACTCCAAAACCATGCTGTGAATCTGTGTAAATGTTAGCCGATTTTACCGCTGGCTAGTTTGCATGCTTCGGTTAAGGCTTTCCTTTTGCAAGGATTTCAGTTTCTGAGGTTACAGCTCATCCTGCTTTCCTTATGCCATTTTCCACAGTTCACAGTGATCCATTTGTAAATAGAATTAGATCGGTGCTGTGAAGTGGAGTTTCTTTGTGCTGGTCATTTTCCAGAGTGGTGACAATCTCCTCACACTTGTGGTTATCCTCATTAGCCTCTGCAGGCGTCATCATTGTGGAGGGATTTGACACTCTAGCTTTCTCGATAATGTTGCGTGCTTCAAGTACTGCTAGCCAGTTTCCCGATCTGCTCGTGGTAACTTGCTCTGTGCATTGTCAGCAAGGTGTGCACTGCTTGTGGACATTTCACATCCTTTGATCCAGCACTAGACTAGAAGCCAGTACAGCTGAAAGCTCTTCCTATGTCAGGTTTTCCAAGTGCAGGTGCTTCACTTAAAGCCTTTGTCTTTTTGAGCACTGCACAGGCTTCCTCATGAAGGAGGATTTCTTCTTTTGGATGTGGGTTCCCTTTTAGTAGGTCATATAGGGGCTCCCCAGGTTCTGTTGTAATTACGCAGTCCCAAGAATTTCTTCAATTCTCAGACCGTGTTGGGTTCAGGTGTTTGTCTGATTACCTCTGTTTGACTTTGAGTTATAGTCCTTTCGCCTTTGGATGTTTTCTGCCCTAAGTAGATGACTTCCTTTTGCATAATTGGAGCCTTAAACCAGGCTAGTTTGTGTCCCTTAGAGTAGGTAATCCAACAGGGCCTTGACATCCTCATGTTCTCTGAGGCAGTCAGTATATCATCCACGTCCTGTATCATTTCTGATGTTATATGTGGCATGTTAGCTGAAGTTCAGTGCATCCTGAGAGCTTGGTGTTAAACAGTAGGGCTATTGTGGAATCCTTGGGGTAGGCATGTCCATTGTTACTGTTGTCCGACAACAATGAAGGCTAGCCATGGTTGTAATTCAGGTGCTAGTACGACTGACCAGATGCCATTAGCCATGTTTATAAGAGAACCATTCATGTTCATGTTTCAAACAATTGAAGATGGTGTTAGGGTTACCTACAAGAGGTCAGTTTGTCAATTAATTTATTGGCTTCCCAATAGTCCACTGTTGGTTGCCATGAACCATTAGCTTCCTTAACCGGCCAGACTGGACTGTTGGATGCACTCTGTTTTACCAAGATTCCACATTTTTCAAGCTTTTGTGCAATAGACATGATTCCTTGGATAGAATCCTTGCTGAAAGGGTATTGCCTTGTACTACGTGGTGCCTTTCCAGTGAATGATGCAGATGGTATTTGTAACAGTCCACAGTCATCCTTATCCTCTGACCTGTAAGGCTGTCTTCTCAAGCCTCCTCAGGTTCCATGTTACTTTACCTTCCTCAGACTAAGGATGAGTTGATTGCCTATAACGCGTCCATCCCTAGTAAAGGCTGCACAGTTTCCCCAACCTAAATTTGTTCTTTCATTTCATGAGGTCCAATGCACATTGAGATGTTCAGTTTTTCTTAATGATGTGTACACATCCAGCTCCACTGCCTTTCAATTGATCATTGCTAAAAGGAATTTGTTGGCAAGCAGTGTGGGTATTCAATTCGTCTGTGGTATCCAATAAGAAATTAATTGTAATTCTGCGCACAGAAGAGTCCCTCTGAATTTGAAAGGGCCACCACTTGCATGTGCTACAGAGTGTGGTGCTCTGCTTCAACAGCATTAAGAAGTGCTTGTTTCTTATCGGTGCTGAGCTGTTGAAATCTTTTGTCCAGGTTGTCGTCATCTCTGCTTTGATCTCTGAGCTTTTGCTTGCGTTCCTGTACCCAGTGACCAGGTTTATGGCAATACTGACACTTTGCCATGCATGGTTTATATTAGTGCTGTCCCAAATAATTATTCTCTAAACAATTAATCTAGCGATTATTCTTTCGATTATTTGACTAATCTAACAATTTTCCGATTTGATCTGATAAATTTACCGATAAGCAATTATTTTCAAGTTAGTCATTTGATACAATTCACCCCACCCCCCACACGCAATCTGAAATTCTCATTAACGTTCAATTTACTAAACATTTCTTAAACATTAGAGCATTAACAAAAAAAGGCAAATCCTAAGAGATTCAATAGGATTTCTATGTTAGACTGAAGTTAATAATCACTGCAGTAGTTTTTACTTAATTATTTCAGTACACTAATTTGACTTTAATTTTGAAATAGATGCTGAAACATGGAATGATTTCACAACTAGAGAAACATGTTTTTAACAAACACTAGCAAAGGTAGCT
>JAODLD010000040.1:2814623-2848155 GCA_026781065.1 Mormyrops boulengeri | reverse complement strand
GAAACATGTTTTTAACAAACACTAGCAACGGTAGCTTATAGTTAAGCTTACTTCAGTGAGCAAAGAACGATTTAGGCTACAGTGTGTAAGTAGTCATAAATGATTACTTATTCTGTCATGTAAGGGTGAGACAAGTTAACAGAAAATATAAAATGGCTGAAACTGCGTCATTAACATCGGCTACAGTAGAGGTGCAGAAAAGGTGTCATAACTGAAGTATTCCCAAACTTTGGAAAACCGCGTGCAAGCCGTTTTTGCCCCGTGTTTCTCCAGAGGCTCCGGAGACGCAGCCATGTTGCCTCGTGCGCGGGGGGGCGGGGCGGGCGGCAAATTTTCTTTTTGCAGGGTGGTAGGAGATATCTCATTAATATTTATGAGAGAAGTGCTACATGATTGGCCAGTGCATGTCTTATAAAATAGTGTGGCACTGCTGGCACCGGCGATATTAGACAAAACTATATCGGAATTCAGTCTATAATTGATATAGTTTTAACGGTGCCAGTAGTGAAACAACTAGCCAGCTTATTAGCGGAATAACTTTGTATTGTCAATGAAAACCATGCCGCAGGTCCAATAAATAAAATATTGTAGCTCTCGAGTGGCGAAAAGTTCAGTTATTAGTAGACTGTTTTATTGCGCAATTCTTAAAAGGACAGCGTTTACGTGCTCCCGAGGGGATAAAGTACTTTCCCTTACAATACGTTTAGCTTGTCGCTTAGTGCATTGCAGTTACAAAACATTTACATACACAACACGTCGACACTAAAATTCCACATAGAGAGAGTAATACAGAACAGGAAAAAGAATGAAAGAAATTTAATTAAGAAAGCCAGATGACAACGGAGAAGAGAAAACAAAAACTCCCAATTAAGGAGAAAACAAAAAACCTCTGAGGGTCCAAGGTAAACTGGCTGCCCAACCCCCCTGGGCATACTAACATTACTGAAAATGGAAAAGAGTGGAGTTGCTGCTAAAAGCTAGGTGTAAGTTGTGATTAAAGATCAAGACAGTCCATCGATGAGTCTGTTATACACATTGGGCTGTGCAGGATTTCTGTAAGAAACTAAACCAATCAGATGAGGCTCAACAAGAGGTATAGTGTCTGTGGGTCTGAGCCAGGTTTCAGTTAAAAAACACAGGTCTGCAAAAGTGTCAAGCACCATTGCTGCTTTCCGATTGTTAGAAACTCTAATGTTTCTAACAATCGAGTCTCCAATCACAAGCACCTTTTGGCAGACGCACTGCCGAGAGCAGAGAATCTGTTGCTAAGCGCAATCGCCAACTGGCTTCCATGAGCCCTTTGCTTAAAGCTCCTAGGACCACATCTGACCGTGACCTGGGGCTCGCGTGTGCTGGCTGCTGGTGTCGGAGCTGGACTGGAGACAGTCAAGGCCGGAGGAACAACTGCCAAATCTAATCTGGCTGTGTGCTCCGATTTGAGCCGTATCTATAAATCCCTCAATCTGTTTAATCTCCACTAAAGTGCTAATGTGCTCCTCCAATGCGCGAATACCGTCCTCCAACTCTACAATAACTAAACACTTCTGGCACGCTATACTATCGGGAGCGTTGGAAAGTCTATGCTGTACATGCCACAGGAGCTACAGAACACGGACGTAGAAGACAAGGACCTTATCTTTTTGATTTGAAGCGGAGCTCGTCGGTGCTTAGCGATGGTGATTAATCTGTCGGAGTTTGGAGATTAACGGAACATTTAAGTTGTGGAGATGTTTCCTTCTGATGACTATTGTAGTCATTATTTAGGTGATATCTATAGTTTGCGCACTACCAACCAGTTTGGCTCTTGCAGGAAACAGCAGAAATGATGTCAACATATGAGTGCTTTACAAAGCATAAAAAACGTACAAGTATAAAAGATCTGAGATTAATAAGAGGAGAGGCCTGAGAACTGATCCCTGAGGGGCACCACTCACAACAGGGGGAGGTGAAGGACTTGTGTGGAACTAGTGTAATAAACTGTCTGTTGACCTGTTTTGACCTGAATCACCGAAGGGTTATGTCTGTGATACCAATGGAGGAAAGGTGGGAAATGAGTACATCATGATTAACCGTGTCAAATGCTGAACTTAAATCAAGGAGGATGAGAATGCTGAGGAAACCGCAATCAGCAGACAGGAGGAGATCATTAACAACATGCAGGAGAGCTCTCTCAGTGCTGTGCTGTTTACGGAAGCCAGGCTGGAATGGCTCGTTTAGTGTGTTATGAAAGGCATGCAGTTGCACAGCTACAACTCTTTCCATCGCTTTAGCCAGAAAAGGAAGATTTGAGGGAGGTCTGTAGCTAGAGAGAGATGATGGATCCAACTCTGATTTCTTGAGGATATGAATAACTGCAGCAGTTTTGAGGGCAGAAGGGACAGAGCCAGAAGAGAGAGATGTATTCATCAGAGATGCAATTGAGGAACTGATTATACAAGAACATGTTTTTAGTAGAGGTGTAGGAGCCGAATCGAGCTCACAGAAGGAAGGCTTAGACTTGATGGTGAATTCAGAGACAGAGAGAGTCAACTGGTGTAAAGAGCGAGAGTTTTGTAGTTGGAGGGGGAAAATGGCTGAGAGGTAGGAGGAAAATTGTGATAGATTTGCGGCTTCAAGAAAATGTAAAAGTGCCTGGCACTGCTCAGCTGTTTTGGGCCAAGCTTGACCATCCTAGAGAGTATTCTACTCCACCTCTCACAGCTAAGGATATTTTCTTCATTATTCCCTCCACCACCCCCCTCTATGGAGAACTACTTTATTTCTAATTTCCTTTGCAAGTTTGAAGAATTAGATGAAGCTGCTCCAACCCCTCATTATCCCCAAACCAAAATACAAAGAGACACAGCCATGAAAGAGCATGACTATGACCAGACAGACAGACATTCATAATAGGACATGGGGGGAGGGAGGACTTTATACACTTGACTCTGGCAGTTGACGTGAAGTGTAAATCACCCTTGCCCCTACCATATCATTATACTAAAACCTAGACCTATATAATATAGACACTGACAGACGTGAAAAAACAAGGCTATGACCAAATGGACTGATAGACTGACATAACAGGACATGGGAGGGAAAAAAAATAGATTCTGGTGAAAATTTGTGTGTGTGTGTTTAAATATATATGATGAATCGGAGGTTAATTTACAGGCGAGTCTAATGAAATGATGGAGCCCCAGACTTCGTCAGATTGTGAGGTTTGGTGTTGGAACGTAATTTGTTCATTATTTATGTACTATTGGAGAAGGTTTTGTCATTGCATAGTGTTTAATGCATGTCTAGTTCTCCAGTTAAACAGGATAGTTTTCTTGCCGATAATTAAAGCAATGAGTAGTACGGGTTTTGAATTTTGGATTGGTAGGTTAATTATTGAAAGAGTTGCAAGTAAATAGAGGGGTGGAGGTAGTGGAATTGCTTCTGTTCAATACAAGAGAAATTCTGTTAACTTCTTGCCAGAAATGTTGAATAGGAGGGCAGAACCAGGTAGAGTGATGTCATCTCGGGTGTTTGACGTGCAGTGTAAAATTCTCATCACCCAGTACAGTCGTGGCCAAAAATTTTGAGAGTGACACAAATATTAATTTTCACAAAATCTGCTGCCTTATTTTTTATGATGGCAATGTGTATATACTCCAGAATGTTATGAAGTGATCAAATTAATTGCTATTAATTGCAAAGCCCCTCTTTGCCATGAAAATTAACTTAATCCCAAAAAAAACCCATTTCCACTGCATTCAGCCCTGCCACAAAAGGATCCGATGACAACATTTCAGTGATTCTCCCGTTAACACTGGTGACAGTGTTAATGAGGACAAGGCTGGAGATCACTCTGTCATGCTGATTGAGTTAGAATATCAGACTGGATGCTTTAAAAGGAGGGTGGTGCTTGAAATCATTGTTCTTCCTCTGTTAACCGTGGTTACCTGCAAGGAAACCCTTGCAGTCATCATTGCTTTGCACAAAATGGGGCTTCACAGGCAAGATCTACAAAAGGATCTACAAACACTGAAGCAGCAAACTTTTTTGAGAACCAATACTTGTGTCAAATGATAAACTTTTGGCCACGACTGTCAAGATGGGACTTGGACACCTACACAGTTAATATTTTCTTTCTCAGTATTTCATAAAGATCATACTCTTCTAACTCTTCTTCTTAGGAAGATCTCAGAACAATGCAGTACCACACTATTGCTTACTATAATCTTGCGCTATGTTGGCTTTCTTAGTGACTACACCAGTCAGTTACACTCAACCCCCTTTTTAGCTATTGAATCCACAGTGTACTCGTATGTGCTGTAACCTTGTTGTTCTCACTCAGTTTCTAAAAAAAGTTTAAAAACATTCTTTAACAGTACTAGTCAAAAATAACCGCACATTTCTATTTATTTACATATATGCCTTAAACTACTGGTCTAGCTTACTTTAAGGCAGATTCATTCAGGAGAGAGCTGGAAGGTTAAACTCACCAAATACAGATTTTAAATGACGTCAGCTTGCAAAAAAATGTTGGTTTCAGTTTGCAGATCCTTGTCTGATGAATTATCCTTCTAAAGGAGTTTTATTTCCAAATATTCTCTGGCACAGCAGATGTTATGCACAGCCTTCTCAACTTTCTTCCAGGGTTCATATGGTCCAGAAAATCCTGGAAAGATCATGTAATTAAGAAATCACATTTTCCAAAACTGGAAAAGTTACGGAAAAGAAAAAAGTTCAGAAAGCTTTGGAAAAGACATGAGACATTACATTCTCTTAATATTGTCAGTATAACCCCATCTCTCTCAAGCAGTATGTTGATTATATTTTCCACGTCAGCTCACGTCATGAGTATGGAAGGCTGTTGGGGCAGAAAACGAGAAAATGTCTCGACGTGGCATTTTTTTTCCCCTCTATACAGTTCGACACAGCACTTTCCTGCAGAGCATCTGCATTAAAATATGCATTTAAAAACCGGTGTTGGCCAGTATACCAGTCCATACCAAAAACCGTTTTTTATTATTGTTATGATGTATATTTTTCTTATACCGCAGTACCGGTTTAAATGGCCTACACAATGTTCAGAAAGTGGCGCAGCTGGACACTGTTTATGGGGGGACCTTTTTCACTGCTGCACCGCTAAAAATGTACCACAAAAGATCAGAAATAGAAGATATAGCTGATGCTGGAGTTGAAAATAATGAGACACTGGGGAGGTCAAAAATCGATTCTAAAATACTAATCGATATTAAAAATTAGTATCTGATTAGATACTCATTTTCACCATTATTGATACCAACAGTGCGGTTTTTGCCTCATTCGCCACACTTCGCACAGCACCACTACAGTGCAGGCGCGCGTGCATACACACACTCGTGCAGCCCCTCTCTTCCTCTCAATAGCCGCTGAAGGCATTCACACTGGTTAACACACACACGCCAAGTTGGCCGAACATGGCATATGCTGCAGCTGAAGGCACTTCGCAAGCTGCTTTACTAAAGAAAAAAAGATGCTGAAGTATTTTAGAGAGGAGCATGGAAAGGCTAAGGATGTCGATACGCCTCTGCAAACAATACTACAAAGTTGTGGCAACAAAATCAAGTAGCACGTCAAACTTGGCGAAGCATCTTAAAGACTGACATCCCGGTCTTTATGAGAAATTTCGCAAGGTCAGTAAAGCTCGCGTTCCAGCAACACTGAACTATTACACTTAACAAAAATGTTAACTTGGCCGGTGCACGCCTTTAACATTAGCCATTTATCTATAAGCAGTTAGCCAAGAAACACGTTAGCGGTATGTTATCATTAAGGTAGCGGATAGGCGCAATGGCTAATAGTAAAATAATGTAGTTAATGTGGGAACGATGCAAAAACGTAAAACAAAAATGTGTCCTGTAAAATGTGGTAAACGCCCAGTCATACTTTAAAAAAAATACCATCATATACCGTGAAACCGATATAACTATGAAAAATACTGTGATATCAATTTTTGGTCATAACGCCCAGCTCTAGTTGACATGCATTTTTATACCATGTCAGCACGATACAAATGTATGTGTTAAAGGTCTTTCAGTACTTGTCAGTTTCTAAGCCTAGTGTAAGATATCTAGGCTTGTACTTTTTTCTATTCAGTCTGTAATGTGTTATTGTTCATTGCTGTATCATGTCTCTTGTGTTGTATTCTTATTACCATATGATAACATTTCGGCTTTAAATCATAACCACTGATACTCAACATCTGTAAAAATTTCAATGAAGGGGTTTGTCTTGTCTCATTTGCTGAATAATATGTCTAAACTGGAACAAGTAAAAGGTAACAATCTGTGTAAATTTATCTAAAAAAGTCTGTGCTAAAATACAAATTATTTATACATGCAAGTACAATTGCTCTGACATCACATAAGTGTGAAATATGCATTAGAAATGTCTCGTAACATCATCTTAAACTGTACCCAACATGTATAGAATGTGTAAAGTTGAAATATTAAATATTAAAGCCCAGTTGCAAATGCGCTTCATCCGGCATTTCCAATCTGCCTTCTGTGGTAGACACTGGGGTGGGAATCGGCATATTTTCCTGGAGACAAATCCAGCATGCTAATTCAATTTAGACGACATAATCCGAGTGTGTGCTTTTGCCAGGATATTAGAAATAAAGAACTAATGCTACGATTTGTTTATTGTTCTACAATAAAGAACTAAAGCCCCAATTTTTTTCCGCTTGCTGCAAGTTTTTGTCGATTTTGCGGAAAAAAAAATCCTACAGATTGGAGGCAAATTGGCTCTCGATCACTATTGGTTGTGACCGGACAGAGTTGCCGACGCTTTGAAGACACCCATTAGATATCCAGGAGGCTAAGGTGACTGCCATTGAGTGAAGCAATAAAAAGCGCAAGACATAGTGTGAGATGAAACCTGAGTTTTAAAAAGGTGTAAATAGTTCAATTTGTTTAGAAACTTAACAGTGTATAGTTATTCAATGAAATTTCACACACTTGTGGTTAGTTGTGGTTTTAAATTGAGATGGTGCAGGGCAAGCACACGCTTACCCATTTATGATAGCACTGTGCCAAACTCATGCATGTCAGTCCCTTAACAAAACTGGGTCAATATATTTGCAGTACCAAATGTGAACAGCATAATTTCAGTAACCCTGTTTGATCTTTTAACTTTCATGGTGATATTAAGATTGTCACTTTGAAGAATCGCAGTTTGTAATAGAATCAATTCCCCCTCCTACCCACCCCTGGTAGTTACCTTTTAGTGCTAGTTTGATAGACATGCTAAAAGGATCGATTTGTATGCTTTCGTCCTGAAACCTCTGGAGTTCCTGATTCGTGTTGAGACTGCATTGGTGGAATGCACTGAATTGCCAGCAAAGTGTTCACAGCTATCTTGTTTCCCAGGATTTTGTTTTCTATGCGCCACGGTTGCGAATCAATAAACGCATCCTGGCACTGTGCATGGGGAACCACGAACTCTACATGCGGAGGAGGAAACCAGACACCATCGAGGTCCAGCAGATGAAGGCCCAGGCTCGGGAAGAGAGGCACCAGAAACAGCTGGAGAGGTATGGGCCACTGGCTGCTGTATAACACAAGCTTCAAACTGCGTCATATGGGCCAGTTTAGGCCTTCGCTGAGTGCAGTACCAGCACAGCACTGTGTTACTTAGACTTGCCAGCAGAGGGTACTGTTGACCTGGTATTAATGCAACAGGACACCAGCGAAAATGGTGGAATCTCCCCTAGGACAATCCTGGTAGGGGTTGGTGACACATTTTCATTTGTTCCTACTGGCTGAGGTGTTTATACAAGCATGAAGGTAAGTGTTCAAGGCATACAAGACATATAGATGAGCAGGTCCAGGAACTGCTATCCCTTTACCAATAGCTTTTTTCAAATGGGGGAAAAAACAGGTACCTTACGTAACTGGAAACACTACTGTGTAGCCGTTGTACTTTGTTAAAATCCCACAGAATTTTGTGACTTGTTGCAAATGTCTATGAAATTATAATATCCAACCATAATCACACAGTTCAGATTTCATCAACATGTTCATTCATGTACATAATAATGAGAAATGAACTGATATCACCTAATAATTATCAGTTAAAATCTGATGGGAGACACTCAATACATGCAAAAATTGATATACATGTGGTTTTGATATTATATGTGTTTCCAAAACAAGGATTTGATAATATGCAGTTAGTAAATAGGGGAAAGATGTGGTGTGAATCTCTCGCTGGGTTGTGCGCATTCTCATCCCTTGCATCTAGGGCTGGCCAATATGACGACGATATTGTCTGAATATGATTTTGCATTTTCTACCACTTCCTTTCACTATTCAGGTGTATTATCAAGTTATTAACCTCAAATGCAAAGGTAGCTGGAAGAAGCTAGTAGCGCTATTCATATCCATCTGAGAAAAATTAATTCTTGCAGTGTCGCTGTAAACTGCTGAGTTTAATAATAAAATTTGCTCATAGCTTTGTTGAAAGGTTCCAAACTGCTAATTCAGCAAAATTCTCGTTCTGTCCTCTAGCATGATAAAAAATATGTCTTAATATTGGTGAATAAATCAACTGGGTGACCTAACTGTTAGTAGCTAATTATGCTAGAGGCTACTGCCAACAGATTACTGTGCTAACTACAAACAGAGACGGTGTGCATTGCCATATTTTAAAACATTTTAACAGATTTTTGTATGTTCTGAATTGTCGTGTGGATAGCATAAATGTGCAATAAACTTCAGATTTTGGTCTGAGTAATATTTTATGTGCACATTTTTATATTACTTATAATAATATATCTCTTTATGAAGAGTGATAGGTTTTAGCTGACCTGATTTTTAACCTGACCACAGGCAATTTGCTTTTTTTCAAGGAGACTGAATAAATGTAATAAAACTTGATCTTATTTCCAGTAAACCAAATAAAGTCTCTTATGGACACCTTTTATGAGGAGGGCTCAACTGTTTTCACCACTGACAGCATTATGAACATTCTCATCATGGGCCATCTGCATGTTCACTTTCTTTAACTTTTCAATAAATGTTTACCTTGGCAGTATATACAGATGCAGTATGGCAGTTAATATACAGAACAGGGGTGGATTACACTTACAAAAAAGTTTGTTTTTTTTTGCAAAAATAATCAATAAAAGTAATCCTCAGTTATAAAATTAATCAAATAGGTCCAGCCCTATTATACAATCAGAGCTTACAAGAATCTTATTGATTTGTCATATGTCTGACAATCTAGATGTGAATGGTACCGTATTAAACGGAGAGATGCACATTTGTACTGATTCACTAAATCTGTTCCAAAGCCATGAATATAAGTGAGCAAGGTTATAAGAAATTGTCTAACGTGTGCTGGTGCAAGCCAAGTCAAAGAAAAGCTTTAATGCTCAATGACTTGATCTTGTAAAACATTTTGAGCAAGGTGAGTAATGTATTGGTTGGGTTGTAAGTCATTTGCCCCTAGCTGTTCTTCCCCCTTTTTTTTCTCCATGAGCCCTGTTTTATAATTTTTGTATAATTTTCCATAGCGCATGTTTCTATAGGAATGCACCTGTTGCGCTTGAGCAAAAATGCCTGCACCACCTAATGTCAAGAGGGATTGTTCCAAGGCTAGGATGCGGTGTTGGAAAGGCTGTGATTCTGCTGATCATGTTTGGCATGTGAGGCAGCCAAGAGGAGGGCTGGGCTCCAAGTACATGGCTCAAGTGGCTGTGAGCAGAAGCCCAGCTATGCAGTCCTTCATAGGTGACAAACGCAGCACTGAGCCAGGGGGCGTCAGCATGCTGTTCCCACGTGGCTGTGCTCATGTGCAGGTGCTGCGTACGTCCACCGCAGCAAAAGGCGACCTCTGCTGTGTCAAACTGTATTTCTGTTCTCCTCCCATCCAGAGCACAGCTAGAGAATGAGAAGAAGAAGCGGGAGCATGCAGAGAAAGAAAAGGAGAGAATAGAGCGAGAGAAAGACGAGCTGATGGAGCGGCTGAGGCAGATAGAGGAGCAGACGATGAAGGCACAGAAAGGTGCTAAACTCTGCTAACCATGCGCGCGTCACCCGCCACACAACGTAGGCCATGTGGGGATGCTTTTAGTGTGTCGCTGTATGAGTAAGTGCCGTCTCCCAGCTGCTCATGCATGTGCTCACGTCACGAGAGCTCTCAGTTGGAAGTCACTCTGTGCCCCGACCTAATCTTAGATAACTTAATTCCTCCCCTTCATTCCCCAGCATTAATACTGAAAGTCATTCATTGAATGGTCTAGATTTCCATGAGTCATAACAGCTGCAGCATGCAATGCTGAATATATGCTCTGCATATCCATATGACTTGCATGAAGTCCCTGAGGTTTGTACAGCACCCCACTTTAAAGGATCTTTTTCAGTAGATGCGGAAGTGCCTCTGCCATTGATTGACCATGTGGGTGGGTGTGGCTTGTGGAGGATGACCATGACTGATGGTGCGCATGCTGCCTGGCAGAGCTGGAGGAGCAGACGCGCAGGGCCCTGGAGCTGGACCAGGAGAGGAAGAGAGCCCATGAGGAAGCGGAGAGGCTGGAGCGGGAGCGCCAGGCTGCTGAGGAGGCCAAGGCAGCCCTGGCCAAACAAGCGGCAGACCAGCTGAAGAACCAGGAGCAGCTGGTGAGGAGGGGGGGATGGCGGCGGCGGCGGCATGTGCCGATACCAAGCCTAATCTGGTGCTGGAATGTTCTTATCAGCTAGTTGGTGCAGTTTTGTACTGAGCCTGTTAGAGATTCAGGTAATGCTAGGGTCCTTTTAAAACTTGAACCATTAGAGTGTCTCTCTAATGTTTGCAGGCAGCTGAGTTGGGAGAGTTCACTGCCAAGATTGCTCTGCTGGAGGACTCCAAGAAGAAGAAGGAGGATGAAGCAAATGAGTGGCAGCACAAAGTAAACAGTGCCGCAGAAACGGGACACGCTTCTCTAGTCATGAATTCTCAGTGTCTCAGACATGCTATGTAAATGTCTGGTGTGTTGATCTCCGGTGTCTTAAAATGTTCTGCTGCATTATTGGTTGGATTTGGACATCTTGGGTCTTTGCACGCATCCTGTAGGCCCTGTCAGCCCAGGAGGACCTGGAGAAGATCAAGGATGAGCTGAAGAATGTGATGACTGCACGGCCAGCCCCACCTGCCCCTGCTGAGAATGAGCACGACGAACAGGATGAAAACAGCGCGGAGGCCAGTGCTGAGCTGTCCAGTGACGGTGTCACCGACCACCGTAGCGAGGAGGAGCGCCTCACCGAGGCGCAGAAGAATGAGCGTGTCAAGAAGCAGCTGCAGGTACACCTCCTGACCTAGTATTACTCAACTATGTTGAAGCTAAAATCAAATCCAAATCAAATTTATTTATAAAGCACTTTTTAAACAACAGGCGTTGATCCCAAAGTGCTGAACAAAGGTAAATAACATAAAATCAACATAAAACTAAAATTATATAAAATATACCAATAAAAACAGCCAGTGAACAATAACAGTATAAAGAAAGTAAAACCTGGAGTGACCACCGCGAGCTAAAAGCCAGTGAATAAAAATGCATTTTAAGACGGGAAGCTGAGCTGGCTCTAATTCTGAGATATTACTGAAGGGCCTGATTATCTGTATCAGGTGTGTTAATTTAGGGCTGTGCCTAAACTCTGCAGGGTGGTAGATCTCCAGGAGCCGGGTTGGGCAGCCCTGGTATGACTGATTTCTGAGTATGGCTAGAGGCTAGAGTGATCTTGGATATAGTTACAACACTTCTTGACCCAGATTGTCATGGGACTGGCTGATGTTCTGTGTAAATACATGGTCCTGGCAAACCATATGCGTATTTCAGGCACTTGTGTGCTGAATGGTGATGCATTCTCACTGGTAAAAGTGAAATGCTTGTTTTCACTCCCTCCAGGCTCTGAGCTCGGAGCTGGCCCAGGCTCGCGACGACACCAAGAAGACCCAGAATGATGTGCTGCATGCAGAGAACGTTCGTGCTGGCCGGGACAAGTACAAAACCCTCCGACAGATCCGGCAGGGCAACACCAAGCAGCGCATCGATGAGTTTGAGTCGATGTGAGGACCGGTCTGTTCTGCCCACCCAACTTCACCCCCCCCCCCATGCACCCAACCACCTTGTCTGCTGAGAGGCTAGAGGTATGCGGCCAACAGCCTGCCCCCTCAGGCCTTGCCAAAGCTCTGACCACCTCCGGTCAGCCAATCACGCCACTCTCTGCATAGAGCTCTGCCCATCTACATAAGGATTTGCCCTGTTCTGGAGAAAGCAGCATGTCTGAAGGGGGGGGGTGATGGTAAAGAAATATAATATTTTTGCTTTTATTGAAAATGGCCATTTATAGCTTTTTGATGTTACTACAGCCTTGTATGTAAAGCTTTAATATCTTACATCTTGTCTTCAGTTGGAAAAAAATTTAAATCTTCTTTTTAAAAGATCTTATTTTCGACACATTTTAATGCTAGTTTCCATCTTGACTGTTCAGTAAGTTTGAGTGGCTGAGTCCTCCAGTGAATGTGAGATGGTATGACCACCAGTGCCAGTGGTAGTGTCCCCCAACCCTCATCCTCTTTATCTCACCTGAGAGATTGTGTAAGCTTTATCCCAACCAGTTTTGTCTCTTTTGTGATTTGAAGCTGTAACCTTGCTCTATTATGTGTGACAGTGTAAATGAGGATGCCTGAAGACTTCTGTTGGCCTGTGTGTGTGTGTGTGTTTGTGTTTGTGTCTGTCTGTCTGTCTCTCTGTCTCAGAGGATGCCTGTGTGTGGGGAGGTTAGCTTGGCTCAGCCCCATAGTCATTTCTCAGTAATACAGCAGGCCTGGGGCCAGAATCCCCCTCCCCATACATTGATGTGTTATAGAATGCAGTCCGCGCACTCTGTGGGCACAGTACTAAACCAAACAACGGAGAAGTATTTGGCTGCCTTATAAGTTAGGCGAAGAGTGCGGAAAGGACTGGTTAGACCCCGAGTACTTGGTCCCACACACACAGCTTTGTTGCCCTGACCTAGTGTTTATGCCCAGTCATCATAGATGGTTTTCTTTGCCTGCCTGCTCACAATGGCCTACGGGTGGGTGCGTCTGTCCGTTTGTCTTTTTGCCTTCCTGTTTGTCCATAGGGGGAGAAGCCAGTGTAGTGCATATAACGTGGGTGTAATGACTGTCTCTCTAGTAACGGCACGCAGGCTCCTCCCCCTGCATAGCCTGTCCACCCTGTGGGGCCCTTCTGACCGGAGAGCATATGAAAACATCGGTCCTGAGACGAGGACACTTCTCTACCTCATTACTGTTGACTGGGCAGCCAAACGCGTGGTCTGAGCTGCCCCCCACCGCCCCACCTTCTGTCTGGAGCAGCTCTTTCTGGTTTCGCCTGCATGGCTCTGCTCCTGGGTCCTGCTTTCTGGCTCTGCTGAGCACAGCTGTCTTTGGTTGGTTATGAATAACAAAAGAAGATCTTTCAGGCAGTAACTTGAGTGTTAGACATTTTTGTTTTTGAAAGCTGAATGAGTTAAAGGAGCAGTTTTACAACTGACATAACAGACCCATTTAGTCTAACAGACAAGCCCAAGTGGGCCAGACAAACTTTGTATTTTCCTGGAAAATAAATAGTGTTGCAGCCTCATATTTGCTTTCCTTGAATTATTTACACCACGTTCTGTATACCCTTCTGTATATATCACAGACTGAGCCACCAATTTGGGTCTCATTTACCTCGAAAAAAAAAAATGCATGTTTCATGTCAGAGTGAGAAATCCTCACCTTACCCACCTGTTTGGGGGCTATCCATTCCCCAGTTGAAAACAACGGAATTTTGATGAATCCACAGATGTCTGCTTGCTCTGGGGACATAAAATTATTCTATCATGAAAAACCTGAACACCTCTCCTAAAAAGACCAAGATCTATAAAAAAAAAACAGTAATAATTCAATCAAATGACATTTCCATTTCGGGCTATATCAGAAATGTACCTTCACTACATGTGTGGACCCTACAGATGTCGTCTTTCTCTGAAGGCAGAAAAGTACCCAAAACTTCATCTTTCCAATTCTTTTCATTTTAAACTGTAAACAGCTCTCCTAAAGTGACACAACTGCATAAATGTTTCAAGAAATCCAAATAGAGAGAGAAGCAATTCGTTGAACTGCTACATCATGCCTTCGTTCCTTTGGTATTGTCTTGTATCTTTTTTTTTTTAATAAAGATTTTATAAAAACTGGTTCCCATCAGAGAACTAAAATTATCCAAATTTAATAAAATCTGGAATAGTTTTCAGGCTGGTTTTAAAAACCATGATTGCTGTAGCTGATTTATTGTCCATCTCTGAAATGTGTGTTATAGGGAATTGGTCAGATAGCCAGTACAGCCTCGAGGTCTGCAGACCTACGATACTATAACAGCTCTTCACCCCTGCACCTTCAGAAAACACAATGCAAAAATAGACACTTTTCATAACAAAGCATGGATCAAAAGACACAGGGGTCTGGTCACACATGGGTATAAGCGTGACACACCAGGCTGCAGGCTTATTCCTGCACACAGCAAAAGATGGCACACTCGGAAGAGGTGGTTGGTGGCTGTGCTACTCAGTGAAATTTGTGTAGCGACAAGAGCACAGAAGATGTCACCAATGAGTAAGAGGATGTGCTTGAACAGCCGTCCGAAAGTGAGGACTCTTCTGGCTGCACCGACCCAGAGAGTGTCAAGGAGAAATTTCATGGGCCTCTGCACCATTTCCCCAGGGACCAGAGTGGAAGTCTGCAGAGTTCCTTATGAAGATGACACCTAGGTTGATGGATTGCAGTAAGCCACTCGCAGACATTTTATGTACTTTTACGCTTGTTTTTCCTCCCTCCATCGAGGAAATAATATCATGCACTAACAAAGAAGGGAGTCAGCAGTACAGTGACAGGTGATGTATACTAGAAAGCACAGAACTGCATGCCTACCTCGGATTACAGAATGGGGATACAAGTCTAGGGGGGAGGCTGTCGGCAACCTCTGGAACACAGAAACAGGCAGACCCATTTTTCTGGCCGTCAAGCCCAGGGAGAGATTTGAAGCACTAAATGCAAGTATTCATTTTGATGACTGGGACTCGAGAACATCACACACATTGCCTCTAATGACAGGGCAGTTAGCCCCCTCCCAGCACTCGCATGGCTAGCTGCTGGTGGGCACTGGTGTGTCTGATCCCCCGAGCTGCTGACCATTCTTTTTATGTGGCTTGGGTGGATCTGGTTGCCCTTCCAGGGGGTCCTCCTGGCCAGTCCACACCACTCCCAGTGACTCCCACAGCCAGGCTCCCTTCTCTGGGGACAACCAGCACACAGCAGCCATGGATGGATGGGGCCTTCCTCGCTCCAGCATCCCCTGCTCGTCTGCCCTGGTGTGGGCTTCTGGGCAGTGGTGTGCCTGATGCCCTTCTCTTCTGCAGCACCAGTAGATGAGCTTCGCGTCCCTCATCGTCCTCCTCAGCATTCCACTGCTTCTCAGCCTCTTTGAGGTCAGCCAAGCTGGAACAGATTTGCCAGATGATGATGTAAAGCACCTACCCCAGGAGCACTACTGGGATCACTTCCGGCATTCTATTTCTGATACCATTGTAGCCCTGGGCACACAAGGTATCCTGAGACTCGCAAAGGATGAGAAGCTTTTCTCACTGGGGGGAAAAAACACGCTCTGGCCTGGTAACGCCTCGGGATTCCCCCGGAGGAGCTGGATGAAGTGGCCGGGGAGAGGGAAGTCTGGGTTTCCCTGCTGAGACTGCTGCCCCCGCGACCCGACCTCGGATAAGCAGAAGATAATGAATGGATGGATGGATGGATGGGGTTAGGGTTATGTACTCAATGAAAGCATTCATGTGGCATTCGCCTATTACAGCTTGCCCAACAGAAGATAAAGTGATGTTGCCTAGCTGTTTCAGTCTGTGCCCACATTTTAATTGCTGCTCTAGAACTCTAGAAGCAGGCAGTTGGTATCAGCATTGTGATGATGAACAATGTTTCTCATCATGAACACATGTACGGATGGACTCATATTATTAAGAAAATAGTTTTTTTTTTTTAGCATTTTAGCAAAATACTGCTCCACAACTTGACTGTTAAGCCAAACCTGAAACTCTGGGACAAGCCCGGTCCTCCTTAGAACGTCCTTGGGCTCTTTTGTATTGCCCTCATGAAATTTGTCATAAGGGACAGAGTGCTGAGACGATCCAGTGATGGGATGGCCATTTTCCTCTGGATTTTATGCTTTTACTTGCAGCCATGGAAGGGACACCTGCAGTTTTCATTAAATCGGTCGTACACGCAATACTGTCTAACTTATCTGTGGACAGTTTACTACAGAGTTTTATGCGCAAAACACCACGTAATGTGTTATCAACTAATATTGCCAACATCCAGGTTAGAACTGGATTTCATGCTTAGTTGGATTATTGGTCGGATTTAAGGTAGTCCGGGCTAAATGTAAGTGAATGAAGATAAATCCCATTTAAACTGAGGTACCTTAAATCCGAGAGGTTGTCTGGCTAAGCAAGAAATCATGCTTTTTGAAACGGGTCCCTGGTATTGTTAAATGGCATTCCGACTTCTTGTACTGGAATGTGTTTAACTCATGTCATTCCCAGTTCTGAGTTCCAACCGCTGAGGTAAATGGAACGCAGCATTAGACTCTGTAAAAAGGCTGGTATCACACACAAGTTTGGAGAAGAAGGTCGAGAAGGTGCACCAGAGAACATCATCTGGAAATAAACTCCATCCTCCCAAAGAAGTACGAGTTTGGTCTAGTTCATTGTTAAGGCTGAAACAACGGAATCTAACAATGCATAATTATTCCTTAATTATATTATTTACTCTGGAGAAAAGCCACGGCTTATCATTTCTATATGAATGCAGTTCCAAAAATCCTCAATATCGTGTTTACCTTCAAAGTCTTAAGGGGGCGTTTTGTGGTCGCTCCCTGTAAATGTCACAAATGATCATGCAAATGCATACAGAATATATTTTGAAAAGTTAATGAACATGAAAACGACTTTCCTGCCAAGCTGAAAACACCTTTTCTGTGTAGATCCATTATTACTGCAATGGGGTGAAATCCACAGTTGACACAGGAATAGTTGTAGTGGGTGTCAGTCAATGTCTCAAAGTGACAAATGTTAGATGGCGGCATGTTAAGTTGCAGTGACCTCTCTAGGTCCATGTACCAAGCCCATTCTGAAGCAGACAAAAACCTGCCCCCCAGGAGTCATCTCTGCACTTCAGGAGTGCTTTGAGCACACTGACTGGAACATGTTTCGGGAAGCTGGAACCTACGGCGGCTCTACCAACCTGTATACAGTGTAAGTGACCAGCTACATCAGCAAGTGCATTGATGACGTTACTGTCTCCAAGACCATCACTACACACCCCAACCAGAAACCATGGATGACTGCAGAGGTGCGTTCACTGAGAACCCGAGACACTGCCTTACGATCTGTTGAGAAGGCTGCCCTGAGAACAGCAAGGGCCAGCTAGTCCCGCGCCATCAGAGCGACAAAGCGTGCATATGCTCAGAGAATCTATTGCCACTTCCAAGACACTACGGACATATATCACATGTGGCAGGGCATCCGGGCCACCACCAACTACAGGACATCTCCACCTGCCTGTTATGGTAAGGCCTCCGTTCCCGATGTGCTGAATCACTTCCACGCACGTTTTGAAGCACAGAATGATACGGCAGAAAGGAAGACCACCCTGCCCCCCAATGACCAGTTGCTCCACCTGGCCACAGCTGATGTGAGGAGAACTCTGCTCAGAGTCAACACACGGAAGACCGTTGGACCAGACAACATTCCTGGTTGTGTGCCCAGGGGATGTGCAGACCAGCTGGCAGATGTCCTCACAGATATCTTCAATGTCTCTCTGAGTATCACTGTCGTTCCAACGTGCTTCAAAGCCACTACCATCATCCCCATGCCAAATATCCATTCATACCAGCACAGTTACTACTTTGTCGACTGCACTGTATGTTGTCCTGTCCTGTAAATTCCTCTTGTGTAGTCTTGTGTTGTTTCTGTCCTTGTGTTTTTTGTGCACCTTGATCCTGGGGGATAATGTTTCATTTCACTGTATACTGTGTATGTGGCTGAAATGACAAACAAACCTGCTCGACTACACTTGACTTGACAATGTGCATGAAACATGGTGTCCCTGGCAGGAAACCTCTCCTGCCGTAAACCCTCCAAAGAGTTGATTACCCTTCTTCTAAAAAAAAAAAAAAAAAAATGAGGCAATGATAGTGGTCATGCATTAAATGTTTATATGTCATTAAAGGAGAACATAATTCATAAAAATCATGATGACCATATGCAGTGACTAAATTTCAGAAAACAATAAATGCCAAATGTTCAAATTTGGGTTACAAAATGTACCAAAATAATCACATCATGACTACTTAAAACTGTGTCAATGTAACTTACAAATTAAAACATTAAAACAATTTGACATGTAACCAAGCATACCACATGTCAGTTATATAAAAATTGGACTACCCCAAAATACATTATTCACTAACTTGAAGATTGCAAAGTTCTAGAGTGACAACAACGTGGTCGTTATAGTTGCGAAGCCCATCTTTCCACTCTTGGTACCTATAGATGATGTAGCATTGAGGACACCTTCTGTGGTACGTTGAAATACCTGCAAAAAATATTTCATTGTGAAATCACCACATATCAGCATGTCTTTAATTTCTAGCTTTAATTCCACGTTCAATGTTACTACATTGCTAGTCACTGGACTTACTGCCGTTCACGCCCTTCATGCTAACAATCGGCACTGTGTTTGTAATCTGTACAGCATCTTCTAGCGTGGGGAGACCTGGGTACAACTAGCACATTGTTTCTAGGGGCATAAACTTTGTTGGTTAAGCAGTTTTAACCATTTGTACTACATCGAATATTCTTCAGTTTCAGGCTCATGAATGGACAGGCAAATCTGAGATGATGATCTGCCTAAATCAACCAACACGGAAAGTGGCACATGAGCCCTCTGGGCAGCTTGCTGTCTCTTTACACAGACTGCAACCCTGGACTCCCCAAAAAACGTCATAGGCACCATTTGCATTAGAACAGCTTAATTCAGAGCCACCTCCACTGCAGTATCTTTACAATAATCCAGTGACCGGACATGTTCAGTTAAACAGCGGCTTAACCTTCTCCACTGAGCCAGCAACTGATATTGCAGACATTCCTCTAACTGACACCTGGTGCGAAGGTCTTTTCCCCAGGCTTTTCTCTGTACATGTAGTAGCACCGGAAATCCATGGCCACTTTTTCATCAACACACACACACACTTTAAATGAGATGTTTGTGTAATGTATTTTGACACAGGCTTCCTTAATATGTGTGTGGGCAGGTTCGTCTTGTATAAAGTAAGACTGCAATGAAGGCATTTCACGGTCTTTAGATGTGCTTCAGTTCTAGAAGGTAATGGTAGGAGGGAGTATGAATGTTCAAGCATAATAGGAGAACCTGTAAATGGCAGCTGAATCTAAACTGTAGAAGGTGCAGAATCCATTGACACTACAACAGTACTGTCAATGGACACTACTGTAGATGCAGAGGCCATGGGTGTAACATCTGCAGTAGAAGGTGCAGAGGCCATGGGTGTAACATCTATAGTAGAAGGTGCAGAGGCCATGGGTGTAACATCTGGAAGAGGCTGTTAGCATGATACTACAATGCCTTTCCATATCAGCCCGATGTTTTTTGACCAACGGCAGGCGCAGTGACCCTCAGCATGGTATGAGAGTGTGCCTCAACAGATGCTTTTGTCTGCAAGTAGTGGAAATTGTATTCAATAAGAAAGCAAAACAGAAAGTTGAATATGTACATCCAACTATATGAGAATCGAGGATACGAACTTTAAAATATTTGCCCTTTAAAAGGACTGTGGAAATTACTGCATTGGAAGTGGAATGTTCATACCTTTGACCTGAATAGCATTCTTCATATGGGAATGTATATGCTTCTCAGCCTCAACCTTCTTTGCTGGCTTGAAGGTTGGGGAAAGGGGGCAGTGAAAATATTTTTGCAACAAGTGTTGCATTCCTCATCAAAACCAGCGTCAAAAATGGATATGGCCATTATTAAAAATATATAATAGCTCTCATATACAGGACTAGTCACCACATAACGTCTAAAAAACACACGTTAAATAACATGTAACCAAGCTGTCTGGTTTACTAAAGCTAACCTGATGCAGAGCTAACAGTTCATGTAAAAAAAGCTAAAACTGAACAAAAAGAGCACAGCGATGACTTCGAAATCAATTACACTGTCTTGTGTCCTGTTAACTCCAGATGAACAGTGTTTTTTAGCCTCGCAAGTTTTAAATTCCGGAGTTTTTGTTTATTGCATTGTAAACTTGAAATGTTGTGCCATCTGTCTCATAAATGCTACAAGAAATACGGTATTTGGCTTAACAACAACAGTAGAAATTGTGCACTAAATCAGAAGCATTTAATGGATGGGGAGAAAGTCGAGTTTTTGTGCCGATTGTAGTTTGTCTGTGGTCGTTTATGTAGGTCAACCGAAATATCAGATGTGACCTATTGTGAACCTGAAGATTTTTGTCATGATAATGCAGTGTTTAGAACCAGTTATTCACCTCCATGCCCCCCGTGTTCCCAGAAAAAAAAAGAAAATACTTTTTAAAAAAAAAAAAAAAAACTTAGACAGCAGAATACTATTTGCTTTTTGAGGTGTTGTGCTTAATGCAACCTCCAAAGTAACCATTACTGGAAGTTTGAGGGGAATGACCAAGACCAAGAGCCAATGCAAGTTTATTTTATTTTCAAAGCTCCCGATTCACAAATTCTTTTACAAAATACTTTACACAAAACCAAGCATTGGTTCACTGCAGACACAAGCATTGATCAAAGTAATTCTGGAAAATGCACGTTTCTGCACAGGACTTTCAAACACGGTTTTGTGGAATTTGGTGTTTAACTTTTAAAGCAGACCTGTGAAAGAATTTGAAACAACCTGACATGTTCAAATGACAATAGTCTTGACGACGCTTTAGGATAAGTTTTACTGCCTTGTTCTTGGACTGATGTCTCTTGAGCTGGACTGCTGGCAACAAGACACCCAGCTTAGCTGCATATCTAATCAATTCACCTGAAGCTGGAATTATGTATCTCATAATGTAATTGCAATTAAATCTAAACACAATGAATCATGAATTTAATATGCTATGCAAACACTGGGCGGGATGCATTTAGTTTATTCATCCAAGTATAAACACAGAGCTACAAATGAAATGCAATATCAAGTCTTACTACTTGCTTCAATTGTTTATAATGTGGAAATGGGTGAATCCCAGTCTTCCTGTGCGTCTGAAATGATGACACTCTGCATTGTGACACTAGAGTGAAGACATTTCTGTGCCACTTCACTACCAAGGACAGGGTCAAGTTCTTAAGTTTCACCATTTGTTCATACACAAGTTTAACTGCAGTGTTTTGGGTTAAATAAGGATTGTCTGCAATTAATTGGACTAATTAAATTGGAGGAATAGATTAAAAATAAAAAGCAGACGTACACAGATTTGGAGACACTGAATTTTAGGCGCTTGGCTCGCATTCTGTTTTGTTTTCCAGGTTAGTTATGCTGTAGGCTAGGGTTGGGTGATAAAATAACTATAATTATCGCTGGATAATGTCCCGTGATATCTATGTGCCAAATCCTCGATATGATTTCGATATTTCGGTGACGTGCTTTGCATCAGAAAATGACATCACTTTCTTTGTGACTACTTGTCAGGACCGGCAGCACGAGCGCAAGCACAGCCTTGAAAAGGAGAGATCTATTCAACAGGTAACAGAATGCATTAAGGCAGGTAGACAGACAACCCGACAAAAATGTCAAAACAGGGCAACTCACCAGGAGAGCAATCGGATCAATAAGAGTAATCCAGCGGAATCCAAAAGGAAAAGCCTCAGTAAAATTCAATCCATGAAAAATCCCAACAGTAACAATCCACAGATAATTAACAGACAGAAAGAATGTGGTAGCGTTTTTGCAGCAATGACTAAAATAAGCTGTTCATCTTCTATCTCAGACTTGTGAAATACAAAATGCTGTTTGGTAGTGACGGCCAAAATGAGGCTTCATGAACCATTTGCAATACTTTTTGAGCCCACGTGGCGCTTTTTGTTTCCTTTTCGGCATGCTATGAGCCCTTTTGTGAACAGAGCTCCATCTAGTGGGGTTAGAAAATATAGTTCTGAAAACTAAATTGTTCTGAAAGCGTCGTTTTGGCCAGTTTTTGTCACGTTTGCATGATAGAAAATAGTTTATCTCAGGAGAATAGTTAGTTAACCCAGGAGTAAAAATCAACCTTTAAACTGGAAAGAATGATTTGACACTCATTGCAATAATTATCAATATTGAGCAATATGAAAAATCTTATCGTGATAACATTTTTGGCCATATCGCCCAGCTCTACCGAAGTCCTGGCAAAACAATGCACAGGTACACTAAGACGTGAGTATAAAATAGGGATTTAACATCCCTGAACTCCTGCACCGTCAAGGTTTTTTTTTCTTTTTCTTTTTAAAGGAAAGACCTGTCAAGTAGTTCCATGATGAAGCTTTTAATATGTTATAATCTACAACTCGAATAAAACTCCATGAAAGCAAACCAATAATAAATAAGAATTCATACACTCCACAAAATGCTACCTTTATGCTGAAATGAGCAAAAAGCATCTGTATCCTTAGTACTATACTGATACTAATTTGTACACACTGATACCTAATCTACTTGTAATGAGATACGTTATCCATTTAAAATGCAAAGCAGAGCTGAACTGAACAATTTCACCAAGAACGACCGACTGAAAAATAATATACGAAGCATCCAGCAAAGCTACACATTGAACATTACGCCAAGCAGCTGACAGCCTTTACACAAGTTCTCTTGGACAGTAGTAAAGCATTAAGAAAAATAAGAGGAATAAACAGCTGAACACGGTTCAGATTATCATTGGGTGTGTCAATAAGCGCAATGCCATGTAGAAGCATTTACTGTACGCCCACCCCACCACTCAGCGCGACACATGGTGTCACGCAGCCAGGGGGAAGGCTCTTCACGTTTAAAAAAAGGTGTTCATCACACATCATGCTGGTCTCTCATATCGACCCCCCTGAAACCAAGTGGGCCATTAAAGAAAACAGGACGGACTTCTAACAAAAACAGTTACTTGTCCTGATCGGTAATTACTGAGCATGCTGAAGACCTGGACTGCTTCGAGAATTTGTAATCACTTCATGAATCCAGATTTCCTTCTGCAGCACTTTGTCATTAATTCCGATTCTGGCGTCAACTGTCCACATCTGCCGATACTCTCAGTTGCTACTGCTAATATTTCCTATTGCTACAGCTGCTAGATCTACCTTAATGCTAACAACTGCACATCTACGTGTATTACAGCGGCACACCAGGAGTGAATGGCATTAAGGAAAATAGGCCTCCAGCACTACTAACACTGACACTGTGATAATACATGTTGCTGAGGCCATGAATGGGTTTAAGGTCTCAATGCAAATGCCCCCTCCTGCAAGAAATCATTGTTCTTTCTAAACTTCCTTAATGTACTAGGAGCTTCTGCATCCAGCACTCTGCCTCCCCCAAACCCATCTCCATACTGTAATTATACAATGAAATGTTGCCCAAGAGCTTTCTTTAACAACAGGTAAAAGTGTGACTACTGTAAACTATCATAAACATTCATATATACTGTGTACATGTGTATCTCTCATATATTAATAATCTGTAATTAACTTAATAAGATACAATTTGTATCAACTGTAAAAGGGTTTCTTATTATTAAGCCCCCAAGGTTTGTGTAGCGGTACGGTCTCACCTGCCAGCTAGGAGGAAACCACCAAACGAAAGTCTGACAGCTATGTGGCGGGCAGGAGAGTCCATCCCGCTGCGTGATGGAGATGGTGCACCCAGCAGCACCCGAGCACAGGTGCACAACCACGGTGACAGCTTCAAATTCCAACCCCAGAAATATTTAGGTGGGGAACAGGAATGCAGATCATTTCAGAGCAAGCTAGCAAGCACTGCCCCCTCAACACATTTGGTCACCGTTTTGTTGCACAGCAGTAAACCCAAAGCGACACACACATCCATCTCCATAAGTAACCTAGACAGGGCGTACCCTTGCCGGTTTCACACCTTTTGAAACAACACCTTTTGTAACTTTACTGTAACAAAAAACATGACAAACAACAAAACAAAAACAAAGCATAAAAGAATAATAATGATCAAATAAATTAAGCAATACATAATAGTGCATCAACCACACGGGCTTGCATATCCTCAAACAGCATAAGTCTTGTGATTTCAATGGCATCTTGTTTTTGGGAAGATAATTTCATTTTTTACAATAAAAACTTAAATGAATGCAAAGTGAGTAGAAGTGATGGATTGTAAAGAGGAAAGCCCTCGGCATCAGGGACTGTCAAGGCATTCTGGGTAAAAACAATAACTGGCATATAGAAAAATAAATACGTCATTAAGGTGACTTGGGGTTAGGGGTCATCATGTGTATTTCATTACCCTGTAAATCACAGCAGGTGGCTGAAACTGGAACGTTTTCATCCTGAGCACCCAAACCTTGATCACAGTTAAACGGCAGTAAACAGTCTTAGCTTTACTATGTCAAAAAAAGCCAGTTAAATCGATTTACTACTTATTTCGGAGCACGGCCGCCCTCCAACTCTCTCCGATGAACCACAGCAAACCTACAGCCTCGGGCTCATGTGATCTGATTGCCAGGATTTTCTGCTTCTGTCTTACGTTGGATAAACACCAATGGAAAAGTGCCTTAAGGATCAACACCTCCTTGCTAAAACTCATTATAAAAAAAAAAAAACAACACAATTTGTAAAAATAAATAATAAACTGACTTTTGTTTCAGTATATACACACACACACAGACACACACACACACACACACACACACTATTAAAAGCCCTCTCTATGAACAAAACTTTGCCAGCTGTGCAGATACATTTAGGCAATTTTTTAAAAATTAAAACTATGGAGACAGACAGTCTTCTGCAGCCAAGTGCTACTGTTGGCCTGCATGTGCACTGGGGCCTCAGTGTCACCTTATCCCATCACAGTAATGAAGACCATGTCATCTGTCACCTCCACAATGCATCACTAATGCGAACCAGCCTGTGGCCCAGAAGAGATGCAGTGATTCACCAAAGGAGAACAGGAGGAGTCCCGGCCCTCCTCAGTATCCCGAGGATTTCTCTGCCAGGATGGCTGCCGCCAGTTCCTGTGGATCCGTCACATGGGGGTTCCTTCCCATCACCAGCCGCACCAGTTCTGGGGGGAAGATGTTGCAGAGGTTGATGAAGACCTTCTCCCGCACGTCCTGGTAACGGCTCAGAGGGGGCGGCTCCGCTGGTGGGTGGCTGGGGTTGGGGGAGGGGCCCCAGGGCTGACGCCAGGCCTGCTCGCGGTTCTCTGGCGCATTCTGAAAGGCAAAGGGCTGGTAGCAGGGCTGGCTGGGTGGGGGCACCGGCATGGCTGGGGGGGGGCGATGGTGGCCATGATACGAGTCCCAGCTGCTGTAGGGCCCCCCTCTCTGCAGCAGGGACTGCCGGTAGAGGCGGGAGTCGGAAATGCTCTCGGCACGGGTGGAAGCCAAGCCGCGGCTAGGGGGGGAGGCGGGGGGACGCGGGGGGGTCAGGGGCAGCGAGGTGCAGTCGCTGTGGCAGCTCGCTACCGGGTGTGTGGGCATGTAGGGCAGTGAGCGCTTGTCCTGTGCCCGGCCTGGGCCCTCAGTGTGACGGTGGTAGTACTGTGCTGAGAGAGCGGCGGGGGGCGGGGCATACATGTAGGAGTGGGGGTAGCCGGGGTACTGCAGGTAGCGGCGGTGGTGGCGGCAATTCAGGTCATCCAGGGGCAGGTCCGGGGAGAGCAGACGAGTGCGCTCGCTGAACGAGTCTGAGCCACTGCTGCCGCAGCTCACCCCCCCCTCGCTGCCACAGTCAGATGGCTCGGACCCTCCCCGCAGAAGGGTCGCCTCTGTCGCCAGGCCCAGCGATGCACAGCCGCTCACCACCGAGTAATAGCTCAGGTCCGGCGAGTCACAACGTGGGTACACTTCCGAGCAGGAGAAGGAGGCAGCGCCTCCAGCAGGCTGCGGCCTGGTGTCCTGCGGAAGAGCACAGACGAGGCCCTGGCTGGGGGGGGCGCTGCTCCTCCGACGCATCTCCCCTTGCGTGCCGTCATCCAGGTCCCCACAGGAGTAGGCGCGCACAGCAGGGTCCGACTGCCGTTTGGAGCCGGGCCGCTTGGCGGTGTCCGGCCGGGGAGCACAGGGGGCGCTGTGGCTCTTCACCAGCACGCCGTCACCCAGGCCCCTGGAGCTCCGGGCACTGGCACGCAGCTCGTCAGCAACTGAGCGCTGCGGCTGCGGGCCCCTCTCCGGATGGTGGAATTTGCATTTGTGCCCGTAGGTGCACTTCTTTCCTGGTGGAGAACACCAATGTAAGTAACGAGTGGATCTGGGATGGCGAGCTCGCAGCGGGCAGGACGCACGGCTCACCGTAGGGACATGGCTGCTTTCTGTGCTCTGGGAGCACGGGCCGCTTTCGCAGGAAGTTGTCCAGGCTGGGGCCGTGCCGCCCCAGGGGATCATCAGGGGGCATGAACCTGCGCAGGCGCGAAACTCAAAGGTCAGAGGCCACATCACATAAGAATGGCATGTTGTCACGACACTGGGGAGAAAGGGGTACCCAGACTGCCAGCATCATTTAATGAAGTTTTGGTTGCTGGCACTGTTCAGATGAGTGCAAGCTTAGTGTATCACTTAAAAATGAATCTGTTGGATAAATTTAAATTAAAATTGATTTAAAAGAACCAAATCTGAAAGAGTATGTACAGTATTAATATGTGAAGTAGCAGCATTAACCAGTAAACCACCGCATCATGCGTATCATTGATAAATTAAACTTGTAGGAAAGCCAGCAACATCATCACCATCATCCCTGGGGCCAGCACCAGTCCCCCCTTACTTGTCGTTGACAAAAGAATACATGAGTAGCCTCTCGTCAATGAACTTCTTCCACTCAGGCTTCTCATTGGCCAGATCTCTGTAGTTATCATTGGACACGATGATGCCGTCAGACTCATGCGCCAGCTTGACGATAAAGCGGTCATCGTAGCAGACGACGCGCCGGCCCTGGACGCGCCGCGACGGTGTGAACACCAGGATCTTCTCCTTCTCTAGCCGCCGCAGGATCTCCTGGTCTGCAGCAGAGAGAACCTGGCAGTGAAGCAGCTGATATGGTATCCTTCAGTTTTAAAGTGCTACTCTAAACTGATACAATGACTAAGTTCAAAGAGTAAAACAGAGAGGTCACTATGTTTTATGTTAAACTTCAACTGCAAACTGCAAACATGTTACCATTTCACTAAGACCTAATTTAAAGCATAAAATTAAGAACACACAATGAATTATCAACCCTCCATCCATTTTCTGTAAGCATTTTTGTAGTACAGAGTCACAATGTGCCAGAAAACACAGGCTAGGGGAACCTGGACAGGATGTCCTGTTCATTGAAGGGCAGACACACACACACCACAAAATATAATTTTCTGCCATTACTAGGATGTACTGTTAAAGGAGTAAACAATAAAAAAGTTCCTACTCCAGAAAAAGTTACACATCTGTAGTCCGGCAGCTCAGGATTTTTCAGGAGTTAAACATTCATACAGTATCCCTGCATTGTATTCTGGGATTGCAGGAAATAAAGGGCCATACTGAGTAGTCAGATAAATATTTCCTTTGCATCTAGGAATCTCTTCATAGTATTAGACTCAAAAGAGAATTTGTAAATACTGCAAAACTTTATTAAGTTATTCACATATCTAGCTGCTTGACCTGGTCAGGGTCATGGGGGGAGGGGGGTAGAGCAGGGGGCACAAGACTGGGGTACACCCAGGGCCCCACTGCAGGGTGGGCAGGCACACACACACACACACACACACACACACACACACACACACGGTAACCTAGAGATGCCAATTAGCCTAATGGCATGCTTTTGAATTGCAAGAGAAAACTGTACCCAAAGCAAACCTATGAGACACAGAGAGAACATCCAAGCTCCACCCAATACAGAGGGGTTCAAACCTGCAGTCCTGAATATGTGAAGTGGCAGCATTAACCACTAAACCACCACATCATGTGTATGAATGGTAAATTAAACTTGTAGGAAAGTCAGTTTTTATTATCAACATATTCTTGTCTTATTCTATTTAGAAGCTGCCCTGCTGTCAACACACACTCTTACTTTCTATTGAGTTGATATTCCTTATTCCAATTGTCATTCATTCATTCCCTTATTTATTTTTGCCAGAGGATGGGGGGTAGTGCATATCTTATATTAATCATGGAAGAGTCTTGGGTTACAAGCACTGAGGTACGGTTCCTCCTTTGCAGATGGGGTGTGAGTGAGGCACCTTGCTGGCTGTAGTATGAGGCATCTCTCCCAACTGAGCCCACCTGTAATAAGTGCATCTGGGCGCGACTGCTCCTTCCTCCAGGCCGGCACAAACACAGTGACATCCCTGTGCCCACGGTCCCGAAACCAGTCCACTGCCAGCTGGATACCTCGGCAGGAAAATACTTCTTTGTTGCCATGGCTGGAGAGAACACAAACAAAAGTGTTTTGAATCCTGGCATGTTTATATCCCGCCCAAATAAATGTTTTATGGTTATGCGCAATGATTCATATTGCTTTAGCCACGCGGAGGCTTTCCTGGATGGAGCGTTGTAGGCATGCAGTCAAAACCTACGTGTGACAGTGACGGGGCACAAGTTAATGCTTTCCTAAGCAACATTCAAATGTTTGAATAGAGTGCTACTGTTACACCCTTGTGAGAGGTAATATACAGAATGATCACACTAACAGCCAAGTGGCATAAACAAAACAAAGTCACATGGGGAACCAAATGTGTCCACTAAACACGTGTATGATGCAATGTGCTCAGTATCAGAATAGGCTCACAGCTTAGACCTTCTAGCCAACAGCTGTTACGCGTTTAATCATAATCAGCACAGACATAACAATGCTACTGCGCAACACCACTGTACACACACAGCGAGTACCAGGAGAAATTAATTCAGAATTCAAAGGAGTCACTAGTAGCAATATAAAAACTATCCAATGTGAGGGCTTTCATTTATCTGCATAAGATAAGGCACATCACACACACACACACACACACACACACACACACACACACACACACACACACACACACACACACACACCTGTATTCATATCTTTATGGAGACCGTCCATTTATTTCTATGGACAAAACCCTAATCCCCCTGAAAAATGGTCCCCACAACATCAAAAAATGGGTTTTTATTACATTGCGGTGGACATTTGTATGTAATATAAACCTAATCCACACACACAGACACACAGACTTGGAGCCTATGCCAAGCAAGCTCTCTCTAAGTGGCACAAGGCTCCGGACACCCCGGACGGGTTACCAGTCCATTTCAGGGGACACAGATTCACTGGTACTAAAAATTACATATTACGGGCAATTTAGAGGGACTAATTAGCCTAAATGCACATCTTTGCAATGCAGGAGGAAACTAGACACTCAGGACACCCATGCAACATGCAGACTCCCACAGAGCAGGACCGGGATTCAAAGGTCTAACCCTGAAGATGTGAGCTGACAGTGCATGTCACCCTAATACACAGGGTGGCCCGTGTAAAAAATAGGCCGGCATCTTAAATACTAGGCACAAAGAAAGAAGACGCACGTGTGAAGAAATAGAAACGTACAGGTCTATGAAGATAATTACAATATTATTAAATTGACATGCATATGCGTTTAGGCGCTTCTGTGCATCTGATGTTTTGTTTTTCTCTTTTAAAACACCAAGACCAACTGATAAGCAAAGCTATTCCACCAGCCTCCTCATCAGCAGCCCTGCAACTATGAAGTCAAGGCTGATCAAGGACAATATTCACCACATGTTTGCAGAACTGATGGATCCATTTCACTCCAGTGTAGAAGCAGAACAAGCAGAAACACTTTACAGCTTCCTAGCTGGGCTGAGAAAAGAGCAGTTGACAGTCTGACTCTCGACTGTACACATCTTCGGATAAAAACAGCTGCTAAATAAACAAACTGTAATTGTATTCCATCAATAAGGAAACAACATCCCTCTTATCCCAATCCTCTCAAAAACTGCAGTTACTCTAGTAGTAAAATCTTTTAGTGACCATAACTCTAACTCCACATACCTCAATTTAGGTTACCAATGCATTCCTCCCAACTGTAAATTGAAAACATTTTTAATGGAAAAAACGGTTTCCAGCTGAACCGAAAAACCCCTGACAACTTTCCCAAATATCAATAGAACAATGAAATTGTTACAAATAATTAAAAATGTTGCTATTTTTACTAATAGTAAAAAATGTACTATTTACTATTACAAATAATAAACAATAATTTGAAATAAAGGCTTCTTTGGTTGTGAACTTCTACTGAGGAAACTGGTGCCTAATATGGTTTTAGCCGGACGTTATGCTACAACTCACATAAAACACAGCTTGTAAAATTGTTTAGTATATTATTTGGCTGAAACACATTATATCAAGGAAATTGGTTCTTAAAACAATATTCAAAATGTAACTCATTATGAAAAAAAACCTAAGTTGAATTACCATAAATCAAAAAATTGCTGTACATGTGATGAAACTGTCTGCTTCTCAACATCAGGCAGCCACTGACCCACCTTTGGTTTCCTCTCTGCTGTAAACCTGCAGCTTTTTTAATACTAATTTTTCCATTGCTCTGAAGGCTAAATTGTAATGTTTAAGTATTATTCCTTGTTGGTCTAGTGCAAGGATGTTGGAAAGGCCAGTATACAACAACCAAACAAAACAAAAACAGAATAATGAACAAACCAAAATGAACTGAAGAAAAAGACAAACCAACATGAGCCAAATTCACTTGTGTATAAGATTATTTCAGTCTCCTGGAAAGAGGCAAATGACATTTTCCTGCTGTACTGAGCACATCTAAGCAGCTCAGCAAGGGAACTTAACTCTAAGTAGGAGAACAAACACTGGCATGGGGGCGGGGCACAGCACGAAGGCGCTCACCTCATGGCCACGTTGCTGCCATCCAGCACTACTGGCCGCAGGTTGTCCGTGTCATCTGGGCTCTCTGGGTAGATGGGGGAGTCGGACCGGAGTGAGTTGGAGGCAGAGCGGAAGACACCAGAAGGGGAGGAGGTGGAAGAGGAAGAGGAGGATGTGGCAGACAGCGAGGCAGAGGGCAATGCTGCTGAACCACCCCCTGGCTCAGCCTCTGGTTTGCTGCCCAGTTTGACCAGTTCCCCCAGAATATCATTAATCAGTGCCCCAGGCCCAAGTTTGCTTAGCACCAGTTGAACCAGTTCTTCGCTGTAGCCCAGCTTTAGCGCAAACTCCATCTTGGTCTGGTACTCCCTTGCCATGTCAGCCTGGTTGGGCTCCTCCAAAGAGACCACTGAAGACTGAGGAGTGTCTCTAGGTGGTGCTGCAGTTGGGTCTGGGCCAGGCAAAGGGCAGTCACCATGGCTGCAGTTGCTAGGCGCCCGATCTGCCTCATTGTCAGACTCGGCACTTTCCTCAGAGTCCCCCAGGGAGGTGGAGGAGCAGATGTCACTCACGTGGGCCACACCCATCTCCACAGCAGCTGAACCAGGGTCACCGCTCGCTCCAGACTGGCGATCCATGGTTTCCACATGGAGGTAGTCCAAATCCAGCCCCAGGTCCAGGATGCGGCCTACCCCATCCTCCAGGTGGTCCTTGAGGCCCATGAAGCCGTCGCTAACATCCAGATCGGGGCCCCCGGTGGTGCCTCCGTGCCCGCCGTGCCCACCGCCGCTCTGTGTCCTCGACTCCTGAGAAACCACAAGAATCGGAAGCAGGTTCAGAATCAGCTTGACTTTTTAAATTACATTTACAAAAAATTCACTGTGGTGTTTTTTTGGCATTGAGCCTTTTCACACATTTCTTGCATGTCATACTTCAACTTATTAAGTGCAGCCAGATATTTGGTGCAGACAGATCAAGTACAGTTAGACAAATGAAAAGCTTAAGGTAAAATGCGTTTGTGACAACCAGTGATGGATACACCGCGTTATACTCCATGAATACATGGTAACGACAGTCTCTGACTAGGAGGGCTGGTTCAGCAGCATAACACGGACCAAAGCTATATAGGTGTCGAGTGGTTTCGCTTCTGATTGGCTGATGTTTTCAATAAGTGAGTGACAAGACTTGGTGAGATCAGCAATTATTTTTCTCCTGACACTCCATGCTCTGGTTTTCTCTAGTTGGTCAGGAAGCTGACGGTTGATGACCCCCTTGCAGAGCAGATGACACACTGCTGGAATGACCACCCCAGTTTGTGGTGTCGATCAGAGGATGGTATAAAATGTCCTAAATGGCAGCTCTGCACTATGATGGGAGTGCATCCTCTGGTGTGTTTGCTTTGTTATGGTCATGAGCACAGAGACAAAGCACACACACAACTGTTATAAAAGGCACGACTACCCAACATTTTGGCACATACTAGAAAGAACACCAGTTAATTTTCACCCAAGCCTGAACTTTCAGCCCATTCTGCCCCAAGTATTTCAGCTCAGTTCTCCCTCCATTTAAAAATCTCCCTTCAGAAGAACCCTCTATCTTGCGATACAGTTTTTTTCTTTAAGCGTCACAGCTGGAGACATTTGGAAAAGGTCATACTGGGCATGTTCCTCTTTAATAATAACACGTTTATTGCAGACATTTTTATTCTTTCATCACCAGGCTTTGTTAGGAATGTTCAGAGATATATTCAGCTGTCACAAGACTAAAATGTTACAATTAACGGAGTAGAAATTGCCTGAAACTGACATGGTCACACATGGCTGTGATCTGTAACACTGGACATATTTGGTTGAAAATCAGTTACAATAAATCTGCACAGGGATAGCTGTGCAGACTCACTTCAACCTCAAAGGAACTGACCAAAAACACAGCTGCTTTCCTACAGTTCAGGGGTAAAATGCTTAATGGTAATTACTGGTAGCTATTGCCTTAAAGCAAAACAACATGCTACTTCAGGATGTGTACAGTATAAACAATAGAAAGGACCACTGAGCCATTATTTTTGCAATGGTCACTTGAGAATATAAACAACAGCGCCAATCTACTTAATCAACCCCCCCCCCACAGACACACACACACACTTTGTTTCATTTAAAGGGCAGGAGTTCCAGTTCACTGCTTAATTACTTTATGAATACAGCGTCATCTATGACCAATATATGTATATCTGAGGCCGATGTGGTACTAAGTCTAGGCAAGCTCAAAATAAATAAATCGCAGGGACCCGATGGCATCTTACCTATAGTTTTAAAAGAGATGAGGGAAATTATTAG